>CM075654.1:91016512-91638141 GCA_037953625.1 Crotalaria pallida
TGAGTACCCTCTACACAGGATTCGTACCTAGAGTTATCTACCTGCTTAATATTAGCATAAAATTGGCGAACTAGCCTAAGGTAGATAGGACCATGGAATGATATGAAGGGCATAAGTCTTTGGTCTCTAAGTTTTTGCACAAATAAAAAGCCATTACCCTCAAGAAAGATCTCAGTGGTCCAACTCTGAACACCATAGGTATGAGTCACAAAAAGGGCCTCCCTCCTAGCACACTCTGCAGCAGAAAAGAAGTCCTCTTCCTCTGATGAAGATGAAGAAGGTGAAGGAGTGGGCTCCCTCCTTTGCTTCCTTGGGCGCTTGGGACCTCTAGAAGTAGACATTTGCACCAATTTGGAAGAAAAATTGAAGAATTTTGGGTGATTGGGAGTTAGGGTTTTGAAAGGGGGTTTTGAATTAAAATGTGAAAAAGAGAGATTTGAAGTGAAACAAGTGTTGAAGAATGATGAGAAGATGATTTTGAGTTGAAATATGTGAAAAATTTGAGTTGAAAACAGTTTTTGGCAGAAGGAGCTCGAGAGCACTCGAGTGAGGAGAAGAGAGTTCGTGAAAAAAATGAGGAGAGAAGACGCTGCAACTGCTTATGAACTGATCGATTTACTCGAGTGTTTAGGAAAACACTCGAGTGTTCTAAGGCCCATGACTCGAGTTTTCATGAAAGGACTCGAGTAATTTGCCTAGCCCGAAAGTTCAAAGTCTCAGGTCTAAAATTTACTCGAGTGGACTGAAATTTACTCGAGTGTTTTGGGTTTCCTGAAACCATGCAAATTTGAGAAACACGAATCACTCGAGTATAGCTTAAAAGACTCGAGTAAAATGAAAAATATTCGAGTGAAATTGAAAAGACTCGAGTGAATTCGTCAGACATGCCCAAAAACTTTTTCTAATTAAAAATGATTTAAATTGGAATTAAAATACTCGAGTAAATTTTCAAATACTCGAGTGAATTTATCAGACAGACAGTTTTAACTACATTTTGAGCACATTTGCACAAAACTAACACAATGAACATCAACACAAACTTGGAATTAAAATCACTCACAATCAAAATCATATATTTCACAACATCTCAAGGTCCAATTGTTCATCAAGCATCAATGCACATTCAATTAGACATACTTGGTGATTTTCAACAAAAACAGAAATCAATTAGCTAATGCTTGACTCATCTAAAATTCCAAGTTCCTTTCTTATGTGATAGAAGGTATCTCATGGCAATGGTTTTGTAAAAATATCGGCTAATTGACTTGATGTGCTAACAAATTTTATAGTACAATCACCTTTTTGCACATGATCTCTAAGAAAATGATGTCTAATTTCAATATGCTTGGTTCTTGAGTGATAAACCGGATTCTTAGTTAAGTTTATGGCACTCGTATTATCGCATTTAATAGGAACACTTTCTAGTTTTAAACCAAAATCCGATAGTTTTTGTTTCATCCATAATAATTGAGCACAACAACTTCCGGCGGCGATATATTCCGCTTCGGCGGTTGAAAGAGCAACACAAGCTTGCTTTTTAGAAAACCATGACACTAGTGAACTTCCCAATAAATGACAAGTACCACTAGTGCTTTTACGATCAAACTTGCATCCCACAAAATCAGAATCGGAGTAACCAACTAAACTAAGATTTGCATCACAAGGATACCATAATCCGGTATTTATTGTTCCTTTGAGATATTTAAATATATGTTTAACCGCGGATAGGTGTGATTCTTTAGGATTAGCTTGAAATCGAGCACACATGCATACACTAAACATAATATCCGGTCTAGATGCAGTGAGATATAGGAGACTACCTATCATGCCCCTATATTTACTAACATCAACCGGGGTACCTTGTCTAGGTAGCATGAAGTACTCATTGGAGTGTAGGCCTCCTTGCATTTGTCCAATCCAAACTTCTCAAGGAGCTCTTGGCAATATTTTCCTTGATGCACAAAAATCCCCTCCTTGACTTGCTTGATTTGAAGTCCTAGGAAGAACTTGAGCTCTCCCATCATAGACATCTCAAATTCCTTTTTCATCAAATTAGAAAACTTTCTACAAAGAAACTCGTTAGTGGCACCAAAGATAATATCATCAACATAAATTTGCACTAACAATGTGTCTTCTTTAGTTTTATAAATGAATAGGGTATTATCAACTTTTCCCCTTTGAAAGTCATTTTCTAATAAAAAGGAACTTAATCGATCATACCAAGCTCTAGGAGCTTGTTTCAATCCATAAAGTGCCTTTTTCAATTTGTAAACATGATTTGGAAATTCATGACTTTCAAAACCGAGAGGTTGCTTAACATACACCTCTTCATTTATAAAACCATTCAAGAAGTCACTCTTAACATCCATTTGGTAAAGAGTAAATTTCATAATTGATGCAAAAGCAAGCAAAATTCGGATTGCCTCAAGTCGTGCATGTAACACTCTTTGTATATCATCTTACTTTATAAGAAAAGTAATAAGTTTATGATTACTTGGACTTGTTATTGTTGGAAAGAGATATGAAAATAAGAATTTTCCCTTCCCTTGAAAATTCCTTTTCACAAACACTTGATTAATAATGAAGTTGACTAGTAAAATCAGAGTTTGCGGAAACATAGTAAAATAATCATATTATACCCCCAAAATATATCAAGTGTAACAAGTCCATTAATACCAAATAAGTATTATTATGAAACTGAATTCCTCTTATGATACCTCTTTCCAAAATATGTATCATATAAATTCTATTAAAAAATAGAAATGTTATAGAGCTGGTCACTGGTCCTTTGTCCAAACATCCATCTGGTCGGATCCTCGATATCTGCACAAGGGGTTCCCAACCCACACTTTCTACGCTCTGCATGCACCTAAGGGACATCTCCCCTTAACTGACTTTTGTGCAAGCTAGATATACGATCACACCTAATAAGGGCATGGGGAGTAAGTATACACTTATACATAATCAATAAAGACTAAAATACAAACACAAGTATGTCATGGACAGACATTAATGCAAGTACATATGAGCACACCCATTTTCAACATTATATCTCTTACAATGCAGGTGGCATGATGTATGATTTCTATCCACAACTGAGGCCTCCACTATAAATCCATCTTGGACGTCCATCCAATACACTAGTGTGTTCCCGGAACACTACCATACGTTCCCAGAACGATGGCAAACCATACTTGGATATACAAGCATCACTCCCAGAGTGTGCATCACGTTCCCAGAACGCATAGCAAACCATACTTGGAAAAATAAACATCACTCCCAGAGTGTGTATCACGTTCCCAGAACGCATAAAAACCATGTCCCAGACACTGGCCACATTTCCAGAATGTGTCATCAAGTAGGTTTCACACCAATGTGTTCCCAGAACACATCAAAGAAACCAGGTCCCAGACACTGGCAACATTCCCAGAATGTGTCATCAAGTAGGTTACAATTTGGTTCTCCCGGAGTACCCTCCTCATATTCCCAGAATATGATAAACGTTCCTACCAACCAAACTTCCATTCTATATGCATGAATGCACAATTATCAAGGTTGGTTTTATCTTTACTTTAATTATTGTGATTTAGAAATATTTCAATTTCTCTTTTGAATGATTAATTTGAGGTATAATCCTTGGCACAAAATTCTCTCTTAAATTATCTCAAAACATGCCATTAGACTTAGATTGGGAAAAACATAACCAATGGTATTCAATTTCACTTAAAAGACTTAACTTTTATTTTTCAGTTTCAAGTACTAACCGGTTACAGTCTCAGGCTAACCGGTTAGAATTACAGACCTGAACTGGTTTACCATTGAAATTCAGAAAACCCTTTTTCTTGAATTCTTTCCCTAATCCATAAACAAATTTCAACATTATTTTATACCTCAAAACCACTGTGTTCATCATTCAAAAGTCTAAATCACATTTCATTTCCAAATGAGCACAATTTCCTCTTGAAATTATCTCATTACACTAAGGTATTAACTCCCAATTTCAATCTGAATTATTACAATATAATCAGCTTCATTTCAGATTGAGTTCCAGTGAAATTAAGGTCTGGATTTGAGTAAAATTAATAAGACCACAAGACTGATTTCAGAAACTTATTTTCTTTGAAATTTTACAGTGTCTAACCGGTTACAATTATCGAGTAACCGGTTAGATTATGCAGTCTGCACACTAAAACATAAGGTTTTGCAAACCATTCTTTTCATTACTCAAATCTAACCATTTTCAACAATCCAAAGAGTTCATATACCTTAAAATAAACATGTTTAACCATAGAAACACATTTAACTTGCATGCATTAAGTTTAATGTATCAAATTGCATAAAAACCAATATAAACACAATTCAATACCACAAAACTTATAATAAACATTTAGATTAAGATTTAGGCATCAAAATCACTTGCATGCATCAACACAAAGTTGCTCAAAACAGAATTGAGCTAGAATTTGGCCTCCAAGCCTTTTTGCTTTAAACACATAATGCCCTTTTGAGTCTTTGTTGACTCAAATCCTAAATCACTTGATTTTAGTCTAAATCTAGTGTAAGGTAAACTTCTCCCATACCTCAAATTCGTGCTTGATGAGTATTATCACTGGAACTTGAAGAAAATCCACAAACTCCCCAAAAATCCTATGTTCTGCTCTCAGCCACGTTTTCCATCAACAGGGTTTAAAGACCAGAGAATTTGACATAGAAATTGACCAAAGAAATTAGGGAAAACAATTAGAACTCGATCTAGGTAACATGCACTAAGAAATAAAAGTGGTTTGAAGCTTAAACGTTGTCTGTGCTTACCAGAATCAAAGCTCAAACTCAGCTTCCAGAATCTAGAGGGAACAGAGTTCAGCTTTCCAACTCCAACTTCTAAGATTGATTTCTCTTCACACAAAGACTCTCAGCTCACAAGCTTTATATCAATACAAAGCCCTTGATGCAAGCTTTGTGGATGTGTATCATTCATTTATCAACACTCAGAGAAGAAGAAGAATTTACCCACACGAATCAGAAACCCTAATCAGCCTCTCTTCAACACCAAATGCAGAAATCAACCCCAAATCCTCAGAAATTCAGCATTTTATAGACGAATTGGAGTAACATGCATACCGACGCGTGTTCTCCATTAATCTGAGGCTGGTTTCGTGGCGATTTCTGGATTAATTGGGTGGTTACTCATCAAAATCCACTAACCCATATTCTGAGTTCATCGTGTAACCGGTTACAGAGCCCTTCTAACCGGTTACATACTGATAAAATTCAAAAATTAATAATTTAATGACTCTTTCTTCAAAAATCTTTTTAATATTGCAATTAGGTCCCAACCCAAGGACTAAATTACAATATTCACATTTTTGTATAAAATAACCTTATAAAAATATATCTCATATTTTTATATATAAAAACACCTAATGTACAAAAACTAAAACCTTCAAAACTAATATAAATTAATTATAAATAATTGTTATAATTAATTTCTCGGTTATTTGGGAGACGAAAATTAGGGGTGTTACAGTGCAACCAGAGCAAAGGTTTCATCATAATCGATACCTTCCTCTTGGTTGTACCCTTGAGCTACTAATCTCGCTTTGTTTCTTATAATCAATCCGGATTCATCAAGTTTATTTCTATAAATCCATTTTGTGCCGATTATGGTATGATCATCGGGTTGAGGGACTAAATCCCACACATCATTTCTAGTAATTTGATTTAGCTCTTCTTGCATAGCCATAACCCAATGTTCATCCTTAATCGCCGTTTTAATGGAATCCGGTTCAATTTGAGAAACAAACGAGACAAAATGACAAATATTAAGAATAGACCTACCAGTTAATACTCCCTTTGAAATGTCTCCTATGACTTTGTCAATAGGATGAGCTTTTACTATTTTCCAAGCCGGAGCAAGTTCTTCTTTGCCTTCTCCTTCATCTTTTAAAACCTCCTTCTCTTTTTCTTCTTTTGAAAACTCAAAACCTTCATCACAAACATCACTCAAAGCACTATCTTCTTTCGATGACTCATTAAAAACAACATGAATAGATTCTTCAATAGTCATAGTTCTTTTGTTAAAAATTCTATATGCTTTACTATGTGAAGAATAACCCAAAAATATTCCTTCATCGGATTTGGAGTCAAATTTTCCAAGATGATCTTTTCCATTGTTTAACACATACACTTTGCATCCAAAAACATGAAAGTGAGATATATTTGGTTTTCATCCTTTGTAAAGCTCATAGGGGGTTTTCTTGAGCATGGGCCTAATTAAAATTCTATTCATGACATAACAAGCCGTATTAACGGCATCGGCCCAAAAATAATGAGGTACTTGAGAATCATTTAGCATGGTTCTTGCAAGTTCCTCTAGCACCCTATTTTTCTGCTCTACCACTCCATTTTGTTCCGGAGTTCTCGGTGCGGAGTATTGGTGCTCAATACCATGTTTATCACAAAATCTATCAAATTTGTAATTCTCAAATTCACCACCATGATCAGTTCTAATAATAATCACTTTTTGGTTTACTTGGTTTTGTACAAGTTTAACATGGCGTTTAAAGGATTTGCAGGTCTCACGCTTTGCACTTAAGAATAATGTCCATGTAAATCTAGAAAAGTCATCAACAATTACCAAGCCATAATAGTTGTCACCAAAGCTTTTTATTTGAGAAGGTCCAAACAAGTCCATATGAAGCATTTCTAATGGTCTTGTTGTGGACACCTCATTTTTAGATCCAAAATGATTTTTGGTGTGTTTGCACTTCTTACAAGGAGTGCAATCACCTTCAATTTTAAAATTTAGCTTTGGTAAACCAACTACTAAGTCTTTGGATTGTAGTTTCTTTAATTGATTTACATTAATGTGAGCGGTCCTATGGTGCCATAACCAAGTATCACTCTCATTGCTAACTAAACAAGTAGAAACCAAAGAGGTGATATTTTTCAATTCAACCAAGTAAGTATTATTAGACCTTTTGCCAACAAATTTGATAGATTCATCTTTGTCACTTTTTATGAGACATTGGGTAGAGGTAAATAATACATGGTTACCAATATCACATAATTGACTAATGCTAAGAAGATTGTGTTCTAATCCTTGAACATAAAGAACATTATCAATAACCAAGTTGGAAGAATTACCGACTTTACCAATACCAAGAATTTTGCCTTTGTTGTTATCTCCATAAGTGACATATCCACCTTCTTGAGGAGTAAGCTCTATGAAGTTCCGCTTATCTCTCGTCATGTGCCTTGAACATCCACTATCAAGATACCAAAGTTTCTTTTCCGTTCTAAGGCACACCTACAAGACAAGAATTATTTGCTCATTTTGGGTACCCAAATTATGTTGGGTCCCTTTGGGTTAGCTTTGGGTGTTCCTCCCTTCTCAATCCAAACATAAGTGCCCTTTTTAATTTCAAAGTTATTTATGTGGCACCTATTGTTTGTATGTCCAAATTTTCCACAATAAAAGCAAGTTGGTTTCTTTGTAAAATCAACTTTAGAAAATGAACCAACCACTTTATTGTTATTTTTCTTGTGGACATAACCTAAACCGGTTTTGTTTGAATTGTTTCTTTGAGAGCTAAGTAACCGATCTAGGTTCCTATCACTATTGGAGAGTGTGTTGAGTTTGCTTTTCAAATCTTTAACTTCATTTTCAAGTTCACAACACTTCTCACAATGTGCGATAGATTCCTTAGGATGTGCACAATCACAAGAATGACTAGAGTTAACAAGTTCTAAGGATGCATTTTGGAGTTTCAAATCATTTATATACTTTTCCAATTCATTGATTTCCTTTTGATACTCCAAAATTTTCTTTCCTTTTTCCTTGTTAACTTTAGCTAATTTTTCAAATTGTGTTAATATTTCATTATACTCATTGAGCAAATCATCATAAGGAATAGTGAAAGAGGAAGAGCTAGAGCTTTGAGATGATACCTCATCCTCACTTTCACCATTTGCATTTGAGGCTTCATTGTTGCTCCTAGACATGAGACAAAGATTTGCAACTTCGTCATCCGAGCTACTTGATGAGGATTTTGCATCCTTCTCCGGTGCATCCCAAACAATGTAAGCTCTCTTGCCTTTGCCCTCTTGGGTCTTCTTTTCACTCCTTCTCAAGTATGTGGGACATTCCATCTTGATATGTCCAATGCCTCCACATTCACGGCATTTTACTCCATCACTTGAGCTCTTGTTCTTTGACTTGTGCTCCTTGGGTCTTTAATCTTTTGATGATGAACCACCCTTTTTACCCTTGAGGAATTTATTGAATCTTTTTGCAAATAATCCAATTTCCTCCTCATTGAGTGCATGATCGGAGTTTTCACTTGTAGAGTCATCTTCAACCTCTTTTGAGACTTTGGTTGAGGCCTTGAGAGAGATGCTCTTCTTCTTTTTGTCCAACTCCTCATGTGAGCTAAGTCTTGATAGCTCTATCTCATGTTCTTTGAGCTTCCCAAACAAGGTGGCCAAGTCCATAGTGTTCAAATCCTTGGACTCCTTGATGGCGGTCACCTTTGGTTGCCATTTTCTATCAAGACATCTCAAAATTTTGTGAGTAGTTTCACCATCACGAAATTGCTTTCCTAGAGAAATCAAGTGACTAATGATATGTGAAAATCTCTTTTGTAAGTCATCAATAGATTAATTAGGGAACATGTGAAATAATTCATACTCATGAGTTAACGAGTTTAATCTTGCATTTCTTACTTCACTTGTTCCTTCATGAGTGACTTCCAAAGTTTCCCACATTTCCTTAGCCGACTTGCATTGAGAAACTCGATAAAATTCATCATGGGACAAGGCGGAGAAGATGATGTTTTTAGCTTTTAAATCAAAAGATACTTTCTTTTTATCATCATCACTCCAACTTTTCCTAGGAATTTCAACGACTTCCCCATTTATCATGTGTCTAGGAATATATGGACCATCTTCTATTCCATCCCAAATATCGGTATCTATTGCTTCAATAAAAACTCTCATCCGAACCTTCCAATAAGCATACCCTTCACCATTGAAGAATGGAGGGCGGTTTATTGAAGAGGATCCTTCTTGGTGATTGCTAGAGCCCATAGTTTCCAATGGATCTTTTTGAAAAAGCTTTTACGCTCGATTTTTCGACCGAGCTCTGATACCACTTGTTGGAAACCAACAAGCGGGCTTAGCAATTACTAGAGGAGGGGGGGGTGAATAGTAATCTGAATACAACAGTGACTAATTTTCGAATGCAATTAAGGTATAATTGATTTTGTAGAGATTTTACTGAAACAGAGCAAGAACACTCGAGTCTTTTTCAGATTACTCGAGTAAAATAGCAAGAACACTCGAGTCTTCTGAAGAACACTCGAGTAAATCGTGCAGAGTGCAGAAAACAGTTTCTGAGAAATTTGCACTTTAAATCAATACGAATTAAACCAGTCCAGAGCAGATTAATAGATGAGTAGTAAGCAATTAAGTACAGCTATAACAACTTAAAAACAACCTAATTGCTGCGGAATTACTACTCTAATAAAAAAGCCCCTTTTGAGAAACTTAGGTTTGGTTTTTACTTGAAAGCAAAGAAAGCAATAAAAAGAGAACACCACCAATTTTATACTGGTTCACTCTCTATATAGAGAGCTAATCCAGTCCCCCTAAGAACCTTAGGAGTGTCTACTAAAATCAAATTGTTAGAAATATTACAAGGGATATTGAGATGCCTCACTCAACCTAACCCTTCCAAGAGTGTACCAAACTCTTGAATTTCTACCCTAATTTGATGTTGGTGATGAAGACTCCTTCTTCTTAAGCTCCTTGAAACCTTCAAGAGCTCCACCAAGCTAAGAACCTCTTAGACTTTGCTTGAGAACCTCTCAAGACTTGGATGAACCTAAGACCCGCTTAGGTACACTTGGTTATCAACCAAGATTTTTGGAACAAGATATGAAAGTGTTTGTGGAGAAATACAACACATGATTTCTACAACAATTAAGCACAATCTCTAACTCTTTGGACAAAATAATAACAATGAATGAATAGTTGAGTTAGAGAGAATTTTTCACTTGAGAGAGAGAATGAGCAAAGAGAATGTTAGGCTCATGTCTTGTCTATGTTCTTGTTGTCTAGTACAAAGGCAAATAGAATGGAATATATGGAAGAGGGAATGAGAGAGTGAAAACAAAGTAAATTCTCATTCTTGTCCTCTTCCAACGGTTAAAAAATTTGCTGTCAGGACCAAAATACTCGAGTCTTTTTGACTTTACTCGAGTCTTTTGCCCATCTTTCAATAGAAATGCCCATGTACTGAACTAACGGTCATATCTCTGATTTGAGGCAGAAATACTCGAGTCTTTTGGAAATTACTCGAGTCTTTTGATACTCGAGTATTTTTCAGATTACTCGAGTCTTTTGATACTCCAGTATTTTTCAGATTACTCGAGTCTTTTGACACTCGAGTATTTTTCAGATTACTCGAGTCTTTTGCCCAGAGATGATAAAAATTAAGTTTCTTAACAATTAATTTTAATTCTCTCTTCAAGGAATAATTCTATGTAATCCCAACCTTTTTCATGCATTAAAATTATTTATCCTAGGATGAGATTACTTCCTAAGCTACCCACTCTCAATTATAAAAATAAAATTACAATTAAAATAAAATAGAGAATGACTAGCTAATTTGATGCACTTGATCTTCTTGACTTGGTGAGCTTGAATTCTTCCTTTAAATCCATGATCTAATTATATTGTCATCATCAAAACTAAAACCACCTCATTGGAGACTTGATTCTACTGAAGGGAATTGAATCTTGTATTTCCTTCAAATAACCTTTCTAGGCACTTTTCATATAATTATTATTCTAGAAAGTTGAGCAATGGGGAGATTAGTGATAGACAATGGTTGGTTTAGTCGAAAGAGTTAGATACCGTATATTGTTTTTGTTGCAAGTTGTTCAAGTCTAATAATAGCAAAAGTTCATTAGCAAGTGATGGATTGAGAGATTGGAGGCACCTTAATGACAGACTCAAAAAACATGAAACTAGCATTGAGCACATGAAATGCATGAAGACTTGGAACGAGCTGAGAGTAAGATTAGAAAAAAACCAGATAATTGTTAAGGAACTACAACTTGATATTATGAAAGAGAAAGAGCGTTGGAGGCAAGTTTTAGTAAGAATTATTTCCATTGTGAAATATCTTTCTAAATATAATTTGGCTTTTCGAGGTTCCAATGAGAAATTGTACCAAGATAGTAATGGTAATTTTTTGGGATGCGTGGAGATGATTGCAGAATTTGATATGATAATGCAAGATCATGTTAGGCGCATCGAAAACAATGAAATTCATTATCATTATCTTTGTCATAAAATTCAAAATGAGTTGATTTCTCTTTTGGCCCATGATGTAAATGTAAGTATGTAATGTTTTGATGACAACAAACCAATATGTGCAAACCTCAAGCATCAACAACATTCAAGTCAAGAACTACTCAAGATTATTAGATAGCTCATATGTTATTGTATTAATTTGTAATATTTTATTTTATTTCATATGAGAGTGGGTGGTAGCTTAGTTTCTCTCAATTTAGGAAAATGAATTGTTGAGTATATGGTGATATGAGATTAACTTGATAGAAAATAGCTCACATGAAAGTAGAAATCAAAACATGATTGAAAAGCTATTTTTTAATCACTTTTACAGTGGTTAATCGATTAGCTCACAAGGCTTAATCGATTAACACGTGTTTGACTGATTAAGCAGTTTGACTAATAGTGGTTAATCGATCAAGGGTTTCTGTTAATCGATTAATAGTTGTTAAATCAGAAAAATTATTTTGTTTAAAAGCTTTTCATTGTGACTTTGATTTGGTTACACACTTTCACAATTTTCAATATAGTTTCATGCTATTACAATTTCACAAAAGAGCTATTCAATTTCTAGAGTTATATCAAGATTCAAATCTTATTTTCCCAATCTTACTCTTCACTATCATATTCTTCAATTAACATAGATATTGAGATATTAGTTTCTAGTGCTTAATAGTTTGGTTGAATCGTTCTACAACAAGGGTTGTGTGTATCAAGAATTCAACAATTTCAACGAAGTGAAGAAATTCACAATTGGAAGTCTTTGAAGAACTCAAAGCAAGAAGAAAGGAATTGGTTGGAGAGGTTTCTTCAACAAGAACAATTCAAGAGATTAGAAGAACAATTGGTGGGGTAGATTTTCAAGAGATTGGTACTCTCTTGAAGGGATAGGATAATTTGAGTGAGGTTTTTCTCTTTTATCCGTTGTAATCTACACAATTGTTTTTTAGTGGAAATCTCTCTATTGCGGTAGAGGGGACCAGATGTAGCTCTCGGTGGATTGAGAGTGAACCAGGATAAAATCTCTTGTCTCCTATCTTTTTACTTTCTTTAAAGTTTTGAGTGAATTAACAAACCAATTGAACAATTAGGTTAGAATTGGGATTTTCATATTTCATAGTGAATTAACACTAATTTGGATTGGTAAATTTAATTAATGTTGTTCTTAATTCTTAAGATAATTGTTCTTGCATTCTTGGCATTTGATTTCTGTTGCAATTCTTATTGAAATTGATTTTTGTTGTTTTACACATAGTTAATCGATTAAGTGTTTGTGTTAATCGATTAGTTTTGAATCACCTTTCAAGCATTAATCGAGTAACTGACTTGTTAATTGATTAATTGTTTTGTAAGCTTCAGTCATTAATCGATTAGCCTATTCATTAATCGATTAAGCAGTTTAATTTTTGTTAGAAAATCTGTTTTCTCAAAACCATTATCATTCGCAATCGAAAATTTGATATCAAGGCTCCAAAACACTATTCATGCCCCCTCTAGTATTTTTTTGAGCCGCTTGTTGGTTTCCAACAAGTGGTATCAGAGCTCGGTCGAAAGATCCGAGCATTAAAACGCTTTTTCGAAAAGATCCGTTTTGGAAATCAAGGACTCAAATTTTAATCCCTTTGGAGGTGAAGGAGCTTTCATTAACCGTCCTCCACTATTTAATGGTGAAGGATATGCTTATTGGAAGGTTCGAATGAAAATTTTTATTGAAGCTATTGATATTTAGATTTGAAATACCATTGAGAATGGACCTTTTATTCCTATGACAAAAGTGAATGATACTGTTTTTCTAAAGCCTAAAGCTAGCTGGAATGATGATGATAAGAAAAAGGTTCAATATGATTTAAAAGCTAAGAACATCATCACTTCGGCTCTTTCATATGATGAATTCTTTAGAGTCTCTCAATGCACGAATGCAAAACAAATGTGGGATACACTTCAAGTCACACACGAGGGCACTAATGAGGTTAGACGTGCTAGGTTAAACACCCTCATGCATGAATATGAGCTCTTTCGCATGTTGCCTAATGAAACAATAAGTGACATGCAAAAGCGCTTTACACATATTATTAATCATCTATCTGCTCTTGGTAAAAATTTGTCTAACGGTGAAGTTGTTAACAAAGTTATGAGATGTCTTAGCAGGGAGTGGCAACCAAAGGTCACCGCTATCATGGAATCCAAAGATCTAGATGAGATGGATTTGGCAACTTTGTTTGGCAAGCTTCAAGAGCACGAAATGAAATTAGGAAGACTAACTATGAACGAGGACTCTGATAGAAAGAAGAAGGGGATAACACTTAAGTCAAGCTCAAAATCCCTAAAAGCTCAAGATGAGTCTTCACAAGTAGATGATTCCGATTCCGACATTGATGATGAAACCCTTGGTTTGTTGGTGAAGAAGCTTGGTAGATTCCTTAAGAAGAAAAACAATTTCAATAGATCTAAGACAAAGGACACCAAGGATACACAACCAAGACAAAAGAACCATAAGGACAAAATAATATGTCATGAGTGTGGAAAACCGGGGCATTACAAATCTAACTGTCCACAAAATGCAAAGAAGTCCGATACTGACAAGTGGAAATCCAACTACTCAAAAGGGAAGAAAGCATATATAGTTTGGGACGAACCGGAGAGTGAATCCACAACTAGCACATCGGAGGATGAGGAGTTAGCCAACCTATGCTTGATGGCCAAAGTAGAAGAAGAGGCTTCTTCAAGCACGCAATCTAATGACAAAACTAATGAGGTAGACTATCTCTCCGATTCTAGTTCAAATTTGGATTCTCCTTC
The DNA here is from genome assembly GCA_037953625.1 of Crotalaria pallida. Lineage (NCBI taxonomy): Eukaryota > Viridiplantae > Streptophyta > Magnoliopsida > Fabales > Fabaceae > Crotalaria > Crotalaria pallida. The sequence continues at coordinate 91,030,670 of CM075654.1, forward strand.
TTTTAATGGACTATATTGTGCTTATGTGGAAATGCATAAAGAATTGAAAAAGTTAGCTAAAATAAATGTAGAGAGAAAGAATTTAATTTTGAAGAAACAAGAAAAGATTTTAGAATTGCAAAACTCTCTTGAGGAATTGAAGCTTCAAAATGAAACTCTAGATCTCATTTATGCTAATTCCACATGTGATTGTGATTTGAAAATAAATGATGTCACAACATGTGAAAATTGCAAAACCCTTGAAAAAGAAGTTTCAAATTTGAAAAATAGAATTGCAAGGTTCACAAGAGGTGATACTCGTTTGGATTATTTGCTTTCAAATCAAAGAAATAAAGGAAATAGAGCTGGACTAGGGTATACCAAACCAAAAAATCAAAATTTCAGCAAAGTTGGAACTTTTTCTAAAGTTGATTTTTCTAAAACACCAACTTGCCATTATTGTGGAATTTTTGGACTTTTTTCAAATAAATGCAATATCAAAAGATTTGGTATACCTAGTGGCAACTATATGTGGATTGTGAATGGGACTTCACCCCAAGCTAACATGAAAGGACCCAAGACAACTTGGGTACCTAAAACTAGCAAATGATGTTGTGTTGTAGATGTGCCTTCGGACAAAAGAGCGAAGATGATATCTAGATAGTGGTTGTTCGACGCATATGACGGGTGATAAAACACATTTTATTGAACTTACTACCAAAGGAAGTGGTCACGTCACCTATGGAGACAACAATAAAGGCAAGATTCTTGGAGTAGGTAAAATTGGTAATGCTTCACATGTTATTATTGATAATGTTTTATATGTTGAAGGTCTTGAACATAATCTTTTAAGCATTAGCCAATTGTGCGACATTGGAAACAATGTTGTTTTTACCTCTAATAATTGCATCATTGATATTGACCAATCAATCAAATTTATGGGTAATCGGTAATAACACATATTTGATTGACTTAAATGACATCACCTCCCTCTTTTCAAAATGTTTATTCAATAAAGAAAGTGATGTATGGCTTTGGCATCGTAGACTTGTTCATGTGCATGTAAATCAATTGAATAAGCTTCTATCTAAAGATTTGGTAGTTGGTCTTCCAAAACTCAATTTTAAAATTGAAGGAGTTTGCAATCCTTGTAAGAAGTGTAAACAAACTAAAACTACTTTTTCACCTAAAAAGGTGATTTCAACCATAAGGATTTTAGAACTTATTCATATGGATTTATTTGGACCTTCTCAAACTATGAGTTTTGGAGGCAACTATTATGGTCTTGTTATTGAGACGATTATTCTCGTTTTACATGGACTTTCTTTTTATCTTCAAAAGATCAAACTTATAATCGTTTTAAAACCTTTGCCAAGCTTATTCAAACAAGTATTTTTTTATCTTCGTGCACTTGTTGATGCTCTTTTGGATAGTTTTCGATGTGTCTTTTGGACTTTGTATCTCTGGACTGTTTCATCTTTAGTCATTTTCACTTTATTTTAGTTGCTGGACTGTTTTTAGATGCTTTGGTTATGCATGGACAATGGTTTAATATGGTTTTGTATATGGGGTTTTATGTAGTATGGACTTGGTTTTCTTATGACTATTATGCATAATGTTATGTTTCTTATGTCTATTATTGTGGTTATTTCCATTACTACATGTTATATATATTATCATTGTCTACTTACCTCTCATCTTTTGGCAAAGATTTTTTCAGATTCACTATTCTTTTTAATGATGCCAAAAGGGGGAGAAAAGGTTGTTTATGTTGTGATTTGTAGGTTTGATTGGTTTTTCTGTATTTTTCCTAAGTGTTCATACATTTAGGGGGAGTATATGAAAACTTGAAGTTTTTAAAGTCAAGATGGTTTGTCATCATAAAAAAGGGGGAGTTTGTAAGTATGTAATGTTTTGATGACAACAAACCAATATGTGCAAACCTCAAGCATCAACAACATTCAAGTCAAGCACTACTCAAGACTATTAGATAGCTCATATGTTATTGTATTAATTTGTAATATTTTATTTTATTTCATATGAGAGTGGGAGGTAGCTTAGTTTATCTCAATTTAGGAAAATGAATTGTTAAGTATATGGTGATATGAGATTAACTTGATAGAAAATAGCTCACATGAAAGTAGAAATCAAAACATAATTGAAAATCTATTTTTTAATATCTTTTACAGTGGTTAATCGATTAGCTCACAAGGCTTAATCGATTAACACGTGTTTGACTGATTAAGCTGTTTGACTAACAGTGGTTAATCGATTAAGGGTTTCTATTAATCGATTAATATCTGTTAAATCAGAAAAATTATTTTGTTTAAAAGCTTTTCATTGTGACTTTGATTTAGTTACAAACTTTCACAATTTTCAAGATACTTTCATGCTATTACAATTTCACAAAAGAGCTATTCAATTTCTAGAGTTCTATCAAGATTCAAATCTTATTTTCCCAATCTTATTCTTCACTATCATATTCTTCAATTCACATAGATATTGAGATATTAGTTTCTAGTGCTTAATAGTTTGGTTGAATCGTTCTACAACAAGGGTTGTGTGTATCAAGAATTCAACAATTTCAACGAAGTGAAGAAATTCACAATTGGAAGTCTTTGAAGAACTCAAAGCAAGGAGAAAGGAATTGGTTGGAGAGGTTGCTTCAACAAGAACAATTCAAGAGATTAGAAGAACAATTGGTGGGGTAGATTGTCAAGAGATTGGTACTCTCTTGAAGGGATAGGATAATTTGAGTGAGGTTTTTCTCTTTTATCCGTTGTAATCTACACAATTGTTTTTTTAGTGGAAATCTCTCTATTGTGGTAGAGGGGACTGGATGTAGCTCTCGGTGGATTGAGAGTGAACCAGGATAAAATCTCTTGTCTCCTATCTTTTACTTTCTTTAAAGTTTTGAGTGAATTAACAAACCAATTGAACAATTAGGTTAGAATTGGGATTTTCATATTTCATAGTGTATTAACACTAATTTGGATTGGTAAATTTAATTAGTGTTATTCTTAATTCTTAAGATAATTGTTCTTGCATTCTTGGCATTTGATTTCTGCTGCAATTCTTATTGAAATTGATTTTTGTTGTTTTACACATAGTTAATCGATTAAGTGTTTGTGTTAATCGATTAGTTTTGAATCACCTTTCAGGAATTAATCGAGTAACTGACTTGTTAATCGATTAATTGTTTTGTATGCTTCGGGCATTAATCGATTAGCCTATTCATTAATCGATTAAGCAGTTCAATTTTTGTTAGAAAATCTGTTTTCTCAAAACCATTCTCATTCGTAATCGAAAATTTGATATCAAGGCTCCAAAACACTATTCACCCCCCCCCTCTAGTATTTTTTTAAGCCGCTTGTTGGTTTCCAACAGTAAAAAGTTCTATTATAAGGGTCATCAAAGCGGCAAAATATTTCTCAATAATTCTTGACTGTACCCTGATGTGAGTCATCAAGAACAAATGACTTTTTTAGTGCGATGTGTTAATATGTCGAGTAACAAAATCAAAGTAGAGGAGTTCTTTTTAGAGTTTTTGAAGGTGGATGATACATCCGGAATAGGACTTTTTAATTTATTGATAAATGCATTAAAGTCTCTTGATCTCAATGTTGAGGATCTAAGGGGTCAAGGTTATGACAATGGCTCAAATATGAAAGGAAAACATCAAGGTGTTCAAAAGCGGATCCTTGATATAAATCCGAAAGCTTTGTATATGCCATGTGCTTGTGATAGTCTTAATCTCACTCTTTGTGACATGGCAAATTCTTGTTCTAAAGCTATTTCCTTTTTTGGTGTTGTGCAACGAATATATTCATTATTTTCAAGTTCTACCAAAAGATGGAGTGTTTTAGTTGAAAATGTTCCTGGCTTGACGGTCAAATCTTTTTCTTACACTCATTGGGAGAGTCGAATCAAAAGTGTAAGAGCCATTAGATTTCAAGCTCCTGAAATAAGGCTTGCTTTGTCTGAAGTGAAGAAATTATGTGATGATCCTAAATCAAAAAGTGAAGTAGATAGTATGATTATTGCAATTGAGAGTTTTGAGTTTTTACTTGGTATGGTCATTTGGTATGACATTTTATATTCTATTAATGTCGTGAGTAAGAAGGTTCAATCTCAATCCATGTGTATAGATGCTACCATAAATCAAATAGAAGTTGTGATGAAATATTTTCAAAAGTATAGAGAAGAAGGCTTTGCATGTAGCATGGAAATTGCTAAACAACTTGAACATGATATGGATGTAGAGCCTACTTTTCCTACTAAACGACGTGTTTATAGGAAAAAGCAATTTGATGAAGATGACCACAATGAAGAGCCTCAATGAGCTAAAGAATCCTTCAAAGTTGGTTATTTTCTATTTGTGGTGGATAAGGCAATTACATCATTAGAGACTAGATTTGAGCAATTAAAGACATTTGAAAGTATCTTTGGATTCTTGTTTAATTCTCAAACCTTGAAGTCTTTGGAAGATAATGAACTACGACAATGTTGCAATAAATTGGTGGCTACTTTTTCTCATGATGATTCTTCCGATTTTGAATTAGATGATCTTTTGCATGAATAGCGAGTGCTACGAATGTATTTGCCAGATGAGTCAATGTCAGCTGTTCAGATACTTGACTTTGTTAGAACATATGATTGTATGCCAAATGTTTTGATTGCTTTCTGAATCCTACTCACTTTACCTGTCACCATAGCATCAGCTGAAAGAAGTTTTTCAAAGTTGAAGTTATTAAAAAACTATTTGAGGTCATTGATGTCACAAGAAAGATTAAATGGTCCAGCTATTTTGTGTATTGAGAAAGATATGCTGGACAATATTGATGTCGAGACTATTATTGATGATTTTGCATCAAAAAATGCTCGAAGAATGTGTTTCAAGTGATCATCTATCTGTTATATTCAAGGTTGACACTTATAATTTCTTGTAATAACACTTTTTCATTTTATTATACTCTTAATTGCTCACTACATGGTTACTCACATTATTTCTTATTTATTTCAGCATTACGATTCGAGTAAGTCATGAAGGATAATCTACTTCTTGGTACCCATTTCAATATTTTGTTATTTTTTGGTAATATCATGTTATTAAAGTTATTATATTTGTACTTACGTAATTTTGTTGATTGCATTTAATAATTTAGACTTCTGAATGTTGATAATATTTCATATTATAAAAAACTTACTTGAAAATAAAAAATATTTATAAGAAGGGGCCTCTTTTTTTTCGCCTAGGGCCCTGATTATGTCAGGACCGGCCCTGATTCTACCGTCTTTCTTTTACACAATTATATATGTTGCCACTTTAGAGGCAGTGACATCCTCCCATCCGTTTTCCTGTCATATATCAATCTTAATTCAAAGTTTAAGTTGTTGAACTTAGATTGATAAATGTGCTTAGAATTTTTATTTCTGTTATAAGAAGAATGAATTTTCACATACCTTGACTTGCTTGTCGCTTTCTTCTTTTTTTTATTATAATTTAAGCCTTGCATCCCTTTGAATCTGTGTCAATTCTTTATTGTAATGGTTACAAAAAGTTGCATATAAGGTTTGATAACTCTTTTTCATTGAGTGTTAACTTTATGAATATGCTTGCTTTTTTGTGATTGAATTTTTTCCTCACTGGACACCTGTTGAGTCTGTGAGTATACATTTGACACATTTTTGTCAGATTCTCCTTCTCTGGTGTCTTTTTGTTTCGTTGTTTGGTTATTTGATTTCCCATTTTGTGTCAGTATTATATAATCACCAACAATAAAAATAGATTTTTGTTGACAACACTTTTGAAGTTTGAAGATAAGAAAAGGACAAAGGAAATATTGTATTTATACATTTCAAGCAGAAACGTGGTCAATCATTCTGTGACTGGTTTTTTTTTGTGCACAACACTTTCTAAGTTTGAAGATAAGAAAGCAAGCAAAACTTGTTCAATAATTCTGTGACCCCCAAATTAATTCTGCTTCGTTGGCAACGTGTTTAATGATTAAGTTGTTCTTGAATTTTTTTTAGCATATGTAGCTTTTCATTTTAATTCAATTAGTGTACCTTTTTGAAACTATGTATCCCTTTCAGCTAGAATTAGCAGGTGTATCTTTTGGTTTCAAGTCAGCATATGCATCTTTTTAAAACCTTTTGAAACTATGTAACCTTGATCAGCAGGTGTATCTTTTGGTTTCAAGTCAGCAGTTGCATCTTTTCAAAAGCAAATTAATTAATTAATTTTTTATTTTAATTTTAAAAGGCAAGGACATGTGGCATATCTAATTATCCATTATTCTCTTAACTATGTCTGTAAGGCCTCCATTCCATGAGGAGCTCCATGGTTTGAGAGTTTGGACTCACAAATATATAATAGAGTTCGGGCTTATTCAGGCAGGCCCGACCGGGCCAAGTTTTTTTGCCGGCTCTAGTACAAACCATATGTTTCTTATAAAAATCAAAGATAACAAATAGTACTAAAGCTCCAAAATTCTCATGTTTCCATTGTTGTTCTATATATCAACCATGTAGTATATATATATATACATACTCGAAACCCTACACAAAACCGTTAGAGAATCAGGTCGAATAAAAGTACATAATATTATTTTACTGCTCATTGAATGGATGAAATATATTGTAACTATCCCAGCAATAAAATGATAAGCGCTAGAATCAAATAATTAATGAAATAAACCTGTGCTGGCTAACCAATTTAGGCCTATTAGCCTTTGTAATGTTATTTTCAAAATAGTAACAAAAACAATTGCTAATAGACTTAAATTAATACTCCCATCAATTGTTAGCGAACATCAAAGCGCTTTTGTGCCTGGTAGATTAATTACGGATAATGCGCTGATAGCTTTTGAATGCTTTCACTACATGAAGAAAAAGTGTACTGGGAAAAGGGGTTTTATGGCCACAAAACTTGACATGTCTAAGGCTTATGATAGGGTGGAATGACCTTTTCTTGAATGCATCCTTAACAGTTATGGTTTCTCTGCCATATGGTCGCATCTTATTATGAAATGTGTAAAATCAACCTCTTTCTCTATCATGATAAATGGTGTGCCACAATAGAATTTCTTAGCGACTAGGGGAATTAGACAAGGAGACCCTCTATCTCCCTATCTCTTTATTCTCTATCATGAAGTCCTCTATGCACTTATTATAAAAAATATGGAGTCAAATATCATTCATGGTTTGAAAGTTTCTCTTAATGCTCCTACTATATCACATCTGTTTTTTGCATAGTATTTTATTCTCCAGAGCCACAAAAGAAGCAGCCCATGCTATTAAAAATATTCTTACAACTTTCGAGCATGCATCCGGACAACGAATAAATTTTGACAAATCAGAGCTCTCTTTCAGCCGAAATGTTCTTACTTCCAAAAAAGATGAAATTATATCTTTGCTAAATATAAAGGCAGTGGAGCAGCATGCTAGATATTTGGGTTTACCAACAATCATTGGAAGATCCAAGAGTCAAGTTTTTGATTTTGTTAAAGATGAGTCTGGAAAAAGCTCAAAGGTTGGAAGGAAAAATTTCTCTCTCGGGCAAGAAGAAAAATTCTAATCAAAGCTGTTGTTCAGGCAATTCCAACCTATGTTATGAGTTGTTTTCTTTTTCCTCAATCTCTGTGCTCTCAAATTGAAGCAATGGTGGAAAAATTTTATTGGAGTGGAGATGCAAGTAAAAGGAAAATTCAATGGTTGGGTTGGAACAAATTGGCAATACCAAAAAAGGATGGTGGCATTGGTTTCAGACAATTTGCAGCCTTTAACAAGACAATGTTGGCAAAGCAATGGTGGAGAATAAAGACCAATGACAACTCTCTCTTCTACAAGGTTTTAAAAGGCAAGTATTTCCCCTTTTCTGCTTTATCTGATGCAAAGAAGGGAAATGGTTCTAGTTACTCATGGAAAAGCATTTTTGCAGTAAAAGATTTAATAGAAGATGGCACCCTTTGGCGTATTGGGAATGGTGCTCAGGTTCATATATGGAATAGCAAATGGGTTTCATCCCTCATTGAAGGCCGTGTTCGTTCGGGGCTGGAATGGAGGGATCATTATTCGTGGGTATATGAACTTTTCACGCCAACAGGAGTTTGGAATAGGGAGTTAGTTTTAAATTTGTTCTCACCTATCGAGGCTGAGGCAATTCTTAAAATTCCTAGGGTGTGTATAAGCCAAAGTGATACTTATGTGTGGAAACATACAAAGAATGAGATTTATTCTGTGAAGTCAGGCTACAATCTTCTTGTTGCCCCCTTTATTACATCCTCTTCTGCAGGTTCTTCATCTTCGAACTTATGGAAAAGTATATGGAAAACAAACTCTATCCCACGTGTCTGCGAGCTAGCATGGAGAGCCAATTTGTCCTTTGTGTGGCTTGGAAGAAGAATCTGTCTCTCATGCACTCCTTTAATGTTCTATGGTGAGACCAGTATGGTTTGCTTCCCCTTTAAATATTAGAATTCCAGAAAATATATATCTGTCTCCACGTGGCTCAGTTCTACATTTATGCATGGCAACAAGACCAGTGCAGGTATGGTGTTAAATCTCATTTATGCTATATGGTCAAGAAAGATTAGATGGCTACATGAAAAATTTCTTGGCTGAACATGTCTAGCCTGATGATGTATGCTGCTGGTCTCGCATGCCAAACTGAAGCCAGCAACAAACAAACAGAATGTGCACCAGAATGATCATGATGATGTCGCTCATGGTGCTATTTGGGTGTACTGTGATGCACCTCTAAAACAGGGAATTGGCACCAGGGCTGGTTTGCTTATTTGTAATGAAGAGGGTGGATTTTTGGCAGCAGCTGTTGATTTATGGCAAGATGTTGGGATGCAACAGTAGCAGAAGCATTGGCCATGAAATGGACATTGGAGATGTTGTTGCTGATAGAACTTGATATTACTCATGCCACAATTCATACGGATTGCCAAAAGATTTCAACCATTTGGAAGAATGACACAAGACACCACACTTAGATGGAAGAAATCATTTCAGAATGTAAAGATTTAGCTAGAGTCTTTGATTTTATTCAAGTTATTTTTAGACTTCGATCGATGAATGTAATTGCAGATTCTCAGGCTAAGAAAGCTTTCCGGATGCATGAACATATTTGGTTAATAGATGCACCAGAACAAAGCAATTATATGGCTTTGCCTATTTCTTAATAAATTCATCGTATCTTTAAAAAAAATGCCTTTATATACATTGAAGTAAAATATTTATTTTGGTTTATGAAATATAACTGTTGTTGTAGTTAAATATATATAAATGACAAATTGATGGAGTAAAAACATGTGAAAAATAAGAAAATGAAAACATCTTAAATAGTCATAAAATGTCTTTAATTATCATTAAAAATGTTTGAATGTAATTTATTCTAAATAATCATTGTAGAAAGATATAGTCAAATATTTTATAACCAAATGATAAAATAAATTATTTTGAAATATTATAATTTTTCCAACATTAACTCTAATAAAAATATTGATAATAATAATTATAAATATGAATACCCGCATAACATAGAAAATGAGTTTGATGAAGTAGTTAATAATAATAGAGTTAATAGTGACATAGATTCCTGAAATATACCTGTGAAATCAGTTAGGTCCCTGAAAGATTTGTGGAATCTTTAAGACTTAATTATGTCACAAGTCCCTGAAGTTTGGGGTACTTTTGCTAGATACCCTTATACTTTATTTTTTAATGTTTGACTCCCCAAAGTTACTTATGAGTTTGTCATATACTCCTACTACCAGTTCTGACCAATTTTGATGACATGTAACATCAGAATCCTAGTCAGACGCAGGAGGTTGGTCATGTGGTACCGCGTGATGTCAAACGGGCGAATACGACATCTCTCTTTAATTCTTTTTTTATTTTTTTATTTAACTAAAAATATAAAAATATTAAGTTTTTTAGTTTTTTAAATTAAAAAAAAAAGGATTTTCGCCCACGGGGCATCAGGTGCTTAACCTTCTGCGTCTGATCAGGATTTCAATGTTACATGTCGGTAAAATTGACCAAAATTGGTAGTAGGAGTATATGACAAACCCAGAAGTAACTTTGGTTAGTCAGACATTGAGAAAAAAAGAATAAGGTATCCGGCAAAAGCACCCCAAACTTCAGGGGCTTGTGACATAATTAAGTCAATCTTTAAACTCCCCAAATATCAATTTGGTGTCACGTTAGTCTTCCACTTGTTTAATATTTACGTTGAGGAAAATATAATCAAAATAATAAAAATATGTGCATCGATAAATAAATAAAAGAGCTAAGGGATAGAGAGAACAACACAAAGGATTTATCCTGGTTCAGCCTCCCCATTGAGTCCCACTTAATCGTTGGGTTCCTAAAAGGCCTACGTCCATTCCTTCGGCAATGTGCTTCGGATTTTGTTGTTATTAAACAGTTGGACCTTCAAGTCCTAAGTATGACCAGAGCGCCTCGCACACTACTCGGTTTGACCTTTCGTTAGGGACCTCAAAATACACAGAAGATGATGATGAGGTAGAGACTTCAGGAAGGTTTGACATATATGCTTGCATATATTTTTTTGTCTTTAGTTTCTTGTTTGACATCATCAAAACTTCTAACGTACTTCCACGTCAGAGTATGTTGACTTCTAACACTCCTCTTTTTTGGTGATGACAAACATTATCTGCAAAACAAGGGTTAAGCAAACAATATGCATATGTATGTCTTCCCTTCACACATTATATATAGGAATAACAATACAGTCATGCAGACTCTCATAATAGTTGATACAATAGAAACACACTATCATGCAAATAGTCATGCTCCCCTGAATTGATGCATATAATAAAATATTAAAATAATTATTAAATACTCGGCATCAATAAGAGTGTCTTACAACGATTAATCACTTTTATGTCCACGTGAGTAAAGAATATAATAGTACTCGAAGGATTAGTCACCGTGCTCGTGCTAGTGGATACTTGGGAAACCAAAATAATAATCATAATAATAGTAATAATAATAATGAATGAATGAATAAGGGCAAGGTAGAGACATCTAATCAAGCATGAGCAAGATGTATATATAACAACAATAAAAAAACATGATTTTTTATCATCAAAACATAATGCACTAAGCATAGGGGAAATTTTTATTTCCATATTCTCCCCTTTTTTGATGATGACAAATCATTATAGAGAAATATGAATTAAATATGACAATTAATCACATAAACATATATTCATATTTTTTGTATTCAATATTTTCTCCCCTATTTGACATCAGCAAAAAGAATTATGGGATAAAAGAATTTCTTCCCAGTACACAAGAAAAGAGCGCATGGTGTCAAAATAGGACAGAGACACATAGCAAGTAAGACAATGTGTGACACCCTTCCGGATTATCCAAATGTAATACATTACTTAAGCTTTTATATTGGATAATATATGGACTTGTGAGTATTAAGAAAATAACCGAAATAAAATTTTCTTTTTAAAGCGGGTGCACAAATCAACACTTGGAATTCTTGGAGAATAAATCCTAAGGCATTACAAAACAGTTATATTGAATTCGGCGATTTCTAAAACTTTTTCGAAAGTTGGGTAGCATTCGTCTTTTAGAATCGTACTTATATTATGGAGAATAACAGAAGCTACCCTTACTTTATTTGATAAAACTGATACCATTGAATAGTTTTCACAGCCGAACTCTTTAAATGGATTAAATCAGAGTAAAGCGGAATTTATTGGACTATGCAATTTAATAGTAAGATAAACATAAGTTTTTAATATATATATATATATATATATATATATATATATATAAAGAGTAGTGAGTACATAGTCCCATGATCAAAGTCTCCAAGATCCAAAATATACAAGCCCATAACAGATCTACATAGCAGTGTAACCAAACCCTAAAGTATTCCAAAAGTATATCTACAGCATATATACATATCCAAAATACAACTCAAAGGGTGGTCACGTAGATCTGGCATCATCAGATGTAGTAGTAGTAGTAGTAGCAGCCTCCAAAAAGTCATAAAGTAGTAGCATCATCATCATCACAGCAGCAGCAAGATCTCCTCCACAGTCTCCACACATCGGATCCTCTGATCCTCATCATACACCATACGCACATACCTAGGGATCATCGTCCCTCCAATCACTCCCAGTAGAATGCACGACAGGCTCGCTCCCACTCTCGTCCTCCACCGGATCCTCCTCGATCTCATCCGAGGGAGAGTGTACCCTACCATTGGGTACCGGGTCAGGTGATGGTGAAATCCTGACTGGGCTCCTCGGATCAGAAAGGGGAGTCTCCTCACGGACGACTCTCGAAGTAAAAGGGTGAGAGCGGGTAGGTCGAAAATGAAAGTTGTGATAAGAGCGAGCTGGTCGCATGGGAGGTGGTCCATGGTAAGTATAAAACGGGGGTACGTGCATAGTGTATATGATGGGAATCCTAAACCTACGAGGACGGAATCGCATTAGCGGGTTCGGGTGGTAGAAAGTAATCTCTACCTCCCCCTCGAACACCGCGCGATGGTCCTCATAGATCCATATGCCACTAGGAAGTGGCCGGATCTCTATGCAAGCAATGTAACGAGACATCACCTACAAGGGCATAGGGGTAAGCAATTCTATTCACATAATCAACAGAGAATAAATTATACAATGTGAACATGTAAGTATGCAACAATAAATAGCAATCACATTTAGCACTTAGCATTTATTGAATGCACATAGAATGCTCACACTTATTTCATTTATCACAATTAATTTAAGTGAATGATATGATGTATGAATTTAGCTCTCAAGCCTATCTCCATCATTCTATGTCACTCTCTGACGTCCATCCCTGACAACCCAGCACTCAACAGTGCGTTGTATTCCTAGGTATACAACAATTCGTACATTCACCTAGAATGTACACGTCAAGCTTGGAATTCATGCCACCCGAGCATATCCCGTCATCCAAACGGACCGTCATCCAAACGGTATAACCATATCGGCATCCACACAGCCGACCACGTCAACGACGTGTCATCAAGCAAGCGTATTGGCACTCCTAGAGGCCCTCCACATGTTTACCAAAAACATGATATACATCCTACCATCCAAACTCCAGAATGAATGCACTTTATTCGTAGACTTAAAGGAAGTTGATTAATACTTTACAGGCCACCTAGGCTTATTTTATTATCAAAAGGACCGTCACCTAACGGTATACTCATATTAATCAATTCCCTTCAAGTCTAGATCCCTTGGACTATTATCATTAATTCCTTAATCAAATGAGTCAGAATTGGAAATGGTATTGTTCAGGTTCTGGGTAAATTACTCGAGTAAAATTCAGTACACTCGAGTGTTCTTCAACTTTTCCAGATTACTCGAGTGTTCTTAAGATTACTCGAGTGTTCATAACTTTCTGAGGATTTGGGTTTCAAATTCAATAAATTACTCGAGTAGTCCATAGGTTACTCGAGTGTTCATCCTGATTTCCAGAATACTCGAGTGACCCTGAATGACTCGAGTGGTTGGCCTTAACTTGTTCTCAGGTCATGCTCGATACTCGAGTAGTAAACACGATACTCGAGTGTTCTAACTTCATTTACATTGTTTTTCAAACGTTTTACTCGAGTACCCTGTATATTACTCGAGTGTTTCGCAGCAGTTTACACTGAAAACTTAGTTTTATCATACCAATTTCATTTCTACTCATTTCCAGTCCATTCCAAGGATCAACAGAGCACACATAACATAATTTGAACATGTTACAACATTCATTTCATATCAAAACACAGATTTGACAGAGGATTCAACAATTATGCATAAAATACACATTTTAACAACTCAACACCTCAAATTGCATAATAAGCACAATACTCATGAAGTAAAGTTCATTTAAGCTTGCATGCATGATTTAGAACTTGCTCAACACAGTTTTAGAGCATGGATTGGTCTCCAAACCAAAGTTCCTATTCAATCTAAGCCCTTAGAGCCTCTTGGTGGCTCTCTAACACAATTCATGAAATTTAATCTCTATCTAGTGAATATAATTACTTCCCCTTACCTCTCAGACGTGAATCAAACAGAGAATCCCCAAAGAAAAGCTCCACAGCACCAAAACACTTTAAACCCCAACATGCAGAATAGTTTTGAGTGCAACACCAAAGTGGAATTGGTTTACACATGAAACAGAGAATAATATTGGGGAAATTAGATTTTCTAGACTCTATGCAACATCAACTAACTAAAGAAACCGAATTTGAGACTCAGGGATTCATGAGCTTACCAGAATAATTGATCAAAGTAAGCTCCAGACCAAGACTTTGACAGAACCAGCTTCACTTCCCAGCTCCAATTCTCCCAATATACTCACTCAATCCTCACGATTTTGGTGTTTATACAAAGCTCGAGATGTGAGCTTTGTATTCGTGTATCACTCAAGCCCTAACACTCAGAATTGAAAGAGAATCGAAGGCAACAACTTCAGAACCCTAACTTCTCTATCTTCAACAAGTTTGATCAAAATTCTCAACCAAGGGACGTTGATGAGCTTAAATACTAAATTGGAAGCATCATGCACGTCGACACGCCACCCATGGCGTTGACACAAAGGTGATTTCGTGGTAGGAAGAGGAAATCGTTCATGGTGACTCACCAAACGCACTAACTGGTGCAATTTGACCCAGAATACTCGAGTATTCAGAATAATACTCGAGTGTTTTGCCCAGATTTTGAAAAATAAATATTTTATTTACTTTCCCTCCAAAACCTTTTCTATAATTGCTTCTAGGTCCCAACCCAGGGACTAATATGCAAAAATATTTATTTATGCACAAATTTACTCACCAAATTAATTTTTAGCAATATCAACAAAGATCTTAATTAAAGATTAAAAATAGAAATAATTAATTATAATAAACTTTATAATTAATATTTCATTAGTCCAGGATTAAAATTTTGGGGTGATACACTACTTCCCCACTTAAAAGGAATTTCGTCCCCGAAATTCATTCTTCAAAATTTCACGGTCTCTGTAACACCCTGTCCAAACACCTCACAAAAGTTTTGATAAAAACCTGATTTATATTTTCATAAAAATATTTTTTTTAAAGAGTAGTTTTCAATTTGAAGTTTTCCTTATGATTTTATGTGACAAAGTTTCTTTTAAGAAAAAGATTTTATGGAAAAATATTTTATGAGTCTAAGTTTTAATTTGAATTGAATTCGTGACTTATGATTTCAAACGATTTTAGATTTTAAAGCAAATGATTTTGATTTTAAGGCAAAACCATATGGCATTCGAATTTTTGGAGTGTTTGAATTAAATTTCCCTAAGTATTTCTACCTTATACTTTTCCTAAATGTGATTTTGTGTGTGAAAAGAAAATGAAAGTGAAATTGTGCATGTGTGTGAGATGTCGCGCCGTGAGGATGAGAGGAGTGTGCATGTGATGAGTCAAGTGTTGACTCATGAACCCTAAGGCTAGAAACCCTTAGCATCTAGGATTAGTTTAAGTGTTAAGTGTGGTTAGTGGGTTGACCAACCAATAGGAATCAAGCTTAAGCCTAACCTTACCTCATTAGCTCAATGGCTTAATTGAGCCATGCAAGCTTTAAGGTGGACAAGACTACCCTTCTTGGCTCTCTCTTGACCGAATTTTATTAGGGATAGAAGAGGAAAACAATGGTTGCTCTCTTATATGCCTTGGACCGTAGCACTTGCCCATTTGCTTCTCATTTTCACTTCCAAACTAAACACTAATCTAAGAGTGAACCTCAAAGCTCTTAGAAAACTTAGGAACACATAGAGAGGAAGAGGAACCGTGAGCACCCAAAGAGAAGGAGAAGAGGAAAAACCAAGCTCAAACCTTAGGATCATCGAAGAACTAGTGAAGAGGTTGAAGAACTTTTCCTATTTTCTTGTCTACTTGAAGATCCTAGATTCTTGAAGTGTGGTTCTTAATTTCTCTAAGTTTTGTAAACTTAATTTTGGATGCATGATTAGGTTCTATGTTTGTATGTAATTGTTAAGCCTTGATCAAGAACTCTACAAGTTGTAAATCCAAAAACTATGGACATTATATTCGGTCATGCTTAGGAACTTAAGTCATGAAGATTTTTATTTCATTATTGAGTGCATGCATGTTGATTTGGTACTTGATGATGATGATCTATGTGATTTTCGTGCTCTAGTTTTCATCTTGAACTTTCTAAGTTTTCATTTGAGTTGATTTTCATAAAGTCCTTGATTTTTGATTCGGTTTTGAGAAAGGATTTGATAATTGCATTTGGTTTTCATGGTTTTGATTTTTAGAAGCTTTGCATGTGATTTTCTTGGTTGAAAACTTTTATTCCATGACTTGTATGTCACGGTTTCATGAGGAACAAAGGGAAACAATTCTTTTTCAAAGGGTCTTGTTTTAATCTAAATTGTGTATGTGTTTTAAAGATCAAGAAATTAAGTTTTCCTTTTTATTTTATCAAAGTATCATTCGGCCAAGTCTTGGAAAACAAAGAAACATAGTGATTTTTGTGAAAAACCTCTTACATGTGTCTCTTTGTGGTTTCTATGATTATTAAGGCACATGCAAAGGAAGAATGAAAGTGTGAAAATATTTTGAAGTGACAAGTGAGTCACGGTTTTGAAAGAGGAAGAGTTATGTTATTTTAACTCAATTGCTTTGGTGATGCATGTTTTTAATTTAGCATTTTCAAAGGATTTGCATGAATCAAAGTGTATCAATATTATTGTTTTCTCCTAGTGATGATTCGGCCTACCTTAGGTTGAGGAAGCTAGACCCTTTTGGCATGAATTGGTTTCCATGAAATAATTGTGTTTGTGATATAGTTTTAAGAAAAATTTAATTGAATGATGTCATTTTGTTTTGGGTTCAATTCGGCCGTCATGGAAGGAAATGAACCAAACATGTTTGATGATTTTAAAAGTGTTTTCATGATTTGATTTCTTTAATTCTTGCTGCCCAAGAATTGTTTTCAAGTATTTCAAGTTTGAAAATGTTTTTAAAGTTATGAAAGAACATGGATTTCAAGTATTGTTTGACTTACAAAAGTTAGGATGAAAAATCATGGATTTTTAATGAATTTCAACTTGAAGTAAGGGGCTGGACTTTCCATACAGCCACCTAAGTCAACTATTTTACTTATTTTAATATGAGTTTTCAATTGGTTTCAAAGGTTTTCAAGTAATAGAAAAGATCCAAGTTGTTTTAACAAAATTTTAAAGAGGGAATAAAAAGGGTTTTTGATTTGAGAAATTAAGTAACGATTTCTGATGGTTTTTAATAAAAGTGTATTTATCTATGTGAGGTCATCCAGTGGACAGAGGTGATAATTCTCAAAGAGGAATTAGAGACCTTCAAGAACAAAGCTTTTCTCGTATGGATTTTAGAGGTGAGTGAGATTGCGGTGAGCCGTGGCAATGTTGTCGGATGGTGGTATCTATGTTATCTTTCTTTATGTTATGTCTTGACGCATGTTTTATTTGTTTAATGTTCTATCTCTCTCTGGGTTTTATGAGATACCCCTTATGATAACTGTAAGTGATTCATGAATGATGAACGTGAGGATGGGCAAAGAGACAATGTACGATGCGATTATGGATGGCGAGATGAAATGTCTATATGTGAAACGAGAATGTGAGGATTGTGAAATGTTGATGGTGATTATGAATGTGTTATGATGCACAAAATGAAATGGTTTCATGAGACGATGATGAGTTGTGTTGGTGGCCTAAGGGCTTCGAAAGTGATGATGTATGAGAAAGTGGGGAATGTATATACATATAGTGGTCGGGTCTTGTCGAAGGGATGGACTCAGGGCAAGCCGACTATAGGCTAATAACTAAAAGACTTTAATTCCCTAAAAGACTTTCAAGAGTATTAAAAGACACTTAAGACATTTACATTCGCGGCGAGTGATAAGAGTGTGAAGTAGTGGAGAGGAAGATACTATGGGTATCTGCGGATACTCAGGTGGGGATTGCATGAGGAAAGGGAAATGACGGTGACTCGTCAAGAAGCCTCGAGTACATTTCTAGGCGGGACGAATCCCATAAGTGGCACACTAACGTGGTGGGGACTGGGTCCAATGCCGTGGTAAGGACCGCATAGCTAACTAGAAATGATACTGTCACCTCCTTGAATGCAAGTCTACAACAGTTGAGAGGGACTGGAACGGGGCACTGTGTTATATGTATATGTTATGTTTGAGGTTGAGACCTCCTGGCTTGGAGCCAATTGTTGGGCAGCTGTCATGCCTGCGTGGTAAAGGTCCTGTACTCCTGTTGGCTTCCGACTAGGCGGATGGAGACCGAGGAGATGTAGAGTGAGCGTTTCCTCAATGATGGTGATTTCCCCTACCTCATTGAGTGAATAAAAATGATAAGACTTAATAACTAAAGATTACATGATAAGAGTATTCGAGAAAGTAAGCGAAGTGTTTAGATGATTAACGCTGTGGTACAAGATTGAGGTTGATGGAATGATTATTTTACGCTTGTTTTATATTATGCTATTTATTTATGGAATGTCCGTATGACGATCAGAAGTCGAATGATTGCGCTTATGTCTCTGAGTTTCCGATGTATTTTGGTATCGAGTCTTGTTATGCTTAACCATTCATGTGTCAAGAGTCTATGATGTTAATTGTCTTTCTATCGCGTTTATTCTGCTACCTTGCGGTCAACATGTCATGTATGGCGCGCTGACTCTCTCCTACCTGGTTGTCGTATTGGCATTTGCCGGTATTGCAACGGGTAGATGGCGTATCATGTAGCGATCCAAATGTGGCCTCTTCAGTTAGGAGCATGGGAAATGGTACCTGACGGATGGGTATGGAGGGGAAACACTCGGCTGGAGATTGAGGATCCAAGACATATTCTAAGAGGAGCAGGCATGGATGTCCACGTTGGACAAGTCACTTTGAGGGATTACCAAGATGGTGGACCACGGGAGCACCATGAGCTAAACGGTGATCCTGCACCTTTAGCGGCGGTAAATCCTGAGCCGATGGAAGAAGAGGATGCTAGTGGATATGAGCATGAGGTGGAAACCGACCCAAGTGAAGACATGGAAGTTGAGGCTAGTTCCTCTGAAGAGTGATAGTGTATCTCGTGTCTAGTGATGGTCAGGTGTCTAGGATTCCAGTCATCGTCGAGGATTTCCTTGTGATGAACCAATGATGTAAACAGCTATCTTTTGTTTATGATTTGTAATATTTTGTGATGACAACTCTTTTGAGACCTTTGAATGCTTGTACAAAATGTGAGACTTGTGTTTATTTAATATAACTAAGTTCCGCACTTTTCGTAAACGATGGTTTTCAAAGTGAGTGGTTTCGAAAGTGACAACTCGATTTTCACAAGGATGGGTAACATGAGAACAAACTTATATATTTATAAACCTCATTTTTAGCAATTGAGTAAGAATAATTTGATTAGGTTTTGGGAGTGAAAATCGGGCTGTTACAGTCTCAAAATTAAATAAGAGGTTATCTTATCGTTTCTCAAAATATCTTTAGGGAAAGTCCTTCCCCACTTAAAAGAATTTCTCATATTCCCTTAATTTCTCCGTCTCAAAATGTTCCACTAAACATTTAAAATAAAACTTTTTTTTTCGAATAACACCCTTGTTTTAAAAAAGCATAGACCAATCCTTTTTCTCATAAAAGAGTTTTCTTAAACTTCCTCGAAAATTATTTCATAATTAAATCCAAATAAAAATCTTTTGATCGCCCTTTTTCCGGACAAGATGTTTCAAATACCTAGCTGAAATTAAAACTTTCCCTCGTAAACTTTTTCGAGAAGAACACGTTTCAATTTCATAACATTTTGCGATTACTTCAAATGAAATATTTTGGCTAAAACTTTTTCAAATAATACCTTTTAAATATATATATATATATATATATATATATATTCTTCAATTAAAACATTCTCCAAAGATCTTTTCGAGGAAAAACTTGACCCGTCGCGCACTCTGATCACTCAAGCACGATTAACGAATCATTTATATGACTTCACTCTTTAATAGTTGCAAACATTAGGGTGATCAGTCCTAATATTCAAACCATTAATAATAAAATCATTCCTTTCAGATATAACTTTTCGCAGGAAAAGTCATACGACACATCTTTAAGTTAGATGAACTTAAAGATGGGATACTTGTCACCATCAGATATAGCTAGATAGCCAAGTGCTAGAGTTGTTTCCGTTGGGGAGACAAATACTTGTCCTATCCCGGTGGTTATTAATCTCTCTAGTCTTAACTGATCTTTCTCTTTCTGTGGCGCCCAGAGATATTTATCACATCCAACTGTGATAAGGGTTTCGATCGCAGAAATTCAAATCACAGACCTGCTCAGGTTTTCAAATTACAAAACGATTTAACCAACGCAATCGAAAACATTGATTACGTTAATTCCGATCAGAGGGAGGATAAACTCAAACTATCTACACTCAAATCTAACTCACATCCTAGCAAGTTGATCACCTTTCCGAACTTAACTCGCTTTATTACCATTCCCCTCTAACTCTTAACCCTTGATGACTCTGGCGCATTAAAACCTTAGTCTCTTACAGCTCCAATCGAATGTCCTCATAGGTATACCAATACTTAGTCCAAAGTGATGCATCTCTTACTTTACACATAGAAATGGGCAAGTTCTTTACTTCTTATTAGCATACTCGATAATCCCCACGGTTGAAGTTTTGTTAAATTGTCATTCTCCCATGATTAATTCACTTAACTACATTTCCACTTTTCTAATTGAATACTTCCTTTGCCCATGTCCCCTTTATACCCGGTTTGGACATTCTTTCTACCCACTTCTTACGCCTTTCCATCGTACTTATATATTTTCCACACATTCTTCCAATATCGGAAAACTCCTTATTCGCTGATAGTTGATAGATTACTTAAAGTTCGGGCACAATCCATTCTAAACTTCACATATTTGAATCTTTCGTTGAGGTCATAATGAAACCTACTTCCTCATCTTTGGGATTTTGGCAATGCTTTTTCTGAGACTACTATTCCCTCATTTTGTGTTCAACCATCTATTCCCTTACATTCTACTCATGCCTCTTGAAAACTCTCTTCAGTTCCCAAAGACTTCTTTTCAACTGTTGCTCAAATGATGTATCAATCCTTTGTCTCAACATTTGTCCTATATGATTTCTACAAGTTCTTCGCTACATCACTTAACATAAAAGTGACCTAACTTTCTATTCATCCATCTCTTGTATGCACAATACCAAAATTTTCATTCCTAATCCCCGTATCACTTGGAATGTAAATTTTATGGTATGAAGCGAAGGATTTCTTCCATCCATGTATGGAAATTGGATTCCTTCTCTTCCATAAATCAATATCTTATTTATTTTCGTCTTCCTTACTTCGAACAACCTCTTTAGTTACCTTAAAGTCTACTCTTTGACTCAAAATTGTCACCACCTTTCACTTTATTAGGTAGGTAATGGAGCTTAAAATCAAAGCTCCCAAACTCCCTCTACTGCTGATGACTCTAATTCAATTCCTTCCTACTCCTTTGGTCTCTAAACTCCCAAGATATAGTGCCATAGGTACAAAGCCTCCCAAACTTTTACAGTAAGCATACTTGTTGCAAACTCCAGGTCATGCAATAAAAATTTACCCTGTGCGTATTTGATTACTTTGATGCATACACACTCACTTTCCTTCCTTCAGACTACTCCCTTTCAGGTTCTTTCCTTTACACCTGAAATTATTCTTTAACACCTTTGCATGAATCGAGTAAGAGCAACGCAGGAGAGGTTATCAGCCTTCCCCTTCCATTACTGAAAATCCTCGTTGCATTCCTAGTTCATGTGAAAGGTTAATCCTTCCAGGTCACGTTAAAATGAACTTGACTTAAGGAGGTCTACTTAAATCCGAGAGTAACACTCAAGCAGTTGTTTCCCGAAATCGCATCCCAATGCGATAAAGGTAGACAAATCAGATCTATTCTAAAGACTCGCTCTAACACCGCTATACAGCAGCTAAGATATGCTCTAGAATCAATTACAGGAGCATTAGTAGGGGTTTCTACTATATAAGCACAGGACAATTCAAATGCAGGAAAAATCAAACAATTTACACATTCAAATGAATGCATAGCATCAGGATCAAACAACACATTGCAAGACTGATCCATTAGCAAGTGATTACCTTGCACAAGATCAGAGGGTTGATTAGCTTCTACTCCACTAAGGGTAAACACTCTGCCTTGAGTCATTGGTTTGCTAGAAGATCCGATGGGTTTACTCTTCACAGGTTTTCTGCAGTAACGGGCAATATGACCCTGCTTCCCACAGTTGAAACAATTACTTGTTGCCCAACAGATTCTCCCATAATGATGATGCTTGCATTTCTCACAGAATGGAGCCTTGCCCCGAAAATTCCTTCCATCATTATCACCAGCCTTTCCTTTGCCTTTCCCTCGGCGATCATACGGGCCTTTGCCTCGATTGTTGAAACCTTTACGCCTCTGAGGTCCGTAATTCTGATTGTCTTTCTTTTTCGAGGCTTGCACTTCCTCAGCCTTTGTGTCGTCTTCATACATCCTACACATGTCCACAAGTGCAGGAAAACTTTGAATCCACTGGTAACTGAAAATCGACTTCAACTTGGGCCTCAAGCCTCCTTCAAACTTAATGCATTTGCTTCTTTCATCCGGGTTGTTCTGATAGTATGGAGAGTACTTCATCAGTTCCTCAAACTTAGCCGCGTACTCACCCACACTCATATTACCTTGCTTTAGCTGCAAGAATTCCACCTCCTTCTTCCTCCTTAGATCTTCAGGGAAATACTTTTGGAGAAACTTCTCCATGAACACTCCCCAACTTACCTCCCTTCCTTCGTATTGCAAAAGCTGCACCGTGTGGTTCCACCAATTCTCAGCTTCATCCTCTAACATATAGGTTGCATACGCTACCTTTTGAGCATCAGAACACTCCAACGTTCTCAAAATCTTATCCATGGTGTGAATCCACTTATTAGCCTCTTCCGGTTTAAATCCTCCTTCAAACTTTGGTGGATTACAGCTTCTAAAATCAGCCAAAGTCTTTGCCTCAGCGTTACCCACATTACACTGATGAGGCGGGTTAACCGGTTGAGATGATTGTTGAGATTGTCGTTGCATAGCCTCCAACACCGTGGTGATTCGTTCTAACATCGTATTGGTGTGATTTTGGTTTCTAGTTGCCATATTAGACCTGCGCTATGGGCTTACGGTCACATATGTTGAACTGAAGAAACTTTTCATCACACCACCTATACTAAGGCTCTATCTTAAATTTTTAAGTCTACAATCAATTGTGTCTTGTACTCAAAAGAGACAAGATACAAACAAATCAAGGGTATCTAATGCTCAACAAGCCAAAATAATAACATTCAAATAGTGTAAATGCCCTGGAGATACCTGCTTGATGTTGATGGCTACCTTTCTGAAACTACTTCCACTACTACAGGATCTGACTTTTGCTCTGATACCACTCAGTGTGACACCCTTCCGGATTATCCAAATGTAATACATTACTTAAGCTTTTATATTGGATAATATATGGACTTGTGAGTATTAAGAAAATAACCGAAATAAAATTTTCTTTTTAAAGCGGGTGCACAAATCAACACTTGGAATTCTTGGAGAATAAATCCTAAGGCATTACAAAACAGTTATATTGAATTCGGCGATTTCTAAAACTTTTTCGAAAGTTGGGTAGCATTCGTCTTTTAGAATCGTACTTATATTATGGAGAATAACAGAAGCTACCCTTACTTTATTTGATAAAACTGATACCATTGAATAGTTTTCACAGCCGAACTCTTTAAATGGATTAAATCAGAGTAAAGCGGAATTTATCGGACTATGCAATTTAATAGTAAGATAAACATAAGTTTTTAATATATATATATAAAGAGTAGTGAGTACATAGTTCCATGATCAAAGTCTCCAAGATCCAAAATATACAAGCCCATAACAGATCTACATAGCAGTGTAACCAAACCCTAAAGTATTCCAAAAGTATATCTACAGCATATATACATATCCAAAATACAACTCAAAGGGTGGTCACGTAGATCTGGCATCATCAGATGTAGTAGTAGTAGTAGTAGCAGCCTCCAAAAAGTCATAAAGTAGTAGCATCATCATCATCACAGCAGCAGCAAGATCTCCTCCACAGTCTCCACACATCGGATCCTCTGATCCTCATCATACACCATACACACATACCTAGGGATCATCGTCCCTCCAATCACTCCCAGTAGAATGCACGACAGGCTCGCTCCCACTCTCGTCCTCCACCGGATCCTCCTCGATCTCATCCGAGGGAGAGTGTACCCTACCATTGGGTACCGGGTCAGGTGATGGTGAAATCCTGACTGGGCTCCTCGGATCAGAAAGGGGAGTCTCCTCACGGACGACTCTCGAAGTAAAAGGGTGAGAGCGGGTAGGTCGAAAATGAAAGTTGTGATAAGAGCGAGCTGGTCGCATGGGAGGTGGTCCATGGTAAGTATAAAACGGGGGTACGTGCATAGTGTATATGATGGGAATCCTAAACCTACGAGGACGGAATCGCATTAGCGGGTTCGGGTGGTAGAAAGTAATCTCTACCTCCCCCTCGAACACCGCGCGATGGTCCTCATAGATCCATATGCCACTAGGAAGTGGCCGGATCTCGATGCAAGCAATGTAACGAGACATCACCTACAAGGGCATAGGGGTAAGCAATTATATTCACATAATCAACAGAGAATAAATTATACAATGTGAACATGTAAGTATGCAACAATAAATAGCAATCACATTTAGCACTTAGCATTTATTGAATGCACATAGAATGCTCACACTTATTTCATTTATCACAATTAATTTAAGTGAATGACATGATGTATGAATTTAGCTCTCAAGCCTATCTCCATCATTCTATGTCACTCTCTGACGTCCATCCCTGACAACCCAGCACTCAACAGTGCGTTGTATTCCTAGGTATACAACAATTCGTACATTCACCTAGAATGTACACGTCAAGCTTGGAATTCATGCCACCCGAGCATATCCCGTCATCCAAACGGTATAACCATATCGGCATCCACACAGCCGACCACGTCAACGATGTGTCATCAAGCAAGCGTATTGGCACTCCCAGAGGCCCTCCACATGTTTACCAAAAACATGATATACGTCCTACCATCCAAACTCCAGAATGAATGCACTTTATTTGTAGACTTAAAGGAAGTTGATTAATACTTTACAGGCCACCTAGGCTTATTTTATTATCAAAAGGACCGTCACCTAACGGTATACTCATATTAATCAATTCCCTTCAAGTCTAGATCCCTTGGACTATTATCATTAATTCCTTAATCAAATGAGTCAGAATTGGAAATGGTATTGTTCAGGTTCTGGGTAAATTACTCGAGTAAAATTCAGTACACTCGAGTGTTCTTCAACTTTTCCAGATTACTCGAGTGTTCTTAAGATTAATCGAGTGTTCATAACTTTCTGAGGATTTGGGTTTCAAATTCAATAAATTACTCGAGTAGTCCATAGGTTACTCGAGTGTTCATCCTGATTTCCAGAATACTCGAGTGACCCTGAATGACTCGAGTGGTTGGCCTTAACTTGTTCTCAGGTCATGCTCGATACTCGAGTAGTAAACACGATACTCGAGTGTTCTAACTTCATTTACATTGTTTTTCAAACGTTTTACTCGAGTACCCTGTATATTACTCGAGTGTTTCGCAGCAGTTTACACTGAAAACTTAGTTTTATCATACCAATTTCATTTCTACTCATTTCCATTCTATTCCAAGGATCAACAGAGCACACATAACATAATTTGAACATGTTACAACATTCATTTCATATCAAAACACAGATTTGACAGAGGATTCAACAATTATGCATAAAATACACATTTTAACAACTCAACACCTCAAATTGCATAATAAGCACAATACTCATGAAGTAAAGTTCATTTAAGCTTGCATGCATGATTTAGAACTTGCTCAACACAGTTTTAGAGCATGGATTGGTCTCCAAACCAAAGTTCCTATTCAATCTAAGCCCTTAGAGCCTCTTGGTGGCTCTCTAACACAATTCATGAAATTTAATCTCTATCTAGTGAATATAATTACTTCCCCTTATCTATCAGACGTGAATCAAACAGAGAATCCCCAAAGAAAAGCTCCACAGCACCAAAACACTTTAAACCCCAACATGCAGAATAGTTTTGAGTGCAACACCAAAGTGGAATTGGTTTACACATGAAACAGAGAATAAAATTGGGGAAATTAGATTTTCTAGACTCTATGCAACATCAACTAACTAAAGAAACCGAATTTGAGACTCAGGGATTCATGAGCTTACCAGAATCAATGATCAAAGTAAGCTCCAGACCAAGACTTTGACAGAACCAGCTTCACTTCCCAGCTCCAATTCTCCCAATATACTCACTCAATCCTCACGATTTTGGTGTTTATACAAAGCTCGAGATGTGAGCTTTGTATTCGTGTATCACTCAAGCCCTAACACTCAGAATTGAAAGAGAATCGAAGGCAACAACTTCAGAACCCTAACTTCTCTATCTTCAACAAGTTTGATCAAAATTCTCAACCAAGGGACGTTGATGAGCTTAAATACTAAATTGGAAGCATCATGCACGTTGACACGCCACACATGGCGTTGGCACGAAGGTGATTTCGTGGCAGGAAGAGGAAATCGTTCATGGTGACTCACCAAACGCACTAACTCGTGCAATTTGACCCAGAATACTCGAGTATTCAGAATAATACTTGAGTGTTTTGCCCAGATTTTGAAAAATAAATATTTTATTTACTTTCCCTCCAAAACCTTTTCTATAATTGCTTCTAGGTCCCAACCCAGGGACTAATATGCAAAAATATTTATTTATGCACAAATTTACTCACCAAATTAATTTTTAGCAATATCAACAAAGATCTTAATTAAAGATTAAAAATAGAAATAATTAATTATAATAAACTTTATAATTAATATTTCATTAGTCCAGGATTAAAATTTTGGGGTGTTACACAATGCATATTTTTCAAATGAATATTTTTCTCCCCCTTTCTAAAAGAATTTTTCAAAGAATGCATATGATAAAGGGAGAGCAAAGGGATGTATCATTAAAAACAATAATTACCAACATGAGTTGGGACGAGTGGTAAGTGGCTCGGTCTCGTTTAAGCAAGGTCTCAAGTTCGATTCCTTGTGGATGCAGAAAATTCATGTTGGGAGACTCGCCTGCCATAGCCAGGCACAAGACCCGAGTCGAATTCGGATGTACCTAGGTAGTACTTGAGGAACTGAATGGACAACCCAAAAAAAAAACAATAATTTGTCTCCACTATTTGATAATTTATTTAAGCTTCCTGTCTCTAAGATTACAAATTAATCTTTATTAGAAATGGAAAAACTGTCTCTAAATTTCGTCTGTAAATATGATTTTTCAAGAAAAAAAATATGCAGTAGAATGCATAACATTAAATCTATTATGAAAATGTATTTTACTAGAGCTGAGTGATGATTAAGCAATTTGTATGTTAAATAAGATATTAGATTAACATTACCTAAAAAAGTAACAAGCTTAAGATTTTTTTTTAAAAAAAAAATAACAAGTTAATAAATAGAGTAATATGTCAGATTAGTCCCTGACTTTGTAAGCGTCGGTCAAGTTAGTCCCTGACTTTATCGAAATAGCAATTTAGTCCCTGAGATAGGAGAACGTCGATCAAGTTAGTCCCTGCCGTCACTATCGCAGGGATGTATGTGCTTTAAAATGATATTAAGATAGGGACGTATGTGAATTAAAATGAAATCTCAGGGACTAAATTGCTATTTCGATAAAGTCAGGGACTAACTTGACCGACGCTTACAAAGTCTGGGACTAATATGAGATATTACTCTTAATAAATTTATATAGGGGATTTAAAGATGAATATGTTGGTACATAGAGTTATTTGGATGACCCACATCCATTTCTCTTATAATAAATTTAATCATTTCTATTTCTCACTTATTTTATACCTTTTATTAAAAAATATTTTTTTTATCTTTTATCTCTATACCATTTAAAAAAAAATTCACTTAACATCCAAAGGACAGTAACATTATTGTAAATTGGTACAAGAGTCAAGAGTTACAAATAGAGCTTCAATAAAAAAATAAATAAATAAATAAATAAATAAATAACATACTAGTACCGAGGTTCTTATATTACTTAATCTCTTTCTTTCATCATATATATATGTTAAAGGACAAGAAGAAAACGTTCATTAACAATATCAAATTTAATCTCAAGTTCTGTATCATTTGGGTTTAACTTGAAGCTAAGCCCAGATTAAACATAAATTATAGCTGCTGCACGGTTAACACGCTTGCATTGGAATTCAAGGAATAGGGGATCATAATGTCAAGGGCTCTTTGTTTTAAAGCAATATCTCGATTGTACTTGACACGTGACAGTGATGTGTGAGTCTTGGAGGTTGCAACATTAAACTTCTTAAACTCCTCTGCTTTCTCAACATTTCTTGATGAGAACTTTTGCAAGGAAATCCACCAGCAATTAAATTTACGCATGCATGGGACTAGTAGATCACAATGCAATTAGAACTTAGAAGAACAACCTTGCTAGAATAGGATATTTCACATTCTTAGCATGTATTTTCCCAAAATAAGATTCTATATGAATTTCCAGCTTAACACTAGTACTATCCAATAAAACTCTAATTAATGAAAAACGTAAGATTCATAAATAAAATGATGAGAAATAATTAATCTGCATGGACCACATGTAATGAGCCCCCCCGTAGAGATCATGACATCAAATGAGTTTTTAATGACAAAGGATAACAACAAGCACAAATGCACAATGCAAGGAAAATGAGAAAATGTTTATAGATGTCTTACCTCACAAAGCAATAATCCTAGGCTCTATATGTGACACTGACTTTACTATCTGCCAAAGGACTCAGAAAATTTGTATTGTTTCTTACAAGCTTTCCCTACCAAAACCTTAATTATTTTTATGTAAGAAGCAAACTAGTTCAAGCAGGCTGTCTTATCGTTTCGTTTGCTAATATTTTTTGTGTATATAAGCTTCTTCTTAGACACTTTCTACAGTGTGTTTACACAGTCTCATTAGTCCAGCATATCACTACTTAATATGTTTTCACAGAAACATGCCAAATCCTTTTCTTTTCTTTTGCTTCAATTGGTGCTGATCCTGGAGACCAGTGCTGTATTAGTTAATGGAGTTGAGCAAAAGGCAAGGCTTTCCATACTTCTTCTCCCCTTTCATTCCTTTATAGCCAATCTATTTGATTTCTTTCTCAATTGAGCTAACTTCTAAAGTGCTTGTTTTTGTTTCATCTATAAGCTTGACCATCATTTGACTCCTCTGCAGAACTTTTACATTGTTTTCTTGGGAGCTCATCCTGTGAACATTGACATTGCACTTGATACCCATTTAAATGTGCTTTCTGCAGTGAAGGAAAGGTAACCTGACCAACTCACAAGCACTTCCTTGTCCAGTTGTCCTTCACTCTTCAAGAACAAAGCACCAAAATAATTTGTAATTTTGTATATGTAGCTTTCCTTCAATGAAATTCTCCCTTGTTCTTAAATTAAAACCATCTCTTGTTAAACCATGTGAAAGAAGTTTTACTTTCTATTATTTTATTATGTATTTTTGGATTGAGTCACTTGGGTTTTGATTTATGATTGCTCAGCTACATAGAAGCCAAGGAATCCATTGTATATAGCTACACAAAGAGCTTCAATGCATTTGCTGCAAAGCTGTCAGATGATGAAGCTAAGGAGTTATCTGGTATGGATCGATCATTATATATTTTTCTCTAGCTGCCTCATATCTGTTCAAAATTCAGTAGTGTTACATTATACTATTTTACATTTTATTTATTTTTGTATATGCAGCAATGGATGAAGTGCTTTCAGTAATACCAAATCAGTACCACAAGCTACATACAACAAGATCATGGAACTTCATTGGGTTACCTCTGACTGCTAAGAGAAGATTGAAGTTAGAGAGTGACATAGTTGTTGGTCTTTTGGATACAGGTTAGCTTTCTTCTTTCTATTTTCTTGTCCATGCTGTAATAAGATATTATATAAATGGTATTTTGAAGACTGTAATTTATATGTAAAAACACTGTCTCCCATATTGGTGAGGTAGGCATCACTCCTGAGTCTAAAAGCTTCAAGGATGATGGATTTGGTCCTCCACCAGCAAGGTGGAAAGGAAGCTGTGGCCACTATGCTAATTTTTCAGGCTGCAATAAGTAAGTTCTAGTATATATATCTTTATATGATCCCTGAGTCACTATATTTTATTTTCTTGATGATTTAAAGCATAGCAATTAGTGTTAACATATAGCAATGCACACCTGGTAGGCTGGTAGAAATAGAAAGGAGCCACATTAACCTTTGAATCAGAGCTCAACTGGCTCACCTTTTTGGAGTGTTCATCAAAACATTAATCACTTTATTGTAAATTAGTACTCCCTCCGGTTCTATATATAGAGTGTTTACTTAACCGTATTTCCCGAATCAAAGAAAGTGGTTAGTTTTGTGAATTTTATGAGAATATGTTGTAACATTACAATTTTACCCCCTCCACTTTACTTGGAAAGTTCACATTCATTAATTCATTACTCCCTCCTGTCCTTATTATAGGGCATACTTAACCGAATTACACATACCAAGAAAAGTGGTTGGTTTTATGAATTCTATGAGAATATATTGTAACATTACAATTTTACCCCTTTAACTTTTCTTGGAAAATTCACACTCATTAATGAACCACAAAAAACACATACATAGTCAAAGCATTTAATAAGGGCAAAAAAGAGAAAAATCAATAAATGATTCATAGAAAATATATATATATAGGACCAAGAAAACTTTCTAGAATGTGACCTATATATAGGACCGGAGGGAGTAATGAATAACAAAAAAACATGATTAGTCAAAATATTTAATAAGGATAAAAAAGAGAAAAAACAATTGATGATGCATATGAAATATGAAGTACCCTTATATAAGACCAAAGATTTCCCGAAGACCCGCCTACCCATTATGCAACGGGTACCCGCGCGGGTCCAGGTGGATCCGAGTCCAGTAATTTATGAACGGGTCCGGATTTGGGTACCCCATTACCCGAACTCATTACCCGAACCCACCCGGACCCATTGCCATCCCTAATTCATACCATGTATAAGTAAAAATTTCGAATATTGGGAATAAGGTTAAACTCACGATAGAATAGCGTTGAGAATAGAA
The DNA here is from genome assembly GCA_037953625.1 of Crotalaria pallida. NCBI lineage: Eukaryota > Viridiplantae > Streptophyta > Magnoliopsida > Fabales > Fabaceae > Crotalaria > Crotalaria pallida. Next base: position 91,062,025 of record CM075654.1, read on the forward strand.
AAAAAAAAGACTATAACTAAACCATTGATTTGATTATTTATCTTATTTTTTCTATCAATTTGGTCTCTCACATTTTTTATATTATATTGGTCTTTCATGTTTTTTTAGTATCATTTTTATCTTGAGTCACTATTCATCCTACATGGACCCAATGTAATACGCACACATGTCATTTTTCTATTCAACGATGCAAACGTGGATCAATATGATATTGACACTTATAAGACGAATAGTGACTCATGAACCATTTTGATAGATAAAACACACTTGTAGGACCAATATGATACCAAAGATATGTGAAGGATCAATTTGATCTTAAAAAATTAAGTAAGAGACCAAATAAGTAGTTTAATAAAAAAGATATTAAGAAGACAAAAAGCTATAATTTATAATTTATAATTAATATGACATGTGTCTAAGATCATAGAAATTGTTAGTTGGTCCTGAACTACCACGTCATTCATGATTTAACCAATACTAATCTAACATGTAATATAAATAAATACTCACTCATTTTTTTTTTTTTACTTTTTGATTTTATTTTTCTATATGGTAAATTATGATTGGCCCATACCATAAATAACATGATTGTTTAAGACCAAATAATAATTTATACTAATCTAACATGTAATATAAATAAATACTCACTCATTTTTTTTTTTACTTTTTGATTTTATATTTTTATATGGTAAATTATGATTGACCCATACCATAAATAACATGATTGTTTAAGACCAAATAATAATTTCTGAATCGGAGATATTTTAAATCTTAGGCATGTAAAAGTCAATTTTTTGTTTTGATAAACTCAAACAGACAATCCGTGCATTAAAATGAAAAATAAAAATAAAAAGCAAATTAAAAATAAAAATTTACAAAAATCTAATCCAAACAAATTTTAATTTTCAATATATACATAGTGTACAAACCACAAAGTTCAAGTTTACTTACTATTGTCTTTTCGCTAACTTGGATTGACACATCTAATTAAGTTTCCTACTCATGCTCATTGAGATTCCCTTTGTTCGTTAACGATATGCAAATTTCATTATAAATGCTAATCCTAATCACAGTGTTCTCTACTCTTGCTTAATGAGGAAGTATTTTCCTGTAATATAAACTTGTAATGCACCTAAAAAACCAAGTTTGCCTTTACAATTTTTTATTTCTTTTTCCTTTATTTTCTTCTTTAAGTTTTCAAATAAATGTAATTTTCATTGTACTTTAACCATTAATGATTTATAATATACAATAAATTTGTGCATCAAACATTTTTCATATTCCGGTGGATTCGTTTTCAAATGATTACTATGATTACTACAAGTTTAATACTGACAACAAGTGACTTTTGCCAGCTTTACATAATGCATCGTTATTTAAATTTGATAATTGACATGAAAATGAAGGATTTTATAAAGGTTAAATCGCTCAATTGGTCTCTTACCTTATTTTTTTTATTTCAATTAAGTCTTTTATTTGTTGTCAATTTGGTTCCTTACGTTTCAAATTGTTAACATACACTGTTAGTCCCAACCGTCAATTGCTATTAACACTATCAATTTTAATCCTACATGGCCATTAATTATACATGTGACTATGAATACGTGTCCCTGTCTATGTCCACATAATTTGTGGACCAAAATGCTATGGTTTTGGAGCCTACATTTCACATTCTTTTCTAAGTCTTCTCAAGGGAGGGAGAGATAGTGTTTCAGAAACTCATTAACAGCCTTTTGGAGGGAAATGTTTCCTTTACTAGGGCACAAACTGAAAAGAGAAAAAGATGAGTTGGAGCATACTATTCATCATGCTTGAGTAGAAGGAAGACGATTTCAAATCAACAAAGAAGACTAACGGTTGGGACTAACGGTGTTAACGATTTGAAACTTAAAGGACCAAATTATACCAAATAAACGTAATGAACCGAATTGAAATAAAAAATAAGGTAATTGATCAAATGAGCAGTTTAGCCATTTATAAATAACTTATTAAGATAATTAATCTAAAAAGTCAGTTCTACTCTCGAAAGCAAATAACCAATATAAGTGACTAAAATAATTTTTTTTTCACATTGATAAATTGTAGCACACTATTTAAAGCCACTTAAAAAAATCCTAAAAGTAATAAAAGAAATACAAGTTTTTGCTCAAAGAAAATTTAGATGAGTTAGGTTTCAAGAGCTCACCAAAGCTAAGGTGGGTCTCACGGTTCAAAAAGTGCTTATAGAGATACTTACAGATTAGGGTATCCACTAACATTGCTTTCATATTGATAGGATTTGAACCCAGGATCTCTCTCAATCCTAAACTTAATCCTAACTAATTGAACCAACAATTGTTAAAAAATACATACAAGTGACATGATTATTAATATGCTAATAATTATTGCAATTATTAAATTATATAAATAAACACTTATCTTACTCATTTTCTCACAATTAACCTGATAATCATTTCAATACTCATCTTCCTCTCAATTTTTTATAAAGAATTTTTAACCGTGGAATTCTTACTCGCTCCAACAATATTTTTGTGCAAAATTCTTAACAGATAAATAGTCATGAAAATATTAAACTAACAAAGTAACAATCTTAATCTTTTTTCGTGGTAGACGTGAATTTCCTCAAAAGAATCTTACCTATAAGATCGGAGGAATTATAAAATTAGTGAGGGACAATGCAGCTGGTCCACAACCAAAAGTTATTGACAATGTAATATAATATAATATAATATAATGTTCTTTTTGGATAATTTTTTAAAATAGATTCTAATTTTGTGTTAGTTCTTATAACCTTATGTACGATATTATACGTAGTATAAATAACAATAATGTCTTCATGAGTGTAACGCATTCACTTAAGTACTTGAAATTCAATAATAAGGAGCTATTGAAGTATTGATGTAATTTAAGTATAGGAGGCTATAATTTAGATTAGATACTACTTTTCACCATGTTTCTAACATAAACATGAGAAATTTTATTATGGCTTAAGCTCTAACTTATGTATTCCTTCATTCCTTGTGCTTGTCAATTCTCTATGCCAAATTTGAAGCAAGATCATAGGAGCAAAATACTTCAAGGCTGATGGAATCCCTGAAGAATCAGACATATTATCTCCTATAGATGTTGATGGCCATGGCACTCATACTGCATCAACTGCCGCAGGCAATCTGGTCCAAAATGCAAGCCTCTTTGGGTTGGCCAATGGGACTGCTCGCGGCGCCGTGCCATCCGCTCGGCTGGCGATTTACAAAGTCTGCTGGTCGTTCAGCGGATGTGCGGATATGGACATACTTGCTGCATTTGAGGCTGCTATACACGATGGCGTGGATGTCATATCCATTTCGATAGGCGGAGGGGATCCTAGTTATGTGACTGACTCTATATCAATTGGTGCATTTTTAGCCATGAGAAAAGGTATAATCACAGTGGCCTCTGCTGGAAATGGCGGTCCATCTTTGGCAACCGTAACAAATACTGCACCGTGGATTGTAACCGTAGCAGCTAGTGGCATTGACAGGGCTTTCAAGAGCACTGTGCAGTTAGGCAGTGGAAAGAATGTTTCTGTAAGTTTCATTATTTCGCCATTCGCATGTTCTGAAGAACCAAACTAGTTTTACCATAAATCACAAAAAAGAAATAGCATTTTCCATTGACCAAATTTTCATTTCATAAATCATAACCAAGGTTTATTACATATACCATAATTCAAATGGAATATAGATCGTTAACATTGGAATTGGAAACATTTCTGTATGTGTGCTACAAAACTTCTCAGATTGTTGTTTCATAAGAAGGTTATATAATACTTAGAAGTTAAAGTGCATCACTGCAATGATAGCCCTGTTATATGTTGCATAATTAATATACAAGTAACAGAACTTGTTTGTTCAATCTGAAGTTCTGAACACTGAACTATCATTTAGTCAGTAGTTATCACTTATCTAGAGTTGTTATTTCAGTGTAGTAGTCAGTGACAATAACTTGCTGCATTATAAAATGATCTATTTAGGTTTACCTTGACAAGGATTTTTCAAAATACGATACCAAATGATTTTGTTTTAGAAATATATATTGTGTCATATGGTTCTATTAAATATCATCCAATGTGAAATTGTATGTGGCTTGTTAATAAATTTCTGTGAAAATTATATTTGTACTACAACTTTAGTGATCATACAGGGTGTAGGAGTGAACTGTTTCAATCCAAAACGAAAAACGTACCCTCTAGTCAATGGGATCGATGCAGCTCGGGACTCTGACAGCAAGGAAGAGGCTGGGTAACTTCTCCTTTGTTTGCCAATGACACCTGGTTAATTGTTCAACAATGACAAAGAACCTTTTTATGCATTGACAGATACTGCTATGAAGACACATTGGATCCAAAAAAGGTGAAGGGAAAGCTTGTTTACTGCAAATTAGGAACATATGGGACCGAGGCTGTTTTGAAAGAAATTGGAGGCATTGGTACTATAATCGAAAGCGATCAGTATCCCGATGTTGCTCAAATATTCATGGCTCCTGCTACCACTGTAAATAATAGCATTGGTGAAATTGTTACCAAATATATACAATCCACAAGGTAAAATATGCTCGTGATTGCGTTTTGAATGACATCGAGTAATTATCTATAGGCACTAATATTTCTATATAAGTATATATAACTAGCTCAAACCAAATACCTACGATTTTTTGACCGGATTATCTCATAATATCAATCTTACATGATTTTGTTGCTCAATTTAAGATCACCATCGGCAGTGATATATAAGAGCCATGAAGAGAAAATACAAGCTCCAATTGCTGCTACATTCTCATCTAGAGGTCCAAATCCAGGATCCCAACACATTCTCAAGGTACCAGCAGTTGCAAGTTTTCATGCTATAGCACAGTACAATGGCCTTTTTTATATTTTGCTTGTTATTGTGTTTTGACTATAAAAGATGGTATCGTTTGAACTGAGAGTGTTTTTACAATCTAATTGACACAGCCTGATGTCGCAGCTCCTGGCATTAACATCTTGGCATCTTATACTCTTAGGAAGTCACTCACTGGTTTGACAGGGGATACACAATTTTCAGAATTTACAATAATGTCTGGGACTTCCATGGCATGTCCTCATGTTGCTGGAGTTGCAGCTTATGTTAAGTCATTTCACCCACATTGGTCTCCTGCTGCAATCAGATCTGCTATTATTACCACAGGTGAGATTAACAACTTAGCGTAGATATTTAATTTCGCCATAAAGAAAAATGTGTCCCAAATTAAGTCTCTCGTCAATGAAAAATTTCAATTTGATCCCTAAACATCCTAAATTACAATCAACTGTGTCCAAAATAATTTATTCCGAAAAGACCGGTCTGACTGATATTTAAGATTTTTTAGGACAACTTGGAATTTTTCATGGTTGTTTATTTCTCAATAACTAAAAGCCAGGGGCATTTTATTTTCTAGGCACAAATATGGGTATTCACTCTAAAACATATTTCAACTTTTGTTAGTTGATCTGTTTTCAATTTTTCATCACCATATGCTTTAACTTCAAGGTTTTGCACAGCAAATCCTAGTTACAAGGTACACGTAAATACACAGTATGTAGTTCGTATTGGTTCGTCACTTTTTACATTATTTTTACAAGACTTCCTTTATAACGAACCTGGTACGTGGTACGTGGTTTGCCAAATTCAGTTCGTGATACATAGGTTAAATGGATGAACCATGTAACTATGCAGCAAATCATAAGTCATGACTTCAAATCTTTTAATATGGCTGACTATTATGGCTGACTATTTTTGTATTCTTTGTGAAGCCAAACCTATGAGCAAGAGACTTAACAATGAGGCAGAGTTTGCCTATGGTTCAGGACAATTGAACCCAACAAGAGCCGTGAGCCCTGGTTTAGTCTATGACATGGATGACTTTGGTTATATCCAGTTCTTATGCCATGAGGGTTACAATGGTTCCACTTTATCAGTATTAGTTGGTTCTCCAGTAAATTGCTCCTCTTTGCTTCCTGGTCTTGGCTATGATGCTATCAACTATCCCAGCATGCAACTTATCTTGCAAAGCAACAAAGATACCACAATAGGAGTTTTTAAAAGGAGAGTGACCAATGTTGGTCCTGCTCCAATCATCTACAATGCCATTATTAGATCACCCAAAGGAGTGGAAATCACAGTGAAGCCTACTACCCTGACTTTTACTAGAACCATGCAGAAGAAGAGCTTCACAGTGGTGGTGAAAGCCAAATCCATGCCAAGCATGCAAATTGTGTCAGGTTCCCTTGTGTGGAAAAGCCCACGTTATGTTGTAAGGAGCCCTATTGTTATCTACAGTCCATAAGGTTAGAGTTATCGGTGACCATAACTATGCTTGTTGAATTGCCTTTCTAGCACTTATTCTTAGTGGCACAGCTTGATGCGTTGTAATAAACTTATACTCCCTCCATCCCAAAAATTTAGTAAAGCATTGAAAAGTTAACCAAAAAAACAATGCAACATGCTTTCAATATGTTGTTTACTGAATCAGTCAATTTCAATGTAGTTATTTTGATGCATATTTTCTTAATCAATCAATCATAAAAAAAATTATTTAGTATTTACTATATATCTTATTTAATATGTTACAAACTTTTTCATGTTTTTTTTACTAATTTTATAAGATCATTAAGATGGAGAGAGTATTACCGTAATAAACTTATGTTTTAAGGAATGTGATACTTAGATAATTGTAAATTTTGATTTTTCATCTATCTTTAAATTATTTGAATCTCTTAAAATACTTAATAGTTAATACGCCAAACTGTTACTTAGATCTCTGAATTTATACTCAATATTTTCTTTAGTCCTTACAATTATGAAAATTGTTTTTAAGTCCATGGATTTGCAAAATGTTACGCACGTCCGTCCCTGACTCTCAAAGTTGCAAAGGGACATTAACAATAGAGATATGTGACATGTTAAGTATTAAAAACAACATCGCTTTTCTAGAATGAAAGGTTTTGGTTTAAAGTTGTCTTGAGGGGAAATGAAATTAAGATTATTTAATTGGGTAAAGTAAAACAGAGCGGTTCTAAGAGGAGTGAAGTGTCCTATTCGAATAGCAGACTGTGAAACATAATTTGGAAAGGCATTAAATGTGACTGACTGCTTTAGGCCCAGGTATCTGATAGTTGCTGGATTTCATTTGCATGTAACTTTTGATTTGATGTTTGATTATTTTGGGTATCTTTTGAATATTGCATTGCATGGGTTAGGATTGTTGTTATTGTTGTTGATTGTTAAATATTGATATAAAGACTTGTTGCTCATCTCGCTGCACTCCTCTTTCAAATTACAAACAACTCTTTATCTTTTTGGAGCTCTTTATCGATATATATATATATATATATATATATATATAAACGCTCATCATCGTCATCATCTACTTCAGTTGCAATTGGATTAGACATTGAGCGAGTAAAAGTAGTGTCCTTAACATGCTATGTATCTTTGTCGTTTACGTTCCTTAACTGCTCTGACAACTAGGGATTAACGTGCATAACATTTTGCAAATCTAGGGACTTAAAAACAATTTTCATAATTTTAAAGACTAAAGTGAATATTGATGTAAAATCAGGATCCTAATTGACAATTTAGTCATAGTTAATATTATTGCCCAAATTTTCAATTTCTTCATTCTTATATTTTTTTTTAAAAAAAAAAACCAAAATGGTGTCTATAAATATTGATCTCTTTGAAATGAGTCGTTACACTTTTTTTTGTTTTAGTCCTATTTTTCTAATCTGTTTTTTAATGATCTCTGGTGTTGATTATGGATGAAAACACTGACATGACTTGTTGAAGATCACGTCAGCAAAAACACGTCAGACTTTTGGGAGCCATGTGCTCTTGAAATTAATCCCCACAAATATAGATGTGTTTAAATTTAGTCTCTGCACTTTTTTTCCATTGATTGTGGTTCTTCTATTATCAAGTCGTTTTAATTTTGGCCCCTGATATTAACAATGAATGGAAAAGGCCGGTTGAATTATGAATTTTACACCCTTTAAAATTCTAGTGATAGTACCCCATTTGCCTGTTCACGAACAGTACCTAGCAAACTATACAAACGTAACTTTTATTGTTGATGCTTTTGAAAAAAAAAAACTAGGTCTCTTTGGTTTGCGAAAATCTTTCATGTTTTCATTTTCAACGAGTATTGATAATTATAATTATGACCCCGTGTTTATATTTCAGTTTTTGTTAATTATGCATTAGATCCTCGCATTGTCATTTCATATTCTATTTTCAAAATTTTATATAGGAAACAATTAAATATTTGGAAACAGGAAACATAATGAAAACACATGGTCGTATTCATAATTAATTATAAAGTAGACATGGGATAATGATAATAATCATCAATAATTTTTTAAAATGAAAACAGAAAACGTTTTCGCAAATCAAACATACCCTTATTTTTTTAGAATTACTAACGTTCACAGGTCGATCTGTAACACCCCAAATTTATAAAAGATATTTTTTTTTCTAAAATAGTCGGTGTCAAAGAAATAGCATTTGTTAATTATTTCTCTAAAACAAGGTCTTTTTACAAACATTAGGCAAAAATTGGGGTTTACATCTACATTGTATACAATTATTTGATACAGTTCCTTCTTTACTCGTCTTCCGCTGGGACAATCTTTGTCTTTTATAATCCAATTGCACCTAAAATGTTAAAATCACAGGGAGTAAGACATTTTCTAACAATTTAAGCAATAGGACTGAAAACGGTTTATAGCAGGAAATTAGCAATAATAAGCAAGTCAATCAATTATAGTCGCTAACAATTTCATATGATGTAGGATTTTGCCAAATGCCACAATGTAATAATTTCATGATGAGAATATTAATGCATGATCATCTCTCATGCAATCCAATTACTGGATCCCATTCATTTTGTACCCTCTCTTGGGATACCATTCTCGGAATTATCCTTATTCTCTTTTGGATCCAATCATGATATTGCCTCAATTTATTATTCATTTTCCAATCCAGACATTCTCATTCTACTATCCATGGCCTCACATCATGTATGATGCATGTCATGCTTAATTCTGAAGTGGACTTGAAACGCGTTTCGAATTCCTTGCCGTTATCCTTCGTATACCCGTAGTATACTCCTTTGATATTCAAGTCCCTTTGAAAATGTAAAACCTTTATATAAGTCTCCTTCGATACCAAGGTCATTGGAAAGGAATTCGTATACGGAAACGTCCACGGTTATGAAATACAACTCTGGAGATCCAATCATGTTATTGGATGCTAATTTCGTTTCCAATAACCTCAATATGAACAATCATTCACCACAGTGCAAAATTATCATATAATGCAAAATAACGTACCCCATACCATGCAGGGGAAAATCACATATCACTAAACATTCTATTCAAGGAATGTATATATATCATTTTGTAAAACTCAACAACAACTTCATCATGATGGTTGTCAAATTCGAGAGTTTGTTTAGACTCGTTTTGCCTAGGTAAACTCGAGAAGTAAACTCGTTTTGCAAACTTATACGAGTTTACCTAAAAAATTACATTTATATTGTAATAACTTATGACCTATTAATAATCAATATTCATAATTTCAAACTTAAAATAATAACAAAATATGAAAAGATATTATTCATTGATTATAATAAGTAATATAAGCATCAATATTCAAACTTCAAATCCAAAACATAATAAGATAACATATCCGGTGTAATTTTAATTTCAAACTCAACATAATAATGCTTAACAAAAAAAAATAATGAAAATTATTTATCAATTTTTAAGCAAGTGCTCTTTAGTCAAAGTAACACTTAAAAACACTGACAAAGTAAATGAGTTCTGATTTATGGACAACACTAAAAAGGTGACACTAAAAATTGAAAAGTGGAGAATGCATTTTTGCTTTAAAGTTAAAACTTAAATTGATTTCTATAAAGCCACTCATCTTTTCATAAAGGTCATAACTCATAATCAAGCATTCATCAAATTATCATACCAACTTAACGAGGAAGAAAACAGGGAAAACGAAAATAAAAGAATAAAGGGAGAACGTCAGCAAACATTTACAAAATAAAGGAGAAAGTTAGAAAGGCGCGGGGCATGGGGTGTGGAGTGGGCGAGGGTGCGGCAAAAGGATAAGAACTGAAGATTGAAGAAGCTTTTGAATGAGAAGGAGAAGAGAAGACTGATTTAAGTGTTTTTGGCCATAAACTTACGAGTTTACACGAGTCTACCCGTATCCACCCGAGTCACTTCACTCCGAGTTTCCATTAGTTTCAACTCATTTTCCATAGGTAGATTCGTAGATTCGTAAGTTTCTACGTATTAACAATAGTTTTTGACAACCATGACTCACCATTATCGAATGGGCAATATATTCCAAGATTTAACCATAGAATCACACTATGTCCATCATCATTCAACGCCTATTATTATGTTCACAATATCTTCTCTTCATAGTTTTGCACACATCATAACGCTTTACGTGTTCATATATATATGTATGTATAAGCATCACTTCGAAGGATTTAGCAGTTAAGACCATGTATTTCAAACATTTCATCTTAAAGAAATCAAGCCAATCTAGTCAACATACTCAGGTATCTCTCGATCCTAACATATTCAACAATTTCAATATATATATATATATATGCATCACTTACAAGGATTTAAGAGTCAAGGCCATGTGTATACATTTCAAATATTCCACCTTAGAGAAATCAAGCCAATCTCTAGTCAACATACTCAGGTATGTCTCGATCCTAACACATTCAACAATTCCAATATATATATATATATATATATATATGCATGCACAAGGACATACCAACCCTAAATTCTCTTTCAATTTCTAATAATCCAATAATTTCCAATCTCAAGTTCTAACCATTTTACTTTGTAAATCTCTATCCAAAACTCTAAATCATTCATTATCCCTAATTTCTCTATGAACCCTAACAACCTTAAGCTTAGAGTGTAGGAAAATGGCTCCTCCTTACCTTGGAGGAAGAGGAGATCAGACCTGATTTAAGCTTCCAAACGTTTGAATCAACTCTTGATCTCCCTAGATTCCAACTCCTTTGAAGGGTCTTCACTTAGTTGGGGTTTTGAGAATGTGGGTGGTGGTGGTTTGGTGAGAAAGGGGAGAATTTGAGGAAGGAGAGATGGAGGAAGGAGGAGGAGAATGAAAATGTAGTGGGGGTTTTGAGATTGAATACTAGAAATGGGGTTTGGGGTTTAGGGTTAGTGTGGAAAAGATTTGGGGAGAGTTTTGGGTGTTTTGGGGTTTCTAATTTTTTTTATGGCAAAGTGTACATACTGAGGAGTGTAACACCCTGGTTTTCATAAAGGGAATAAAAGGATTTTATTGAAAAAATGTTTTAGAAGAAAAACATAATATTCCCTTTATAGGAAAATGGTGAATAAAATTTTCTTTTAAAATACATTTCATTGCAGGATTACAATAGAATCAAACAACAATAAAATATCTGTAAAAGTAATTCACTCTTCAGCTTGATTGTCTGGCTTGACAAATTGCTTCATGTGAAGCAAACTCTTATCAATGCCCATACTTCGAAAACTTAACAAACAGTATGGGATAGGGAGTCAGTTATTGTCATATCACATTATCGAACTAAGTAATTGATTGACTGAAAGTAAACAAGCGCAATCACAAGTATCACACCATAATGCACATGATGCATGAGAGCAATCAATATCTTATCACACAAGACTCATTAATATTATGACATAATCACTCTGCTTCCTCGATCCAATAACATCATCACTTCTTCGTGATTACATATATCATATGAGCTCATAAAATCATAACAATCCTTCATATCCCATAATCCTCACAATCTTACTTGGGAAACGCAACCAGGAGTAAATGCCTTGCTACCTTGCATGCCTTGGGCCTAAAGCCAAACAAATAAACAAATCCCCTCTTGGGATAGACCATGCCAAGAACAGTCCTCCTTTGGTCCTGGTATGTCGAAGGAATTGAAAGAATTATTATAGTTAATGCAGGACTATCCCGGGCGAGGTTAACTATATTAGCCCATCTTAGGATCGTCCTACCCATAATAACTCCCGCTATTATTGACGAATCACCATCTGAGACCTAGTTCCCCCTTTCATCCTTCCACTTTGGGATCCCAGAACCCTCCGTGCATCTTTTCCCAATTGTCTATAATATCACCTTACACCAAGTATGAATGCATGGACAACTTCTTTAGCTTTAACTTGGTATTTCTAAGGAATGTTGATTATCATCACACTTGATAAGTTTACAAACTTTAGGCGTCGTAACTGGTTATTAAAACCTTTAACCAATTATTCTAAAAATCTCCATGTCTGAAAAATTAAGACCCGATACTTAGTTATCATTATTGCATATCTGATTATTTAGTCACTTGAGGATAAACTCTTCTTTTTCTTCATGTCATCCCTTAGAATTACCAAGTTAATTTCCTTATCTTCATAATGATACCTACTATCACATTATGAGGAGGCCATAGGTAGTTTAGTTAGACTTGAAATCCCAGTGTTCATCTTTCTAAAATTGTTACGCTTTATCATTTTAATTTACTCATTCATGGACATCATCTATTGTGTAACATCCTCACTTTTATTAACCTAATAAGTATAATTATAAATATCTTATTTACACATGAAATATGATTTTCAACTATTTTCTTATATGTATATTATTATGTTGAATCAAAATATGTATATGTATAAGTGTTTGTAAACGTTTTCCTAGTATATGTATATATTTGTATAAATATATCCTTGCGTAGGTATTAGTATTTGTGATTAAATTCTTGAGTATATGAACGTATGTGTGAGTATTTGCATGTGTATGTTTACGTGCATATTTGTGCATTTAGGCTAAGTTAGAGTAGGCATATGTATATATATAGGTTATGTGTTTGTGTGTGCATTAATGAATGTAAGTAATTGTGTGTGTTTCCTTGTGTGTATGTATGTATGAGTTATGTGATCGTATCGTTAGGTTGTGTAGGGAAGTGTTTTAGAGTCGTTAGATATAGTCGAAGGGAATTGGTTTAGGTTTAGATCAGTGGGGTTGATATCGTGTAAGTTCGGGGCTTAGAGTGTCCATAGCCCATATAAGTGTCTCTTAGTGTTTCAATTTCGATAGAGTGAGTGGAGTAAGAATCCTAGAATAGAGCCTCGAGCATAAGGATGGACCTTAGAGCCCATGCTCAGAGAATTCCCTCGAACTCACATTTCGATTGAGTTCCGGAATCCGATAGATGTGCGAGGCATTCAAGACCAATTCGACCCTATCGGTTATGCCCTGAGAGTGTTTGGCATTAGGGTTAAGTGGATATAGGGTTTGTCTTAGATTGATCGGCTTAGAACCCTTAGAATGCTTGAAAGAAAGGAAAGAGTAGTGCATTAATCGATTAATGGGTCTGTTAATCGATTAATTCTTGAGCACCATTCAGGCACTAATCGATTAAGGCTTAGCTTAATTGATTAGATTTTTGAGCACCTTCTGGCCTTAATCGATTAACTCAGGTGTTAATCAATTAATCCTTTGTAAACTGTGAGAGATTAATCGATTAACCAAAGTGGTTAATCGATTAACCACTGTAAAATCAGAAATAAAACACGATTTTATTGTGTTGTTCTTCATTTTCTCTCTTCCTCTTTCACTACCCTTCTCTCTTCTCTCATCCCAAACTCTTCCAATCTTCAAATCAACACCAAATAACTTCAACCCATCACCCCATAATCATTCCCCATTAACTCCCCATGATTTTCTATAAAAAAAAACACCAATTTCATTCTCAATCCCTCAAATCCCCAATTCAAAACCCTAACTTCCTCAATCCTTTTCAATTATTTGGGCAATCACCAAGGGAAGCTAGGAATTGGTTAAGGAGCAAGGAACTAGGGGCTAGGGAGCTTAATTCCAAGAGCTTGGAGGAGTGCATCTCTCTCCCTCCTTCTCCTCTTCTCTTCAAGAGGTAAGGGGAGACTCTTTCCACACTTTGAGTTAGGGATAGTTAGAGTTTATAATAGGGTTTGAGATTAGTAATTAAATTAGAGTATGGAAGTAATTATTATAGACTAGAGTTTAATCAATTGTAACTAGTTTAGTTTTTAGTTAATTTTAGAATTAATGTAAATGTTCGTATTAAATTGTTTTATGCATTGATAAAGTAGGAAGTGAAGAACATTAGGGAGATGACTTAAATTAATGCACTCTGAGACATACCTGAGTATGTCGATTGATTGACTGGTTGGTTTCTGAGTTATTAATTGATATTGTTTGTATGATCATTATTATTAAAGTGTAAAAGTGCGAGTGTGAAAACGGAAAAAGTTATTAAGCTTGTGCATTGTATGAGGGACCTTCCGGAGTGGAGGTGAAGTACAATGTACATGATTGTTATTGTTAAAAGTGTTTAAAAGTTAAAATGATATGTAAGTGAATGTGAATATAATGTTTAAACGAATAAAGAGAAGGAAGAGTGGAAAAGGTGATTGGTCAATGGTTATAATAGTGGAATTGTTAAAGGGTCAATGAATTGAATTGAATATAAATGGAATGAAAAATGGTAATTGATTTAAAGTGTGATAGTGGATTTTCTAGAAAAGAGGCTAGGCTATACACTTTGTTTCCATTCTTTGATTTGGCTATTAATCCTAAGTTTTTATTATGAACTGTTTACCGTCTTTTTAATTCACTATGATGTGAAAGATCTCACCCTTAGTGGTTAACATTTTAGGTACCTATTCATGATGCTTGGAGATCAGAGTGCCCAGCGGAATAAGTCGGAAGAAAGGAAATTAATTTTTGTACAAATATTCTGTATTATATTGGGTGCCCCACATTTTGTAATTAAATGTTTTGTAAAAGTAGAGGTTTAAAGTTATCCGCTTTGATTCAAACTCTGATTTATGTATTTTATTTAATGAAATAACCTTTTAAAGTTGATGATTGATTTCCAAAATTTTTATTTCCGTATATTTTTATATAAGAAAATCGGGGTGTTACAATATGGTATCAGAGCAGTTCTTCCTTTAGACCCGAGGGAAAGTAATCCCAATTCCGCTGCAAACACTCTAATCTCAAGTTTCTTGAATAAAGGTGAGACTTATATGTTTAAGTAAAAAGTGTTAGTGTTAATTGTTTGTTGTGCATGTTTGGTGTTATTGTTAGACATAATTAGGAATAAATGTGCATAATGGTTGTTAAATGTTTATGATTAAGTGTGTGCATCTTTGAATGTGCTTGTTGCATCATGTGGCCTCATGTTTAAGTTAGAAAACCCTCCCAATGAACCAACATAAATAAAGAACGGAAGATTAATACCCCTAAAACGAACTAGAAACACGTGCATTCATGGAGAAAGGTGGACCTTAGGTATTTTGGGAAAGATTATCGATTTCCAGGTTCTATGAACTGAAGAACCCTCCTACGGGGAGAATGTGAAGGTTCATAGAATTAGTGGGCGTGAATAGATAGTGATTTGATTGTGTTTATGAAACAATCACGGGAGTTATTATAGAGGACTTTGATCACCCTAGTAGTAAACTAGTATGAGGAACCCTCCTTCGGGGAGCACGAGAAGTACTAGTTGAATTGGTGATTGGTCCGGTGCACACTATAATAAATCTATAAGTCACTTACCTATTTCGTGGCTACGGAGGATGGTTCCTCCCCAAGCATGAAGAACACTCCTACGGGGAGACAGAGAAGTGCAAAGGGGCCTGCATTGCATGAAGAACACTCCTACGGGGAGACCGAGAAGTGCAATGTAGGAAGGAAGAGGGACGTTTACTCCTAGTTTGTTTTTCCCAAAGTGTGGAGGGGATGTGAGGAAAAGTGAGAATTGTTAAAAAGTTAAAAGTGTTAAAAGAAAAGTGGTGCATTGCATGAAGAACCCTCCTTCGGGGAGAATGTGAAGTGCAATGCACATAAAGTGAAAGTGGTACATTGCATGAAGAACCCTCCTTCGGAGAGACCGTGAAGTGCAATGTACATAAAGTGGAAAAGTGAAATTTGATAAAAGTGGACATTGTGTGAAGAACCCTCTTGCGGGGAGAATGTGAAGCACAATGTCAATAAAGTTTTAAAGTTAAAAAGTGGGCATTGTATGAAGAACACTCCTTCGAGGAGAACGTGAAGTACAATGTCAATAAAGTGAAAATTGATAAAAGAAAGTGGTGCATTGTGTGAAGAACCCTCCTACGGGGAGAATGTGAAGCACAATGCACAAGAGGGAGAAGTGAGGTTGCATTGCATTGCATTTCATCAAAAGTGAAAATGTTTCAAAGTGGAAAGCAAAGGAAAATGAATTGTTTTTGCATTGCATCCGCATCGCATCGCATTTTGCACCGCATCGCATTTGCATCAAATTTAGAATATTGGTTTGTGCATCGTCAACGTTAGTCGATGAATTATGATGATGGATAGGTGTATGAATAGTTACTAAAGAAGTAAGTGTATAGATAAGGATTTTAATGTTGAGAGAAATAGGATCGGGTTTGAGTTTGCAAAGGGGAAAACCGAAAAATGATAAAAGAAAAGAATTTAGAAAATTTTGAATATTGCAAGTGTTCCTCATTGCAAACGACAAACCTAAGTGGTATTAGGTGAATGGTTGAGAGTCAAAGTGTTTTAAGTGTTAGATCAATGTTAAGCTAAAGTCTTATACAAAGGAAATCCGGATAATGCTAAAGCAACTGAAACCGTAGTACGGGAATTCATTGGATTGCGAGGGCTACTACCACCGATTTAATGTAGTGTGGGAATTGGCCAATCCGACATTGCATTTACCGGGAGGTGAAGTCGTCGAAATCTAGGAGTTCGTGCACTACTATGAATTAGTAAATGATTTTCTATGTATAAAACCTTAGTGCTCAATTGTCTGTTGTTCTTGTCCTTGCTTGACTATGTGCATTGTGTATGTTTTGGATGCATGTTGTGAAATGGTGTGGTGTCAAGATAGTTGGGTGGTGATTAGAAATGGAACGCCGGAATCAAAGGAGTTATGACTTTGATACTAATCCAACCAAGTGATTAAATTCACATTGATTAGATTAATATCAAGGAGAACGAAAAAGAATGTTTAAATTAACTAACGGACGATTCCATTGCTAATCTCAATTCAAATAGTAGTGACACCAAGAGTGGAATAGAAATCGGGAACTAAATGATCGAATTCAAACCGCCGAACTATTCCCAATTAAAATTTTGCAAGAATAAAAGAAACTTTCTACCTAAGTTGTGAAGCGGTTTAAATTTAATCAAGAGGACCTCGAATTGTGTTCGGATGTGGATTGATTTAGTGTTAAAGTGAGCGAGCAAAGATTTGAGTGGAACCATGAAAATCAAATAAGTTATTTTACGATTCTAATCTAGTCGAATGACTTAGTTGACATCGGATAGACTAAAATCTAAGAAAAACCATAACAACTTTTATATTGAACTTGTGGTTGGTTCCCACTACTAAATCGAGCCTGATAACTTCAACACTAAACAAAAGTCGAGTGTAGAGTCCTATCAGTTGAACTTAAGCCCCGAGTGGTAGTAATGGAATTTATGAAAGACAAAGGATTTTAATTAAGCAGAACCAGGGAATTAAGTTCAATCGGGAAGTCGATGCACTAAGTTGAATTATGCTTATATGTATATATTTTCGAATTAAGTTTTGAGAATGGGGTTAATAGTGCACATGTATATATTTTCCTTATATGTTTATGTTTGTGTATAAATGAATAACCCTTGTTTTCTCGGATTATTTTAAAAAGAGTTTTCAGACTAAGTTTTGGAAATATGAACGATAGTGTGTATGTGAATATTTTCGTAATATACTTATGTGTATGTATATGTATATATTTTCATGGCATACTTGTGTTTGTATATAAATATATTCATGCACCTATGTGTAAAGTTTTGTTTTCTTTGCCTTATTTTCATAAAGTGTTTCTCGAAAGCTCTGCAATTTTGATTTTTGCCCATAAGGTCCATAGGAAAACCATAGCACCAATGAAAACTGACCAATTTAGTGAATTGTGAAACCAAAGGACTATCAAGACCTTTCAATAGGAAACCGAATAGAGTGAAGTGTCCTAGGGCCTTGTCACATAAGGACTTGAGTGTGTTTTTCCATTCCGAGAGTATGCTAGGTTAGCATGGACCAGTGAATACCTTAAAGGAAATAGAGAACTAAAACCCAAGTCCTAAATAGAATACATGACTAACCCATAAGTAACACATCCTAGTACTCCCCAGTTCTCCAAAATTTAAGAGAGACCAAATAGTTGGTGAATTTTCAAACCTAGGTTGCCGGAGTGGAATTGTGAGTAAGAGTGTCTGTGCCTACCCCAAACAAAAGAACCCAATCAAAAGAATATGGAGTTGCAAACCATAACCTTCATAGTTGTAGATCACCAAGACTAGAAAGTACCTTGAGGTTAGAACCTAACCAGGGCATAAGAAATTATCAGAGAATTTCTGATTGATTTGTATGCAAGTTCTGGGAAGAGCAACCGTTAGTGAGAAAGTGGACCTTGAGAGGATTACCTCATCTTGTTAAAACCCAACAACTTTTAGGGTACCTGAGGATGAGGAAAGTTTAGCGCCTACTAAGTAGAACCAAAGTTAGAATCAGTTAAATAGAACCACTTCACACCGAACCTGAGTTTACTAAGATAACGCAAGCCTAAGTGGGGGAGCACCCATAGAAATAGAATTTAAGATTGTGGAAATTCTGAGAAAACATTACCTTTGCTACTATGATTTTATCATGATAAACCAAACTATTTTTGAAGCTATGAGTATTTTGTTAACTTTAAAAAGGTTTTTAATCAAAACAATTTTCAATAAAGTCTCCTTCCATTCCTTTCAAATGTTTTTCAAAGAGTGAATTCCGGGGACGAAATTCTTTTAAGTGGGGGAGAATTGTAACATCCTCATTTTTATTAACCTAATAAGTATAATTATAAATATCTTATTTACACATGAAAGATGATTTTCAACTATTTTCTTATATGTATATTATTATGCTGAATCAAAATATGTATATGTATAAGTGTTTGTAAACGTTTTCCTAGTATATGTATATATTTGTATAAATATATCCTTGCATAGGTATTAGTATTTGTGATTAAATTCATGAGTATATGAACGTATGTGTGAGTATTTGCATGTGTATGTTTACATGCATATTTGTGCATTTAGGCTAAGTTAGAGTAGGCATATGTATATATATAGGTTATGTGTTTGTGTGTGCATTAATGAATGTAAGTAATTTTGTTTGTTTCCTTGTGTGTATGTATGTATGAGTTATGTGATCGTATCGTTAGGTTGTGTAGGGAAGTGTTTTAGAGTTGTTAGATATAGTCGTAGGGAATTGGTTTAGGTTTAGATCGGTGGGGTTGATATCGTGTAAGTTCGGGGCTTAGAGTGTCCATAGCCCATATAAGTGTCTCTTAGTGTTTCAATTTCGATAGAGTGAGTGGAGTAAGAATCCTATAATAGTGCCTCGAGTATAAGGATGGACCTTAGAGCCCATGCTCAGAGAATTCCCTCGAACTCACATTTCGATTGAGTTCCGGAATCCGATAGATGTGCGAGGCATTCAAGACCAATTCAACCCTATCGGTTATGCCTTGAGAGTGTTTGAAATTAGGGTTAAGTGGATATAGGGTTTGTCTTAGATTGATCGGCTTAGAACCCTTAGAATGCTTGAAAGAAAGGAAAGAGTAGTACATTAATCGATTAATGGGTCTGTTAATCGATTAATTCTTGAGCACCATTCAGGCACTAATCGATTAAGGCTTAGCTTAATCGATTAGATTTTTGAGCACATTCTGGCCTTAATCGATTAACTCAGGTGTTAATCGATTAATCCTTCGTAAACTGTGAGAGATTAATCGATTAACCAAAGTGGTTAATCGATTAACCACTGTAAAATCAGAAATAAAACACGATTTTATTGTGTTGTTCTTCATTTTCTCTCTTCCTCTTTCACGACCCTTCTCTCTTCTCTCATCCCAAACTCTTCCAATCTTCAAATCAACACCAAATAACTTCAACCCATCACCCCATAATCATTCCCCATTAACTCCCCATGATTTTCTATCAACAAAAACACCAATTTCATTCTCAATCCCTCAAATCCCCAATTCCCAATTCAAAACCCTAATTTCCTCAATCCTTCTCAATTATTTGGGCAATCACCAAGGGAAGCTAGGAATTGGTTAAGGAGCAAGGAACTAGGGGCTAGGGAGCTTAATTCCAAGAGCTTGGAGGAGTGCATCTCTCTCCCTCCTTCTCCTCTTCTCTTCAAGAGGTAAGGGAAGACTCTTTCCACACTTTGAGTTAGGGATAGTTAGAGTTTATGATAGGGTTTGAGATTAGTAATTAAATTAGAGTATGGAAGTAATTATTATAGACTAGAGTTTAATCAATTGTAACTAGTTTAGTTTTTAGTTAATTTTAGAATTAATGTAAATGTTCGTATTAAATTGTTTTATGCATTGATAAAGTAGGAAGTGAAGAACATTAGGGAGATGACTTAAATTAATGCACTCTGAGACATACCTGAGTATGTCGATTGATTGACTGGTTGGTTTCTGAGTTATTAATTGATATTGTTTGTATGATCATTATTATTAAAGTGTAAAAGTGCGAGTGTGAAAACGGAAAAAGTTATTAAGCTTGTGCATTGTATGAGGGACCTTCCGGAGTGGAGGTGAAGTACAATGTACATGATTGTTATTGTTAAAAGTGTTTAAAAGTTAAAATGATATGTAAGTGAATGTGAATATAATGTTTAAACGAATAAAGAGAAGGAAGAGTGGAAAAGGTGATTGGTCAATGGTTATAATAGTGGAATTGTTAAAGGGTCAATGAATTGAATTGAATATAAATGGAATGAACAATGGTAATTGATTTAAAGTGTGATAGTGGATTTTCTAGAAAAGAGGCTAGGCTATACTCTTTGTTTCCATTCTTTGATTTGGCTATTAATCCTAAGTTTTTATTATGAACTGTTTACTGTCTTTTTAATTCACTATGATGTGAAAGATCTCACCCTTAGTGGTTAACATTTTAGGTACCTATTCATGTTGCTTGGAGATCAGAGTGCCCAGCGGAATAAGTCGGAAGAAAGGAAATTAATTTTTGTACAAATATTCTGTATTATATTGGGTGCCCCACATTTTGTAATTAAATGTTTTGTAAAAGTAGAGGTTTAAAGTTATCCGCTTTGCTTCAAACTCTGATTTATGTATTTTATTTAATGAAATAACCTTTTAAAGTTGATGATTGATTTCCAAAAATTTTATTTACGTATATTTTTATATAAGAAAATCGGGGTGTTACATATTGTATTTAAATTAAATCCATTTAATGGTAAAAAGGAGTGATAATCGATTATACACTCATGATAATCGATTATCTATTCATTAACCTTTGATGCTGTCCAGGACTGACCCTTCTGATATTCGATTATCAGAGGCATACTGCATAATTTTTAATATATTAACCTCAGTTCCTTCAGGATTTCAATCCTAAGTGAGCTTATCCCAATCTTCACATCCATCTTTAATGGTTAATTCATCACACATATTGTTACTCATAATCAATTACATATTTATCAAAATCACAAACTATCACATATACTCATTTAAGCACATATCACATAACAAAATGCATATCTAGATTAATTTTTCATTCCTTCTCGAGTTTAAACATGTATCTCAGTACTTAACCATTCAAGATTAAAAATAACATGGTCATGGATTATCTTGACCTCCAAGTCGAGTAACCTTGTCATGACTTACGAAGCAATTTCCCACAAGCTCATGGTAGCTTGAACTGCACCTTGCAGCCATCAATTACAATCCCGATGATATGATTAACTTCTCCCATACCTGATTTGAGACACTGTAAAGTCAGACTTCAAGACCAACACTAATACAGGGCAGAGTAACATCAATCATAGCATATCAAAATGAAATTCCAATCATTACTATAAAAACTGTTTTTAAAGATTTGTAGTATTGAAATTCCAAAAGATACGACAAGTCACTATTTATGCAAAGATTTAGCAAAACTAATCATATCTTATTTTTGTACTGTTTATCTCAAAAAGTATGTAGATTGTAAGGCAGACAAATGGATTGCGACTGTCCCCACATACCAACATGGGTCTTTTCAACGTGCTTTGTCCTCACTCGCACGCTTCCCGAGAAAACTTCCCAGGAGGTCACCCATCCCATAATTACTCCATGTCAAGCACACTTAACTATGGAGTTCTTAAGTGATGGGCTACCGAAAAGAAGATGCATCTTGTTGATATGTGTAGTACCAATCAATTCATTTAAGCATTTATGTACTATGTAGTCCCATACCTACATAGTCTCAGGATCACCCTCTTATTCTGGTGTGTCGGTTCATTCATGTACCTCTCCCTTAGAAGTCTTCCAGGAGCCGCTTCTTGTCCGTGTCTCTAGCACCGGCGATCACTCCTCGCCCTCGTCAGTCCGTGTCTTACATAGATGTTCCAATTTCCATATATCGGCCCCGTTTTAGCTGGAACGTACGTAATTCCTTCGTTTATTATTTGATTTGGACAAACATGAAATCAAATCGATCGCCTCGTGACATACATTCTGTTAAGCCCATTGTAAAAATCGTTTAGATTCCCATTCGATCGTGGAACATCAAAAAACATCAAAAAATTCCTAGGGGCTTGCCTTCTTCCCCAAGGAGTTGGGGAGTGGAACTCCTTAAAAAAAAGGTCTTATTTTCACTTGTTCCCCTATACCATTCTCCTTCTTTTCCCCAAAATTTTGAGTCTTTATATCTCTAATTTCCAGCAATAACAATCACTCCTTGCTGCCATAGCTTTGGGAAATCTTGAGTTCTATGATCATCCAAGAAACACTCAACATTCACTTCTTCTCCCCTTCCATTTTGTGATTACGAAGGAGATGAACACACTTTTATCACGAAATTGAATTTATGGGTAGCAATGAACCTTCCACTAATCTTTCTCTAGATCACGACTTGCCTCAAAATAGAAATCAAAAATCAAGATTGAAACCAAACCATTCACCTTCTTTGATTCCTTTATTTCTGTAGTGTCCAAGATCAAGGAGTAGCTCAAAGATCAGGGATGACCTGAAAGCTAGGGTCTGATCTAGGGTTAATGTATGATCCTTTAGGCTTTCTAGATATCCAGTTGGGATAACTAGGGTTTCCCCAATCACTGGTGTATGCAAGTGAGAGTAATTAGGAAGTAAGGGAACGTACCTGAGCCCCTAGCTGGAGACAGCTATTTATTGGGGGAATCGTGTTGTACCCTATGTGCCTGTACGGAGGTCCAGTAGGGCTGACATGGCCCTTAGAGGATAGGGGGATGAGTCATTCATCCTTATCCTTTACTAGAGAGCCTTATACTTGTGGCAAGTTGAGTTCACACGCCCGGAGCTCGGGCTCTCAAGGGGTAGAGTCCCTGTGGTCGGTCTGAGTCCGCTGGGGGTGAATGTCTGGAAATGTGCTCGACCTGTATGGGCTTGATCCTTTATATAGCTAAGTCTGGTCAGCTAGCTATGTTAGGGGTAGGACCGAGGGTCGGTCCACCACATAAGCCCCCTAGCTCGGTAAGACTGTTTTAGTCGTGATCCGAGCTTAGTGTCTTCAAGTTCTTATTAAAGTCTGACTTATTTGAGTGCCATGCGGATACCGAGGGTGGAATGATAACTCGTTTGTCAGCTCTCTTGGCTTTATTTGCTCAACTGTCCTCTTGCCTACTCAGTTGTCCTTTCGTCTACTCTGAGAGACGTTGGGTGGATTTCGTACTGACACGTGTCCTATGTGTTAGTTGTGTCATTATTACAACTGCTGCCTTTTCAGTTTTTCATGCCCCTTCCCCTATGTTTTGACGCCACGTTTCCTTTTCGTGGCTCTTGGTAGGTTGGGCCTTAAGCCCATTGTGTTTCTTTCGAAGAGGTGTACAGTTGAGGGGGTTCTATTTAATCTCTCTCCTCCCCCTTTTTACCTTTTTTTTACTCTCCTTTCATTTTCTGGGTACCGGTATTCTTCACTCTTTCTGCGGGTTTTTCTTGCTCCCAGTTCTCGCCGTTCCCGGCGACACCCGCATCTCCATCGCTTGGGTCTGTGCTGGCCGCTACTGCTGTGTCTTGGCTTCATGCTTGCCGCCGCCGCCACACACACTCGAAGGCAGCAGCATCAACACGCAGCAGCGGATGCTGCATTAGGGTTCCAGCCCTAGCGGGCCAATGGCCCAAAAATAAAAGGGCCAACAGGCCCAATTTTATAAATAATAAAAAAAAATCAAAGAAGAAAAAGAAATAAATAAAGAGGAGAGGATCGGGCTATCAACGTACCATGGGCCCAACAACTCAATACTCATTCCTATATCAGGGTAGTGTTCTGTATCAAGCCTTGCAAATTATTTTTATTATTACACGTCATTATTTTGATGCATGATTCACATTGGTCAAAAATATATCTTCGCCTGTTAATGTCATCAAATATTATTTACGACAATCAAACTTTGTCGCATAAT
The DNA here is from genome assembly GCA_037953625.1 of Crotalaria pallida. Taxonomy (NCBI): domain Eukaryota; kingdom Viridiplantae; phylum Streptophyta; class Magnoliopsida; order Fabales; family Fabaceae; genus Crotalaria; species Crotalaria pallida. The sequence goes on from CM075654.1 coordinate 91,086,649, forward strand.
CCGAGTCTACTCTTCTCTCCTCGGATTTACATGATTTCGAAAATCATAATCCGAGCTCACTACTCTTCTCTCCTCGGATTTACATGATGTCGAAAATCATAATCCGAGTTCACCCTTCTCTCCTCGGATTTACATGATTTCGCAAATCATAATCCGAGTTCACTCTTCTCTCCTCGGATTTATATGATGTCGAAAATCATAATCCGAGTTCGCCCTTCTCTCCTCGGATTTACATGATTTCGCAAATCATAATCCGAGTTCACTCTTCTCTCCTCGGATTTACATGATGTCGAAAATCATAATCCGAGTTCACCCTTCTCTCCTCGGATTTACATGATTTCGCAAATCATAATCCGAGTTTACTCTTCTCTCCTCGGATTTACATCATAATCTGAGTTCACCCTTCTCTCCTCGGATTTACATGATTTCGCAAATCATAATCCGAGTTTACTCTTCTCTCCTCGGATTTACATGATGTCGAAAATCATAATCCGAGTTCACCCTTCTCTCCTCGGATTTACATGATTTCGCAAATCATAATCTGAGTTCACTCTTCTCTCCTCGGATTTACATGATTTCGGAAATCATAATCCGAGTGTATTCTTCTCTCCTCGGATTTACATGATTTCAAAAATCATAATCCGAGTTCACCCTTCTCTCCTCGGATTTACATGGTAATTTCGGAAGACTCGCACAGTGTTTCACATTCGAGCCGATCTCTTAATCCGAGTATGACGACTATTCTGCTAGTTTCCCTCGCTCGACATCACGCTAAGGAAAACGGAGGTCGGACCTCAAAGCTCGACAAAGCCCATTCGAAAAGGACGGACTGAATACTCCTAATCCGACATACTTCAATCCTAAATACTTCAACCCGACATCACTCACCTCACTAAATCAGGGAAGAGATTATAGTTCTCATATTATTTTCCTATCTCTTCGCTTTTCTATGTGTTTACTCTACATGCTTTTTGATATTTATTTACCTGGTGCACTATTCTGACATGTGCTGTTAATCCTTGCTTCTTTATAGTTTCTCTACTTATTGCTTATTATTTGGTATTCTCCGTGTTGTTACATGATGTACTGTTAACCAAATCTTCTTGCTGTTAAATGTCCTTAAATCTCTGCCTCTTCTGTTGTGATAGTATGATAATATTTGATTTCTGTTACCTCTCCTGTTGTCGTTTTTCACGAATTAAATGCTCTCATCTGGTCTGTTGAAATGTTTATAACTGTCGTCTATTGTTGAATGTGATATACCTGAAATCATGCATCTTTTTGTGGACGATGCTGTTTGGTTGAACAATATCTTAAATTTCAATATTCATCTGTTGCGTATGACCTGCTCAAATCATCCCGCTATTATGTCGGTGTTTCATCCTCGCCTGCCAACAAGTCTCATTGTTGTTATTTAATTATCATAAATTATCATAAAGTGTCAAAATTAATGTCGATCACTGATTATTATTATTTTACATGTAATGTAAGATTCAGGAGAATGATGGTCGAAAAAAGGAAGGCCGAGGTGTTACGGTTATCTCTATTTTGAATGAAGCCATCTTACGATCTCTATTCTCATCTCGGCTTGGATCTTCGTTGGACGAACTGCTATGTTTGCCTATATTATCTTATCGGCCCCACTTTTCATCTCGGCTTGGATCTTCTTTGGTTTTCACAAGACCACCACGGCTTCTCGAAGGTGAACAATTCCAAAGGCATATATTATTTCTTAGTTCATGCTTATTTCTGAGCTCGGAGATTCTCTATTTCAAATTGCACGGTTTATCGAAAAGGGAGACCAAGCTACTATTATTCTCTTTATTTCACGTTTATATCTCACTTGCCGAGCTGCTATTATTCTCTCTAATTCATGTTTCTATCTGATCTGCCGAGCTACTATTATTCTCTTTAATTCATGCTTCTACCGAGCTGTTATCATCCCGACCCTACCTTTGTGGTAGAACGGTCAATTCATGCTCCTACCGAGCTGTTATCATCTCGACCCTACCTTTGCGGTAGAATGGTCAATTCATGTTTCTACTGAGCTGTTAGCATTTCGACCCTACCTTGGTGGTAGAACGGTCAATTAATGCATTCACGCATACAGTTATCATCTCGACCCTACCTTTGTGGTAGAACGGTCCCCCCTGTCACCGCACTTACATGCATTCACGCATACAAGTCGGTACTAGTGCTACAGACAGTGCGTACGTACAAATCCTCTCATTTAGCATTAGCCACCTAAATGTTGCACGACGCTTATATACAGTGAACATCTTCCGAGATCGGCTTATAAGCTCAGGGTACAAGGGACACCCGGTAAAGTACAGCTTGCTGTGAAATGTTTTCACATAACTTCACTCAGCAACCTCTTTTACACTGGGGCCGAGGATGACATCCGAGTTCCCTACCGCATTCACTTATATACAGTACCTTTTTTCAGAGGAAAACTTATAAGTTACTGCACTGGTCAGGGGGAGTCGTCCGAAGTCAAAGGTTTAGACAACCACATCCTATGTGCAACAACCTGCATTGGAAGTTCACTATCCTCGACGAACGGTGCAGGATCCGAGCTCTCCTTACCGCATGCAGAGCACAACCCTCATCGGGTCTAAAACAACGATCAAAAATCTCTTTCTCCTTCTCGGCAAGGGGGGCAGGCAGGTTGTCAGCCGATCTATCAACCTCGGCATTATAATCCACCAGCACGCCGTCTTCAACCCTGAACACCTTGAGGCGAAGGTCGGGGTTGAGGATATTAATCTGACTCACAACATTCCCGAAGGTGTCAAAGATGTCGTCTGCTGCCTTCTCTAGGTCAGAGAGGCATTCTCGGCCAATATTTTATGGACTGCATTCCTCTCCGCCTTCTGCTTTGATAGAGGTCCCCCGTGAGCCCTGACAAGCTCGTCGGTTTGCCTACAGCTTGGCGTTTCCTAGGCTCTTTTGCACAGACACCACGACCTTGCTCGGCGATTCCTTGCTTTGCATGCTTGCCCCTGGCGCTGTTGTTCTCGAATCAAAGGTTTTGGAAAAGTAAAAGGGAGAGACACTCCCGACAACTCGTGAGATTTTGTCCGACGTCTCAAATTCCGAGGAACTCAGCAGTTGCGGTTAGTTAACAGCATGGATGAAGAAATTAGCGCTACTTCTCTCCCATCCACAAGGAATCTGTTCATATGACTACACTCATAACTTCATCACCCCCATCTCGGAGCATCCCCAAATCCATTCTGGAACTCCCCCCGCGGGAACTCGGTTCGAGATGTTCCTCACCGAGCTTGTACCTCGGTTAGAGATGTACCTCACCGAGCTTGCTCTCGGTTCAAGATGAGCCTCACCGAGCTTGTACTCGGTTCGAGATGTTCCTCACCGAGCTTGTACCTCGGTTAGAGATGTACCTCACCTAGCTTGCTCTCGGTTCGAGATGAGCCTCACCGAGCTTGTACTCGGTTCGAGATGTTCCTCACCGAGCTTTTACCTCGGTTAGAGATGTACCTCGCCGAGCTTATACTCAGTTCGAGATGAGCCTCACCGAGCTTGTACTCGGTTCGAGATGAGCCTCACTGAGCTGGTAGCGGATCCCCCCCGGGACCTTGGTTCGAGATGTACCTCGCCGAGCTTGCACTCGGTTCGAGATGTACCTCACCGATCTTATACTCGGTTCGAGATGTTCCTCACCGAGCTTGCACTCGGTTCGAGATGTTCCTCACCGAGCTTGCACTAGGTTCGAGATGTACCTCGCCGAGCTTGCACTCGGTTCGAGATGTACCTCGCCGAGCTTGCACTCGGTTCGAGATGTACCTCACCGAGATGTACCTCACCGAGCTTATACTCGGTTCGAGATGTTCCTCACCGAGCTTGCACTCGGTTTGAGATGTTCCTCACCGAGCTTGTACTCGGTTCGAGATGAGCCTCACCGAGCTTCTGGCAGATCCCCTCGCGGGAACTCGGTTCGAGACCGGGATACTCTTTCAGTTTTATCATCCGAGCACAAACGAGCACTATCAACCATCCGCAACACTCTTCCGAGCGGAAGGCCACGCCTGCAAGCATGTTTCTACCTCATCACCAACTCAGCACTGATCTGACGGACGCAGAAAGGACCTCAACTCGGCACAGAGTCTCTACGACTCTTCCCGAGTTGGGGGGCTTATGTGGCGGATCGACTTCTCCTAACCCGCCTTGCTATCCTTTGCTAGCCTTGAGCACATGATTGTGGACTAGTACTCAAACCCTTCCTAGAAGGTGGGGGGTACTTAGTGCTATGATGCTTAGTGCTATGCCTTCTTTCTCCTAACTCGGCTCGAGACTCACAAAGTCTCGCCGAGCTGGGGGGCTTATGTGGTGGACTTGGGAAAAGGACCTGAACCAAGACCTCGGAGCAAGGCTCAAATAGCCTTGACCGAGCTGGGGGGCTTATGTGGTGGACTCAGCCTTCAAAAGGCCCTCTATATGCTTGGCCGAGCTCAAGGCTCAACGGCCGAACAGACACTAGATACGGGCCGATATCATGCTCTCACCCCTCTGTGCTCTGGGCCGAGCTCAAGGCTCAACGGCCGAACAGACACCAGATACGGGCCTACCTCATGCTCCTACCCAGGTCCGACTTCCGAGTCCGACACCGCCCAGAGTCCGACGCTTCTCCCAGAGTCCGACACCTTGGACATGATGACGTCTTCCCTCCTTATCCACAAGGACAGCTCATCCACTCATAGCTCATTACAGGCTGGCCCTACTAGGGCCTCAAGCAAGCCCATTAGGGCAACCAGCCCTCTCCTATATATATCCCCCTCTCCCTAGGGGCTAAGGTAACGTCTCTCTCTAAACCTAAGAACTACGTGTGGCTTGATTCCCCTCTCATGGGATACGTAGGACCGGGGTCACCCTCGTCAGCTGCAACAACCCCCAAACACCTCATGTGGTGCCTCCGATCTTGGACATCACACTTTGACTCCTTGGTGCTTTGCCCTCCTTCTACCTTTAAACCACCATCTCCTCTTTGCATATTTTCTTCTTAACTACACCTCGGTCCTTCTCACGAAGCTGTGGTTCGTTCTTAAAGGTTTCCCTCTTCCTTTGCTGTCCAGTTCGTGCCTATTCCTCTTCTGCTGCAGGTGTTGATTTGAAACCGTTTTTCTTTTTTACCATTTATTTTTCGAGTTGCACTGCTTTTCCCTTTTCTGAGTTTCTAGGTTTGTTGGATTTTCTGGGTTTTTCTGGGTTTTATTAAGTTTTATGGGTTTTTCTGGGTAGCAGTTATGAGTAAGTGGTTTGAAAGATGGTGTGAAATTTTAAACTTGAGTGAAATTGATGACTCCTCCTCTTCTTCTTCCTCTCCTTCTTCTTCTGAAATGGAGATTCTGGACTCTCCTCCGTCTCCTTTTTGCCACCGTATGGCTGATCCTGCGGTGGAAACACTGTTATGTGTAGAGTTTCCTCAAAGTTTTGCTGACGAAGAAGAGAGGAAATTGGCCTATCAGTTGGCGGAGGAACGGGTGCAAGTAGCCTCGTGACCCACGAGTCGATCCATTGGAAAGTCCTTTTGGGGGAAGGCTTTGAGGGTTAGGGGAAGGTGTAGTTGACTCGACCATAGGGTGAGACGAACTAGGGTTAGGGTGTCTAAGAATATTGATTTTGTAGATTCTGATGCCGAGTCGTGTTCCCTTTCCCCAAGTATGGTTCGTCGGTGCGTCTCGCATCCACAAGAATATCCTCTACCAACAAATGCGACACTCTATGATTGGGTTGACAGAGAGGTACTCGACACAAAGTCGGAATTGGTTGCCAGCAATCTTAGTCATATCAGGGCTCATGTGCTCCCGTGCCCAGGAGATGAGGCAGGGACTTCTTACATCATTAATACTCCCTCGGCCAATGACCGAGTACGTACTCAAGTGGACGGAAATAGGAAAGAATTCTTCATGTATGAAGAGGTTATGTTGAAGCTCATGTTTCCCCATGATGATGTTTTCATGATGACACAACACAATTTAATGATAAGTGTTTGAACAGGTTCAGTTACATTGATGATACAAGAAGTTTTGTTCTCTATTGAAGATTCTAGTCTTTTAGGACTTAGATATTTTTTTTTTGTAAAGCAAGTTTTAGTCTAAGGCACTCATGTTTATTTTTAGATTATGATGATGATGCTTTTTGTTTTCAAAACTAGAAGAAGTATTTTTAAAACCTTTGCTCCTGGAAAAGTCTTTGCGAAAACCATTTTATGAAAACCTTTGGTTACAAACCTTTTTATGAAAATCTATTTTTATTCTGGAGTAATCGATTACCCTTCTGGAACAATCGATTATTTTCTGCAACTTGTAACCAGAGAGTAAGCGATGGATTAATTAGGTTCATGTAATGGATTACTTCCTTGGACTGGTCATTTAAGTGAAAGTAATCAATTACTTGAAGCTAATAATCGATTACATTTTAATGCTGCAACTTTTGTGAAAAACCAGAGAGCAAGTAATCGATTAACCTTGACCAAAGTAATCGATTACTCATTTCAAATTTTTAAAAAACGTGCTGAAATCAACCTGATTCCCACAATGATTTATTTCCTTTTCTAGATGATCACATTTCTGATTTTATGCTCCTTCTTCTATTCTTTTTTAAAAAAACTCCCTAATGCACACAATATTCTTCTCCTTCACTCTTCACTTTTGAAAATCTTTTTGAGAAGAATTAACATCATCATCATCATCATCTTCATCTATTCTTATTGAAAATCATCAAGAACAAACATTGAGTGTGCTTTAGCCTAATTCTTTGCTATAGGTCTTTTTTGTTGTATCTGCTCTATTTAGAGAGCTTCATTGTTAGTTACACAAATTCTTCGTGCAAACCATTTCATTGTAAGGGGAGTGTTTACCCTTAGTGATTAGGGAGTGTTATCCCTTAGGTTGAACGTGTGTCGCATTCTTAGGGCGAGATCCCTTTTTTTGTTGGGTAGTGCTAGAAGAAAGGTGGGTCACCTAGTAGTTAGGCTATCTTTAAAATCTAGGAAAGGTTTTCCTAGTTGTTGTTTTTTGAGGCCCCTAGCGAAAGGAGGTTCCTAGTAGCTTGCGGGGTGCTCTGGTTGTATTCGGGGACGCGAGGCGTCTTTGGTTTATTGAAAAGCTCAAGTGGGTCGCTTGAGGACTGGATGTAGGCCTTTTGCCGAACTAGGATAAAATCCCCGGTGCAAAATTCTCTATCCTTTATCTCTTTACATTTTGCATTTATATTTTGTGTTAATCATATTTTGCGAATATAACTATTTTCACATTTGAAATTATATAGCACGAGAATTGCGTTTTCTTGGTGTTAATTTATTCAATCTCGTGAATATTATGTTTTCAATATTAATATAAATATTCTTACTTATTTGTGCTTAAAAACGTTTTCATTCGTTCTTTAAGTCTTCCGCTTCGTTAAAACTCTTTAATCTTTTTCAAGAATGTTTGAATTGATCGTTTTTCAATGTTTTTATAAACACCCAATTCACACCCCCTCTTGGGTGACAATTGCCAATACTATCAATTATTCTAACAGCTATAAAGTTGGGAGTGAAGATGCCCTTTACACAGTTTGAGATCGATCTATTAAAGCGGCTGCGTCTGGCTCCTACACAGTTGCATCCTAGTGGTTGGGCGTTTGCTCGAGTGTTCCATAATTTTTGTGAAGCTCAGAGGTTAGAGGGCTCCGTACGAGTGTTTTTGTGGTTATATATCCCTCAAGCTAACGTTTTTGAGAAGGGGTCGAGAAAGAGGTCTTGGGTATCGTTGAAGGCTCGCAACGACCATGCCTTGTTTGCAAAGTAGTTCACCGACTCTTGGAAAACTTTCAAACCTTTATTCTTCAAGTATCAGTGTGTCGGAGAGGGGTCCTGCAAGTTTTTGGATGGAGATCGGCCTTGGTTCCCCTTGTCCTGGACTTCTGACTTCTTCAACTAGCATCCGAAGTTGTATCAATACGACTAAATGAAGGAGTTGTTGGATGCCGAGAGACACACATGTGATACTTTTTTTGAGTATCTTAAATCGAATGGTCAAGTAGATATTAAGAACATTATCATTCTTCCCAAGGAGCTTGTTCAATCTGAGCTTGGTAAATTTTTTTTAACACTCTCTTTTGCTTTTGTAGTGAGAATGGCCAAGATCAACAAGGCTGCTGCTCGTCTCATGGCTCTTGCCAAGAGTAAGGTTGAAGAATCGGCTGGGTCCCCAAGCGCTTAGGCCTCCAGTGAGGTTACTCACTCTACCACGGTTGACATGGTGCCACCTTCTATTGCCGAGGTCGTGTTAGACTCGGCGGCTCCTTCTGATCATGCCAACGTTCTTGCCACTGTCGTGCCCCTCGTCAATGTTGATGATGAGGAAGATGAGGCTGATATTATTCCTCTGGTGAAGAGGGCCAGGATTGAAAAGGGCAAGGGGAAAGCGGTCGACTTACTGAAGCCGATCTCGAACAAGGGGCAATTTGGCTTTGACATTTCTGATCCTACTGAGCAAACTGTGTGGGCTCGGAAGCTACAGGAAAAGTTTGTGGAGATGGTCTACATCCTAATGACAAGAAAAGGCTTTTGGACCAAACAGCCAACACCTTCAAGAACAACGCTCGTATTCTTGGTAAGGACATGCTGAGGTCGGCCAGTTATGCCTTCCACCTAGCCGAGCATGCTAAGGACATTTGTGCGGCCCTTTCACCTGCGAAGAGAGAGAAACAGAGGGCCACCAACCTCCGGGAGGAAATTCTGCTTGGCCAAATCAAGGAATATCAAGCAGGCAACCAGGCATTAACTGAGGCGAATTCTGAGCTTCAAAGGACTCTTGCGGAGGCTGAGAAGGGCAAAGATGTGGTGGAAGAGGCTAGAGAAGTTGCTGAGAAGGCTAAGGAAGTTGCTGAGAAGGCCAAAGAGGATGCTGACAGGGCCAAGGCTGAGGTTGAAGGGTCACTGCAAAATGCTCAGGACGAATTGGCCTGAGGCTTATCGTCGGATTGCTGAACTAGAAGGGGTTCAGGGGTAATTAACTGACTCCTAGAACACTGTGTCTCGGCTTCAAGGCTAGCTTGAGAAGATGCGTCGGAAGGTGTTGAAGCATAAGGTTCAGGCCAAGCAGAATTATTTCAATTGGGACCATTCGACCACGGACTCCTTTGTCAATGCTGTCTAGCAACTGAGTCTTCTGAATCCTGATATTCCGGTTATGGGGACGTTCCCCACCTATGGGGTCTCGGACGATCGCATTATTGACTATGGCCGAGGGAATGTTGAGGTGGACCTGACTGCTCCTAATCTCCCGAACCCATTGGACTTGGCTGAAGAAGAAGAAGTCGATTTTGATGGCTCATCCATTGTTCTTTCCGATGATGAAGAATAGATTTGTTACGCCCATGTATTTGTGCTTTTTATTTTCTAGCGTTTTCGTCCGTTTATGGACATGATGTAATTGGTCAAGATATTGACCTTTTTGTGAATCAATATTAATGAATCAGTACTTATGTTTTGTCTTCTGTTCTTAGTTTTGTAACTCGTTGTGGGTAACTGAGCTTTTACTTTATCCGTTATGAACTGTTAGTGACATTTCGGACCTCCAACCTTTGGCCAAGGTGGGGTCCTCGGTCCGCAACTGTAGAAGCTGTAGGAAGTTCTTTAGTTGGGCATCTCCAAAAGTACTTGTCTTAGTTTATAAGTCGCCGTTGGAAGGATTGTGTATAAACAACCCAGTTCGACTCGGTGGCGAGTCGGGAAGAAGGGGCTAGTACGTTAACAGAAAGGAAGAGTCAGAACTGATGTGCTTCAAAAAGCTCATTTCATTAAATATTTCATCAAGTACAAGCTACGTAGGAAAGCTTTAAAATGACTAATGTAAAGACATGAAAGTAAATAACAATAATGAAGATACTTAAAAGAAAAATAATTAATTTAGGGTAATAGGTTGAAACAACTTGGGGCAGTGATTGTGGTGTATCTCAGTCTGGTCGGATCTTGTGTTTTCAACTGAAATAGGGTTTTAACTTTGTTGCATTCCAACTGTTATTGATTTTCTGTCCCGTTAGTGTTTTCAACCTGTAGGCTCCCGAGCCTGTCCTCGAGATGACCCTGTAAGGGCCCTCACAGTTTCTGGAGAACTTTCCCTCCTTTGCATTTTTCAATCCAATATCTGCTCGGCGGAGGACCAGGTCACCCACAGCAAAATTCCTTGGGATTATCGACCTGCTGTAACACCCTGATTTAGTAACTTGAATTTATTTTTATTTTGTAAAAATCTGGAATTTTTTTTACATTGGTGACGTGGGCATGAAGTCATTTTGTAAAACATTTCTTGTTCAAAAACATTTCCATTATCACATAAATCATTCATGTCCCACCTCACACGTCTAGTTCCAAATCGAGATGTTACCAACATCGCGCTTTGAAACCCAACTTATCATAATCATAAATCACCGAATCTCATTTCAAATATCAAGTGTGAGAACATTATTGTCAATACGGGGTGACAGGATATCCGAGTAAAGTTATCAGAGTCTACTTGAACCAAGATGCAATATCACAACAGAACATAATGAATACTGAAGAGAACGAACAACCCTCATCAATAAAAGCCGTTGCAGGCGTCTGTGTCGTATCATACTCCCATTGTCCGCCTTCGAGCGTTCGAGTCCTCCTTAATCCGCAGATCCTCCATCTAATTGGTCGACGCAGGACCAATAGGGCATAAAACCAAGAGACAGAGAGAGAGTCAGTGTTTCCGGGCGCAAAGCCGACGGTGTGGAATTACAGCAGACACATATATTAAGTTAAACAAATAAACAACAACCCACTAAACATGCATTAACACATTAGGAATATCAATTATCATTTTCCGTATCTCCATTTATCATTATCATCTCTTTTTCATACTGCGCATTCCAGGCCGTAGTCTCAAGTTTTCCCTTCATCTATATTTCTTTTCGTATTCACACACAGAAATCCTCTTATTGCCACCACACTTTCTTAATTCTTTTCTATTTATTCGGCGTTTCCATTCCTCTCCTTGCCCGAAGGCTTCATTGTTACCACATACTTTCCATAACTCTTATCTTCACTATTAATGATTACTTCATCAACTTCATATATTTTTCTTATTAAGTTTTATTGAAGCGCATCCATCGATGACAGTGTAGTGGACTTATACTAGACCGAGCGTTGACCGACCGAGAGCCTCATTACCCTTACTAGTATGATACTGATACAGGGCCAACGATCGGATACTTACGCCGAGCAAACTGGGTTTCTACATGTAGGTCACGTACCGATGAGGTTAACACCGAGCACAGGACTTTCAATCTGATCCTTATCGTTTACAGCCTCATCAAACCGTAACTACTCCTAGATTCCCACGACTCTTGGTTAGATAAAACAACATTGGATAAGGTCTATCACTTACAGGATTTATGGATATGATCTTATCATAACCTCTACAAATCCTACTTGAATTCTACCTCTACAGAAGGCTCATCAGAACGGTCCACAACACACAGGTAATCCCCTATAAGAACCACCATGCTATAGGGGCTAAGGTACGTCTTCTCATCCCTAAGTTGACACTAGCACACACATTGTTGACTAGGGAGAACCTGATTATCCCAACTGGATATTCAGAAATCCTAAAAAGTCCTATAGTAACATCGTAGCTGGGATCATTCTTCAAGGCTCTTCCATAGCTTTAAGGTTGATCTTGGTTAAGGACACGACATTGGCGCCGTCTGTGGGGACTGAATAACATATCATTCCCACCACCACCATGGTTACCACCAGAAGTCAAGTTGGTGACCTCCATGACCGCATCACCCGCACCCATGGCAGGCCCAGAAACGCTGATAACAACAACCCGCAGCCTCATTCTGCGGGTGATCTGCGCGATGTAGATAATGGGCAACCGCCACGAACCTCCCATTCTGGGGCAGGGAATAATTCCCTTCCACCAAACCATTCACAAAGTCATCCACCCCCTCATCGTAGCCATAATCGTAGTAATAATCACGCTACTCACTCCCAAACACCACAATCTTCCCATCCTAGGACTAGAAGTAATCCCCAACCACTCCAAGTTTTACGAACCATACTGCCTCCACCACCACCACCACCCCCTCCTACACCGCCTCCCTCCACCCATGGTGATTCAAGTAGCACAGCCCCAACCACCCGAAACACATCCAGGACCACTGGAACCCGAGCACATCATGGCCGAAATACTCAACGTACCCCTCCTATCCCAACCAATCCCGACCACATAAGTTCAACACCTAGAACCAGATTGAATCCAGGAAGAACTGCTCCTGGAAATTCTCATCATAGCCATTCCATCGGCAGGTCCTATGCAACATCCGCATCTACTCGGGCTCGGGAGCAAGAGATGATTAACATTCTAAACAGACAAACGGCTCTAATTGAACAAAAAGGTCGGGCTATTGCCGACCTTCAACAGCAAGCTATGGCAAGGATTGCACAGAGTCAACCGACCACCATACTACCCCAAAATACAATTCCTCAAACCATGGACCCACAACCACTCCCGGTAATGCAGCTCCCCCCACCACAAAATACCCATACTAACCCTACCATGAACCAGGATCAGGGTGATTTTCACCTTGATCATCCCTTTACTCCATATATGATGGCGTTCCAAACTCCCTTCTAACATACCACATTATAACGGCCTAACCGATCCAGTAGACCACATTTGTGGTGGACCTGGCTAGGCCGAGCTCCCCATAAACCCCGCTAAAAGCTCAAGGACCTAACAAGGGACCCACTGAACGCTTGGCCGAGCTCAGGGCTCAACGGCCGAACAAGCGCCAGATACGGGCCGACCTCATGCCTCTGATCAGGTCTGATCTCCGTACGTCTTCCCAGGTCCGACATCACCCCAAAGATTCTGACACCAAGGACATGATGACGTCCCCCAGCCTTATCCGCAAGGACAGCTCACCCCATCCTTATCCGCAAGGACAGCGCACCGCTCCTAGCTCATTATAGGCTGGCCCTACTTGGGCCCCAAGTTGGCCCATTAGGGCAACCAGCTCCCCTCTATAAGTAGCTCAGTACTACATGGGGCAAAGGTACGTCCTCTTACCCTAATCACCACCCTCACACACCAGTGATTAGGGTATCTCTTTGGCTTCCCCTTTTGGCCACTAGAGGACTCCCAGCAAACATCACACATAAACCCTAGGCAGAGTCTCCTCTAAGGTGGATTCCCCTTCCTTAGAGGCTCTTCTCGCCCTAGGACATCACATTGGCGCCGTCTGTGGGGAAAGATAAACATCAGCCCCACCAAGAATCTACCATGTCTGACGTTCCAACAGCTCAAAGGAGAGGAAGAGGGCGTCCCAGGAGGGCACGGACTCCGGAGGACCTACGTGAGCATCTTGAAGCCAACAGGGCAGCAAGGCCGTCACCACCTCCGCCACCGCCCCCTCCGCCTCCTCCCCCTCCTCCTCCCCCACCACCTCCCCCACCGCCACCTCCTCCCCCAGAGTTTACCCATACACACAGTGGGCCTTATACCATCCACACTGATACCACCAACCCAGCTCAGTATGACAGAGGAGGTCGGCGCGTGCAGCTACGTTCTGAGCTTGGTGAAACCAACACTGAACAGCACTGCCCCCGTGGTGAACGTGCTCAGTCTATCAGCACCACCCACCGCTCCCACTCACGTCACTCCTCCCTTTCACGAGATGTCGAACTCTTATCTCTAATGCGACAACAAATGAGAATAGTGGAGCAACAAGGAAAAGCTATCGCAGACATACAACAAATAACCATGCACCGCCTTGCTGAACGAGTTATACCAGATCAGACCCCAGCCACAAATGAGCCAACACAACCTCTGACCATCCCAACAGACCAAGGTAACACTATACTCCCAACCCAAAACTTGGCATCTCCACAACTGTTGACACCACAAATGGTTACAACACCCCTCACTACTCTCAATCAGTAACCTCAGACACCACCTTTTGATGACCAACAAGCCGACCCCGACGATGTCCATCCAGGCCACCCCTTCACCCCAGCAGTCATGTCCTACCAGCCACCACCTGGTTACCTCGGGCCAACCAACATCGCTAGGTACAACGGCCTGACCGACCCGCAGGAGCACGTCCTCAATTATGAAGGCGCGATTAACTTTCATGGGGGAGGAGATCGGCTTAAGTGTCGGGCCTTCTCCATGACCCTCCAAGCTCCTGTCCTGCGTTGGTTTTCCACACTGCCAAGAAATTCCATCAATAACTGGAAAGAAATGAAGCAAGCATTCCTCAATAGGTACACCGCAAGTTGCATACAGCCAAGGTCGGATCACACCCTAGCAACAGTAACCCAGAAGCCAGATGAAACACTGCGTGCGTATTTGCACAGATTCCACACTGAATCCAGCTCGGTCCCTCACTTATCACCCGAGGTAGCCGTACTCCTCCTTATTCAAGGATTGCTCGAAGGAGGATTCAAGGATTCCTTGGTTGGAAGACCGCCGAGGGACATGGCCGAGCTGAGACAGCGGTCAAATAAGTACATTAACCTAGAAGAATTCACCAAAGGACAGACTAATAGAATGGAAAACAGCCAAGCTACAGTTCAAAGCACCCTTCCCCGAGGTCGCCCTCGAGGCAACAGGGACGAGAAAGGAGGAAGATCAGACCAAGGTGACCGAGGACGCTCCAACCCCGGACACCAAGAGGACCGTCGACGTCCCTACACCACCAAGTATGATGTGTACACCCCCCTAACAGTCCCGAGATCTCAAGTCTGGAGAGAGACTATGCAAACCGACCTCAGGGGGGTAACTCGCCCCCCTTTCCTCAGGAATCAAAGTAATATCAGAGATAGGTCGAAATACTGTAATTTCCATGATGGGTATGGGCATCACACCGACCAATGCACTTGGCTTCGGGATGTGATCGAAGACATGATAAGGAAGGGAAAATTACAACAGTATGTAAGAGAAGCAGTAGAAAGGAAAGGTCGAAGAAGAACCCGCAGCCCGGATAATGATAAAGGCAAAGCAAAAGCGGAGCCATCCCCCGAGAAGAGAGATGAGGAGCCACAACGAGTAAGCTTGGTCGCAATCCAAGACATGGATAAGTCACCAGAAAACCTATGAGTAGAGACTATCTCCGGAGGTTTCGCAGGTGGAGGAGAAATGAGAGCAGATAGGAAAAGGTACATCAACCAAATCCTGGCAGTACACCACAAGCCCATTTACAAAAAGCCGTCTCGAGATATTCCCATCGTTTTCTCCGACCTGGATATGGAAGATGTTGTCCCTGATCATAATGACCCCATGGTAATAACCGCACTGATAGGAAATTTTGAAGTCGCCAGGGTTTTTGTCGATCAAGGGAGTTCGGCCGACATTCTCTTCCTGCACACTTTTCAAGCATTAAAACTCAAATCATCTGACCTCCTCAAGTTTGAAGGAAACCTCATCAGCTTTACAGGAGATGCAATCCGCCCCCTCGGAGCTATCCATCTCCCGATAACCCTAGGTAAGCAACCTTCAGCCCGGATGGAGATTATAAAATTCTTGGTAGTAAACTCTGATTCCCCATACAACGCCATTCTGGGACGAACCTTCCTCCAAGCCTTTGGAGCGGTAGTTTCTACGGTCCACCTAGCAATGAAATTTGTTGGTTCAGATGACAAGGTCGTCACGGTAAAGGCCGACCAAGTAAAAGCCCGACTTTGCTATACTGCAAGTCTACGGGAAGGAAAAAGGAAACAGAAAAAATCCACTAATCCAACCCTGACCAAAGGACAAATCTTAGGCATCGAGGTCAGAAAAGAGAGTCCAGGACAGCGAGACGACAACGGTCCTACCGACCAAACCCGATCTGGGATCAACAGCTTTTTCATAATCAAAAAGCACCTCCTTCTCCTCCTACAAACTCGGCAGCCCCCAAGTGGCTTCAAGCTAGTTAAGTATCCCAGGCATTCCTCCTCGGTTCAGAAGAAGGCAGCTAAGAAGAAAAAAGCAGAAACAAACACTGGAGCAAAATGTCCTGATCCTACAAGCGCGGAAGATCAGCGCTGCAAAAGTGAAACCTGAGCCACGGTCCCCGAAGGGTGTGAGCACGGTTCTAAGACAAGCAGACCCCAACAGAGGTGCTCACGAAGCACAGACTCTGGGACACTGTCTAGGGAGCCGAACTCAGTAAAGCCCTTAGATCACCACCCTACTGAGAACCTACATCGCCTAAACAGGTTTACCTCAGAAGCAAGTCACGGTTACCAAAAAGCTCTACTTAAATTCCTAATCAAAATGTTTGCCTGTCAGTTTAGGCTTTTTAATTCATGTTTGGCCAGCATGCCTTTTCATTGTGAGATATCCATCTTTCCAAGGTCGGCCAGAGTGCCACCACTATGAAATACCAAGTTTTTTTTCAAAAAGCAATGTATTCTGACATCTAATCAATGAAATACAAACTTGCCCTTTACTCAAGTGCCACAGTTTTATATACGTACGTACTAGCTTCTCATTTAGCACTAGCCACCTAAATGTTGCATGGCGCTATGCACAGCCTACATCTCCCAAAAGAGATCGACTCATATGCACAATGTACAAGGGACACCCGATGATGTACAGCTTGCAGTGAAATGTTTTTACATCACTTCACTCAGCAACCTTTTCCACATCGGGGTAGAGGACACCCACCTCGGCCAAGACGGGATGTTCCGAGTTCTCTACCGTATGCCCTTATATACAGAACCTCTTTCCAGAGGAAACCTTATAAGATTACTGCACTTACTGAGTAACCCGATCTAAACCTTAAAACGATCATGGATGACTTGGGTGTGAGAAAGCTTCATAGACCAAGGCCCTTAATAATTCGTTATACGTCACAAGTTAAACTTAATACTTGCGTAAACAACGATGTAAAACCACGCAACAGATCTCACTATCTCGCGTTGCCTAAAAACTTTTTCAAAATATGGAACAAGTCAAGCAAAATATGAACTTGCATTAAGTTAAAGACAAACTATTATCAGATGACAGTCAGCATATCCAACAAAGTTATTACAAAGTAAAAGCATGCTGCCCAGCATAAGGGACTTACGCCATGTCAATCCTCTACGTCGGATAACACAACCGACCTCGGATCAAAATCTTCTTCCATTCTCTCGGCCAGGGGGTCAGGAAGATTCTCCTCAGGCTGGTCAAGATCAACTTCGGCCCTATCTCTCCCATAATCCACCATCTTGCCATCCTCTACCCCATAGGCGGCACTAGCCCCAACCACCCTAATTCGGAGACCAGGGTTCAAGTGCAGAACCTGCTCCACCGCATTGGCGAAGATTTTGTTTCCAGCTTTCTCAAACTGGAAATCAGCTTCCTGTGCCGCCACTTTGTGCTTAAGTGCTTGGGCAGCCCTCCTTTTCAGCAGGGTCCTAACTTTCTCCACCTCGGCCAACCCCTCCTGCCGACCAGCCTCCCTAACCTCAACCTTCATCTGAGCCATGGCCTCCTCATTCTGCTTTTGGAGCTCCACGATATGTTGCCGATGTTTTTCTTCCAGCTCCGCCAGCTTCTCTTCGGCCGCTTTCTTCCTCTGTCTCAGATCCTCCACCTCCGCCGCAGCCTCCAACCGAGCTTTCTTCTGAGCGGGTGATATACCCTCTTCCACATTGTCAGCAACCTCGGATAGAACACTAAACATGGTACAGGCCCTTTTCATCTGAATAGCAAAGTCTTCGGCCTCCTTCTTCCACTCAGCCCCCGACATCTTCAGAATTCCCTCTCTAACTGAGGGACTGACGATGACTATTGGAGGTCGGGAAGAACCTTCAGATCCCCGGCCCTGAGCAGGCGAGCTCGGCGCGACAACCATCTCTACGCCCGAGCTAGCCGCCGGTCGAGGAGCCTGCGCAAGGCTAACGGCAGGCGGAGTAGGTTGAAGAGGACCAGAACCTGTCGAGGTCGTATCAGCAGTGACCTCGGCGACAACGGCAACAGCAGCAGGAGATGTGGAAGCCTTCTTTTTGCGCGCTTCCAAGGCAGCCCTCATCGCTTTAGAAGACATGTTGGCCCAATATTTCTCTGCAAAACACAAAGAAAAGAAGCAAAGAAATCAGCAAAAAACAAAAAGAATAAATTACAAAAAAAAAGGGAAAGTGAAAAGCTATCTACCAATGTTTGTTAAGACTTCTCGGACTGGGCACGTCATGAACACTCCTATATCAAGCTGAGACTTGCGAGCTCGATACTCAGTTTGAAAGTGGAAGGCTGTAACAGCTTCGTCGGCATCCAAGGTCGTCCCTGACCACCGTTGAGGTGCCTCCGAATGTCGGATGAAAAACTCTTGTGTCCATTCTAAGGGAAATCTCGGTTTCGTTTCTCCCATAAACCAGGGGCGACCAGAACCCACATGTTGGTACTTAAAGAAGCGCGGTTTGAATTGTTTCCATGATTCAGAGAACATCCCAAAAAGCCCGTAACGACCTCGAGCCTTGGTCGATACCCAAAGCCGACCTGAGACACCCTCCTTGTTACTAACGAACGGATTGTACACCCACAGGAAGAGCCGAGCTGTGCAAACCAGGTTCCTAGCGATACAATATCTCTGTAAGGCTCGGAGAAAAGACCAAGTATTGGGATGGAGCTGAGAGGGAGCCAGGCCGAGTTCGTTCAATACCCTAATCTCTATGTCGGTGAAAGGCAAGCTCACCCCTAAATTTTGAATAACGTCGGCGTAGAAGAAGAAAGAGCTATTGTCAGTCCGAGAACAAATCCTGTCATTGGCTGAGCAGGGTAGAATTTTGTAGTTATCACCAGCATCCCCCGAGCTGGAAAGCACGACCTCACGCACTGCCATGAGTTGGTCATCTGAAATTAAGCTGGATTGAACTCCCTTGGGCTCCACGTCAACCCAAGTGTATAATTCGGCATCAAAGGGAGCAGGGTACAGTTCAGGTCGGACAATGCACCTCCGAGGAGCCATAGTACCTGCGGAAGGACAGGGGATCTCGAAGTTAGTTCTCCGGGTCGCGAAAAATAAACCACCCGAAAACCCCCTCGAGGTAGTCCCGAGGGGCGAGCATCTCCCCACTTCCACAGGTACCCCCGTTCAAACAGTTTCTCCCTTTCCATCCTCTCCTAATCGGCACGCTCTCTGCCATCTACAAACTCAGCCCAAGCATACTCCTTAATCCATTTTCGTTTCTCTTCGGAGTTCCGAGGGTAGACAACTTCGACGAGGTCAACCTCCAGAACCCGCCGCTCGTACTTCCGCCCAAACTCCCTCCTGCGCCGCAGCATCTCACCCACCTCCGTGGACGAGCAGGAGGAAGAAGAGGAACCGTCCTCTTCCTCACTACTGCTTGACGAAAGAAGAACCATCCCAGCCCATTTCCTAAGTCATTCATTACTCATATTGAACCCAGTTTATATCTAGAACCCACTGTGAATAAACCCACAAAACAGCGAAATTAAAACCCCTAAATGAAATCCTGAAATCCTAACCCTACCCCTTGAGGAAAAACCAAAATATAGGATCAAAATCAGAAACTATACACAAAAACCAGAAAGGGAAACCTATGAAGGCACCAAAACAGCAATTATTTCAAAAGAGGAAGAGACGAAGTAAAGTACCTTGCAGAGTGCAGAAACGAATCAAATGCAGAAGTAACCCGCAAGCAGTAGAAGACACGCCCCTCCGTACAGAAAAGGAAGAAATACAAGGGATCAAGCAAAGTCTAGAAGTAGCAAAGAAGAAACGAAATATAGGAGGAACCTTTGAGTATAGTGAGAGATCTGCAGAAGTAAAAAAAAAAGAAGGGGAACCTTGTCTAGTCAAAGAAGATAATGGTAAATGAAGAGACGGGGACGGCGGAGGAGGAAAAAAGGACACTCTGGGTAAAACTGAAAAGAAGCGGTTTTCCATCCAGTTTTGAATAATGGGCCTGGCCCACATAAAACCCTATTCAAGGCCTAACCCCTAGGATCGAGGCACGTGGCGCACGGCCACAAGATTCGAGGATCTCGAATAACGTCACAATGATAGTGACACTTCGAAAACAGGGCTTTCTGACACGTGTCAGGCACCACACCGGTACTAGATAAACGGGCAGTTGTCAAGTGCACTCTAACGATTAAGGGGGAGACAGCTGGAACCAGTCCTTCCACTTGACCAGATGGCCAAGTCCTGAAACCCTCCGGAACCTCGGAGCAAGCCTCAAAGAGCCTTGACCGAGCTGGGGGGCTTATGTGGTGAAATCAACCGTAAAATGATAGACTTCGGGAAGATATCTAAACCACGACCTCGGAGCAAGCCTCAAAAAGCCTTGACCGAGCTGGGGGGCTTATGTGGTGGACCTGGCTAGGCCGAGCTCCCCTAAACCCCGCTAAAAGCTCAAGGACCTAACAAGGGACCCACTGAACGCTTGGCTGAGCTCAGGGCTCAACGGCCGAACAAGCGCCAGATACGGGCCGACCTCATGCCTCTGATCAGGTCCGATCTCCGTACGTCTTCCCAGGTCCGACATCACCCCAAAGATTCTGACACCAAGGACATGATGACGTCCCCCAGCCTTATCCGCAAGGACAGCTCACCCCATCCTTATCCGCAAGGACAGCGCACCACTCCTAGCTCATTACAGGCTGGCCCTACTTGGGCCCCAAGTTGGCCCATTAGGGCAACCAGCTCCCCCCTATAAGTAGCTCAGTACTACATGGGGCAAAGGTACGTCCTCTTACCCTAATCGCCACCCTCACACACCAGTGATTAGGGTATCTCTTTGGCTTCCCCTTTTGGCCACTAGAGGACTCCCAGCAAACATCACAACATTGTCTCTTATGAGGGAGCGATGAATTATTATGGAGGAGGACAAGAAATGAAATGCCGAGCCTTTTCCATGACCCTCGAACCTTCAGTACTACGCTGGTACTCATCCCTCCCTCGGAACTCAATAAATTCTTGGGAGGAGATGAAAAGAGTGTTTTTAAACAGGTACATGGCTAGTTGCATCCAGCCCAAGTCCGACCACACCTTAGCGGCAGTCACCCAAAAACAAGATGAGTCATTGAAAGATTAACTTTCGCGATTCCATGCGGAGGCTAGCTCGGTTCCTCGATTAGAACCTGGTGTGGCAGTACTATTGTTCACGCAGGGTTTACAGTCGGGGGATTTCAGAAAATCCTTGACTAGAAAACCTCCAAAAGATATGGCCGAGCTAAGACAGAGGTTGTAACATCCCGCGTTTTTCCGACTAGGACGAATAAAAATTTATTAAAGAAAGTTTTAAGAAATTGTTTTTCAAAGAGTTTTCGATGAATGTTTTATTCGATTTCGAAGTAAAGTATTTATTTTACGGAGTTTTGATAAACAAATATTTATTGGAGTAGTAAAAATGATTTTTAATGAAAAATGATTTTTATTGATGATGATTTGTCAAAATGAATTTTCTTTATAGACTTTGAAAGATTGACTAACTTAGAAAATCCATAACTTTTTAACCGTAACTCCGATTTTGATGATCTTTATATCAAAACGATCGTATCGAAATTTAGTTTTCAAAAATGTATCTTTCATAAATTTCTGGGTTGGTTTGCGAAAATTCTTTTCAGAGCTGTAAAGGACGAATTTTAAAGAAATAAATCATGAAAAATAGTTTTTGATTTCTAATGAATTTTTCCTTTTGGGATTATCTTTAATATATTAAAATATGATTTTAGAAAATGAAATAAGGGCTATAAGTGCAACCAATTATTACAGTTTATTAGTTAAAGGAAAAATGTGTTTAATCGTTAATATGTGTATGTGATTGAGTTAATTATTTTGTGATTAAGTGTGTGATTGAATTTGAGTGTGTGTTTGATTTGTGAATGTGTGCATATATGTGTATGTATGATTGTGTGAATAGGAGTTTTATAGTTAATTGTTTGATTATATGAATTAATAATTATCAATGAATTTAATTAAGAAATAAGAAAGTAAGACATGTGTGTGTGTGTGCATGTAGAAGACATAGGTGTGATGGTGCATGTGTGCCACGTATGTGAGGGGGGAGTATGTGTAGGCTTGTAAAGCCTTGACTTGGTGACCAAGCTAGTAGGAAAATAAAATAAAATAAAAAGAAAAGAAAAGAAAACCAAAAAAAACTTGGAGACCAAGTAGTAGAAGTCTAAGAATGCCTAAAATACCTCCCTCTTAGTCCATTTCCCCTTATTTCCATCCATTCCCTTCGTTGCCATCATTCTTCCATTCCTTCTTCCACTTTTCATTTCACACCTCCACACAAACACAAAGTCTCCAAGAGCAACACTAGCTCTTGAGAGACATGGGAAAAAAAAAACAAAAAAAAAAGGAGAGAGGAAGGGAGCCGTGAACATAGGGAAGAAGAAGGAGGGAATTAGGAGCTTGAGCAACCTCTCATCCTTGAAGATCTAAGTGTTAGGAGATTAGAAAACCAACCTTCTTCATGGTAGGGCTTGAAGATTAAGATGAAGATTTGTAATAGTTTAGTTTCTCTTTTTAGTTTGTAGATCTACCTTATTTTCTTTCTTGCATGTTCATTTAAATGGTGAACTTATATGTTGATCTCTTTGATCTTGGACTCTAAGGACTTAAAAATAATTTGTAATATGTTAAAGCCTTATGTTTGGTGTTCTTTCTTCTTCATCATTTTATTTTTGGTTCTATGCGTTGATTTGTTCTTGCATGTTGATTTTTGAGTTAGATCTAGCATTTTTCCTTGCATGCATGTGATTTTCTCAAGTTGATCTTAATTTTCCTACATGTATGTGAAAGACTTTAATTTAAAAGTGAAAGATTTACTATTTTAAGAACTTGATGTTTGTTTCGGTTTTAAAAACATTTTTGTGCTAATGATCTTGTTTTATTGTTTGATTCGGTTTTTGTGTACATGTGAAGGAAATTATTTTTAATAAAAGAGTTTAACCTAAAGCATGGGATTTTTAATAAAAAAAAATTCATTTTTGGTGCATGTTTCGGTTTTGCTTAGATCTTTAGAAAAGAATTTTATTTGAAGTAATTGATGCATGCATGTAATGATCTAGAGAAAAAGGATAAGTTTTGATGTTAGTTTTAATGTTTTTCTTAAAAAGTCTTGATTTTAATTGTTAAATGTTGATGCATGTATGTTTTCCTCTAAGATCCATAAATTCTAAATGTGTGCATGTCTTGATCTAGGTTAGTTTAGTTTGATTCTTGATTTTTAGTTTAAAAGACTTGATTTCTATTTCTAAGAAGTTGATGCATGTTTTATTTGAACTAAAATAAATTGTTTTCATGAAAGATCAATTCGGTTTTCAAAGGAAATAATAATTGGTGGACTGATTTTGTAATTGATTTGTATGTATGTGTGTATTTTTAATTTTCATGAAAAGAAAATGAATGAACAAATTGTGGAATAATGTGTTGTGCTGAAATTGTGATTTGTGTGTGTTTGACCTTGATGAATGGTATTTTTATATGTTTAATGATTCTGAAATTTTGTCACTGTTTTAAGTATGATAAAATGAACTTCTCTGAATTTTTAAATGATTTTTGGACGTGATTTCCTATTTTTATGAGAGCAAAATTTGTGAAAACGATTTTCAGAAAATAAGTTTTTCCGTTTAAAGATGAAAATAATTTTCGAACTTGTGCTGCTCCAAATGGGTTGAAAATTTTATAGTAGCTTCCTGAACCTCTCTAGATGTTCTCTGTAACATTTGAAGAGATTTGGAGTTGGTTTGATAATTTTTCCAGTTGCAAAACAGTGAACCACTTGGTTCAGATTTTCGTGACTTAGTGGCAAATTTAATTAGAAAAATATGACTTGCACAACTCCAAATAATCTGAACATTTTATGAGATAGTCTTTACTGTATAAGGAAGATTTATACCAATTGTTATGCAAATTTAAGTTGAAGAACTATTTTTAATAATAACGTTTTTGTCTCAGTCCAGCAACAGTACAGTTTTGTTTTTCATGCAAAATTTGATTTGAAATCTAGCTTAGGATTGTTTAAATGGCTTGAAATTTTTATATGATGAACTTTATCATTTATGTGTACGTTCTGGAAACTTTGAGAATTAAATAAATTGATTTGATATTGCTTTGGATTTTATCCTTTGTGTTTGTTTGTAGTTACACTAGGATTCTACTTGAATGTTTTTGGTGAATATGAATTTTATGCTTTATGTTATGACCTTGGCTGCCTTGTATGATGATTATGATGCCTTGAAATGATTGAATGAATGATTGTTTGATGATATGTTTAGGTTATGCATGATTGAATTTGTAGGATAAGTGTTGTGTTTGATTTTGTGATTGGTTTGAAAATAAGTTGGTTTTGAAATGATTTAGGTTTGATTTAATCAAAGAACCTTGGACTTAGTGGTTGCTGCCCTTAATTCATTTCAGGATGTTAAGTTTGAAAAATAAATCGTTTAAGTGTTTAAAGTTTAAGTTTTAAGTGGTAATTAAATTGAGAAAGATTTGGATTGAAAAGGCTAAGTTTTTCAGTGTTTTTAGGTTTTGGTTAATGGCTGTCCGGATCGGACCAGCAACCAAAACTAATGATTTTAAATTGTTTTATCAATTGTTTTGAAAAGATTTTGAGATGTTTAAAGTGTTTTCAAAAGTTGAATTTAATTTGAAAAAGTCTTGACATTTTACGAATTTCCGACGGGAAATGAAAAGAGTTTTCGAAAATGCGTTTAGATAATGAGTAGGACGATTATTTGGGTAGATTTATGACGTTAGTATCGTCTATGTAGTACAAGGTGCGTATGAGTCGAGTAGTGGAACAGCTGACGTATTGGAAAGGACTCGCAACGATTTTAGATGCTGGAGCTGAGGTGAGAGATGCAGTAGGCCTAAGTCGTCGTGACGCGTAAACTCGGTTCTAAACTGAGTGCATTGGGTCTAGTTGTCATAGGTTATGTGTTGCATGATTGCATGTATCATATATGTGCTAGATGATTACCTGTTTGCTTAAATATGATGCATGATTGATTTATTTAAGTATTGAATCCCTCTGTGAATTATTTTGTGAAGTATATCTTATTCTGTTTGGAAAAGTGGTGCATAATGATGAGAATCATAAGAAAAGAAATAAGCGATGAGATGAATAAATTGTGAAAGTAAGAAGATGTGATTGAAAGAAGGAAGAATGATAATAAAGGAAATGGAATACAAAGAGTTGAGATTGGAGAAAAGTGATGTGGTTGTGAAAGTGAGATGTGATTTGAATGGAGATGTGATTCCTCGTACATGTTTTTGGGAAGAAGCTTAGTGTTGAGTTGAGCTTGCTCCTCCATTAACACTCACCCAAAAATGAGATTTTGAAAAAGGTTTTGAAAAGAGATCTTTGAAAAGCTTTTGTGAAAACAATATTTTGGTGAAAGTTTTTGGAAACATTATTTTTAAAAAAAAAATTTTGTGAAAGGATTTATGAAATGAGGTTTCTGAAAATGTTTTGAGAACTAAAAGTTTTTGTGAAATCATGTTTTCGAAAAAGTGTTGCGAAAAGATGTTTTGAGAAAGACGAGGAAATGATGCTGATGATGTTGATGAGATGAGATGAGTTTATGTGAATTGTGATGATGAGATGAGATGAGAAAGAGTGTGTCATAATGATGAGATGAAAGTGATTTGAGGCATGATGCCATTGAGATTTAGGGGGAACAGCTTGCGCTTAGTGATCGGGCTTCGTTGAAGGGATGCACCAAGGACGGGCCGATCGTTAGGATTAAGCCGCTAATTAAAACGTTAAAACTTAAAAGACTTTAAAAGACATTTATATACGCGGTGAGACATGAGTGTCGTATCGAAGTAGTGGAGAGGAAGATACTATGGGTATCTGCGGATACTCAGGTGGGGATTGCAGGAGGGGAGGGCAAGGACGGTGAAACGTCAAGAAGCCTAGAGTATATTTCTAGGCGGAACGAATCCCACATGTGGTGCACTAACGTGGTGGGGACTGGGTCTAATACCGTGGTAAGTTCCGCATCGCGAACTAGAAATTATACTGTCGCCCCCTCGATGCAAGTCTAGAACAGTGAGAGGGACTGGAACGGGGCATTTGTGATTGCCGCTGAGAGCGTGCCTGTTTATATGAATTGAAATGATATGATTTGAGGCTGAGTCCTCCTGGTCTGGGACCATTTATGTGTTGTGACAGCTGTCGTGCCCGCGTGGTAAAGGTCCTGTACTCCTGTTTGCTTCCGACTAGGTTTGGTGGATGACTGAGGAGATGTAGACGTGTGTGCGAGTTCAATGATGTTTACCCCTCATCATTGAGCGAACCGTTTGATAAGACTTAATAATGATAAAAGATTACAAGAAAGAAAGTATAAAGAAATTATTGAGAAAGATTTACAGAAAGAAAGCATAAGTGATTGTTGGAAAGATTGAGAAAGTTGAGGATGAGACTTGAATATTCGAAGGCTTGTGAAGCCAAGTGAAGTGATGTGTGTTGTGATAATTTATGATTTTGTTATACTTGATATGTTTCATTTATAAGTGTTTCCTATGTGCTACATGAGTATGTTCTTAGATATTGTCCTACTGTCTGGTCATGTTTGTACTTCTGGAATACTGACCATCTCTCCGATCATGTTGTCGTATCGGGTTATTCCGGTATTGCAACGGATAGATGGTCGACCCTGCAGCAAATCGGTACGTCATCTCGATGAGGCTGCTGCAGTGGACTTCAGATTAGAGGTCAAGAATAGTAATAGGTAACTCCCTTGAGCACTGTACCCTTTGCAACTACTTGGTTACATTGTCGTATCATTCTGAACCCCGCTTGGAATTTTAATGAGAATGGTTTTAAGAAACAAGATTTGAAAATGTTTTCTCAAAATTAGATTTATGAAGCTAAGTTACAAAGTGCGATGTTAAGTAACATCTCGGTTTGGAACTTGACTTGTGATGTGTGACATGAGAATATTATTTTATTACAATCAAGTTAATGAAATGTTTTTGAATTTAAAGGTTCTCATGTCTATGTCACCATTTAAAAAAAAAATTTCCAAATTTTTACTATATTTTGATTAAAGAGATGATGTTTTCAAGTTGCCGAAATCGGGGTGTTACAGAGGTCAAATAAGTTCATTAATTTGGAGGAATTCCATAAGGGGCAGAAAGTCAGAGAAGAAAGACAACGAGCTGATCCTCAAGGTCAAAATAAACAAAAACGTGACGAACGTTTTGGTGGAAGACAAGATAGGAATGATCGAGACCGAAGGATTCCTCCGAGGAATAAATTTCAGGAATACACTCCTTTAACTGTTCCAAGGAGTCAAATAGGGAATGGCTCTTGGTAAAACTTTCTTGAATTGTGAACTTGTTAACAAAGTTTTAAGATGTCTAAGTAGGGAATGGCAACCTAAGGTTACCGCAATAGTTGAATCAAAGGACTTGGACACCATGGACTTAGCAACACTTTTCGGAAAGCTTCAAGAACATGAAATGGAGCTTGGACGCTTGCATATGCATGAAGAATCGGACAAGAACAAAGAAAGAAAAGGAATTGCTCTTAAAGTTCAAAAGTCATATCAAAAGGAGGAGAGTTCCGATAATGATGATAATGAAGATTCCGATTCGGACATTGATGAAGAGGAGATGAAGCTTCTACTAAGAAAGTTCAATAAGATTCTAAGGAGAAAAGGAAGGTTGAACAAGGACAAAAGTAAAGAGAAGGATCCCCCACACTACAAGACCAAGACATCAAAAGAAGGTATAGTTTGCCATGAATGTGGAAAGCCCGGTCATCTCAAGTACTCATGCTCTAAGTATCTCAAGAAGAAGGATTAAGAAAAGAAAAATTCAAAATCTAAAAGAGCATACATAGTTTGGAATAGTGATGATGAAGATGAAAAGAAAAGCACATCGAGTAGTTCTTCGGATGATGAAGATGCCGCTTGTCTCAATTTGATAGCTCTAGTAGATGAAGAGGAAAGTTCAAATGATGAATCATGTGAGCAAAGCGAGGAAAGCGATGTAAGTGAAACTAAATCCGAAATTTATTCTAAATATGAAATTCTATATAATGCTTATGAAGAAATGCATGAACAATTTAGGAAACTAGCTTCGAAAAATAATGAAAGAAAGAAGCTCATTTTGAAACTTCAACAAGAGATTTTAGAACTTCAAAAGCAAGTTGATGAGCTTAATCTTGAAAATGAAACTCTTGATCTTATATATGCTAGTTCTTCTTGTGATTGTGCTAGTAGATTGAATATTGTGGTTGATTGTGAGGATTGCAAGTTGCTTAAAGATGAAAATGCTATTTTGAAAAATAAGCTTGCAAGTTTCACAAATGGTGACATCAAATTGCGCACTTTGTTAAATTTTCAAAAAGGAAATTCAAACAAGTTTGGTTTGGGTTATACTAATGCTAAGAGTAAATCTCATAGAAATGTTGTTGATTTTTATAAAGTTGATTATTCAAATGCACCAACATGTTTCTATTGTGGTACTCATGGACATACTTCAAATGTGTGTTATATTAAAGTGCATGGTATACCTAAAGGAAAGTTTGTTTGGGTGAAAAAGGGTGAGAGTCCCTACACTAACAAAAATGGATCCAAAACCATTTGGATACCAAAAAGCAAAGCATGATTGTTTTTGTAGGTATGATTGAAGAGCAAAAGGACTTTCATGTGTTATTCATTGATTTGCATCTTCAATTGGTATCAAGAAGAAAATCCTACAATTTGGTAACATTTGATATTGTTAGATATTGATCATTATTTGATTATCATGCTATTGTTGCTTATATGATATTTCTTTACCATTGATATCTTACTTTGTTAAGTGATGTGATGACTTTCTAGTTTCAATTAGTTTGTTACAATTGGTATTATATTTCATTGTCATATTTTCTTACCAATTGGTATCACATTTCAAAGTATAGTTCTTACATTTGTTTATACAATTGGTATAGTTCTAGTGATTGTACATTTGGTATCAATATTGTGAAGAAATAAATGAATATTATTTCTCTTATTTTGGCTTAGTGTTTTATATTTCAATTGGTATATATTTCTTTTTGATAATGCCATAGGGGGAGAAATGGTATGTTTTGACTATTTTGGGGAGAAATGGTATATGTTTTGTTGAGAAATAGTTGTTTTGGAGAAAGGTTGTTTTTGTTGTTTTTATATAGGTTGAGCAAAGTTGTTGAAGATAGGGGGAGAATCAAGCTTTCTATCAATTGGATTTCGAATGTCAAAAGCATTAATTGAGGGGGAGCAAGAGTCTCACCAAGTGATCAAATGTTTCAAGCATCAACAACTTCAAACAAATTCAAAACATGTTTGTCATTTTCAAAAAGGGGGAGATTGTAAGATCCATTGAGAATGTTTTGATAAATGACAAAAGGTTTTGAACAAGCTACAAATGTGTTGATCAAGATCAAGCTCAACAAGCAACAACAAACATCAAATGATGAAGAAAGAGCAAGCTCATGAAGACTTAGTTTGTATTTTATTGTAATATCTTTAGCCTATCAAGTCTTTTAGTTTATGAGTTTGGGTAGAGTTAATAGAGGGTAGTGAATCTCTATCAAGGTCATGATTATATCATAATTTGAGTTTTCACTTAACCTAAAATCAATAGGTGGCTTAAAGGTTTGAAAGAAAAGATTTAGTTTTTGAGAAAACAAGTTTTAATTGATTTTTCACTAAACTAATCGATTAACAACTTTTGATAATCGATTAACTTCACTTTTACTCGAGTAAAATTATTCAGCCTTGCGCACTTACTCGATTAAGGCATAGTTAATCGATTAGCACTTAATTTAATCGATTAACACGTACAGATCTGGTTTTTTAAATACGTTTTTCACTTCTCAAAAGCACTTCTAAGCATTTCTAACTTTTGGGTATTCTATATAAACCTTTTCCTAATCATTGTGATCATCAAGTATCATTTTTACATCAATTTTACAAAGATCAAAGCCACACTATTCTCTCTCATTTTCATAGATCAAAGCTTTAACTTTTACATTCTTTGATCAAGAATCTTTGAATCTCTCATGTTGATATTTCATAGCTTTTGAAAGAGATTCATAGGATTGTTATTTTGTTTTGCTTTGAGTTGTAATCATTGCAAAGAAGGCAAACATTATACAACAAAGGAAGACTTGGTTGTTCATCAAGCAAACCAGCAATTGGAAGTCTTTGAAGCATCTCGAAGCAATTGGAAGTCTTGATTGTTATCAAGCATTTGGAAGTCTTGGTGTGAGGCATCATCAAGCAAGTGGAAGTCTTTGAAGAATCTCAAAGCAAATTGGAAGACTTGTTGTGGGGAATCGGCAAGCAAGAGAAGAGGTTAGATTAGATTCAATAGGGTTACAAGGCAAGGGTGTGGTATCTCTTGTAGGCTAGCAAGAAGGGAGTCTTGTGAGGCATTTACTTGTAATTTGAGAACTCTAATTCGTCATAGTGAAGAATCTCTCTTGGTTGAAGAGGGGACTGGATGTAGCTTTCAAGTGGATGAAAGTGAACCAGGATAAATCACTGTATCGTATCTCTAAATCCTTAACTCTTTACATTCAAGTCGTTTCATTTGTTCTTGCTTGAAAACCTAGAAAAAATTGATTTTCATAATTGATTGAATTGAATATTAATTGTGCAAATTGATTTGGGGAAAATCATTTTCATAACCTAGGTAATAAATAAGAATATTGGTGTTAATCAATTCCGCTTTATCTCTGATCTTATGTGTTAATTGATTGATTTTCGTATTTGATTGAAAAGTGATTTTTCAGTTTTAACAGTGATTAATCGATTAACTGGTTTCATTAATCGATTAAATTTAAACAAGCTTTCGGCATTAATCGATTAGCCATTCCTTTAATCGATTAATAGCTGAGAAATTTGCAAAAATCATTTGTTTTAATCGTTTCGATTTGTTTCTTTCGAAAATCTTTCAAGGTTTATCTAACACCTATTCAACCCCCCCTTCTAGGCGTTCTCCTAGTGTCTCCTAGTTGTTTCACCTACCGATTGTAGGTTCCAACAATTGGTATCAGAGCTCGGTCGAAAGACACGAGCATAGAGCTTTTTCGTTAAGATCCTTGAGGAAACTACAATGGGTTCTACGAATCCCTTTGGTGGTGAAAGTGCTTCAATCAATCGCCCTCCTATGTTTGGTGGAGAGGGTTATGCTTATTGGAAAATTAGGATGAGAATCTTTATAGAAGCCATAGATGTGAACATTTGGGAAGCCAATGAAAATGGTCCTCATATTCCCTCAAAAGAAGTAGAAGGTGTACTTACACTAACTCCCAAAGATAAGTGGACCGATGATGATAAAAGGAAAATTCAATATGATTTAAAAGCTAAGAATATCATCACCTCCGCTCTATCTTATGATGAGTTCTTTAGAGTCTCCCAATGTCGTGATGCCAAAGAAATGTGGGACACCTTGCAAGTCACACATGAAGGCACTAGTGAAGTTAGGCGTGCTAGATTGAATTCTTTGATGCATGAATATGAATTGTTTCGTATGTTGCCTAATGAATCTATATGTTTTATGCAAAAGCGTTTCACTCATATTTTTAATCATCTCATTGCTCTTGGTAAAACTTTCTTGAATTGTGAACTTGTTAACAAAGTTTTTAGATGTCTAAGTAGGGAATGGCAACCTAAGGTTACCGCAATAGTTGAATCAAAGGACTTGGACACCATGGACTTAGCAACACTTTTCGGAAAGCTTCAAGAACATGAAATGGAGCTTGGACGCTTGCATATGCATGAAGAATCGGACAAGAACAAAGAAAGAAAAGGAATTGCTCTTAAAGTTCAAAAGTCATATCAAAAGGAGGAGAGTTCCGATAATGATGATAATGAAGATTCCGATTCGGACATTGATGAAGAGGAGATGAAGCTTCTACTAAGAAAGTTCAATAAGATTCTAAGGAGAAAAGGAAGGTTGAACAAGGACAAAATTAAAGAGAAGGATCCCCCACACTACAAGACCAAGACATCAAAAGAAGGTATAGTTTGCCATGAATGTGGAAAGCCCGGTCATCTCAAGTACTCATGCTCTAAGTATCTCAAGAAGAAGGAGAAAGAAAAGAAAAATTCAAAATCTAAAAGAGCATACATAGTTTGGAATAGTGATGATGAAGATGAAAAGAAAAGCACATCGAGTAGTTCTTCGGATGATGAAGATGCCGCTTGTCTCAATTTGATAGCTCTAGTAGATGAAGAGGAAAGTTCAAATGATGAATCAAGTGAGCAAAGCGAGGAAAGCGATGTAAGTGAAACTAAATCCAAAATTTCTTCTAAATATGAAATTCTATATAATGCTTATGAAGAAATGCATGAAAAATTTAAGAAACTATCTTCGAAAAATATTGAAAGGAAGAAGCTCGTGAGACCCACAATTTTACCCAATTTATTTGTGATTTTGTAATTGAAATTAGGAAATTATGTTTGATTTTGATACCTGGATTTAATTAAAAATCATATGAATATATATATATATATATACGTGACATATATGTATATATTATATATATACCAATGTTTTCCCTAGCTTATTTAAATGAAGTATTTTAATATAAAGTATTTGATTTAAATGATCTTAGAAGATGAAATGCCTTTTGATGGATTAGAGTATCCTATCTTTAGAAATTCATATCTTTTAAACCGTACGTCGAAAAATTACAAATGATATGTCAAAACGATCGTATCGAAATCTAGATTATGAAAATGTAAAACTTTGATTTTTATGTTATAGTTTTCGAAATTTTATCACTGCTACAATAGTAAACGAATTTTTGAGTTTTAAGAATGAATGTATGGTTTTAATGCATTAAATAA
Source organism: Crotalaria pallida (assembly GCA_037953625.1). Classification (NCBI taxonomy): domain Eukaryota; kingdom Viridiplantae; phylum Streptophyta; class Magnoliopsida; order Fabales; family Fabaceae; genus Crotalaria; species Crotalaria pallida. The sequence goes on from CM075654.1 coordinate 91,119,471, forward strand.
CCTTTTGACTCAAGTATATTTTATTTTTAAAATAAAAATACATTTCTGAAGTTGTATAATGTACTATTATTTAAATAAAGTGTATTTTCGTATTTTTATTATTTTTAAATTATTTGAAAGCTTAGAAAGTGTATTTTTGAAGGAAATGATCTTAGGACTTCAAAAATTCATAACTTTCAAACCGTAAGTCCAAAAATTACAAAATTTATATGAAAATGATCGTATTAAAATGTAGTATCTTAATATGTAAAAATAAAATTTTTATTTTAATATTTACGAAAATTTTTGTACAGTAGGTAGAAAATCAAATTTTGATAGTTGATATGATTGGATAATTATGTAGGCACCTTCACAATGAACCAATTAAAAATTTTCTCTCCTATTTTAATATATATGCACTGTCCAAAAATTAGTAGAAAGAGGGGAAGAATAGTTCTGAAGTTTGTGAGAATAAACCATGAATTAAAATGCTTTAGGAATCAACAAAATCCCATTTAATGCTAGTTCATGTTCCAAGTAGTGTTTGAAAATTTTTGAATGAGTCTTGATGAAGGGGGGACGAATTTTGCTCTGAAAAATGGAGGGGAAATGCATCCTCAACACCTATAAATAGAGAGCCTTAGTTCCCACATTTTTCACACACAAAACCTTGATAGTTTCATAAGAGAAAAAAATAAAATTCCAAGAGAAAAATAGAGAGAGAGGGTCGAGTAAGCTAAGGAAGGAGGGAGGAAGTGCTTTGTTGCTTAAAGTTTTCTAAAAAGCTTAAGGAGTAGAGGTAACCCAAAATCACTTATTTATTTAAGTTATTTTTAAGTTGTTTTGTTGTTATTATTGAATAAAAACTTCTAACTTCTTCTATAGTCAAGTTCTAAATTTTCCTTTTCATTTTAAAGTTATTTTTGAATATATGAAATTGTTCTTAAGTCATATGAATTAAGAATGAGAAAAGAGACACAAAAAGAGTGTTTAAAGGGATTTATCTCCCCTTTTCTTCAATTCTTAAGATGGCTAAATGTTTTGATGAGTTTGAGTAATTTAATTTCTGGGTTTATTTTAATCCTTAGAACATAAGAATTGTAGAGAATTTTGTGTGAACAAATAAAGTTTTTATTCATTGTCTTTTTAATTGTTTTGTTCTTGTTTTAAGGAATGAAAAAGAAATAAGTAAATAACAAATGGAAAATAATAATTTCTAATATGTATATATAAACCCTGGCATACCTTAAGAAATTTGAGGATTGATTTGTGTATTTTAATATGTGTATTGTGTTGTTGTTTAATATAATAGAGATGAATAAAGGATTAAAATGAATTTTTATTTTGGTTTTTATTTTTCTTTCTTTTCCTGGACCGTGTGTATGTATGTATGTATATTGTGTGATAATTGTTGTTATTTCATGTATTTTTGAGTTATAATTAAGTCTCTACAAGGAATGAAAACAAATAAGTACTTTTCTTTAAAGTAGAAATGAAATGAAAATGATTTAAATATGATGGTCATATTTTACATGTAATGTAAGATTCAGGAAAATGATGGTCGAAAAAAGGAAGGCCGAGGTGCTACGATTGTCTCTATTTGGAACGAAGCCATCTTACGATCTCTATTCTCATCTCGGCTTGGATCTTTTTTGGACAAACTGCTATGTTTGCCTCTATTATCTTGCTGGCCCCACTTTTCATCTCGGCTTGGATCTTCTTTGGTTTTCACGGTACCACCACGACTTCTCGAAGGTGAACAATTCCAAAGGCATACATTATTTCTGAGCTCGGAGATTCTATATTTTAAATTGCGCGGTTTATCGAAAAGGGAGGCCGAGCTACTATTATTCTCTTTATTTCACGTTTATATCTCACCTGCCGAGTTGCTATTATTCTCCCTAATTCATGTTTCTATCTGATCTGCCGAGCTGCTATTATTCTCTTTAATTCATGCTTCTATCGAGCGGTTATCATCTCGACCCTACCTTTGTGGTAGAACGGTCAATTCATGCTCCTACCGAGCTGTTATCATCTCGACCCTACCTTTGTGGTAGAACGGTCAATTCATGTTTCTACCGAGCTGTTAGCATCTCGACCCTACCCTGGTGGTAGAACGGTCAATTCATGCATTCACGCATACGGTTATCATCTCGACCCTACCTTTGTGGTAGAACGGTCCCCCCTGTCACCACACTTACATGCATTCACGCATACAAGTTGGTACTAGTGCTCTAGACAGTGCGTACGTACAAATCCTCTCATTTAGCATTAGCCACCTAAATGTTGCACGACGCTTATATACAGTGAACATCTTCTGAGATCGGCTTATAAGCTCAGGGTACAAGGGACACCCGGTAAAGTACAGCTTGTTGTGAAATGTTCTCACATAACTTCACTCAGTAACCTCTTTTACACTGGGGCCGAGGATGGCATCCGAGTTCCCTACCGCATTCACTTATATACAGTACCTTTTTTCAAAGGAAAACTTATAAGTTACTGCACTGGTCAGGGGGAGTCGTCCAAAGTCAAAGGTTTAGACAACCACATCCTATGTGCAACAACTTGCGTTGGAAGTTCACTGTCCTCGGCGAACGGTGCAGGATCCGAGCTCTCCTTACCGCATGCAGAGCACAACCCTCGTCGCGTCTAAAACAACGATAAAAAATCTCTTTCTCCTTCTCGGCAAGGGGGGCAGGCAGGTTGTCAGCCGAGTTATCAAACTCGGCATTGTTGTTGTTGTAATCCATCAGCATGCCGTCTTCAACCCTGAACACCTTGAGGCGAAGGTCGGGGTTGAGGATATTAATCTGACTCACAGCATTCCCGAAGGTGTCAAAGATGTCGTCTGCCGACTTCTCTAGGTCAGAGAGGCATTCTCGGCCAATATTTTATGGACTGCACTTTCTTCACCTCTGCATTCCTCTCCGCCTTCTGCTTTGATAGAGGTCCCCTGTGAGCCTTGACAAGCTCGTCGGTTCGCCTACAGCTTGGCATTTCCTAGGCTCTTTTGCATAGACACCACGACCTTGCCCGGCGATTCCTTGCTTTGCATGCTTGCCCTGGCGCTGTTGTTCTCGAATCAAAGGTTTTGAAAAGTAAGGGGGAGAGGCACTCCCGACAACTCATGAGATTTTGTCCGACTTCTCGAATTCTGAGGAACTTAGCAGTTGCGGTTAATTAACAGCATGGATGAAGACATTATCGCTACTTCTCTCCCATCCACAAGGAATCTGTTCATATGACTACACTCATAACTTCATCACCCTCATCTCGGAGCATCCCCAAATCCATTCTGGAACTCCCCCCGCGGGAACTCGGTTCGAGATGTTCCTCACCGAGCTTGTACTCAGGTCGAGATGAGCCTCACCGAGCTGGTGGCGGATCCCCTCGCGGGACCTCGGTTAGAGATGTACCTCACCGAGCTTGCACTCGGTTCGAGATGTACCTCACCGAGCTCGTACTCGGTTCGAGATGTTCTTCACCGAGCTGGTGGCGGATCCCCCCCGCGGGACCTCGGTTAGAGATGTACCTCACCGAGCTTGCACTCGGTTCGAGATGAGCCTCACCGAGCTTGTACTCGGTTCGAGATGAGCCTCGCCGAGCTTCTGGCAGATCCCTCACCGCGGGAACTCGGTTCGAGATCGGGGTACTCTTTCAGTTTCATCATCCGAGCACAAAAGAGCACTATCAACCATCCGCAACACTCCTCCGAGCGGAAGGCCACGCCTGCAAGCATGTTTCTACCTCATCACCAACTCAGCACTGAACAGACGGACGCAGAAAGGACCTCAACTCGGCTCAGCAGTCTTTACGACTCTTCCCGAGCTGGGGGGCCTATGTGGCGGATCGATTTCTCCTAACTCGCCTTGCTATCCTCCGCTAGCCTTGAGCACATGATTGTGGACTAGTACTCAAACCCTTCCTAGAAGGTGGGGGGTACTTAGTGCTATGATGCTTAGTGCTATGCCTTCTTTCTCCTAACTCGGCTCGAGACTCACTAAGTCTCGCCGAGCTGGGGGGCTTATGTGGTGGACTTGGGAAAAGGACCTGAACCAAGACCTCGGAGCAAGGCTCAAATAGCCTTGACCGAGCTGGGGGACTTATGTGGTGGACTCGGCCTAGCCGAGCTCCACGTGGCCCTCACTCAGGACCTGAGGACCTTTCAGCAGGCCCTCTGTATGCTTGGCCGAGCTCAAGGCTCAACGGCCGAACAGACATCAGACACGGGCCGATATCATGCTCTCACCCCTCTGTGCTCTGGGCCGAGCTCAAGGCTCAACGGCCGAACAGACACCAGATACGGGCCGACCTCATACTCCTACCCAGGTCCGACTTCCGAGTTCGACACTGCCCAGATATTCCGATACCAAGGACAGGATGACGTGTCTCACCTTATCCACAAGGACAGCTCATCCACTCATAGCTCATTACAGGCTGGCCCTACTTGGGCCTCAAGCAAGCCCATTAGGGCAACCAGCTCTCTCCTGTATATATCCCCCTCTCCCTAGGGGCTAAGGTATGTCTCTCTAAACCTAAGAACTACGTGTGGCTTGATTCCCCTCTCATGGGATACGTAGGACCGGGATCACCCTCGTGAGCTGCAACAACCCCCAAACACCTCATGTGGTGCTTCCGACCTAGGGACATCACAAAAGGAACTAAGAATGATTTTTTAGAAATAAAATAAATTCTGGAAATTTTTTATGTTCTTAGAGTGTATGGAATTATATTTTATGAAATTTTTATGTAATTGTTATTGTTTGATTGTAATTGATTTTCTTTTGTTTGGATTTAAGTTAAATAAGAACAATGAATTAGGATAATAAACAAAAATGAAATTTCTAGAATTATAAAAAATATAAGTAGGCCGTGAGGCCTATGATTCTTATTTTAAACTTATTTTTTTTGTAATTTGTTTGTTGTTTGATGTGTAGTTAAATTATAGTTAATTGTTTAAAAGAAATGGTAACAAATGGTAGTTGTTATAAACCTATAAGAACATGTATTTTTGATTAATTGTATGAGTATGTGGTTGATGTGTTTGCAAATGTTAGTTTCTGGAAAAAGTGAATTATTTTCTAAAAGAAATTTATTTTATATTTTGTTAATGATTAAAACTCTTATTTTTAGTATATAAAGTAATGTAATTATATTATATAAATGTTTTAAGAACTAAAAATGTTTTTCCTAATTTTCTAAATGCTGGTTGAATTTTTTTAGAGAAAGAAATAAAGTTAATTAAATTTTTCTAATTAATTTGATGATTGCTTTAGTATGTTTATGGAATGTATTACATGTTTTATGGAAAAGATTAATTTTGAAAGTCTAATTTTAATTCTGGAAATTTAAGTTTTATTCTGAAAAATTAATTAGTCAAGACCCCAAATGATTATTTTTAAGGGTATTAGTGATACTTTGTTTGTATGTGCAAATATAATGTAGAAACAAATAGAAGTGAGAGTTTTTGATTGATTAATTTGATTTAATAGAAAATATTAGGTTGCTGTCCAGAAATTATAAATAATGAAAAAGTAATATTTTATTTGAAATAGTAGTGTTTTAAAGTTTTTAGCATAAGTAGGAATTGTGCATAATTGTTTGGATTGTTTACTTGAACTTATTAAAGTAATGCAACTTTTCTGTGGCTGTACAGCAGATGCAACTATTTTATTTTGTTTAATTTTGTCATTTTATTATAGTAGAAGTTGTAATAAGAATTTTGGAAAAAACGGCATGTGTTTTCGATTTTCTGTTTGAAAGAAATTGAATTTTTAAGTTTAGATATACATGTTGTCCAAATTTGATAAATTGATTTAAGTAATTATAAGAATGATTTTTATGTATGTGTGTGTGTGTTTGGGTATGGTTATCATATTGTTTGAATATTAGTAAATAAGGAATGGGTTGTGTTTTGATATAAAAAAAAATAATGTTAAGAGTTTTAGGCAAGATATAGTATTTCATTAGATAAATAAATGTATGCTATGAATATTATTGTCTAATTAATCTATATGTAACTATTTTTATAAGTTATAAGTATTTTGAGTTATAATTCTTAGTTCTTTGAAAATAGAGGTTAGAACTTTAATTTGATGAAAATTGTAAGTGCAATTTGTTTGAGTGGTTGTCCAGATTTGTTTTATATTGACCTTAGTAGTATGTCTATAGGATTAAGGTGAATTGAAATAATTTAAGTGCTGCCCATAATTGAATAAGTGTGGAAAAATATTACTTTCTTAAGCTTAATTCATTTTTAGAACTTTGATGTGAATCTTTTAGTAGGAAATTGAAAAGAATGAATTTTGAGTAACTGTGAAGAGATGCAACTTTATTTTGTGCTACTGTCCAGAATCTTAGTTTGAGTTGCATCAACTTTAGAACTTGTTTTGACTTGATAAGTGAATGAGTTCATATTTTATAATGATTGTTGATGTGTTAAGTGTTTGTATTGATTTTTTTTTTAAAAATGTGTTTCTGGCTGACCAAATGATTAAAAGATTATATCAAGTTTAAGTTATTTATTTAAGTGGCTTATAATTGTAGTTGTTATATAAGCATTTGGAATTGAATTATGAGTTAATGAAAGTATAAGTAGTCTCTTTAGATTTAATTGATTAAGTTCTAAATTTTGTATTAAATTTATAGGTCTTAGGATGTGTATATGGTTATGTATGAATGATAGAACATGTTTATTCCAATTTTTAGAATTGATGCAACTAGATTTTGGTGGCTGTCCAGCAAGCAAAATTATTTTGTTTAAATTATATTTAATCATATTTTTATTCTAGAACTTGTAAAGAAATTTTAGGAAAAAGTGGCATGACTTTCCGATAAACCATTTGTGGAAAAAAATGATTTTTCAAGACTTGTAGGGTATGCTGTCCAAAATTCTAAATTGTTGCATCAACTATAAAGCTTGTTCTGGAATGAATTAGTATGAGGATTTTTATGATAGGACCCTTAATATAAGTGTATAGAGTATAAAAGAAATTATAAAAGTGATTCTGTGAAAGTATGATTTGATGTAATTTGTTTAAATAAAGTGTTGTTTTATTTGTATAAATCTGTGGATGATAATGGTTGAAAAAGTGATTTTGATCTAATGATTGGTTTTAAAGATTTTATTTAGTAATGTTTAAGAGGCCTTGATGTTTGGAGAAGGAATGATTTACTTTTCAAGTGTTGTATATTCTAATACAAAGTCTTTTGATTTCAAAGGTTATTTAAGAAAGTGGTATTTGTTAAAAGTATGTTTTCCAAAAATAAAGGATTTGTTTTAAATTACCTGATGCCTCAAAAAGGACTTATGTTTTAAAAAGAATTTATGTTTTAAGGAACCTTGGTACTTCGGGTTCAGTCCTTACATTAGTGAGTAGATAGTATAAGGTACTTGCTTGATATTGATTGTATGTCGTTCATCATTTAAGAAATAAAAGGAATTAAAAGTAAACGAGCTGCTGGAGCTGTGAACGCAAAAGGTTGAAAACAGAGTAAGCGTGGAGCTCAGGTAAGAGAGCAACCTTCCTAAGACATAATGGCACTGAGGTAGCATTAGGACGTTCCGTATCTTCTCAAAGGTCGGAACTAGGAATCTATAGGTTGAGTAGTAAGACGGCAAATGTATGTGTGTTCCGCCGTCCTTACGAAAATACGATTCCTCAATATTGATTGTATGTCTGTTAATAATTATTTCATCATGTTGTATATCCTGAAGTTGTATATGGTATATTGCTTTAATGATTTTGGAAATTGTAAAATGATAAGTGATGAGATAACAAATATGTTGGGATTATTTTTGAGATAATGATTGATCCTATGGAAGTGTACTCAATGTATATTGAATTGTTGTTCCTATGAAAAGGACTTGAAATATGTGGAAGTATGATTGTGAAAATAAATTATGAGAACTGATTATTTGAATCTTGTGAAATTTGAGGATCGTTGTAGTGTACGGTGATGGTGCAAGCGGCACAATTACTTTATTATATCCCCTTAAGCGACTGGCCACATGAATGACCTTGTCGTGGTTCATGTCTTGTGGATTCCACTGTACGTTAGAGAGGTGTTTGCTGTGATCCCTTAGAGGTCGAGACCCGTTAGAAGCACGGCTTAGAATGGGTCGACCAAACTTAGGATTAAGAAAAGATATAAAAGACTTAAAAGACTTTAGGTCCAAATCCTTTCTAACTACGTTGAGAGAGAAGTAGTGGAGAGGAAAGATACCGTATACTTGGAGGTCGTGCATCCCTCCAAGTGGTGATTGTGATAGGGGAGGACAATGACGGTGACTCGTCAAGAAGCCTATGAGCGCTTCCCTAGGCGGGACGATGTTACAATGATCAAGGTCACCTGCTGGGCGTTGATCGTAGCGAGGACTGCACGTACAACTAGGGATAGAGCTGTCGCCCCCTTGAGCAAATCTTAGATGGTGTAGAGGGAATCCGAACAAGGATAAAAGTCACTGATTTTCTTACGACGATCATGGCGGTTGGCCATATTGATGGTTCCAACATTGCGGATCTCGAATTGTTTACTATGTTTTGTGTGCTGGCCAACATGCGTGGTTTCAGCTGGTACGTACCCTTTGACTTCGATGCCTGTGTGGTTAGGATTCCTGTGTGTCCCATCTGCTTTCCGAACTAGGTTGTGGTTGGATATAGGAGGAGGAGATGTATCGTGTGTGCTAATCTACCCTTACCTCAATGATTTCCCTCCCTAAATCATTGATGGTTGTGAAAAGACTTAGTGGAAAGTTATGAGTATGGAACACTTGAATAATGAGATTAAATTTTGATGATATGATAAGGATAACGTAGTAATGTTATGATTATGGTGAACCCATGATATCTATGAGATGTTACTGGGATAATGTTATAATGTAAAGCTTATGCTTTGTTAAAGTTGTATGTGTGTGAGTTCTAATGTGATTCCTTAGAGTAAGTCCATGCCGTCGACGACCATTCATCCGGATCGTTGACTCTCTCTCTTCTTTTCTTTCCTGTGGACATTGGGAACAATGTTCACAGATGTCAGATCATGTAGCATTACAAGTTATGGTTGCTTAAGTTAGAGAAGGATCGTGAAATGGAGCATCATTATGAGGAGGACGTAAAAGTGGCAGCCGAGGAGTCTTTCAGATACTTGTGATGAAGGATAGCAATGAAGATTAGTAGTCTAAGTTAGTATAGTCTCTGTTTCTGTATTTCATCACTAGATGGGTAGGACATGATTACTCTATCCCGAATGTAACCCCTATTGTAATAAATGATTATTTGAAATGAAATAAAAGAAGTTTCTTTTGTTATATATTATGTTCATAAAGTAATTAAACTATTTTTCCGCAAGTTAACCATCGACTAAATATGACATTTAGAAAATGAGTTTTTGGAAATGTGTTGGATGATAACATCTCTTTTTGGAAATAGAATTTTATGACGCAAGTACCAAAAACATTTTTGTAAACCAAATGAATCAAATTGTATTTATGAAAATCTTTTGGTAAAATAATTAAACTGAATTGATTTTGATAATGTTATAAAAAAAAATGGCGCAAATTTTTAGTGAAAATTCTTGATCCAAATTGGGGTGTTACAAAGCTCATTTTGAAACTTCAACAAGAGATTTTAGAACTTCAAAAGCAAGTTGATGAGCTTAATCTTGAAAATGAAACTCTTGATCTTATATATGCTAGTTCTTCTTGTGATTGTGCTAGTAGATTGAATATTGTGGTTGATTGTGAGGATTGCAAGTTGCTTAAAGATGAAAATGCTATTTTGAAAAATAAGCTTGCAAGTTTCACAAATGGTGACATCAAATTGCGCACATTGTTAAATTTTCAAAAAGGAAATTCAAACAAGTTTGGTTTGGGTTATACTAATGCTAAGAGTAAATCTCATAGAAATGTTGTTGATTTTTCTAAAGTTGATTATTCAAATGCACCAACATGTTTCTATTGTGGTACTCATGGACATACTTCAAATGTGTGTTATATTAAAGTGCATGGTATACCTAAAGGAAAGTTTGTTTGGGTGAAAAAGGGTGAGAGTCCCTACACTAACAAAAATGGATCCAAAACCATTTGGATACCAAAAAGCAAAGCATGATTGTTTTTGTAGGTATGATTGAAGAGCAAAAGGACTTTCATGTGTTATTCATTGATTTGCATCTTCAATTGGTATCAAGAAGAAAATCCTACAAATTGGTAACATTTGATATTGTTAGATATTGATCATTATTTGATTATCATGCTATTGTTGCTTATATGATATTTCTTTACCATTGATATCTTACTTTGTTAAGTGATGTGATGACTTTCTAGTTTCAATTAGTTTGTTACAATTGGTATTATATTTCATTGTCATATTTTCTTACCAATTGGTATCACATTTCAAAGTATAGTTCTTACATTTGTTTATACAATTGGTATAGTTCTAGTGATTGTACATTTGGTATCAATATTGTGAAGAAATAAATGAATATTATTTCTCTTATTTTGGCTTAGTGTTTTATATTTCAATTGGTATATATTTCTTTTTGATAATGCCATAGGGGGAGAAATGGTATGTTTTGACTATTTTGGGGAGAAATTGTATATGTTTTGTTGAGAAATAGTTGTTTTGGATAATCGATTAACTTCACTTTTACTCGAGTAAAATTATTCAGCCTTGCGCACTTACTCGATTAAGGCATAGTTAATCGATTAACACGTACAGATCTGGTTTTTTAAATACGTTTTTCACTTCTCAAAAGCACTTCTAAGCATTTCTAACTTTTGGGTATTCTATATAAACCTTTTCCTAATCATTGTGATCATCAAGTATCATTTTTACATCAATTTTACAAAGATCAAAGCCACACTATTCTCTCTCATTTTCATAGATCAAAGCTTTAACTTTTACATTCTTTGATCAAGAATCTTTGAATCTCTCATGTTGATATTTCATAGCTTTTGAAAGAGATTCATAGGATTGTTATTTTGTTTTGATTTGAGTTGTAATCATTGCAAAGAAGGCAAACATTATACAACAAAGGAAGACGTGGTTGTTCATCAAGCAAACAAGCAATTGGAAGTCTTTGAAGCATCTCGAAGCAATTGGAAGTCTTGATTGTTATCAAGCATTTGGAAGTCTTGGTGTGAGGCATCATCAAGCAAGTGGAAGTCTTTGAAGAATCTCAAAGCAAATTGGAAGACTTGTTGTGAGGAATCGGCAAGCAAGAGAAGAGGTTAGATTAGATTCAATAGGGTTACAAGGCAAGGGTGTGGTATCTCTTGTAGGCTAGCAAGAAGGGAGTCTTGTGAGGCATTTACTTGTAATTTGAGAACTCTAATTCGTCATAGTGAAGAATCTCTCTTGGTTGAAGAGGGGACTGGATGTAGCTTTCAAGTGGATGAAAGTGAACTAGGATAAATCACTGTATCGTATCTCTAAACCCTTAACTCTTTACATTCAAGTCATTTCATTTGTTCTTGCTTGAAAACCTAGAAAAGATTGATTTTCATAATTGATTGAATTGAATATTAATTGTGCAAATTGATTTGGGGAAAATCATTTTCATAACCTAGGTAATAAATAAGAATATTGGTGTTAATCAATTCCGCTTTATCTCTGATCTTATGTGTTAATTGATTGATTTTCGTATTTGATTGAAAAGTGATTTTTTAGTTTTAACAGTGATTAATCGATTAACTGGTTTCATTAATCGATTAAATTTAAACAAGCTTTCGGCATTAATCGATTAGCCATTCCTTTAATCGATTAACAGCTGAGAAATTTGCAAAAATCATTTGTTTTAATCGTTTCGATTTGTTTCTTTCGAAAATCTTTCAAGGTTTATCTAACACCTATTCAACCCCCCCTTCTAGGTGTTCTCCTAGTGTCTCCTAGTTGTTTCACCCACCGATTGTAGGTTCCAACAATGTGTTCAATGCCAGTTTCACAGCGACATTTACCAAAGACCTACGGAGGAGCTACATTCTCTCGGCGCCCCTTGGCCCTTTTATGAATAGGGCATGGACATCATCGGGAAGTTTCCCACCGCACCAGGGCAACTCAAATTTGCGGTAGTGGCTATTGACTACTTCACTAAGTGGATTGAGGCGGTTCCTTAGCAACAATCTCTACGGCCCGTATTCAATCTTTCTTTGTGAAGGAAATTATCTCTCGGTTCGAAGTGCCTCATGCCATAGTTACTGATAATGGATCGCAGTTTGCAGCCTCTCACTTTCAACAACTAGCAGCCGACCTGGGAATCACTCACTATTTCAGTTCTGTTGAACACCCACAGACAAATGGGTTAGCCGAAGCTGCCAACAGAACCATCTTGGATGGAATTAAAAAGAAACTCGGTAATGCAGCCGGCACTTGGGCGGATAAACTTCTGAGCGTCTTATGGTCACACAAGACAACTGTACACTCGTCTACAGGAGAGACTCCTTTTCGTTTGACATACGGCTGTGACGCAGTCATTCCAATCGAAAAGCGAATCCCTACCTTTAGGACGCTTGAACGTCCTTTAGGTACTAATGACCATTTGATCAGCGAAGAGCTCATTTTACTTGAGGAAATTCGAAAGAACGCCGCCGCTCATGAAAGAAAAGTGAAGGAGCGGCAAGCTCGGGAATACAACAAAAAGGTTCGTCCACGATGTTTTGAAGTTGGAGATTTAGTCCTTCGCCGAGCGGATATCGGCAAAGGAAATGCTGGAGTTGGAAAATTGAAGCCAAAGTGGGAAGGCCCATACCGAGTGAAGGCTAAATCCGAATCTGGTGCTTACAAATTGGAGACTCTCTCGGGCATGGAAATCAATAACAGCTGGAACGTGGCCAAACTCAGAGCTTATTACAGTTAAGCACTTATTTTATTTTTCACTTTTTACAAATAGGTTAGTCTATTGCTCAGAAATGTTTAGGTCGAATAAACGAAGGGTAACATCCTTCTTAGCTTAGAGACAATTGTTAGGAATTAGTTGACATACGAGCAACATCATTTTTGTATTCTTTTATCAATAAAACGCATCGATTTCCTTCAAATTCTTTTACGAACATTGTGATGTAACATACACCTCATTTCGTTCGGCTAGCCACCGAGCGGAATCGAGATACAACTCTTTATGAGAGTTTAACAACGTATTCATAGAACGCCCGAATTCAGGAAATTACTTTCCTTGTTTCGCAGTCCGAGGGTCCCGCTTCGGCTAAAGTCGGCGATTCGAGTTGTACTCACAATAATTTATTCAATTGAACCAATTCCTAAATTACCCTTTTTGTTCGGCGAATAGCAGTAAAATCAGGGGTCACGTGACAAACGAAACCCAAAAAGTAATGAAAGTGATTTACACAACACAATTTGTATACAAGGCAAATTGATTAAAATTTAGCAGGAGCAAAAGTAAATTGTTCATGGCAGTCAGGAAGTATGCTCGAATACAACGAGCAACAAGTTAAACGCTCGAGTACAACGAGCAACAAGTTAAAGAAAAAATTGTTCGAAGACGCTCGGCAACAGCGAGCAACAAAAAGTTAAACCCTACAGAAAAGCAACAAAAACTGATCACTACTCAATATCAGATAGAACAATGTTGGAATCATCGAAGTCAGGGGCTTCATTCAATTCAACGAGAGGGTTAGGCAGATCCCCTGCTTGCAAATCAACTTCAGCCTTGGTCTCAAGGTCAATCAGCTTCCCGTTCTCAACAGTATGAAATGGATGAGCCCCCACTACCCTGAACTCGGTCTCAGGATTCAGAACTTGAATCTGCTTAATCGCCGAAACAAAAGAATCATCGACACTCTTACTCCAGTTGTAGAAGTTGGTATCCGCCCTTTTCTTGTGACGAAGTGCCTTCTCCTTCAATTTCTGGCAACAGCAGCAGACCTCTCAACCTCAGCCTTCAGCTCGTCCATCTTCTGCCGACTCTCCTGCAATTCCTTCTTCAGTGCTTCCTCAGCCTCTTTCTTTTTATCCTCAGCAACCTTTTGGGAAACCTTCAAAGAGTCCCTCTCCTTAATCAGTTCATTTTTGTCAGCCTTTAAGTTTTCCAACTCATTTTTTATACGGTTCAGCTCATCCGAGAGGCTGGCCTCTTGAGCAGCAGACAATTCACGAGCCTCCTTTTGCTCAGCATTATAACCAGTGAAAAGACCATCAGGTTGCTTGGCCAAAAAATATGCAAGGTTAGCACCCCGAAGCAGATATTTGGCAAGACTCATGTTGCAACGAGACCATTGGTCGGTAGAAAGAGTTCCAAAACGAGTACAGTCAGATTCAGAACAAATATATTGGCCAAACCTTTCATCAAATTGTTGGTCCCATATAGATGTTTCTGGTGGGGTCGCAGTAGAAGATGGAGCATTGACAGAAGAAGGAACAGCGGCAGCCTTAGCACTTGAACCCTCGACCCTCGGATTCGCACTGTCAGATACTTTTTCTTTTCCTTTATCCAGCCGGCGGCGGCGAATTTGTGGTTGAAGGGGAGAAATGACTTGGACTTGGCCGCTAGGGCCCAATGAAACCGTAGCGCCGACAGCCACCACGTTTGAAGTTGGCCGAGGGGATGCCTCGGTTGGAGAAGTAGTTGGAGCGGAGGTACTTAAGCTCGGGGTACTTAAGCTTGAAGACCCGGAAGCCGCGCTCGTTGCAGGGGTCTTCCTCTTCCTTCCCCCTTGAAGTAAAGCAGACATCCGGGAAGCCATTTTTTTTGCGAAGGAAAAGAAAAACGAAGTAACATTAGAACGGATCAATTTAACAAATACAACAACCAAAAGAAAACAGTTTTACCAAGTTCTGCTTTAACATCCGATGAAGAGATGTTCACAATGTCCTTTGTTTCTATCATCCCATTAGATTTCATGTAACTCTCAACTGATCGGCACACCTCCTTCTCATGTTCATCCAGTTCTTTCCAATCTGATGAGTACGAGGCAATCGATCGATTAAAAAAGCTCGCAGACCACTGGAGAGGAAACCGTGGAATTGGTCGGGTTTCACCAGGATGGGTGAACCAGCAAACTCCATTGCCGACAAAATTGTATTTGAAGAAAAAAGGTTTAAAACCCTTCCAAGATTCAGAATACTTGGTGAAAAGAGTATAGCCATTGCGGGACTTCAGAGAGACCCAAGGTCGTCTTACTGATCCTTTCTCAAAGGTGTTGCATTGGGGGCCAAATAGATAGAAAAAAATCGGAAGAGTGCAGGACCACTTCATGGTTGAACACACCTGCTGGAAGCCCCTCACAAATGCCCAAGCATTGGGATGCAGCTGGGAAGGGGCCACTCTCAAAGTACTTAAAACACCTATTTCAAAATCGGTAAAGGGCATCCTAATCCCTAACCGAGTAACAACTTCTTCATAAAAATAAAAACCAGGACTACCCGTCGGAATTTGACTGCAGACCCGTTCATTCAAACCCACCGGACTAACAGAATAAAGATTCCCAGTGTTATCTCCAGGACATGGTAAAATTATAGCCCGAGTTTGTTCTAATGACTTTTCCGTCGAAAGCTCGGACCGAATACCGAGAACATCTTGGTCCACCCAATCGTACTCAGCTGCATCTGGGGGAGGTGGGTAGAGTTCAGGATTAGTGATACACTTTCTCTTCATACCTGAGGAAAAGGGGGCACACTTGGAGTCAGAAGCAGAAAAACTTAACTATTTCAGATCAAATACTTACGGCTACGGTTGGTTGGAGAACACCTCCCTTTCAGGGCAGAATTTTCCCAAACCGACTGAAATGTCTAATACCTCTCTGTTGCTTCCTTAACCTCCTCTATTCTACCCTCTCGGCAATCCTATAGTGAATCACACCCTGCCTGAACTCTTTCAAAGTCTGAGGAAAACGCATGGCTATCGGTTTAACACAAATTTCTGGGTTTCCTCCTTTATGTGTTCTTGGAACATCAGAGTTTACAGATTCCTCACTCATGATAAACGCCGCTTCAGTACCAACCCTAAGAAGTTAAGTGCAGCAAAACGTAAAACAGACCTAAGAAACGCTACGACGATCACTCAGTAAACATTAAAGGGGGATGAAGAACTTAGAAGGGCAAATGGGGTATACTATAACAGTGATTTGGAACAACAATGATTTGGGGTTTGTTCGAACCCTAGAAAAATCTTTTCAAAACTCAGGGAAGAATAACCTTTGAAGATGCATTAAAAAGAAAGTTCTCAGCACATAAACACAGTAGATGGCAGAAACGAACGCATGCATAGAATCTAGAACAAGCAGAGAAGAAAGAGAAAATAATTGAAGAAAAGCATAAATTCATTACCTGATATCAGTGAATAATCAAGAAATCGAAGAAGCGAAGACCACGAAGTGAGAAAACACACTCAATGTAGTGAGGAAAAACTGGAATGGCAACAGGAACGCCTTTGATAAATTCTGGCTTTGATGATCAAGGTTACAGAAAAGCGATGAACAGAGGTGAGAGAGTTTAAAAGGTTTCTGAAGTTTTTTAGAATGAATTGTGAAAAACCGCCCTTTGGAATTCGTCTTAAAAACTTCCCTCCACTATCTCAAAAGGATTGGGCCTGAGTCAGAAAAAGCCCATTAGTGTTGAAAACTAAATATGTGGCACCTCCGGTAAGTTTGAAATCATAACGTTCCATTTCCCTGTAAAGTAAAGGACACGTGTAAACACAAGTAGAAGTGAAAGGTCACCTTGGGGTCAATCAAACGACAGCTCTGATAAAAGCACAAAAATGCTCGGGCACCTCTTTCAATCAGCAAAGTTCAGTCGAAAAACGGTTCGCTCGTCTCATTAACTCGGCAGGGCTCAAATCACCCAACCGAGCTTGGGGGGCTTATGTAGTGGACTTATAATAGACCGAGCGTCGACCGACCGAGACCCTCATTACCCTTACTAGTATGATACTGATATAGGGCCAACGATCGGATACTTACGACGAGCAAACTGGGTTTCTACATGTAGGTCACATACCGATGAGGTTAACACCGAGCACAGGACTTTCAATCTGATCCTTATCGTTTACAGCCTCATCAAACCGTAACTACTCCTAGATTTCCACGACTATTGGTTAGATAAAACAGCATTGGATAAGGTCTATCACTTATAGGATTTATGGATATGATCTTATCATAACCTCTACAAATCCTACTTGAATTCTACCTCTACAGAAGGCTCATCAGAACGGTCCACAACACACAGGTAATCCCCTATAAGAACCACCATGCTATAGGGGCTAAGGTATGTCTTCTCATCCCTAAGTTGACACTAGCACACACATTGTTGACTAGGGAGAACCTGATTATCCCAACTGGATATTCAGAAATCCTAAAAAGTCCTATATTAACATCTTAGCTGGGATCATTCTTCAAGGCTCTTCCAAAGCTTTAAGGTTGATCTTGGTTAAGGACACGACAGACAGGGGATTTAGGGAAAGGTCATCGAGGAGTTTAGTTAGCACACATACATCTCCTTTAATCCACCCAAACCTAGTCGGAAGCAAACGGGACGTACAATAACCTTAACCCACGCCGGTCGAACAGTCGAGAAAACCAACAACATATAATATCTTTGCCAAGACCACAACCATACAGGCTGGTCATTACGACAATTAATATTTTACGCGACATCGCAAGGGCCCAATCAACCATTCGACTGCCCGCCTCATTCAGGTTCCCTCTCACCGTTTCGAATTTGATCAAGGGGGCGACAGTACTTTTCTAGTCTCGAGTGCAAAACACGCTACGATCCCTTGGGTATTAATCCCCGACCACTTATAGAGTAGTTCTGCCTAGAAAAGTGCTCTAGGTTACTTGACGTTTCACCGTCATCGCCCTCCCCTATCACAATCACACACCTGAGTATTCGCAGATAAACAGGGTATCTTCCTCTCGACTACTTCACGCTCAACTCGCCGTAGTATTCAAAATCTTTTAATGTTATATTAATGTTTTATTTAATCTTAAGTGCCGACGAGTCACCCTTGTTCATCCCTTCGGTGATCCTCGACCTCTACTTATCCGTCTTTCACATTAATCTTTCCCATCTATACTTTAATTAACTCATCGGGCTTGGACACACGGACATACCGCAAACGTGGCCAGCGCAATCTAATTTCTTCCAAACTTGCATTCCGTACAAGTCCACTTTATTTCCATTACTTCTAAGAATTGCCAATCTTTCCATTGATTACCTTTTCACATTTTACATCAGTTCCATCATCATCATTTCACTTAAGCATTTAAACATGACCATCGTTCTACATAACATGTTTGTTTCCCATACTTCTCATATTGTTTCCACATTCTCACATTATTTTATCAATATCACTGATCAACAAAGCAACATAATAATGTAACATGACTACTTCCCAATTTCGGATAAAAGTTCAAAAAGCGTAGAGCACCATATCATCACATTTCATCATCATAAATAAATAGCATCATGTCATAACATTATAACAGAAAAGGGATGTCTTAGTCCTGTGTATCAGTGGCCAAACATACGCACTCAACTGCCACTATACAACTGACTCTTAGACACCACGTTCCGGCTTTTGAGATAGCCAGGAACAACTTAATATGTTACCTACAGACCACGATGTCTTAGGAAAGCTGCTCTCTCACCTCTATTCCAGCAGATACTTGTCCGAAATCGTCGCGGGTCCTCTCGTCTGTTAGTTGCTCCGACCTCTTGACTTAGGAAGTCCTTGTACTAGACAACATGCAATAATATTACAAATCTATCCTATTAAATATCGCACTTAGCATCAAAACACTTTTCTCAAAAACTCATCTCGTTTCTTGTTGGGTAATGTAAAACATCATTACTTTCTCAAATCAAATCTAACCTTCACTATACTTCGAATATTTCAAAACCATCATAAATAAGTCAAGAAGATAAATTATCTAATCGATCTAATGGCTGGTCCTTGCTGGACAGCAGCTCCCTACCGCCCGAAAACACCGAAAAACTTTACTTTTTCACTCAATTCTTTTTCTAAATCAAGTGCTATTGAAAACTCAAGCCTTTAAGTCATTTAAAAACATTCTTAGAATTGGAAAACAATTTAATTAAGTCCTGGACAGCCACAAATCAAATCCAAAAATCACTTTTCCACCAATCCGGAAACACTGTAAAATCATACTTTAGTTCATGTAATACTATGCCATAAAGTAAACACTTAAAACAAATTATTTCTCAAACGTATCACCAAAAAGGAAATGGGACAGCATCTACAACTCAAACCATTCTTTTAATTAAATCAAAGCAAACCATTCCAAAATCGATTGACTTTAAAAGCTAATCGCATAAGCAAGCACCATACTTTGACCACTTAAATAGCTTATTCTCTTTTACTTCTTTTAGTCATGCAAACGACTCATGGCAAGTAAACACATAGTAAAATAGATTAGCATGTCTCATCTAAAATAGATTGCCCTAACCTTCAACTAAACTCCTCAACCGAACGCAACTATAAACAATTAATTTACAAGTTCATTTTCACTTAGTTCAAATATGTCCTCAAAATTTTATTTAATTTAATTACTTCGAAGCATCCTAATCATCATGCAAGGTCCATCCAACTATAGAGTCATGCACATAAATTCACACACCTCCAAAAAGTATCAAGTAGAGTCTTAGTTCGAATACGGAGAAAACAAGAAAGGAGAAATCCAAAATTACATCAAATCCCATAGTTTTAATCCCAAAATTTCCAAAATACTACATCATAAATTCAAGTTCAACACATAAAATTTTCAGGTCATTCGGACATTTCAAACTTAGGTTTCAAATCAGATTTTGGGTCAAAATCAAAGCAGGACTGTTGTTGACCTCAGGATTAAACACAATTATTAAAAATATCAAACCAACTCCGAATTGCATGAAACATGGTATAGGCCTTCATTACATTATCAAGGTCGTCTCATTAAACTTTCAGATTATTTGGAGTTGTATAAGTTACATTTTTCTAATTAAATTCGTCACTAACTCTGAAAAAAATGTGCTATTGTGTTCACTGTTTTTCAATTGGCAAAAATACGAAACAAACTTATCTTCAAATTTTAAAGAGGGTCACAAGACATGTTCAGAATATTACCATAGCCATTTAGAACAGTTTAGGTCCAGAAACTCTTTTACGTTTAACCTGAAAAACCCATTTTTCTGAAACCGTTTTCACCAAAATGACTCTTATAAAATTATCAAATCAATTCGAAAAACCTCATAAAAATTCATAGGTCTCTATATTTCCCTAATTTAAACAGTGATTAAGTTTTAAAAAGCATTGAGCTCATACGAAAATCTTTGGTCCAAAGCTTTTGCAACTTGAAACACAAGTCTTCCATAACCCACTTTAACCAACAAAATTACTTTCAAAATATCAAAACAAGTTCAGACCTACTCCAAAATTCTAGAGCACTCCTAAATTAGTAAAAAGAAAAACATGTCCAGTTTTCAAGGCAATCCAATGAGTGAAACCATAATTCATAAAAATTCTTATAATCAAACATCATTTCTTACAAATTTCAGAATACTAATATCTGCTAACCACATTCCATAAAGATTCTTATCAAATGACTCCTATACACCTCAATCCTATTTTAATCACACCCAGATATCACAATCAATACATAAAGTTCATCTGGGGTCATAGAGAAACATACAAAGCATTAAACACATCAAAACGTCAAATGGAGCATTAGATCGGGTACGGGAAAAATGAGAAAGATAAATTCCAAAACTATGTCAAATCAGTGAGTTTCAGTCCCAAAATTTGTAGAACACTAAAACATATCCCAAAGTTCAACTCATAAAATTTTCAAGTTATTCCAACATTCGAAACACAAGTTTTCATTTAGTTTCGTCATAAAAATCCAAATCAGATCTGTCGCATCCAGAAGCAAAAGTGCAATTATTTAAAATAGTAAACCAGCTTCATTTGTCACGAAATTTGGTACAGATACTTAAGATCATCTCATAAAAATTCCAGGTCATTTGGAGTTGCCTAAGTCACATTTTTCCAATTAAAATCCTCTCTAGCTCTGCAAAAATAGAGCAGACCTGCAGACTGTTTTTCGCTTATTTAAAATACAAAATCAACTCCAAATCATCTCAAATTTTACAGAGAGTCTCCTAACATGTGAAAGGTTTCACCATAAAAATTTCAAGTTCATTGGAGCAGCGCAGGTTCGAAATTTCAGTGCACCTTCGGTTTGAAAACTCCGTTTTTTTTTCTGAAATCGTCTTCTTACAAACAATTCTTGTAAAATTAGTAAATCAATCCCAAAAATTCCTCAAAAATTCAGAGATACTTAGATTAGTCTTAGGAAAACAATGGCAAAGTTTCAAAAGCATTGGGCATGTGTAAGTGTTAATCCATTAAGCCCTCTAGTCACTAAAATCACTAATCCCCGAAATCAATTCCAAACAAACCAAATTCAGTAATAATATTAAAGCAAGTCTAAACCAAACCAAATTTTCCAGGTTACATTCAAATAACATTAAGAACCACATACTAAATTTTTAGAATAATCCGATTAGCGAAAATATTATTTACCAAAGCCTCCTTCAAGCAAAATGACACACTTCTAAAAATTCAGCATGTGATCAAATTGTCATTTCTTACAACATTCATCCATAACAGCTCCCCTCTCCCAACAAGCACAAAACTATTTCCCTAGCTTGCTCTCACCAAAACCGAAACATGCATAAAGAAAATAAGTTGATTTTTGCAAAACAATTTAACAAATCAACATGCATAAAGAAATAACAACAAATTAAATCATTTTCATTTCTCCAAGTACATACATAAACCGAAATGCATCAAAGAAAAAAAATTGATTTGTACAAAGTACTCATAAAAACCAAAACATGCAGTAAGAAGTAGCCACAAAAACCAATTTTATTTTTCCCCAAATACATGCATAAACCGAAACCAACATATAAGACACAATCATTTGTGCAAAAATAAGTACAAAACCGAATCACCCTCAAACCTCTTTGCATGTCTATTTTTCATTTTTAAGCTTTAATCTTTATGGGTTATCAATTGTAAAACATGGTGCTTTACTTCACACTAACATGCAAAAGCTGAAATCCATAAATTTCTAAGAAAATACTCATAAAACCGAAAATAACTCAAAGAACAAGGCTTAAGGGGAAATGAAATTACCCAAATTAAGTTTGAAGAGGCAAAATGAAAATCAAGACCTCCTGGCTCCTCCCTCCATACTCACGGGTTCCTCTTCAAATGGGGGTTAGGGTTTTGCTTCTTGCTTCCTTGATTTCTTATTGGTATAAGTGTGTGCAAATGTGTGTAGGCATGGGTGGAACAAAGAAGAATGGGAGAGAAATTGATTTTGGTGGAGGTATACTCCCTCCATGGGTGCCACGACTCCCTATTCTCTCACTCTCTATCTCTTTCATTTTTTTCTTCTCAGTGGAAAATGGCAAGAAGCAACACAAATGAAAGTGGGTGGGGTATATTTATAATGGGGAACCAAAGTGGGGTGTGGAAATTAAAATGTGGGGTAAAAAAATCAAAAGTTTCCCTCATACACGTCCTCCTTTTCCACGGTTCTATCATCCAATAGAGGGTGGGTCTTTGCATTTTTGCTCTTTGGTTTTAGGGTAGTTAAATTAATAAAGTGTAGGTAGCTTGATGACAGGCCCAAAAGAGACACAATGGTCAAAAACAAATTCAAGCTTTCCAAGATAATTTGCACCAAGAACTTTTGGAGTATTAAGTTAATTTTGTTGTTCTTTCCTTTTTGTTAATGGTTTTGTAATAAGGGCTAAGGTTTCTGCCCAATTGGTTTGAACTTTTAAAGATTTGCCATATGTTTATTCAAATTGTAATAGCTAGATTAGGATTATTAGGCCAACCATGAAGTTCTCAAGAGAAGCTCACGGTTTCAAGGCCAAGAGAATAATCATTCCAACCAAAGGAATATTCAAGTCGTGATTGAGAAGGAGGAGCTACATGATGAGCCATCAAGCCATGCCATGACAATCATTCAACTCATGATTAATGAGAAGGAGTTACAAAGTAAAACCCCATCATGATGCATTAATTGTTTTCGGTTACAAAATTCATGGCCATGAAAGCAAATCATCATTACAATTATCAAGGCCATCAAAATGCATCAATGAGGTGAAAGTTACAAATTCAAAGAACCAATCATGAGCATTAATGAGGGAGTTACAGAAACTCCCTGGTCCTTAATTAAAATTGAATGCCCATTAAAGTATTTAGTTGCTTTATCATTGAGGCTCACGGCCAACCTTAAAGAACAACGAGAGTGTTACTAGCTAATCATCATTAAGCATTAAAGAGTGTATGGTTACACTTTCTAGCCATCAATAAGGTGCAACAATGGGTGGAGGTTACAAGAGATCAAGGACCATCATATTTGCATCACTCATCTTCACGGCCAAGCTTCTTCTTTAAGAGTATTAGTGTGCTTTTATTTGCTAATCAATGTGTATTAAATTCGTAACCCTCATTTCCCTCTTAAAGCATAATCATGAATAGGTTTTTATTATGTAACCTCCTAGTTAATGTTTGGCCGTATGATTCCAAGGCCTTGTTGAGTGTGTAGCCTCCTTATAAGGATCTTTGCTGATTGGAATAAAACTTAGTTTTTCACCTTTGAAGAAAATAACGTGTGACTTTGCTCACATTTCCAAGAGAGTGATTCTCTTCTTTGGTTGTGGGAAGGAGCTCAATTGTGTGAAGCAATTGAGTCCAACCAAGGCTAATCACTTGGTTCTCAAGTGTGGCGCCTCCTTCACTATCCTTTATTCTTGTTCTCTTTTCACAAATTGGTTTTAATCATCATTGTCTCGTTTCCAATTTTCCTTTCTTCCTTTCATGACATAGACTAATTGAAGGAGTTTCTAAGGATTTCACAAGAACCAACACCCAATTGGTCATTTGATTCCAGTTATTCAAGAGCAACCATATTGGAATCATAGGTCTCAATTCTTGAGTGTATCAACTTGGTAATCAGAGCAAGGTTTTGTTGCATCATCTCCTTGGTCTAGTTCTTGTCAATTGATGTAACAAATTTTGGTTTCACTGCATTTTGTTGTTTCTAAATTTTGTGTCGCTATTTTGATTTGTGTTGCACAAAATATTAATTTGCTGCAAGTTTTGTGCTGAAATTTTCAGGGTTTAAAACCGTGTTTAACTTTTGTTAAACCCATTCTAAATCTGTCTTGAGTCATTGTTTGTTCTTAGATATTTTTTTTGTGCAATCATAAATCCGTTGCTGTTCTAAGTTCTTGTGTCTTCTTTGTTTTCCGTCGCTATTCTGGAGTCTTGCCTTTGTGTTGATAGTTTCGTGAGTCGTGGTTAATTTTCGTTGTGTTAATTTTCCTTAATTCGTCGCTATCGTAGTGTTGCTCGTAAAACCGTGTTTCTGTAACATTAAACTGTTGCGATCTTTCTGCTTTAAAAAAACCGTGGTTGTTTTAGGAGCCTCAAACAAATTTGTGACTTAAACAAATTAAGGCAATTTGTTTTCATTGCAGTTTGCTTGTAACCTGAAAACCGTGACTAATTTGATCTTTCGACACGATTTTTATTTCTCTCTTTTCCTTGTTTGTTGCAAACCGTGGATAATCTTGAGTTGCATTTTGTTGGTGCATCATTCCTTTCATTTTGATTTCATTTAGGTTGTGTCTTATCTTGTAATGCGACCTTTGTTATTTAGGTCCTAGATTTTGATTAAAATTGCATTCTTGTCTTTAGGTAGTCCTTATAGTTTAGTTTTTGTGTGACAAGATTATGGTCTTTTCTTTTTAATCATTTGTGGTTTACATTTGAGTCTCTAATCTTTTGTCTTAAGTTTTAGTTGCGTTGGTGTTAGTCTAAGTCATGGTCAGGTCAAGAGAAATTGCTTCTATTTCCTTAATTGATGGAACCAATGTGAAACTAATCAAGAATGTCACTCAACAAATTTCAAGGGTGATGAGACCACACTATGATATGCTTCACAATAGGTTTGATAAACTTTTAGGAAAAGAAGTATACAAGAAGCACAACACTATAGACCGTACATCAAGAAGGAGGGCCAATCATGAAAGACTCTTCAACAATTTCACCAAGAAGATGGAGGCTGTTTTGGATCTTTTGTATCCAAAAGATAATCCAGTTGAAAAACCTGTGATCAATCCAAAAGATAGCATGAATGAAACACAAGAGAGCAATGATGAAAATCCTGAGAAAGAGCTACTCAATTCCAAAGAAGATTTGTCTGGAGACTTAAGTTTTAATGACACTACTACTTCTAATGTTAATTTCTTTGCTTGTGCTAATGAACATTTTCAGGTTCCAAAGGCGAATGTGGAAGAAGAGCATCATGCACCTCAAAAGAAGTTTAGAAAGATTGTTGCATTAGTGCCTAGTGCTCCATTGTTTACAAGACTAGCTATCTTTCAAGAGGAGAAATTGAATCCACCTAAGACTAATGCTTGCAAAGGAAATGATTTTGAACAAGTGTTAGTGTTGCCTTATTTTCACATAAGTTCTAATATTGATTGTTATAATCACATGTTAGTTCCAAGGCCTCCTGATTATGATTTTGAGGATGACATTTTATACTCCACTTGGCGTTTAAATGTTAAAGTTTTTGATCAAGTGTCTATGCTTGACTTAATGCAACCACCTAATATGTTTCTAATATGTGGTAATCTTGATTGTGACTTTTTTAAGTTTCAATGCTGGCCTAAAAATAATTTGAAGGCAATGGGTGGTTGGCCAATGCAAGAAGGAATTGCTAAGGATGATCTTTCCAGATTTGTATTTGATCCAGGAGGTTGGAAGAACAAGGATGAGATGTCCCATTTGTTGGAAACCAACAAGCGGCTCAATATAGTCTAGAGGGGGGTGAATAGAATATTGAAGCCTTATTACAGATTTTTCGTCCACCTAAGAGAATGGTTTTATGAAAATAAAATTTCTTAAAAATTCAAGTCAGATTACTCGAGTAACTCACTTCACTCGAGTAATACGCAAGCAAAAATAATTTCACTCGAGTATTCAGCAAATCACTCGAGTATTACGAAAGCTATTTTTAAATCACTCGAGTAACAGAAAAACCTACTCGAGTATTGTTCATAAACTGAAAGCAGATTACTAGAGTGACAAGAACTTTACTCGAGTAAACTGGGTAAAATTCAATTAAAACTCAGTTTTCAATGGAGTTCTTCAAGAATAACAATGCTATGATGATTCAACAAATAATGAATGATTAATATGAACAATTTCAAGTAATATTAACATGCAATTTTAGATCAATTGAGTAGAATTAAGAAAACCCCAATTCTAACCTAAAAATGCAATTGTTAATGAATTAATGCAATACAAGGAATGAAAATAAAAGAGACACAAGGATTTATCCTGGTTCACTTTCACCCACTTGAAAGCTACTCCAGTCCCCTCTTGAATCAAGAGAGATTCTTCACTAGAAATCTTCAAATGTAGATTTTACAATGTTTTAAGATGCAACTAGATTCTTAGTTCTCCTATCTTAAAACCCAACTCAAAGTGTGTACCAAACACTTTGATCTAATCTACCCCTTTTGAGAATTCTAGATTTCCTTGCTAATTGATTGAAGATGCTTCCAACCAATCCTCTTTTCTTGCTTTGATTTGATCCTCAAAGTCTTCCTTGTGAGATTCTTCACTTGTGTTGAAACTTCAATGATGCAATCACAAATTGCAAATCTTCAACAACCACTAAGAACAAAAATTATGATCTCAAGAATATTTGAACAATGAGAGAAATAGAGTGAAGAATGAAAAGTTTCTTGTTGAATCTTGATAGCTCTTGAAAGATGTAAAAATAGCTCTTGAATTGCTTTTGAAAGTGTATAGAAAATTGTAAGAATGAATGTGTATCTCATGTGAAAGAGAAAATTATGTCCTTTTAAAATTTTCAAACACTGATTGAATTACTCGAGTAAACCATATAACATCACTCGATTAAAACATGTCAGATTAAGTTACTCGAGTGATGTGTAAACCATTACTCGATTAACCTGTCATGACATAAATTACTCGAGTGATCCAATACTCAATACTCGAGTAAACTGATCAGAATCTGAATAAAAACAAGGTTTTTCTAAAAGGATTTTCACAAAACTTTTAATAGAGCTATTTAATCAAGATTTAAAGTATCTTCACTCTTAATCAAACATTATTTAAATATTCTTAAAATCACCTAAGCTACCCACACCAATGAGATGCATTGCATAAAAATAAATATTACATTGAAATAGAATTAATAAAAATCCTAATTCTAATCTTCATGTGGTGTAGCTTGCTTGTTGCCAATGTTGTTGCTTGGAGAGAGATTGTTAGCATCAAAACATGAGAATCCTACAAACTCCCCCTTTTTGATGATGACAAACCTCCTTTTCAATTAAGCACTAAGTTTTAACATACTCCCCCTAAATGTAAAACACCTAGGAAAAATATAATAAAACTTAACCTACAAGAACAACATCAACAAAATATTCTCCCCCTTTTGGCATCATTAAAAAGATAAGAATTATGAGAAAAGTCCTTTGCCAAAAGTGGAAGGTAAGTAGTTCACAATGGTATAAAAAAAATATAACAATAAAGACAATACCAAAATAAACCACAATAGTGCCTCAACGAATAAAAACGTACAACGAATATAGCACCATAATCCATAATATCATAGTATCACACTAAGCAGCAAATCATAGTGTAAAGCAAAAAGACATCAACCATAGCAAATAATCAAACGAAACTAACCAAACTAGACCATACACAAGGCCCTAAAACATAGTAGCAACAGAGTCATTAACATGAAACAAAAACATAAACATAACATAGTCAGAAATATGCATATGAAACATGAAACAGAAATCAACATCAAATGAAAATGATGATTTGATGAAGAACCATATAATAGAGAAGAGAGAAATACGAACAAGATATAGAAAGAAACGTGAAAAAGATGCAGTTTCCAACAGTTCAGTTTTTAAAATCACGTAAGTTACTCGAGTAATGTTCATGCCACACTCGAGTGATTCGAGCAGTAATCGAGTGAAAAGAAATGTTACTCGAGTATGCCGAAGATTAAAAAAAATTTTACTCGAGTGATGGATGAACTAATCGAGTGATACGAAAGTCATTTTAAAATTAATCGAGTGACAGACAGAATTACTCGAGTAATACGAAAGAGTTTTTTAAAATTACTCGAGTGAAATATCTGTTACTCGAGTGAACTGTCCAGAATTTTAAAAATTTCAATTTTTCATGCAAAAAACATTTTTCATGCACAAACACATAGTAACACTTAGCATTTAGCAAGTAACACACATACAAATAAAGCAATTAACATATTATAGAAAACATACACACATAACTACATATCACAAAAAATAAGAAACACTTTAATAAGATACAACAACTCAAAATACAAATCACATTGAAATAGGCTTGAAGGTGATTTCGAAAAGCATCAAATATAATTAGCTAATAGTTGATTCATCAAAAATACCAAGTTCTCTTCGAATTTTATAAAATGTGTCCCTTGGTAATGGTTTTGTAAAGATATCAGCTAATTGATCCGAAGTTTGAACAAACTCAATAACACAATCACCTTTTTGAACATGATCTCTCAAAAAATGATGCCTAATTTCAATATGCTTTGTCCTTGAGTGTAATACTGGATTTTTAGTCAAATTAATTGCCGAAGTGTTATCACACTTTATAGGGATTTTTGTCAAATTTAAACCAAAGTCAGATAATTGTTGTTTCATCCATAAAAGTTGTGCACAACAACTACCTGCAGCTATGTATTCGGCCTCCACGGTTGATAAAGCAACACAGTTTTGCTTTTTGGAAAACCACGATACAAGTGAATTACCAATTAAATGGCATGTTCCGCTTGTACTTTTTCGCTCAACTTTACAACCGGCAAAGTCAGAGTCCGAATAACCTATAAGTTTTAGAAAAGCATCCCTAGGATAATAAAGTCCAGTATTCGTTGTACCCTTTAAGTATTTCATAATTCTTTTGACAGCAGTTAGATGCGACTCTTTCGGTTTTGCTTGAAAACGTGCACACATACATACACTAAACATGATGTCAGGCCTAGATGCAGTTAAGTATAACAAACTACCAATAATACCACGATACTTCGTTACCTCTACCGCTTTTCCAGCCTCATCTTGATCTAGGTAGCATGCAACGCTCATTGGTGTAGAAGCGGATTTGCACGAATCCATCCCAAAACGTTTGAGAAGCTCTCTACAATATTTACTCTGATGAATATAAATGCCATCATTAAGCTGCTTTATTTGAAGGCCAAGAAAGAATGTAAGCTCTCCCATCATCGACATCTCGAATTCGCTTTGCATCAAGTCTGAAAACTTCTTACACAAGTTATCGTTAGTAGCACCAAATATAATATCGTCAACATATATTTGAACCAATAAAATATCCTTACCGGAACGTTCAATAAAAAGTGTAGTGTCAACAGTGCCTCGTTTAAAACCTTTTTGTAATAAAAAATTGCTTAGTCGGTCGTACCAAGCTCTAGGAGCTTGTTTCAAACCGTACAAAGCCTTTTTCAGTTTGAAAACGTAGTCCGGATGCTCAAAACTCTCGAATCTGGGAGGTTGTGACACGTAAACTTCCTCTTGAATGTATCCGTTAAGAAATGCGCTCTTAACATCCATTTGATACAATTTAAAATTCATTATCGAAGCAAAAGCGAGAAGAATACGAATAGCTTCTAGTCTAGCAACAGGAGCATATGTCTCATCGTAATCGATTCCTTCTTCTTGACTATAACCTTGTGCTACCAACCTAGCTTTATTCCTAACAATAATACCCGATTCATCTAACTTATTCCTATAGATCCACCGAGTACCAATTACAGGACGATCATCGGGTTTTGGCACAAGCTCCCAAACTTGGTTTCTTTCAAATTGATTTAATTCTTCTTGCATGGCCATAATCCAATGATCATCTTGAAGAGCCTCTTTGATACTCTTAGGTTCTATTTGAGATACAAAGGCAACATAATAACAAAAATTATTTAAAGTGCGTCGGGTTACCACACCCTTCGCAATGTCACCTAAGATGTTAGAAGTCGGATGATTTTTGTTTGATTTCCAAGCTATTGGTAATTGAGATTGAATCTCTTGTGCTAAGTCTTTATCTTGTGCTTGCACCTCTCCATCTTCAATTTGATTCTCTTCCATTTGTTGTGGTGTTGACTTCTCATGATCCAAAAATGTACCTATATTATCATCATCACAAGAAACAACACAATCTCCTTTCGAAGATTCATCAAAAACAACATGCACGGATTCCTCAACGGTTAATGTTCTTTTATTGAAGACTCTATATGCTTTGCTATGGGTTGAATAACCTATGAATATGCCTTCGTCGGCTTTGGAGTCAAACTTGCCGATCGGTTCGTTTCCGTTATTTAAAACAAACACCTTACACCCAAAAACATGAAAATGTGAAATATTTGGCTTTCGCCCTTTTAAAAGTTCATAAGGTGTTTTATTTAAATGCGGACGAATAAGAACCCTATTAAGCACATAACAAGCAGTGTTTACCGCATCGGCCCAAAAATATTTAGGAACATTTGATTCTATCAACATAGTACGAGCAAGTTCCACTAATATTCTATTTTTCCTTTCTACAACTTCGTTTTGCTCGGGAGTCCTAGGAGCTGAAAATTGATGATCAATACCAAACTTATCACAAAACGCATCAATCCTAGTGTTTTCAAACTCACCTCCATGGTCACTTCTAATAGACACAATTTTCAAACTTAGTTGATTTTGGATGAGTTTGGCAAACTTTTTAAAACATTTATAAACTTCACTTTTTGCGGATAAAAATAAAGTCCATGTGAATCTAGTAAAATCGTCTACTAAAACAAATCCATAGTAATTGCCACCTAAACTTTTAATTTGTGAAGGGCCAAACAAATCCATATGGATGAGCTCCAAAGGCTTTGTTGTGCTTATCACATTTTTAGGTTTAAAAGAACTTTTAACTTGCTTGCACTTTTGACAAGAGTCACAAATGCCATCAAGCTTAAAATTTAGTTTAGGCAAACCAATCACTAAATCTTTTCGTAAAAGTTTGTTTAATTGATTCACATTCACATGAGCAATTCGTCTATGCCAAAGACGAATTTCATCATCAAAAGATTTGAAACATTTTGAAAATAGTGAAGTTATCTCATCCAAATCAATTAAGTAAGTGTTATTAGAGCGACGACCAACAAACTTAACACTATCATCTATAGAAGACTTAATGAAGCATAATTCCGGAGTAAAAGTCACATAATTGCCCATATCGCATAGTTGGCTTATACTAAGCAAGTTGTGTTCTAAGCCTTCTACGTATAGGACATTTTCTATGACAAGGTTAGATACGTTACCGATCTTCCCGACTCCTAGAATTTTGCCCTTGTTGTTGTCGCTGTATGTCACAAATCCACCACTTTTCGGAGTAAGTTCCATGAGTTGCTTTTTGTCTCCCGTCATGTGTCTCGAACAACCACTATCCAAGTACCATTTGCGCTCTTTGGTTCGAAGACACACCTACAAGAAAGATATCATTTGGTTGACTTAGGTACCCAAGTGGTCTTGGGTCCTTTGTTGTTAGCATGGGGAGAAGTCCCCTTAACAATCCAAATATATTCTCCGCTTGGTATACCAAATTTCTTTATATTACATTTATTCGTGGTATGCCCAAAGATCCCACAATAATGGCAAGTTGGGTTTTTAGAAATCTTATTCTTTGAAAATCCACCAACTTTGCGATAATTGCGTTTCTTAGGTTTGGTATAGCCAAGACCGGATCTATTGCTATTGTTCCTTTGAGTTGAAAGCAAATGATCTAATGAAGTATCTCCTTTCATGAGCCTTGCAAGTCGATCATTCAAATTAAAAACTTCTTTTTCCAAAGACTTGCAATTTTCACAAGATGGAGTCTCATTTGATTTCAATTCACAATTGCATGTAGAGTTTGCATAAATGAGTTCAAGAATTTCATTTTGAAGCTTAAGTTCTTCTAAATCTTTTTGAAGTTCAATTATCTTTTCATGTTGCTTCATTATGAAATTCTTTCTTTCAACATTTATTTTAGCAAGTTTCTTCAACTCTTTATGCATCTCTACATACACATTGTACAATTCATTGAATGAAGGAGAATTAGAACTAGAGCTAGCATCGGAAAGATAATCTACCTCATTGACGTTCTCACTTGATTTAATGCTCGAAGATTCCTCTTCATCAAGCTTCGTCATCAAACATAGATTTGCAAGTTCTTCATCATCCGATGAGCTAGATGTTGATTGACTCTCCTCTTCATCCCATACTATGTAAGCCCTTTTTCCTTTAGATGAGTTGAACTTAGAGTTGTCACCTTCCGACTTCTTAGAATGAGTTGGGCATTTTGATCGATAGTGACCAAGCTTTCCACACCCATGACACTTGATGTGATCCTTGTTAGTCTTATTTCTTGGTTGAGAGTCCTTAGAATCTCTTTGTCTATTCTTATTAAAGTTTCCCTTTCTCTTAAAGAACCTACCAAGCTTTTTAACTAGCAAGCCAAGGGTCTCATCATCTATATCGGAGTCCGAGTCATCCACTTGAGAGTTTTCCTCTTGTGCCTTAAGAGATTTTGAAGTTGATTTAAGAGCAATCCCCTTTTTCTTTCTATCGGCATCTTCATTCATGGATAACCGTCCAAGCTCCATTTCATGCTCTTGAAGCTTTCCGAATAGAGTTGCTAAGTCAATTTGATCCACGTCTCTAGCTTCCATAATGGTCGTCACCTTAGGTTGCCATTCCCTGCTAAGACATCTCAAAATCTTATTAACAACTTCACCATTAGTAATAACTTTTCCAAGTGCAGAAAGATGATTTATGATATGAGTGAACAGCTTTTGCATGTCACCTATGTTTTCATTAGGTAGCATACGAAAGAGTTCATATTCATGCACGAGTGTATTTAGCCTAGCCCTTCTAACCTCCGAAGTGCCCTCATGTGTGACTTGTAATGTGTCCCACATTTGTTTAGCATCAACACATTGAGATACTCGAAAGAACTCATCATAAGAAAGAGCGGACGTGATGATATTTTTAGCTTTTAAATCAAATGCAACTTTCTTCTTATCATCATTGTCCCAACTCGATTGTGGTTTGACCGAAACAACATCATTTACTTTCGTTTGAGGAACAAAAGGTCCATTCTCTATGGCGTTCCAAATTTCCATATCTATGGCTTGAATAAAAATTTTCATGCGGACCTTCCAATAAGCGTAACCCTCACCATTGAATAGTGGAGGACGATTAATGGAAGTTCCTTCACCACCAAAAGGATTTGAAATTGAGCCCATTGTTTCCAAGTAAAAGGATCTTTTCGAAAAAGCTTTTTAAGGCTCGGATTTTTCGTCCGAGCTCTGATACCACTTGTTGGAAACCAACAAGCGGCTCAATATAGTCTAGAGGGGGGGTGAATAGAATATTGAAGCCTTATTATAGATTTTTCGTCCACCTAAGAGAATGGTTTTATGAAAATAAAATTTCTTAAAAATTCAAGTCAGATTACTCGAGTAACTCAAGACTTCACTCAAGTAATACGCAAGCAAAAATAATTTCACTCGAGTATTCAGCAAATCACTCGAGTATTACGAAAGCTATTTTTAAATCACTCGAGTAACAGAAAACCTACTCGAGTATTGTTCATAAACTGAAAGCAGATTACTCGAGTGACAAGAACTTTACTCGAGTAAACTGGGTAAAATTCAATTAAAACTCAGTTTTCAATGGAGTTCTTCAAGAATAACAATGCTATGATGATTCAACAAATAATGAATGATTAATATGAACAATTTCAAGTAATATTAACATGCAATTTTAGATCAATTGAGTAGAATTAAGAAAACCCCAATTCTAACCTAAAAATGCAATTGTTAATGAATTAATGCAATACAAGGAATGAAAATAAAAGAGACACAAGGATTTATCCTGGTTCACTTTCACCCACTTGAAAGCTACTCCAGTCCCCTCTTGAATCAAGAGAGATTCTTCACTAGAAATCTTCAAATGTAGATTTTACAATGTTTTAAGATGCAACTAGATTCTTAGTTCTCCTATCTTAAAACCCAACTCAAAGTGTGTACCAAACACTTTGATCTAATCTACCCCTTTTGAGAATTCTAGATTTCCTTGCTAATTGATTGAAGATGCTTCCAACCAATCCTCTTTTCTTGCTTTGATTTGATCCTCAAAGTCTTCCTTGTGAGATTCTTCACTTGTGTTGAAACTTCAATGATGCAATCACAAATTGCAAATCTTCAACAACCACTAAGAACAAAAATTATGATCTCAAGAATATTTGAACAATGAGAGAAATAGAGTGAAGAATGAAAAGTTTCTTGTTGAATCTTGATAGCTCTTGAAAGATGTAAAAATAGCTCTTGAATTGCTTTTGAAAGTGTATAGAAAATTGTAAGAATGAATGTGTATCTCATGTGAAAGATAAAATTATGTCCTTTTAAAATTTTCAAACACTGATTGAATTACTCGAGTAAACCATATAACATCACTCGATTAAAACATGTCAGATTAAGTTACTCGAGTGATGTGTAAACCATTACTCGATTAACCTGTCATGACATAAATTACTCGAGTGATCCAATACTCATTACTCGAGTAAACTGATCAGAATCTGAATAAAAACAAGGTTTTTCTAAAAGGATTTTCACAAAACTTTTAATAGAGCTATTTAATCAAGATTTAAAGTATCTTCACTCTTAATCAAACATTATTTAAATATTCTTAAAATCACCTAAGCTACCCACACCAATGAGATGCATTGCATAAAAATAAAGATTACATTGAAATAGAATTAATAAAAATCCTAATTCTAATCTTCATGTGGTGTAGCTTGCTTGTTGCCAATGTTGTTGCTTGGAGAGAGATTGTTAGCATCAAAACATGAGAATCCTACACCATTCCATAATCTCCTTGTGCAAGGAATTTACAGGAAAGGCTAAGGTTTGTTTTTGCAATGGAATAAAGTGTGTACCATTAAGTCAATCAATTTCGGATTTGAGGTCAAATCCTCTCCAAGAAGGGGGGAATGATGGTAGGCCCAAAAGAGACACAATGGTCAAAAACAAATTCAAGCTTTCCAAGATAATTTATACCAAGAACTTTTGGAGTATTAAGTTAATTTTGTTGTTCTTTCCTTTTTGTTAATGGTTTTGTAATAAGGGCTTAGGTTTCTGCCCAATTGGTTTGAACTTTTAATGATTTGTTATATGTTTATTCAAATTGTAATAGCTAGATTAGGATTAGGCCAACCATAAAGTTCTCAAGAGAAGCTCATGGTTTCAAGGCCAAGAGAATAATCATTCCAACCAAAGGAATATTCAAGTCGTGATTGAGAAGGAGGAGCTACAAGATGAGCCATCAAGCCATGCCATGACAATCATTCAACTTATGATTAATGAGAAGGAGTTCTAAAGTAAAACCCCATCATGATGCATTAATTGTTTTCGGTTACAAAATTCATGGCCATGAAAGCAAATCATCATTACAATTATCAAGGCCATCAAAATGCATCAATGAGGTGAAAGTTACAAATTCAAAGAATCAATCATGAGCATTAATGAGGGAGTTACAGAAACTCCCCGGTCCTTAATTAAAATTGAATGCCCATTAAAGTATTTGGTTGCTCCATCATTGAGGCTCATGGCTAAGCTTAAAGAACAAGGAGAGTGTTACTAGCTCATCATCATTAAGCATTAAGGAGTGTATGGTTACACTTTATAGCCATCAATAAGGTGCAACATTGGGTGGAGGTTACAAGAGCTTAAGGACCATCATATTTGCATCACTCATCTTCACGGCCAAGCTTCTTCTTTAAGAGTATTAGTGTGCTTTTATTTGCTCACCAATGTGTATTAAATTCGTGACCCCCATTTCCCTCTTAAAGCATAATCATGTATAGGTTTTTATTATGTAACCTCCTAGTTAATGTTTGACTGTATGCATATGATTCCAAGGCCTTGTTGAGTGTGTAGCCTCCTTATAAGGAGCTTTGTGGATTGGAATAAAACTTAGTTTTTCACCTTTGAAGAAAATAACGTGTGACTTTGCTCACATTTCCAAGAGAGTGATTCTCTTATTTGGTTGTGGGAAGGAGCTAATTGTGTGAAGCAATTGAGTCCAACCAAGGCTTATCACTTGGTTCTCAAGTGTGGCGCCTCCTTCACTATCCTTTGTTCTTGTTCTCTTTTCACAAATTGGTTTTAATCATCATTGTCTCGTTTCCAGTTTTCCTTTATTCCATTCAAGACTTAGACTAATTGAAGGAGTTTCACAAGAACCAACACCCAATTGGTCAATTGTTTCTTGTTATTCAAGAGCAACCATATTGGAATCATAGGTCTCAATTCTTGGGTGTATCATAGGTTGTATTTAATTGGGTTACCCTAGGGTCTCGTGCACTAATAAACGAATGTCTAACAATTCAAAATTCCAAATACAAAAATAATTATTGAAACCGTGTAACATTGTCATGCAATAGAAAATAATATTTTTCTAATACAATAAATAACACTTGAAAATCATATTTAAATTTACTTAAAAATAAAACATCATAATTTTCCCAAAATAATGAGAAATTCGTGGAAGCATCATTTTATACCAAACCTTACAAAAATAATTTTACATTTCAACACGATCATTTTGACTGTAAATTCGTCTAATTCGGATTTACCAGTCAAAAGTTATGAATTTTCAAAGTTAAACAAATCAAAGAAATCACTGGATAATAATTTCTCCAAAACATAAAATAACTTCTCACCATAAAGTAAATTAAATCCTTTTAAATCAACAAAACACAAGAGTTAAATATTTAATCAATTCTAAAATAATTTCCTTCTCGGCCACGTATTATTATAACTCAAATAATATTTTTATATAACTTTAAAAGAATCGACCAATCAGAAATTCCCAAAAAATCAATTTATCAAAATGGGGAAAATGCGAGTGTTACATTCCTCCCCAACTTAAAAATTTCTCGTCCCCGAGAAATGAAATGAAAAGAAAACACAAACATCCAAAAGCACAACACACATCGCTTCTCGACCTCCAATTCCTTTGATGATGCCACTCCTCAGTAATCAAACTCTTCTCATCGTGCCGCATGTATACCGAATTGAGCCAGGATTAAACATGATCAATCAAAAAGAATCCTTAACAATCTCACAAGGTCACTACTTCCTGGGGTTACATGAAAAATGTGAATTGACAGGGTAGGTCACAAAATTTATTAACAAAGAATTGCAAGCGAACACGTTTACCAAGTTCAGTGGAGTACGGTTTGGTCTTTAAATCCCATGCCAACTTTTACGCAACCACTTGCTCGTAGGCACACTTTTTCCTTCAAACCTCCATTCGGAGTTACTCCTTTCTATCTAATTCCTTCATTTCATCAGTAAAGATTTAAACCTTAGATATTAACTTAGGCTACACTCAGACATTCACCGTCTTTCACATTCATAAAGGTATAAGATCTAACTCTAAGGCCATTAAAATATCTCTTATTCATTTGTAACCAACATACATGACAACATTAAGTTCTCTTCATTGACCCAAAATTCCTAAATCTCCAGCTAATCCTCCTCGTTCGATCCTTAAGGCGACACTGAACTTCAATTTTTCTTTTCACCACTTTCCTTATTTTACAGGAATTTCACCATAATTTTTGTTCTATGTCCTCAAAATAACTTCACCCTTCTTTCAGATTCATCCTAAATGTTGGAAATTCATATTGCTCCTTGCAACTTACTCCCTTAACTTAAACACTCAATAGTCCTAATACCAAAATTTCTCCAAAATCCTCCACTTGCCGACAACTTACACTACCTTCATCTCCTTCTTGCTCCCCAACTTTAATCAAACTTATCAAAATAACAGTCTAATCTACAATTCTTACTCACGTTCGACCATTAAATCACACTTGGCTTTCCAATCTTACGCTACTAAGGGTAGACATATTACTCTGTTCCTTAAAGATTACGTCATTTCGGGGTATAACCGCCGCTTTCAAGCTTATACTAGATTGGTATTCTTTCTCGGGTCATTCTATAGTTCGCAATTTATTCGGGATACGGTCCTCTTTAAAATGCCACTTCTATCTTCCGGGAATGAAGGAAGACACTTTCTATCGGGATTCAACTTATGGGTAGGGTCTATCTCTTGCTAACTGGCCTTACAAGGGATCAGTTTAGTCACTATGCTCCTTCAAATCCTCAAATTTCACAATGCGAAGGTTGAATCATATGCCTTATTTCTTAAGGGTTACACTGACGAGGGGCATTATTGCTACGATTAAGCTCCAACTTTAATGGTGTCCTTGCTAGGTCATTCTATATTTACATTCTTCCTAGGTTTCTCCTCTTTAAGACTTTACTTCTAGCTTCCTTTGTCTCGCTAAAACACTTTCCGAAAGGATTCCACCCATTTACACCATCTCTTATCCACCGGCTCGCTTTCCTAAGCACCTGAAAGGAACAGACTCCAAAATTTTTATTTCAAACCCCTGATTAATGCACGACTCCACCATTCTCCAACTCTCAATCTTCTATAGTCAGGCCTATCAGGTTTTTAATCTCACTAAAGGTTCGGCAAAGATTTGGCAGGGTTATACTTGGGCACGAAAGATCGGAAAGAATATCATTGGTTGTAGCATAATTTATTATTTTATCAAAGCCTTTCAGCAAAACGAGGGGTTCAAGGACAACATTCTATCCTTCGAAAGACACTTGTCACAAATCACAATGAAAAGGGTTCATAAAGGTCGAAAAGCTTATGTCCGGCAAGTAAAAGACATACCAAATGGGTTATCAATGAAAAAGGGCACGAACTGTTAGAAGGTGCTGGTTCAACCTTGACTCAATCAGCTTTTATCGCCACCAGACGCAATTGTAAGTAGACAAACAGAGAGACGGAACGCTCCAGCCGATCAACACAAAACCTTGGTAGACCATCCCTTGAGTGTAGGCATTCAATCAAGGAAACATAACACTGACTTAGACACGTAATCAAACAGACAGAGCTCAAACAGACAAAGCATGTAAGCCCATGCTTACGGCGACTAGGACAAACTTTAGCTCTTGATAAACTTTATCTCTGATACCATTTTGTAACACCCCGATTTAGTAACTTGAATTTATTTTTATTAAGTAAAAAATTGGAAATTCTTTTTTTACATTGGTGACGTGGGCATGAAGTCATTTTGTAAAACATTTCTTGTTCAAAAACATTTCCATTATCACATAAATCATTCATGTCCCACCTCACATGTTAAGTTCCAAATCGAGATGTTACCAACACCGCGCTTTGAAAGCCAACTTATCATAATCATAAATCATCGAATCTCATTTCAAATATCAAGTGTGAGAACATTATTATCAGTACGGGGTGACAGGATATCCGAGTAAAGTTATCAGAGTCTACCTGAACCAAGATGCAACATCACAGCAGAATATGATAAATACTGAAGAGAACGAACAACTGTTGGCAATTCGGCAAGTGTACCAATCGCACAAGTAATACAGAGTAAGTAAAATTATCGTTCCACTCGGGGATTGCAAATTTTTTCTAATTTCTTTCACCTAATTGCGATTACTATGTGAAACTTGTATTAGTTTGGTGTTTAGAGATAGGAGTGTAGAATTAAAAGAATGAAACAAATCAGAAAACAAAAAGTAATTAAAAACAAATATGGAAAAGGTTAGGAACTTGGTTTCATTGTAGGATCAGGTTATTAATTATGAAAATATGCTTTTCAATAAATCAAAAAATCCATAAACAATAAAAGCTAGATCTCTCATGGTAATTATGTTTCTTACCCCTTAATCCCTTAAGTGAGTTCTAATTTATAAGAGTTATACAATTACCCAAAAGTATTCCTACAAATTGAATAATTATATTATTTGGTTGAAAGGCCTAATCTTAATCCTAATTTTCCAATTAAGGTTCAGATTACCAAAGCAAAACATAAAGTAGCTAATTCTATGAATTGTAATTAAAACACAACCAAGCAATTGATTTAAAAGGAAAAACATTAATTCATAAATAAATAGCCAAATTAAGATCCATACAAATCCACCCTATTCCTAACAAGAGGTTCAATTATACATATTGGAAGAAGAAATACAAGGAATGGGAAAAACCAATAATCATAGACAATAATCAATTTACCCCAAGAAATCTTCAATCTTCCAATCTTCAATCCTTGTGCCTGGTCTCCTTGCTCTCAATTGCAGAACAGCCTCTCTTCTCTAATCCTGATTCTATTCTAATAACTTATTTGGCTCTGAAAAGTCTACCTAAACCTAATGGAAAAACCTATATTTAAAGTCTAAAACTAATCCCAATTGATAGGAAGCAAAACTGATCAGAAATCAGCCCAATTGGGCTTTTTGCGATGCGCGCGCCTGGGTGTGTAACACCCCGATTTATAATTAAGACATTAACAAACTTAAGTTTAAAATAAAATAGTGAATTGAAACTTTCTTTTTACAAAACAAGTTTATAATACACATTGGGGGATTTCATTCATAATGTACATAGCTTCAACTGGAATTCCCTTCTTTCGACTTGTTCGCTGCGCACTCTAAACTTCAAGCTTCTTGCACAAGTACCTAAAATGATAACCACTAAGGGTGAGACATTTTCAAAACATAGTGAATTAGCAGATAATAAATAGTACATAATAAAATGTAGGAATAATAATCAAATCAGAGGATGGAATAACAAAATGCACCACATTCACATAGCAGAGAAAACATTCAATTCAATCCAGCCAAGATCTCCATTCACATTCATTCATTTCCATTTTCACAATTCGTTTCATTCCACTATACTACACATATACTTTATAATACTTTTATGTTCAAACACATGAACATGCAATGCAACTTTACACTTTTATGATTTAATTCCTTAATCCAATGTTACGCTTTTCATTTTACTTTATACACTTTATACACTTTAACACTTTCATTGGATTCAGTGAATTAAACCTATATATATAGATATCAATGCATGCACTTTTCTCCATTTCCTTTAGAATAGCACTTTATCTACATTGTACTTCACATTCTCCCCAAAGGAGGGTTCTTCGTACAATGTACACTTTATAACTTTTGCCTCACATCCCCTCCACACTTTGAGAAAGATAGACTAGGAGTAAATGTTCCTCTACCTTTACCTACATTGCACTTCACATTCTCCTCGTAGGAGGGTTCCTCATGCAATGTAGGCTCCGCTGTACTTCACGTATTGCGTCCATCGTACAGGGGAGGAACCACCCTCCATAGCCACGAAGTAGGGA
This sequence comes from Crotalaria pallida, assembly GCA_037953625.1. Classification (NCBI taxonomy): domain Eukaryota; kingdom Viridiplantae; phylum Streptophyta; class Magnoliopsida; order Fabales; family Fabaceae; genus Crotalaria; species Crotalaria pallida. The sequence goes on from CM075654.1 coordinate 91,160,862, forward strand.
AGTGACCGATAGAATTACTATAGTGTGCACAAGACCAATCACCAATTCAACTAGTACTTCACATTCTCCCCGAAGGAGGGTTCCTCATACTAGTTTCTGCTGGGGTGATCAAAGTCCCCTATAGTAACTCCCGTGATTGTTTCATAAACACAATCAAATCACTATCTACTCACGCCCACTAGTTCTATGAACCTTCACATTTTCCCCGTAGGAGGGTTCTTCAGTTCATAGAACCTGGAAATCGATTATCTTTCCCAATTTCCTAAGGTCCACCTTACTCCATAATGCATGTGTTTCTAGTTCATTTTAAGGTGTTTATAATAATCGAACCCTTTTAATACTTTATACCAATTTGGTTGGGTTCTCTAACATAGGATAATTGGCCATACTTTATAAATAATACATATGTAGCGTCTAACCATAATTATACACATTGAGAATTTAGCCACAATTATACACATTTAGCAGATAAACACAATTTAGCATTTAGTTTGCACAACAAATTCTCACAGATATCAGACATTACAATCGACATACTCCGGTATGTCTCAGAGTGCAGTAATATAAGTCAGCTCCCTAGGGTTCTTCACTTCCTACTTTAACAACATATAAAAGCAGATTTAACATAATTATTTCCAATATATAAAAATCAACCAAAAATACAATAATCATCTCTAATCAAACTCTTACCAAGCACTATTTTGCTACCGACACTCTAATTTAACTATTAAACCCAAATACTATTATAAACTCTAACTATCCCTAACTCAAAGTGTTGAAAAGTGTCTCCCCTTACCTCAACCAAGGAGAGAGAGAGAAGAGACCTTTACCAATTCCAGCCTTAGCCTTTGCCTAGACCCTTTTTAAGCCTCAACCAAGAAGCTCCCAAGTGAAGTAAGAAGGAAGGAAGAGAGAGCTTGGTTTCCTTGTATTTGAGGGAGATAAAGTGAGATGGATGATGGATCTCGATGATGATTGAGGTTGGAGCCCTTAAACCTTGAGGAGGAGGAAGAACATCACTTGTTCTTGGTGGAGGAGAGAGAAACTCGTGAGAGAGATTGAAGGAAGGATTGAGTGTTTGAATGTGATGGGGATGATGATTATTGGTCACAAGAACTTGAGATCCTAAGGTCTAAGGGTCGTGGAATGAGTGTTTTTGGAGGAAGAAGGGAAGAAAATCGAGTTTTGGATGAAATGGGGCTTGATTCCCTTTTATTTTTTTTCCATTCTGATGCGTGTTAATCGATTAACCAGTTGGTTAATCGATTAACCAGTGTATTCCATTTTTTACAAGCTATCAGGTCTTAATCGATTAACCAACTGGTTAATCGATTAAGCAGCTCAGTCCACCATTTCTTTGCACTTCGAAGCACCGTAACTTCTTTGAAAGCAAGCTTCCCTACATACTAAACTTGATATCCAATGGTGGAATTTGTGTTTAGAGATGTAAATCTTTTATTTTGAATTTCCTAATATAGGGTGTTTATAACACTGAAAACACCGCTCTAACGCCTTTTGTTCATCTTTCAACCTCCTTTCTGATGCCAATGCTTCCTAACTCCTTTATGGCACTCAAAGAGCTCCTAATCCTTCATTTTAAATCCTTTTTAGAATAATCCTTACTTCCAAATCTTATCATTATTCTAATTACTCTAGGAATTAAAATTCAGGATGTTACAATTCTCCCCCACTTATTAGAATTTCGTCCCCGAAATTTCGTCCAGTTTCCTTTAAATGGAGAACCATCCCGGACAAAGGGTTCCTAAACTACGAGACTTACTTCACTTTGGTTTTACTCCCCCACTTGGGTTCGGCATACTACCTTGCATTAGTACACTACTACATTCTTGCACTCAATGAAGAGTACGAATTATGGTTTGATTTGGTTAGTCTCACGAGAAGACTCTATCAGGTTTTCTAAGGTTTACTCTTCTTGCGGTTAACGTTTCAAGAGTCCCACTAGTAAGACTCCCAAAGGGTCTTGGGTTCTCAAAACTCAGGTTTAACTTCCCCAAGGAAGTCGAAAATGGTTTCTAAGATTAGCTGGGTTCCCTCCGGAATTCTACATCAAAGGTTTGGAAAGGGTACTATTACGCTCTAAACACTAATACCCGCAAAGGTTGATTATAATCTAACCCTAAACATACCACTTAACTCCTATTCCTAGGCCCTAATCACATACATTCATTATTCAAGCAAACATAAATCATCTAAACATCATTCCAAGTTCAACATTCATACAACATTTCGCATCAACATACATTTCAAACATAAGTGTGACTTAACCCTATTTCCTCCTGAGCTAGTTATAGTCTACCCTGTCTAACTTAGGGCTAAATCTTACCTCTACACACACATTCATCACAATCATCACATATTTGAAAATCGGTTCAAAAGGGGTTCGGGGGATAGGACTTGTATGGTTTGTAACCAAAAATATATTTTCATCAATTCACTTTCCTAATGTTATGAAAATTGTGCAAGTGGCGTCCCTACATATGAAAGATCATTATTAGAAATTTTCAGGTCAATCCAAGTTCATTAGGTTCATTTTTAACCCTACGACCACTTTGTCAAAGAATTGTAATTGTCGGGGGTGAACCTACATCAAATTCACTTAAAAATAGTAGAAAAACTCCAATTGACCTCAAAATTTAAAGGGACACTACTTATACTTAGCCCAAGGTTGTGTAAAATTATCAAACCGAGCATGTTAAATTCACTTCATTTAAAACTCTAACTTGCTCCAATTGGCTTGAAATGTTTCATGAAACAATGATTGTACCTTAGGGTGTTTATGTCAAATTTTCCAAGTCAATCAAAAATCCTAAACCCAAAAACTTAGTTTTCCATTTTTATGTAAAAACCCTGATTTCCCAACAGTCACCTAACCACAAACACATACATTTTAAAATCTTTGGTTTGAATAGTCACTAGGTATGGGAATTTAAAATTTAGGAAGAAGATCCCATACTAATGAAACACTTAGAAAACAGTTATACATTTATAAAAACAAAATTCTTCGGAAATTAGGTTCCTCTCTTGATGAGAAACAATTAGTTTCATTTTGAAAATTCAATAAAACTTTTAATCATGCACGTCACCATAAAGAACTACCTCCATCTAGCCTCATGAGAACCTAGATGAAGAAGTGCAACTTGTTCAAAATTGTCAGACTCAGAGGAAAAAGGAATATGCTTTTAACTTAGAAAATTCAGTTTGGTAAATCGTCAAAAATTGGAACAATAACATTCCCTTTTTCTTCAAGTTTGAAAATTTGAATTTCATTCCGAATTGATTTGGGTCGCGTATGAAGGGTTCCTATTTAATCGACATGTGACTTGGTTAAAACAAATGAATTAATTCACTGCTCGTTTACTTAGGAATCCTTGCTTTCCTTACTACTCTCTTAAAATTTGGTCGTGCGACTTCACGATCCATTTGGAATGTTTGTGATTCGGTGCAACACTTTGAAATTCATTTTGAACACTCACATCAATAAACAAACAGTCATAATAATATTCACTTTAATGAAGCAATCAACGTATAAACATATATACACCTATACTAGTAACAATCTAGTTAAAATTCGATTCGGGCACCTTTCGATTGAATTAAAACCCCTTTTCTTGATTAAATAAACCTCTTTTTACTTATAAAAGTTTTATTGTTATATTTGGGGTTCAGGTCCAATCGATAGGGACTCCATACTTATCTTTCGTTTAGTATTAAAGTTATCAGAATCAAATTAATGGTGGAATTAACTACGAGTTAAACAGAAATGTTTTTGTTGTTTTCGTGGATTCTCATCTAGTCGATGTGAACTAAATCACTCGGTTAGGTTAGTATCGAGTCAATAAATTATTTTGATTTTCATGGTTCCACTTCTAATTTTACCTTCCGCCTACTTTAACGCTAAACTATTCCACATTTAAACATATTTCGAGGGCCTTTTGATTGAATCCGAACCGCTTCCCAAACTGGGCAAAAAGTTTCTTTTATACTCGTAAATCAGGTTGGTATAGTTCAGCGGTTTAAATCCGATCGATCGGTACTCAATTTTTATTCTACATTTGGTGTCACGGTCACTTCAATTGAGAGTAGCCTTGAAACCGATTACTGATTTAATATAAACATTCTTTTTCGCTCTCTAAGATACTAGTCTAACCAGTGTGACTTTAATCACTCCGTTGGATTAGTATCGAGGTCATAACTTGATAATCCATTCAGTTTCATTTCTAATCACCGTCCAATTACTTTGACACCAAGCTACCCAACCAACATACATTAAAATCATTCACAAATAAACACAGCAAAGAAACAAGACATAAAAGAACTGGCTCTAAGGTTTCATACATAGGATATCGTTTACTAGTTCACGATAGTGCACAAACTCCTAGATTTCGACGACTTCACCTCCCGATAGATACAATGTCGGATTGGCCAGATCCAACACTACATTTAATCGGTGGTACTAGTCCTCGCAATCTAGCTTGAGTTCCTGTACTTCGTTTTGAATGCCTTGGCATTAACAAGATTTCCTTTGTATAAAACTTTGACTTTTAGTTAACCTAAAACTCAAAATTTTCGCTTTCTATCAATCATTTTATACCACTTAGGTTTCCTGTTTGCAACTAAGTATACATCTACAATATGCGATTCTTTGAATCCCTAAGGGATCCACTTAGGTTCCAAAGAATTCACTTCTCTTTTTATGTTCATAAACATTTTTCTCAATTTTATCAATTGTCAGCATTCCCATTTGCAAACATAAACCTATTCTGTTCGTTTTCATTTAAATAACAATTCCAGTTCATCAAGAACAACAAGTACATCAACATCAGATATTTACTTTCCCACCTAGCATATTTAACGACACTAAGCACCGAGCATATTCCACAATCACGTACAATAAAAATTTTCTCTTAGATAAGTCTCACCTCGGAATAAGAAGCTTGAGATGAGAGTGTTCGCAGCGAGATAGGGACCACTTTCCCTCGGGCCGAAAGGAAGGAACTGCTCTGATACCATAAATGTAACACCCCGATTTATAATTAAGAGATTAACAAACTTAAGTTTAAAATAAAATTGAAAATTGAAATATTCTTTTTACAAAACAAGTTTATAATACACATTGGGGGATTTCATTCATAATATACATAGATTCAACTGGAATTCCCTTCTTTCGACTTGTTCGCTGCGCAATCTAAACTTCAAGCTTCTTGCACAAGTACCTAAAATGATAACCACTAAGGGTGAGACCTTTTCAAAACATAGTGAATTAGCAGATAATAAATAGTCCATAATAAAACGCAGGAATAATAATCAAATCAAAGGATGGAATAACAAAATGCACCATATTCACATAGCAGAGAAAACATTCAATTCAATCCAAGATCCCCATTCACATTCATTCATTTCCATTTTCACAATTCGTTTCATTCCATTATACTACACATATACTTTATAATACTTTTATGTTCAAACACATGAACATGTAATGCAACTTTATTTTACATGTCAATCATGGTTTTCTAATTTTCATAATTAACAAGTTCACGAAAATTTTCTTGCTAGGGTTCTGCTAGGGTTTCCTCCCATCTCTCTCACGGCTGCCTTGGCCGTTGATTGCCGCCATGGCAAAGAAACGGGGGAGACCTCCCAAATCCCCTGGACCTAGTGAGAAAGCTATCAATGACTCTTAGAAAATAGGACTTGAATTATCAGAACTAGATGATGAAGACTTGGCAGACATAGATAGCTTGTCGCCTAAGCAAGCTGAAAAGCTAATGAAGAATTTTGATCTGATTCGTGAGAAACTCAAAGGCAAGGCTCCAATAGCTACCCCTGAAAAGCAATCAAATGACAACCGATCTGTGGTGCATGAGGAAGGAGACATTAACAGGACTACAAGTAATCCTAATTTTGTTAAACCCCCATCTGTCTGGGATTCGTTTGACATTACGAAACTCAGAAACGCTGGGGAAAAACTGAATTTTGTTAAGCCTGTAGTGAAGGAGGGTGTGGCCATTAGAAAGATTGAACAGGCTGACATTGAACAAGAAGAGAAGTACTGGCAGCAGGCCCTTGTGTGCTATGTCTTGGGTGCAAGACCCCCCTATTCTGTGATTAGTGGATATCTGAAGAAAATATGGGGACAGTATGGTATTGACAAGATCCTGATGAACAATGATGGAACAGTTGTGGTAAGATTTAATGATGTGGAAGCAAGGAACAAAGTCCTTGAGATTGAGATTTACCATTTTGATAGAAAGCCTCTGATTATAGCCCCATGGAGTGGAAGACCAGTTTCAAGGTTTCATTTGGATTGTGCCCCTGTCTGGATCCAATTACCAAATCTAAATCTAAAATTTTGGGGAGCCTCTGCCCTTAGCAAAATAGCTAGTCTAGTTGGCACACCAATAATGGTGGACCAGGTAACTAAGGATCGAAATCGAATCAATTTTGTGAGGGTTCTTGTGGAAGTCAATCCTAAGATTCTTCCAGAAAAAGTATTCTTTGAGGATGATAAACAAAACATCATTGCTCAAAAGGTAGAGTATGAATGGAAACCGGTTCAATGTGCAAAATGTAATATGTATGGCCATGATAGTAAGTCCTGCAGGAAGCAAACCAAAAAGGTATGGGTTGAAAAAAAGAAGCCTTCAAGGGAAAAGATTGAGAAAGTGGATGATCTGTTGAATCTCAAGCAATCTTTGGAGGATGGAACTATTCCAGAGGAAAACAGAGATGCTACTAGGGAGAGGGTAAAAGGCCTTGATCAATTGATGATAAATCCTGAACCTAATGTCCAGGATAATACTGTTTACAGTGAGGGCAAGGAAGTGGAGGAAATGGAGGAGGGTCAATGGACCACTGTTGTCACTAGAAGCAGAGTTCAGACCAGGCATACCAATCATAAGGGTGAGAGTTCTTCTCTTCATCTGAATGGATAAGCTAGCTATTTTGAATATAAGAGGGATCAACCACCCTCAAAAACAAAAAGAAATAATAAAGTTGGTTTTGAAATTTAATATTGGTATTTTTGCTGTTATTGAAAATAAATTAAGAGAGTCCTCTTTTGAGGCTGTAAAAAATAAATTGTTTTATGGCTGGGGGTCCTTCATTAACTTAGAGGATCATCCAGTATGGAGAATTTGGCTGGTTTGGAAGCAGGACATGTTTGATGTTCAGATTATACATAGCACAAGTCAAATGGTTCACTGTTATGTTACTCACAAGATGTTGCACTTCCAGTTCAACTCTACTTTTGTTTATGCTAGCAATGATGCGAATGAAATGAAGGATCTCTGGAATGGGTTAAGAGATATTAATCAGGACATGAATATGAGCTGGCTCATTGGTGGTGATTTTAATTGTTGTTTGAATCCTAATGATAAATTAGGAGAGCTTCCTGCTGAAGTTAGCCATATGCAGCAGTTCAGGGATTGTGTGGACCATTGTGAATTGCAAGATATGAGATATAGTGGATGCTTTTATACATGGAACAATAGACAAGATGGGGTGGACAGGATTTACAGTAAACTGGATAGAGTCATGGTGAATAATGACTGGTGTGATCAATGGCCTGAAGTGGAAACTGTGTTTCTCAATGAAGGGATCTCTGATCATAGCCCTATGGTGATTGATTGGAAAACTAAACATAGAAGGAAACCAAGTGGGTTCAAGTTCTTGAACATGTTATCTCTGGATGAGGATTTTCTGCCTATTATTCAGGAAGTGTGGGAGCAAGGTGGAGAGGGCTATGATATGTTTAGGGTTATGAGGAACCTGAAGAGGCTTCAACAACCTCTAAGGATCCTTAATACTCAGAAATTTGACAGTATTGACAGAAAGGAGATTATGTGCAAGGAAAAATTGGAAAGAGCTCAAAGCCTACTGCAACAGGACCCTATGAATGCTCATTTGCAGAGAATGGAGAAAGAGGCTAGTCAGGGTGTCTATCATGCTGCCTTAAGCTTCTTGAGACAGAAAGCAAAACAAGATTGGCTTAGAGAGGGGGACCAAAACTCAAGGTTTTTTCACAATTCAATAAAGATGAGGAGATATAGAAACAGAATTCTCAAGATACAGGATGAAGCTGGTCAGATTCATACAGATCAGGAGGCTATTTTAAGAACTTTTGAGGATTACTATAAGGCCTTATTGTCTGGGAACAACACTGGATGGTGTATTAATGAGGAGGATATTAGGAAAGGTAAGGTTCTTACCCCTGCCCGACAGATCAATCTCATTAGACCAGTATCTTCAGAGGAAGTAAGGCAGAATTTTATGGAGATGAATGTTGATAAAACTCCAGGTCCAGATGGGTATGGTGCAGGATTCTATATTTCTGCTTGGCCTATAATTGGTCAGGATGTCACAAATGCAGTCCTGGATTTCTTTTCTACAGGTAAACTACTTAGAGAAGCAAATCAAACAAATCTTGTACTGGTTCCTAAAACTGAGTGTCCAAACCTAGTCAATGATTTCAGGCCTATTGCTTGTTGTAATACTATCTACAAGTGCATTGCTAAGATTATTAGTAACAGACTGCAGAGTTGTCTAGCTGAGATAATTCATGAAAATCAGACAGTCTTTATAAAGGATAGGTCCATCATCCACAATGTCCTAATCAGTCAAGAGCTATTGAGGTTATATAGGAGGAAGACTGTCTCACCAAGATGCTTGATGAAAGTTGATATTAAAAAAGCATATGATAGTATAAGCTGGAGTTTCATTGAAAATAGCTTGCAGGCCCTAAAATTTCCAATCAAATTTATTCAATGGATAATGGAGTGTATAAGATCTGTTTCTTTTAGCCTGGTAATTAATGGTGCAAAGTTTGGAAGATTCAATAGCTCTAGGGGGTTGAGACAAGGGGATTCTATGTCTCCTCTAATTTTTGTTATTGCTATGGAGATGCTCACTCGTAAGCTGAAAACTACATCTCAGAATCCTGCTTTCAGATTCCATCCTCTATGTAAGGAAATTGGCCTAGTAAATTTGGCCTTTATTTGCTGATGACTTAATGATCTTTTGTAAGGCTAATGAAAATAGTGTATCTCTCCTAAAGGATGCATTCAATGAATTCTCTAGGAGTTCAGGTTTATATGAAAATTGCAGCAAATCGCAGATATTTATAGCTGCAGTTCAGGATCAGATGCAGCAGAGATTTCAAGAAATTACTGGGTTTGTGAAAGGGGTTTTTCCTATTACTTACCTGGGGTTGCCAATTACTGCAAAGAAATGGTCTGTGAGTACATGTAGATCCCTTGTTGACAGAGTTACTAGAAGAATCTCTTCATGGTCCACGAGGTCCCTATCATTTCAAGGCAGAGCACAGCTAGTTAATTCGGTCCTTTTATCTTTGCATGTGTATTGGGCGAATATTTTCATTATCCCAAAGCCGGTAATAAAGTAAATTGAACAAAAGTGTAGACAATACCTTTGGGGTGTTGATAGCAGAGGCAGATCTAAAGCGAATGTGGCTTGGAATTCAGTTTGTAGAAGTAAGAAACATGGTGGTTTGGGTTTTCATAATCTCATGGTGTGGAATTCAGCTGCTGTTGGGAAACAAGTCTGGCACATGGCTCTGAACAAGGATGAGCTTTGGATTCGTTGGGTTGGAGTGGTGTACTTAAAGCAGATGAATTTCTGGGATGCTCAACCGACTCAGGCTAGTAACTAGCACTGGAGAAAGCGGATTAAGATTCGTGATCTCTTGAAAGCTCATATGTTGCACTTATTTAACCAGAATCAGAGCTACTCGATCAAAAAGGGATATGATGTTCTTATGGGTCAGCATGCGATCTTCCCTCTTCATAAACAAATCTGGAATTCGGCTTCATTACCAAAGCACAAATTCATCTTCTAGACGATGGCACATAATCGATTGAAGACGAAGGAGGTTGTTGGTAGATATCAAGAAATTGAGACTTTGTGTGTCCTGTGTGGCGATGCAAGTGAGACTAGGGATCACCTCTTTTTTGAGTGTCAATGGAGTAAGCAATTGTTAGAGCTAATGGCAAACTGGATTCATTTAGATTTGGTGTACGTCAAATACAGGAATTGGACTAGGTGGATAAAGCATGGTTTTAGGAACAAGCAGAGGCACCAAGTTGTTGTTGTTATGGTTGCAGCGTGTGTGTATAATGTTTGGATGGAAAGGAACAGGCGTGTCTTCACAAACCAGTGCAAACTATTAAACCTATATATATATATATCAATGCATGCACTTTTCTCCATTTCCTTTATAATAGCACTTTATCTACATTGTACCTCACATTCTCCCCGAAGGAGGGTTCTTCGTACAATGTACACTTTATAACTTTTGCCTCACATCCCCTCCACACTTTGAGAAGATAGACTAGGAGTAAATGTTCCTCTACCTTTTACCTACATTTCAATTCACATTCTCCCCGTAGGAGGGTTCCTCATGCAATGTAGGCCCCGCTGTACTTCACGTATCGCGTCCAGCGTACATGGGAGGAACCACCCTCCGTAGCCACGAAGTAGGGAAGTGACCGATAGAATTACTATAGTGTGCACAAGACCAATCACCAATTCAACTAGTACTTCACATTCTCCCCGAAGGAGGGTTCCTCATACTAGTTTCTGCTAGGGTGATCAAAGTCCCCTATAGTAACTCCCGTGATTGTTTCATAAACACAATCAAATCACTATCTACTCACGCCCACTAGTTCTATGAACCTTCGCATTCTCCCCGTAGGAGGGTTCTTCAGTTCATAGAACCTGGAAATCGATTATCTTTCCCAATTTCCTAAGGTCCACCTTACTCCATAATGCACGTGTTTCTAGTTCGTTTTAAGGTGTTTATAATAATCAAACCCTTTTAATACTTTATACCAATTTGGTTGGGTTCTATAACTTAGGATAATTGGCCATACTTTATAAATAATACATATGTAGCGCCTAACCATAATTATACACATTGAGGATTTAGCCACAATTATACACATTTAGCAGATAAACACAATTTAGCATTTAGTTTGCACAACAAATTCTCACAGATATCAGACATTTCAGTCGACATACTCAGAGTGCAGTAATATAAGTCAGCTCCCTAGGGTTCTTCACTTCCTACTTTAACAGCATATAAAAGAAGATTTAACATAATTATTTCCAATATATAAAAATCAACCAAAAATACAATAATCATCTCTAATCAAACTCTTACCAAGCACTATTTTGCTACCCACAATCTAATTTAACTATTAAACCCAAATAATATTATAAAATCTAACTATCCCTAACTCAAAGTGTAGAAAAGTGTCTCCCCTTACCTCAACCAAGGAGAGAGAGAGAAGAGACCTTTACCAATTCCAACCTTAGCCTTTGCCCTAGACCCTTTTTAAGCCTCAACCAAGAAGCTCCCAAGTGAAGTAAGAAGGAAGGAAGAGAGTGCTTGGTTTCCTTGTATTTGAGGGAGATAAAGTGAGATGGATGATGGATCTCGATGATGATTGAGGTTGGAGCCCTTAAACCTTGAGGAGGAGGAAGAACATCACTTATTCTTGGTGGAGGAGAGAGAAACTCGTGAGAGAGATTGAAGGAAGGATTGAGTGTTTGAATGTGATGGGGATGATGATTATTGGTCACAAGAACTTGAGATCCTAAGGTCTAAGGGTCGTGGAATGAGTGTTCTTGGAGGAAGAAGGGAAGAAAATCGAGTTTGGGATGAAATGGGGCTTGATTCCCTTTTATTTTTTTCCATTCTGATGCGTGTTAATGGATTAACCAGTTGGTTAATCGATCGATTAACCAATGTATTTTATTTTTTACAAGCTATCAGGTCTTAATCGATTAAGCAGCTCAGTCCACCATTTCTTTGCACTTCGAAGCGCCGTAACTTCTTCGTTACCCGTCGGATCTTGCTCAAATTTGATAGCAAGCTTCCCTACATACTAAACTTGATATCCAACGGTGGTATTTGTGTTTAGAGATGTAAATCTTTTATTTTGAATTTCCTAATATAGGGTGTTCATAACACTGAAAACACCGCTCTAACGCCTTTTGTTCATCTTTCAACCTCCTTTCTGATGCCAATGCTTCCTAACTCCTTTATGGCACTCAAAGAGCTCCTAATCCTTCATTTTAAATCCTTTTTAGAATAATCCTTACTTCCAAATCGTATCATTATTCTAATTACTCTAGGAATTAAAATTCGGGATGTTACAGGGCGCACCAGGCCTCACGCCTGGGCGCACCAGGTCTGATGCTGATGGTTCTTCGTGGGTCGCGCTCCTGGGGGTGGGGATTCCACGCCTGGGCGTGCCAGCCTACTTCCGACTCCGTTTCACTTTGTTCTTGCGCCATTTTCAAGATTCTTTCATCCTCTTTTCAGCTCCATAATTATTTTCTTCAATTAAGCTCCGAAAGTACCTGAAATATACACAAAACGGATCAAAATGTTCAAAGGATTCTAAATTTCCTAACTTCCTAAAAACTATACAAAAAGTACTAAATTTACAAGAGAAACAAGCCAAATCCATAGTAAAAGGGAGTCTAAATCATGCTCAACACATCATATATTGGACCCAAATCACTCCCCCAAACTTAGTATTTTGAATGTCCCAGGCAAAAGTAAAATAAAAACTCTAGAACACAAGACCAATTTCTAAATTAATATGCAAACACCTAATCTAAGACTTCAGACTCATGACTCAGACACTTTTATTCACAAGCATTAACTTCATCAAAAACTGGTTAGAAAAACAAACTCCAAAAGAACTAGAACTAGCGAACACTCTCAACTTCACTGTGTGTATCTCTCATGTGTATCAAGGGTTAATTATAACAATTCACTCAAGCTCATACAATGACAGTGTGTTACCATAAGCTTGACCATAGACCCAAATCTCCATTGAAATTATTGAATACATGAAAAAATCAAAAGGTCTTAATTTTTGTTGTAACGTGGCCATGACTAAAGATGAAAGGTGGGATAAAAGAAACAAAGGATTGTTACAAAGGGCTAAAAATATGAAATCAAACAATATCCCTTTAACATATGAATGGAGCATTGGTTTTTTTAACAAATATCAACTCCAATATTTAATTCTCCTTCATTCTTTTTCATTCCCAATCTCTCTATTCTCTTCCCTTTTCATTATATTTTTATTTTTTTTCTTTCTTTTGGAAGAGAAATAGAGGTCACAATTAATTCATTCAACTCAACAGTTTCTGAATCAACATATTCCCAATTGCACCATTCACATTTCAAAGGATACCAAAAATATATAACATTTATGAAAAGGGTACCAAAGAAATCATATATCAATAGACTCAAAGTGGGCCACTAAGGGATAATGTTTATCAAAACTCTGTTGAAGGCCAGAAAAAACACAATCCTAAGTGCCTTAATCATCTTAATGCATGCAATCAATTATCAATCTCAAAATGGTCACCGGTCAAGTTCTAGAACACAAAGTCAAAGTGAACACACTCATGAATGAAATAGGGGTCTCAAAAATCAGAATAATCAATAAAATCACCCACCCCATCATTAGGCTCAAAAACTCACTAGGCTACAGTCAGTTCACTAATAACTTGTTCCAAAACAGTTTATAAAAATGACCAGTTCTCAACAAAACTTAAAACTCAATCCAAAACAGTGTCATATAATCAATGAGTCATCATCCTAAATCAAGTATTTACATATATAATCAGAAAAAAATAGTCCTATGCCTAGAATAATTATCTACCTCTACCCAAGACATAAACCAACACCAAATATGGGAGAATAATTCAAGTCTGAAAAATTTTTATTTTGTTTGTCCACTCCCCCAAACTTAGAGGTTGGCTTGTCCCCAAGCAAACTAATCTAACCTATAACTACAAAATAAAAATTATAAACAAAAGCAAGGAGTTAGAGAACTTCCCTTTGTAGCACAGCTTTCTCTCTTGATGCACCATGGAGGATACTCCCCCAAACGTATTCACCTGTGTCACATGAACAACTAAAAATAGTGCTAGAAGCACCTCATTAGCAGTTACATACAGAAAGTTCCAACTCTTTATTAACTAACTAACTTAAAAAGAAAACCTACACTACTACATAATTACAAAGAATCCACCAGGATCCCAAATCCTATAGGTTAATTCCCATGTGATGCAACAATAACAAGTTATTCCCACATCCCATGGGACAAACCTTGGATGATGGTGGAGTAAGGAAATTTTAAAAATAAGCTCAATCCCACCAGGGTCAAAAGGTGCATTCCTTACTCCATGCATCATCTCAGACAAGTTATTTCTTTTCCCATTCATGAAGTTGTTAATTCCATGAATTAGGAAAACCACCTTTCCAGGTTCCTATTGTTTAAAAATGATTTAGATTGATTTTTAGATTTTTCATGAAAGCGCAGAGGTTGAATATAATGGAAAAAATTTGAGTCATCCAAGCATGCAATAGATTTAACTAAATTTTTAAGTGCAAGAAATTCATCATGCAAGGGTGGATCAAATTTTTCTACCATATTCAAACCTTCTATTTTTTTATTTCGGTCCACTTCCTCAAACTCATTATGCACATTTTTCTCAATTTGCTCCTCCATAGGAGTTTCATCATTGGTCACATCCATCACCACCACTTTTTCCTCTCTTTGAAGAGAGTCAAAAATTGTTGGTGATGCTTGTGACTCTTCATCTAATGGCTTTGAAATGTGTTCAACTTTGATTTCAAGGTTCCTTGAATTGGAACCTTGAATCGGGTAATAGGTTCTGATTTCTTCAATAAAATCTTTAGTGGTTTGAGAACATTTCTCTAAAGCTATTTCCCATGGAGCTTTCTCCACGGGAATTGGCTTCACATAAAATGGTTTCTTAGCTGTAGCTTCTAATTTCTCTAAAGCTAATTCTAATGAAGTTTTTCTATAACTTATGTTTTGTGCATAATAGTATGGAGAATAAGGATCCGAAATAAAACTATCACAATCAAAATCATTATCAAAACTATAGTTATACATGAAAAGGGGAAAGTTACACAAGTAATTACAAAAAAGGTATCGAAGAAATTAGAATCGAATTTCAATCCCCGACAACGGCGCCAAAAACTTGTTGGCAATTCGGCAAGTGTACCGATCGCACAAGTAATAAAGAGTAAGTAAAATTATGGTTCCACTTGGGGATTGCAAATTGTTTCTAATTTCTTTCACCTAATCGCGATTACTATGTGAAACTTGTATTAGTTTGGTGTTTAGAGATAGGAGTGTAGAATTAAAAGAATGAAACAAATCAGAAACTAAAAAGAATTTAGAAGCAAATATGGAAAAGGTTAGGAACTTGGTTTCATTGTAGGATCAGGTTATTAATTATGAAAATATGTTTTCCAATAAATCAAAAACTCCATAAACAATAAAAGCTAGATCTCTCATGGCAATTATGTTTCTTACCCCTTAATCCCTTAAGTGAGTTCTATTTTATAAGAGTTATACAATTACCCAAAAGTATTCCTACAAATTGAATAATTATATTGTTTGGTTGAAAGGCTTAATCTTAATCCTAATTTTCCAATTAAGGTTCAGATTGTAACATCCCAAATTTAATTCCAAGTATAATCTATGTTGGGATGGTCTTAGGGTAGAAGAAATGGAGATACAAGTTAGAATCTAGCCAAAAATACATGTAGAACTAGGGTTAAAAACATGGCACCATAGGAAATTCAAAATAAAAGATTTACAACTCTAAACACAAATTCCACTTTTGGATGTGAAGTAGGATAGGTGAGGAATCTTGCTTTAAAATTTGAGGAAGACCCAATGGGTAACGAAGAAGTTATGGCCTTCCAAAGTCTAGATGCTGCAAAATTGTGCAGCTTAATCGATTAAACTGAAATTTAATCGATTAAGGTCTGCTGAGGGAAAAACTTTAATCGATTATTAATCGATTAAATGCCGTTGCTGATGAAAAAAATAAAGGCAAAACACACGTTCCTTCCCTTCCAAATTCGAATCTCTCTCTTTCTCTCCCCTAGGGTTTCATTCTCTATCATCAAATCCACCAAGAGCAAGTGGGATTTCTTCATTCTATCAACAAATTTCATCCTTCTCCATTTCAAGTAAGTGTTTAATGCCATGAATTTCCTTTTTCTCTCTCTAATTCGTCCTCCCCTTTCTCTCTCCTCTATCCATGGTGGTTTTCAAATTCTAAGCCATGAAGCTCTACTTTTTCTCAAGCTTTGGCATGAACCACGGCATAAATGATGTTCTTTTCCTTTTATGGCTCTATTTTAGGTTCTATTCTCATCTTTTGGTTGTTGGCTTTTTCGTGGAAAAGCTCAAGTGTAGAGCAAGCAAAATCTCCTTATCCTTAAGTGTTTGAGGTAATGGGTTGGATATTGTGAGCATTGCCTTGTTCTAGGGAGTTGGTTCTAATTAGTATATAATGATTTTTTAGGGTTATGTGTTAGGGGAGAAAATTAGATTATAAACCCTAGGTTATTGAATATAAAGTTCTAGTAATTAAATATGCATGATGTTGGATGTAAAGATTAGGAAAAAGGAAACCCAATGATATGATAATGAATTAATTGGTAAATGAAACTTGGATAATGATTATATTGAAGTGCATGAGAAATTGGTTAATGTGATAATGAAGATGATATAAATGAGTTCTATGATTATTGACTTTATTTGTAAAGTTGTGAATTAAATGATAATTAATTACTGTTGCAAATACATGTATGTGTTGTGGAGTAAATTGATATAGGAAGAAAATGGAATGGAAACGATTATATGTGATGAATGTGCCTATTTGTACTTAAATGCTAAATGAGTATAAATGTTAAGTATTATCAATTGTGAACTAAGGTCATGGCTTATGAAATTGAACTTGTGAATATAGGAAACGGAAGTAAAATGATTATGTGTAAACGAAAGTGAAAGATGATATATGTAAATTAAAATGAAGGGCAATCTAAATGCTGGGCAATAAAAGAGAATACTACTTGGTATGATTGTGATAATTGAGAAAGGAAAAGAATAAGGAAACTACAAGAATGACTAGTTGTTGAATGTGTGTTGTTGTACTTAAATGTGTTACAATTAATTGAACAAGAAAGTGAATAATTCTTGGCCTCTGAATTGAGGCACCGAACATTGAGAATGTGGTGTATGCGTTGGCTTCTGATTTGAGGTGACAATTAAAGGAAAGATTTGATAATTGATATAGGAAATGAGTATGGAAAAAGAATGAATGGGAAATGTGTCTAAGTGTATTTGTGATTGTATATGTTAAATTGTTTGTGTAAGAAGATGAAAGTATGATTTGGCCTCTAATGTGAGTAAATGTGTAATGAATTGTTGATAATGAGAATGATGTTTTAGTATAACTTATGTGGTGGTATGAGGTACCTTCCGGTGTGGAGGTGAAGTACCACCAGGCCAAATTGTATGAGGTACCTTCCGGTGTGGAGGTGAAGTACAATGGTATGAGGTACCTTCCGGTGTGGAGGTGAAGTACAATGGTATGAGGTACCTTCCGGTGTGGAGGTGAAGTACCCATAGGCCAAGTGTATGAGGTACCTTCCTGCGTGGAGGTGAAGTACGATTGTGTGTTGACCTCTGACCTGAGGGACACAAGATGAATAAAATGTTTAAGTGTTGACCTCTGACCTGAGGGACACAAAATGAATTAAAATGATTGAGTGTTGACCTGTGACCTGAGGGACACCGGATGAATTAAAATGAAAGTGTGTGTTGACCTCTGACCTGAGGGGCACGAAAGGAAATAAAATGAATGGGTGTTGACCTCTGACCTGAGGGACGCCAAATGAATTAAAGTTAATGGGTGTTGACCTCTGACCTGAGGGACACCGGATGAAATAAAGAATTGAGTGTTGACCTCTGACCTGAGGGACACATAATTTAAATATGGAAATGTATAAGGGCCTCTGTTTTGAGGTGATAAATGTGTTGAATGAAATTGTTCATTGGCCTCTGATTTGAGGTGATGTACTGAAATGAAATGAGTATGTGAAATGAATAAATTAATAATGGAAATGGATGTTGAAATGAATAATGAAAATGGATGTTGTAATGGAATAATGAAAATGGAAATGTGAAATAAATAATGAGTATGGAAATAATGAAATGAGTATGGTGTGCAATATGTGAATATATGCTTATTTGCTAATTGTGTTTGACCTAGTGGGTTGTTATGTCTAGTTAGAAACTGCTTTCTATTTCATGTGCAAAGCTCACTCCCTTACATTTTCAGGTACGGAGATTGAGCTGGCACAGCCCCCGGCCGAGCAGGAGTACTTTCCCTTACAGGGAGAGTAGGGTGTTATGGGTTTAGAGTATAATATGGACCTAAGCCTCTTATATTATTTTGATGTAAATTTAATATGCATATTTTAAATGAGGCTTAGGATGTTATGTTTTGACAAAGTTATATGTTTTGGTTATGACACTCAAACTTAGTATTTCCGCTAATACTCTGATTATTTTTATGCACTCTGATATATTTGGAGCCCATTGGGTGTTGATATGACTTATATATATAATCTGAAGCCCTGCTGGCTATTGGTTGTTTAATTGAAATTGTTTATCACAGGTTGAATTTTGGAATAGTCCTAAAAACAAACAAAACTCTGTCCGTTTGACGGGTGATTTTTATTAAATTAAAAATGAAATTTCAAATTCATATTTTTAATAGCGGGGTTTTAAGGGTAAAAATCATAGGGTGTTACATTATGGTATCAGAGCAGTTTCTCCTCGGCCATGGAGTTGTACAAACTCCAAATGATTACTCACCTAGCGAGTAATTGATGCTCATAGTAATAGTCTAAGATTATAATAGGATAATTATAGTATTATGTATCTACTTAGTAATTGAGTCTTACTGGTCTATTCTTCCTGGCTAAGCAGTATGGCTGGAAGAAGGGCTGGTAACGATGGACTTGCTGCTATTTTGGAGCATCTATCTCAGATGCAGCAGCAGGGGGAACAAATGGCAGCTGCCGCAGCGGCAGCAGCTACAGCAGCAGCAGCAGCTCTGCAACCAGCTCCAGTTGAGATTGACTAGATATCTCGTTTCCGAAAGAATGATCTGCCTCGCTTTGAAGGTGGAAATGACCCGGATGGAGCGCAGAGGTGGATATAGGAGATAGAGAAGATTCTCCGTTCTCTTCAACCACCAATGAAGCAGTATGTTCGACTAGCCGAATTCATGCTGACCAATGAGGCAGAACATTGGTGGGATCAGCAGAGGAGAGGATTGGCGGCAGCTAACCCTGTGATTCCTTGGGAGATGTTCAAGGATCTATTCCTGGGGAAGTATTTCCCTGAAGATGTTAGGAGGGAGAAGGAGATTGCTTTTCTCCAATTGACTCAGGGGTCTATGTCTGTAGGGGACTACGCAGCTTGGTTTGAAGATCTCATCCGATTTTCTGATTATCGGTATGCAAGTGACCGGGGCAAGTGTGTTAAGTTTGAAGCTGGACTTAGGAGTGATCTTCGCCTCTCGTGTGAGTATCACAACATTGATAACTTTGCTCGCTTGGTCAACATGGCAAGCACCTATGAGAAGGGTCTCAAATGAAAGCTAGCTGATGAGAGATCTCGGGCAAACCAGAGAATCGGAGGTCAAAATAAGGACAAGGGACCGATTCAGAAGTCAGGTCCATACTCTCATTCCGGGGTCACGTTTCCTAGGGAATCCGGACCAACAGTGAATGCTTATGGTCCAACACCAACTTGTCAGCACTGTGCATGGCAGGATGCATGGGGGAGTGTGCTGGACATTGGGTCAAAAGGAGGGGTTATGCTTTCACTATGGACAACCCGGACATTTTGTTTCAAATTGTCCTAAGAACACAATGAAGAAGGAGATTAATGCTGCTAAGGCACAGAAGGCCCGTGGTGGTCCATCATTGCAGAAGGGGACATTATTTACCGTCGAGGGTGACGAGGTGGACCCAGCTGATATGGCCGCAGGTAACTAATGTTTGCCAAGTCTATGCGTAATGTTTCTAAGTTCGATTGTTGTGGAGTTAGTTTTCTCCTTAGCTAGCTAAATAGTGAGTTAGTAATGTCTTAGGGTAGAATTGTTTAAAAATATGTTGGATATCTGCCCTTCCAAATTCGATCTTGTTCTTATAGAGAACGTATGAAAGACCTTATAAGGAATTCTTCAGTTTGAGAATTCTAGTATCAAGTGACCAATATTATGATGTGATGTTGTTATTTGATGTAATGTAAGGTTAGAATTGATCACTCTAATTCTTGCATTTGTTAAATGATGACATTACTGATAGAACCTGACAGTGATGTGTTGTTGGTAGACGTGAGGATGGGATTGATCACCTCAATTCTTGCATCTATCAATAAATTCTATCATTGTAACCTTTAAAGTGAAAGTAGACAACCAAAGTAGTGACTTCCAAGGAAATAATTCTTAGTAAAGCCAACCTAACCTAGAAGCATTCGTTCAAAAGCTTCTTATAAAGTTAGAGAGTAGATAGAAAATAGTACTAAAGAAATGAAGTCTTGGTGTATGCTACTTGTTCCAAAGTAGTGTAGCCAAATGCTAAACCCAAGGATGAGTTACAGAAGTTATTCTTAACCATTATATCCACCAAACTGATCTTGAGCAATTTGACACTTACTTCGAATCTTTTCCCGGTTCTTAGATAACCATTCGTAAGAATAGCCGGTTGTGCCAAATTTGTAAATCCTTGTGTTAAGACCAAACAATTCTGACAAGTGACCCAGCCAACGGCAAGTTGTCATACCCTTCACCTTTGGTAGTTGGGTAAATCTTGGAACTAATGTGGACTTCTTCCTTCCTATTCTTTTTAATCGATTCATGGAAGAAGTTGATTGTGGAGCATTTAGTAGGAACTGTGTCTGCTCTAATCAACTAAGCATTGGGGTGCTTCTTGTTCATGAATGCTTGTGTTTTTGAAAGATTCTAAACCTTACCGGTGCTAGTCAATCCTGGTGAGAAGATAAACTCTAAGGCGTTCTATCCTACAAAAATCTTCCCATGCCACGATCCCAGGGTATCTATTCTGGGAAAGATTCTAAAACTATTCCGGAAATGCTAAATATTTCGAGTTTTCCCGTTCCTAGCTAAT
Source organism: Crotalaria pallida (assembly GCA_037953625.1). NCBI lineage: Eukaryota > Viridiplantae > Streptophyta > Magnoliopsida > Fabales > Fabaceae > Crotalaria > Crotalaria pallida. The sequence continues at coordinate 91,181,965 of CM075654.1, forward strand.
GCAACACCTGCCTTACATCTATCTGAAGGACGATCGGAAGCGGATTCACCCAATCCCACCTCCTTTAGCATATAGGTAATTGGGTATGTTGATGCCAAGTGGGGGAGCACTTCCTACCCTAATTTAGACTCTGTCAAGGTAAGGGCAAATCGAAGGACTGACGGAAGAAACCAAAGGGGATTAAAGATAGGAATCGCAAGTCCTATCACCGGGGTGATTCTCCATTTACAGAACCTAACGGAATTTCGGGGGCGAAATTCCAATAAGTGGGGGAGAATTGTAACATCCCAAATTTAATTCCAAGTATAATCTATGTTGGGATGGTCTTAGGATAGAAGAAATGGAGATACAAGTTAGAATCTAGCCAAAAATACATGTAGAACTAGGGTTAAAAACATGGAACCTTAGGAAATTCAAAATAAAAGATTTACAACTCTAAACACAAATTCCACCGTTGGATGTGAAGTAGGATAGGTGAGGAAGCTTGCTTTAAAATTTGAGGAAGATCCAACAGGTAACGAAGAAGTTATGGCCTTCCAAAGTCTGGATGCTGCAAAATTGTGCAGCTTAATCGATTAAACTGAAATTAAATCGATTAAGGTCTGCTGAGGGAAAAAATTTAATCGATTATTAATCGATTAAATGTTGTTGCTGATGAAAAAAATAAAGGCAAAACACACGTTCTTTCCCTTCCAAATTCGAATCTCTCTCTTTCTCTCCCCTAGGGAACCATTCTCTATCATCAAATCCACCAAGAGCAAGTGGGATTTCTTCATTCTATCAACAAATTTCATCCTTCTCCACTTCAAGTAAGTGTTTAATGCCATGAATTTCATTTTTCTCTCTCTAATTCGTCCTCCCCTTTCTCTCTCCTCTATCCATGGTGGTTTTCAAATTCTAAGCCGTGAAGCTCTACTTTTTCTCAAGCTTTGGCATGAACCATGGCATAAATGATGATCTTTTCCTTTCATGGCTCTATTTTAGGTTCTATTCTCATCTTTTGGTTGTTGGCTTTTTGGTGGAAAAGCTCAAGTGTAGAGCAAGAAAAATCTCCTTATCCTTAAGTGTTTGAGGTAAGGGGGTGGATATTGTGAGCATTGCCTTGTTCTAGGGAGTTGGTTCTAATTAGTATATAATGATTTGTTAGGGTTATGTGTCAGGGGATAAAATTAGATTATAAACCCTAGGTTATTGAATATAAAATTCTAGTAATTAAATATGCATGATGTTGGATGTAAAGATTAGGAAAAAGGAAACCCAATGATATGATAATGAATTAATTGGTAAATGAAACTTGGATAATGATTATATTGAAGTGCATGAGAAATTGGTTAATGTGATAATGAAGATGATATAAATGAGTTCTATGATTATTGACTTTATTTGTAATGTTGTGAATTAAATGATAATTAATTACTGTTGCAAATACATGTATGTGTTGTGGAGTAAATTGATATAGGAAGAAAATGGAATGGAAACGATTATATGTGATGAATGTGCCTATTTGTACTTAAATGCTAAATGAGTATAAATGTTAAGTATTATCAATTGTGAACCAAGGTCATGACTTATGAAATTGAACTTGTGAATATAGGAAACGGAAGTAAAATGATTATGTGTAAACGAAAGTGAAAGATGATATATGTAAATTAAAATGAAGGGCAATCTAAATGCTGGGCAATAAAAGAGAATACTACTTGGTATGATTGTGATAATTGAGAAAGGAAAAGAATAAGGAAACTACAAGAATGACTAGTTGTTGAATGTGTGTTGTTGTACTTAAATGTGTTACAATTAATTGAACAAGAAAGTGAATAATTCTTGGCCTCTGAATTGAGGCGCCGAACATTGAGAATGTGGTTTATGGGTTGGCCTCTGATTTGAGGTGACGATTAAAGGAAAGATTTGATAATTGATATAGGGAATGAGTATGAAAAAAGAATGAATGGGAAATGTGTGTAAGTGTATTTGTGATTGTATATGTTAAATTGTTTGTGGAAGAAGATGAAAGTATGATTTGGCCTCTGATGTGAGGAAATGTGTAATGAATTGTTGATAATGAGAATGATGTTTTAGTATAACTTATGTGGTGGTATGAGGTACCTTCCGGTGTGGAGGTGAAGTACCACCAGGCCAAATTGTATGAGGTACCTTCCGGTGTGGAGGTGAAGTACAATTGTATGAGGTACCTTCCGGTGTGGAGGTGAAGTACCCATAGGCCAAGTGTATGAGGTACCTTCCTACGTGGAGGTGAAGTACGATTGTGTGTTGACCTCTGACCTGAGGGACAAAAGATGAATAAAATGTTTAAGTGTTGACCTCTGACCTGAGGGACACAAAATGAATTAAAATGATTGAGTGTTGACCTGTGACCTGAGGGACACCGGATGAATTAAAATGAAAGTGTGTGTTGACCTCTGACCTGAGGGGCACGAAAGGAAATAAAATGAATGGGTGTTGACCTCTGACCTGAGGGACACCAAATGAATTAAAGTTAATGGGTGCTGACCTCTGACCTGAGGGACACCGGATGAAATAAAGAATTGAGTGTTGACCTCTGACCTGAGGGACACATAATTTAAATATGGAAATGTATAAGGGCCTCTGTTTTGAGGTGATAAATGTGTTGAATGAAATTGTTCATTGGCCTCTGATTTGAGGTGATGTACTGAAATGAAATGAGTATGTGAAATGAATAAATTAATAATGGAAATGGATGTTGAAATGAATAATGAAAATGGATGTTGTAATGGAATAATGAAAATGGAAATGTGAAATAAATAATGAGTATGGAAATAATGAAATGAGTATGGTGTGCAATATGTGAATATATGCTTATTTTCTAATTGTGTTTGACCTAGTGGGTTGTTATGTCTAGTTAGAAACTGCTTTCTATTTCATGTGCAAAGCTCACTCCCTTACATTTTCAGGTACGAAGATTGAGCTGGCACAGCCCCCGGCCGAGCAGGAGTACTTTCCCTTACGGGGAGAGTAGGGTGTTATGGGTTTAGAGTATAATATGGACCTAAGCCTCTTATATTATTTTGATGTAAATTTAATATGCATATTTTAAATGAGGCTTAGGATGTTATGTTTTGACAAAGTTATATGTTTTGGTTATGACACGCAAACTTAGTATTTCCGCTAATACTCTGATTATTTTTATGCACTCTGATATATTTGGAGCCCATTGGGCCTTGATATGACTTATATATATAATCTGAAGCCCTGCTGGCTATTGGTTGTTTAATTGAAATTGTTTATCACAAGTTGAATTTTGGAATAGTCCTAAAAACAAACAAAACTCCGTCCGTTTGACGGGTGATTTTTATTACATTAAAAATGAAATTTCAAATTCATATTTTTAATAGCGGGGTTTTAAGGGTAAAAATCATAGGGTGTTACGCAGATTACCAAAGCAAAACATAAAGTAGCTAATTCTATGAATTGTAATTAAAACACAACCAAGCAATTGATTTAAAAGTAAAAACATTAATTCATAAATAAACAGCCAAATTAAGATCCATACAAATCCACCCTATTCCTAACAAGAGGTTCAGTTATACATATTGGAAGAAGAAATACAAGGAATGGGGAAAACGAATAATCATAGACAATAATCAATTTACCCCCAAGAGATCTTCAATCTTCCAATCTTCAATCCTTGTGCCTTGTCTCCTTGCTCTCAATTGCAGAACAGCCTCTCTTCCCTAATCCTGATTCTATTCTAATCTCTTATTTGGCTCTGAAAAGTCTACCTATACTTAATGGAAAAACCTATATTTAAAGTCTAAAACTAATCCCAATTGATAGGAAGCAAAACTGATCAGAAATCAGCCCAATTGAGCTTTCTGCGACGCGCGCGCGACTAGGTGCACCAGGCCTCATGCCTGGGCGCACCAGGTCTGATGCCGATGGTTCTCCGTGGGTCGCGCGCCTGGGCGCACCAGGTCTGATGCCGATGGTTCTCCGTGGGTCGCGCGCCTGGGCGTGCCAGCCTACTTCCGACTCCGTTTCGCTCCGTTCTTGTTCCATTTTCAAGATCCTTTCATCCTCTTTTCAGCTCCATAATTATTTTCTTCAATTAAGCTCCGAAAGTACTTCAAACATATACAAAAGGATCAAAACGTTCAAAGGATTCTAAATTTTCGAACTTCCTAAAAATTATACAAAATGTACTAAATTTACAAGAGAAACAAGCCAAATCCATAGTAAAAGGGAGTCTAAATCATGCTCAAAACATCATATATTGGACCCAAATAAACAACCCTCATCAATAAAAGCCGTTGCAGGCGCTCGTGCCGTATCATGCTCCCATTGTCCGCCTTCGAGCGTTCTACTAGAAAGATCCTCCACTCGAGTCCTCCTTAATCCGCAAATCCTCCATCTAATTGGTCGACGCAGGACCAATAAGGCATACAACCAAGAGATAGAGAGAGAGTCAGCGTTTCCGGGCGGAAAGCCGGCGGTGTGGAATTATAGCAGGCACATATATTAAGTTAAACAAATAAACAACAACACACTAAACATGCATTCACACATTAGGAATCTCAATTATCATTTTCCATATCTCCATTTATCATTATCATCTCTTATTCATACTGGGCACTCCAGGCCTTAGTCTCAAGTTTTCCCTTCACCGATATTTCTTTTCGTATTCACACACAGAAATCCTCTTATTGCCACCACACTTTCATAATTCTTTTCTCTTTATTCGGCGTTTCCATTCCTCTCCTTGACCGAAGGCTTCATTGTTACCACATACTTTCCATAACTCTTATCTTCACTATTAATGATTACTTCATCAACTTCATATATATTTTTTTATTAAGTTTTATTGAAGCACATCCATTGATGACAAGGGATTTAGGGAAAGGTCATCGAGGAGTTTGGTTAGCACACATACATCTCCTCCAATCCACCCAAACCTAGTCGGAAGCAAACGGGACGTACGGGAACCTTAACCCACGTCGGTCGAACAGTCGAGAAAACCAACAGCATATAATATATTTGCCAAGACCTCAACCGTACAGGCCGGTCATTATGACAATTAATATTTTACGCGACATCGCAAGAGCCCAATCAACCATTCGACTGCCCACCTCGTTCAGGTTCCCTCTCATCGTTTCGAATTTGATCAAGGGGGCGACAGTACTTTTCTAGTCTCGAGTGCAGAACACGCTACGATCCCTTGGGTATTATTCCCCGATCACTTATAGACTAGTTCTGCCTAGAAAAGCGCTCTAGGTTACTTGACGTTTCACCGTCATCACTCTCGCCTATCACAAACACACACTTGAGTATCCGCAGATAAACAGTGTATCTTCCTCTTCACTACTTCGCGCTCAACTCGCTGTGATATTCAAAATCTTTTAATGTTATATTAATGTTTTATTTAATCCTAAGTGTGGACGAGTCACCCTTGTTCATCCCTTCGGTGATCCTCGACCTCTACTTATTCGTCTTTCACATTAATCTTTCCCAACTATACTTTAATTAACTCATCAGGCTCGGACACACGGGCATACCTCACACATGGCCAGCGCAATCTAATTTCTTCCAGACTTGCATTCCGTACAAGTCCACTTTATTTCCATTACTTCTAAGAATTGCCAATCTTTCCATTGAGTACCTTTTCACATTTTACATCAGTTTCATCATCATCATTTCACTTAAGCATTTAAACATGACCATCATTCTACATAACATGTTTGTTTCCCATACTTCTCATATCGTTTCCACATTCTCACATTATTTTATCAATATCACTGATCAACAAAGCAACATAATAATGTAACATGACTACTTCCCAATTTCGGATAAAAGTTCAACAAGCGTAGAGCAGCATATCATCACATTTCATCATCATAAATAAATAGCATCATCTCATAACATTATAACAAAAAAGGGATGTCTTAGTCCTGTGTATCAGTGGCCAAACATACGCACTCAACTGCCACTATACAACTGACTCTTAGACACCACGTTCCGGCTTTTGAGATAGCCAGGATCAACTTAACATGTTACCTAAAGACCACGGTGTCTTAGGAAAGCTGCTCTCTCACCTCTATTCCAGCAGATACTTGTCCGAAATCGTCACGGGTCCTCTCGTCCCTTAGTTGCTCCGACCTCTTGACTTAGGAAGTCCTTGTACTAGACAACATGCACTAATATTACAAATCTATCCAATTAAATATCGCACTTAGCATCAAAACACTTTTCTCAAAAACTCATTTCGTTTCTTGTCGGGTAATGTAAAACATCATCACTTTCTCAAATCAAATCTAACCTTCACTATACTTCAAATATTTCAAAACCATCATAAATAAGTCAAGAAGATAAATTATCTAATCGATCTAATGGCTGGTCCTTGCTGGACAGCAGCTCCCTACCGCCCGAAAACACCGAAAAACTTTACTTTTTCACTCAAATCTTTTTCTAAATCAAGTGCTATTGAAAACTCAAGCCTTTAAGTCATTTACAAACATTCTTAGAATTGGAAATTAATTTAACTAAGTCCTGGACATCCACAAATCAAATCCAAAAATGACATTTCCACCAATCAGGAAACACCGTAAAATCATACTTTAGTTCATGTAATACTTTGCTTTAAAGTAAACACTTAAAACAAATTATTTCTCAAACGTATAACCAAAAAGGAAATAGGACAGCAGCTACAACTCAAACCATTCTTTTAATTAAATCAAAGCAAACCATTCCAAAATCGACTGACTTTAAAAGCTAATCGCATAAGCAAGCACCATACTTTGACCACTTAAATAGCTTATTCTCTTTTACTTCTTTTAGTCATGAAAACGACTCATGGCAAGTAAACATATAGTCAAATAGATTAACATGTCTCATCTAAAATAGATTGACCTAACCTTCAACTAAACTTCTCAACCGAACGCAACTATAAACAATTAATTTACAAGTTCATTTTCACTTAGTTCAAATATGTCCTCAAAATTTTATTTAATTCAATTACTTCGAAGCATCCTAATCATCATGCAAGGTCCATCCAGCTATAGATTCATGCACATAGTTTCACACACCTCCAAAAAGTATCAAGTAGAGTCTTAGTTCGAATACGGAGAAAACAAGAAAGGAGAAATCCAAAATTACATCAAATCACATAGTTTTAATCCCAAAATTTCCAAAATACTACATCATATATTCAAGTTCAATACATAAAATTTTCAGGTCATTCGGACATTTTAAACTTAGGTTTCAAATCATATTTTGGGTCAAAACCAAAGCAGGACTATTGCTGACCTGAGGCTTAAACACAATTATTAAAAATATCAAACCAACTCCGAATTGCATGAAACTTGGTATAGGACTTCCTTACATTGTCAAGGTCATCTCATAAATCAACATACATAAACCGAAATGAATCAAAGAAAACAAATTGATTTGTACAAATTACTCATAAAAACCAAAACATGTAGTAAGAAGTAGCCACAAAAACTAATTTTATGTTTCCCCAAATACATGCAGAAACCGAAACCAACAGAGAAGACACAGTCATTTGTGAAAAAAATAAGTACAAAACTGAATCACCCTCAAACCTCTTTGCATTTCTATTTTTCATTTTTAAGCTTTAATCTTTATGGGTTATCAATTGAAAAACATGGTGCTTTACTTCACACTAACATGGAAAAGCTGAAATCCATAAATTTCTAAGAAAATACTCATAAAACCGAAAATAACTCAAAGAACAAGGCTTAAGGGGAAATGAAATTACCCAAATCAAGTTTGAAGAGGCAAAATGAAAATCAAGACCTCCTGGCTCCTCCCTCCATACTCACGGGTTCCTCTTCAAATGGAGGTTAGGGTTTTGCTTCTTGCTTCCTTGATTTCTTATTGGTATAAGTGTGTGCAAATGTGTGTAGGCATGGGTGGAACAAAGAAGAATGGGAGAGAAATTGATTTTGGTGGAGGTATACTCCCTCCATGGGTGCCACGACTCCCTATTCTCTCACTCTCTATCTCTTTCATTTTTTTCTTCTCAGTGGAAAATGGCAAGAAGCAACACAAATGAAAGTGGGTGGGGTATATTTACAATGGGGAACCGAAGAGGGGTGTGGAAATTAAAATGTGGGGTAAAAAAATCAAAAGTTTCCCTCATACACGTCCTCCTTTTCCACGGTTCTATCATCCAATAGAGGGTGGGTCTTTGCATTTTTGCTCTTTGGTTTTAGGGTAGTTAAATTAATAAAGTGTAGATAGGTTGTATTTAATTGGGTTACCCTAGGGTTTCGTGCACTAATAAACGAATGTATAACAATTCAAAATTCAAAATACAAAAATAATTATTGAAACTGTGTAACATAGTCATGCAATAGAAAATAATATTTTTCTAATACAATAAATAACACATGAAAATCATATTTAAATTTACTTAAAAATAAAACATCATAATTTTCCCAAAATAATGAGAAATTCATGGAAGCATCATTTTATACCAAACCTTACAAAACTAAATTCTACATTTCAACACGATCGTTTTAACATTAAATTCGTCTAATTTTAATTTACCAGTCAAAAGTTATGAATTTTCAAAGTTAAACAAATCAAAGAAATCACTAGATAATAATTTCTCCAAAACATAAAATAACTTCTCACCATAAAGTAAATACTTTTAAATCAACAAAACACAAGAGTTAAATATTTAATCAATTCTAAAATAATTTCCTTCTCGGCCACGTATTATTATAACTCAAATAATATTTTTATATAACTTTAAAAGAATCGACCAATCAGAAATTCCCAAAAAATCCATTTATTAAAATGGGGAAATGCGGGTGTTACACCTGTTGTATCCTTGGGCCAACCTTTCCTTAGCCCTCTTCTCTTTGGCAGCTGCGATGGTTCGGATTTCTTTGCTCAAGGTTAACTCCTCTTTCAGCAATTCATCATTGACTTCAGCCGGGTGCTCAGTAACACAGAATGTTGGAATCTGAGTCTCGATAGGGATGATTGCTTCACAGCCATAAGTGAGTCGGTATGGTGTTTCTCCTATGGTGGTGTGTATGGTCGTGCGGAGCAACCATAAAACTTTAGGAAGAATGTCAACCCACGACCCTTTAGCTTCAAGGAGTCTTCTCTTCATACCATCAATGATTCCTTTATTAGCTACTTCTACTTGTCCGTTGGTCTGAGGATGTTCAACGGACGAGAAGTGGTGGGCAATATGAAAATGATTTACCAGATCTTGAAAAATTCGAGCAGTGAATTGAGTGTCATTATCTGTTATGAGGTAGTGAGGCACCCCAAATCGAGCGATGTCTTGTCTTAAGAAAAACTTTTGAACCTTTGCCGAGGAAATTGTTGTTAAAGCCTCGGCCTCAATCCACTTAGTGAAGTAGTCTACAGCGACTACAAAATACTTAAGTTGTCCTGGGGCAGTCTTGAATTTCCCAATAATATTCATGCCCTATTGGTAAAAGGGCCAAGGAGAAATCATTGCATGGAGTTCTATTGGTAGTCGCTGATACACTTTTTCGTGAAATTGACATGGTTTGCATTTTTTGACATGGTCGGAGGCGTCAACCTAGAGGGTTGACCAGTAGTAACCTGCCTTGAGAATTTTCTGGGCCAGTGCCTTACCCCCTATGTGGTGGCTTGAGATCCCTTCATGTACTTCAGAGAGGACCAACCCTGCCTCAGTTGGGTTGAGGCATCTTAACATGGGAGAGTTGACCCCTCTCCTGTACAAAGTATTATTTAGGATGGAATAGTGAGCTGCTTGTCTTATCAGTTTTCTAGCCTCTAGTGGATCTGTTGGTAGGATCTGGTGCTGTAGATATTCTTTAATTGGTGTCATCCAGTCGATGGACAGGGAGACCGCAAGAACAACGCTCGGTCCGTGCACGGTCTCTTGCACCAAACTTTTATTGTTTTCCGAGCCCTTGGTGCTGGCCAACTTAGAGAGAATATCAGCTCAAACATTGGATGCCCTCGAAATGTGGGTGATGGAGAAGCTTGAGAAGAGACATGAGAGTGTTTTGACTTGTTCAAGGTATTTTTGGAGAATTGGCTCTTTGGCCTGGAATTCCCCTTTTACCTGGGAAACAACTAATTGAGAGTCACTAAAGATCTGAACCTGTGTGGCTCCCAGTTGGTTAGCCATGCGCAGACCCGCTAAGACTTCTTCATATTCTGTGTAACATTCTATCGCATCCCAATTTAAATAAGGAACTATAAATTTTTATTAATCAAAATATTCTATTACAAATTATTTTGTAACAGAAAACTAGGATATACAACTTGATATTAGAATAATAAATTGATGAAAATGGCCTTGCTTCGTCGTCTGCGATGTGAAACTCTGGTTCTTAACTCCTCCAAGTATTACCTAAAATGTTAAACCACAAGAGAGTGAACAACTTTTCATAATAGAATAGAAATTAAGAATTGAAATTAAGTAAATACACTGATAAGAATTTAATCATCCATTCATTAAGTTATTAAATTCATACACCTTGTTTATGTCTTTTATGATTACGAAAGGAAAATTTACATTTTGATTCTTTTCCCTTTATATTTAGTTCCTTTTTATTATTTTATTAAGGTTCCATTTATAAGATATTAGTAATTTCGTTTATACCACTTTAACAAAATTCTCACAAGCACGCTATCTTACTGGTATTTCCTTTAACATTATGTTCATATTTATTGATATACTCTTCCAATTTGATTTCCTTAGGTTTTATGTTAATTCTTAAGTTATATTCCTTAGTTATATAATGTATTTAGCAAACATTATTCATATTAAGTAATAGTCCTAAAATCTATATAAGTATAGTAATATATATAGGCTTAATTGCATAATTGGTCCTTTATCTTATTTATTAGATTCACTTTGGTCCTTTATCTTTTTTTTTTTGCAATTTACTGGTCCTTTATTTTTTTTTTTAAAAAGATTCAGTTTGGTCCTTTCGTTAAAATAAAGTTAAATGAGAAGGAATATTCCAAGAATATTCCCCCTTCTAGGCTTAATTGCATAATTGGTCCTTTATCTTATTTATTAGATTCACTTTGATCCTTTATCTTAATATTCCAAGAATATTCCCTCTTCTTCTTCCTCTTCCTCTGCTCTCTCTTTACAGCGGCGGCAGCCACCATGGGCTCACACCCTCTTCCCTCGAAAATCATCAAATTTCTTCAATATTCTTCAATTTTTCACGGTTTTTAAGCTTTATTGTTATTATTCCTCAAACAAATTCATGTTTTTTGTTCTTTTTTCTTCAAAATCCGAATTCTAGGGTCCATTTTCTAAAACCTTCGTTATCAACAATGGTCTCCTCCTCTGAACCTGCTGGAAAACGTGTGAAAACACGTGCAAAACGCTTCAACAACTCCGATTAATTTCTAAAAATGGCGGTGACGGTGACATGGGCGGTGGCGGCGGCGCCCATGGTGGCTGTCGCCGCTGTAAGGAAAGAGCAGAGGAAGAGGAAGTGTAACACCCCATAATTTTAATCCCCGATTAATGAAATGTTAATTATAATTTAATTATAATTAATAGTTTTCGAATTAATCCTTGATTAAAATATGTGTGTATATAATTAGCTTGCATGTGATAAATTATTTAATAAATAATTTAAATGCCTAAAATGTATATTTTGCATATTAGTCCCTGGGTTGGGACCTAGAAGCAATTATAGGAAAGGTTTTGGAGGGAAGGTAAATAAAATAATTATTTTTCAAAATCTGGGTAAAATACTCGAGTATTATCAGAAACACTCGAGTATTCTGGGTCAAACTGCACGAGTTAGTGCGTTTGGTGAGTCACAGCCAACGATTCTCGTGTGTTGACACGAAATCGTCTTTCCCAGCACGTCAATGGCGTCGTGTCGAGCAGCATGTGTGTCCTCATCTCCTATTTAAGCTCATCAACGAACCTTGGTGAAGAATTTTGTTGATCATTCTTCTGGTTGATGAAGTTAGGGTTCATAACTTCACTGAATCGATTCTCTTCTCTGAGTTCAAATTGAATCACAAATCATACACGAATACAAAGCTCACATCACGAGCTTTGTATAGACACCGAAATTGAGAGCTGAGAGTGAGTGTGCTGTTGGAATCGAAGCTTGGAAGTTGGAGTTTTTCTGTCAAGTTCAGTTTCTGGAGCTCACTGAGATCATCGATTTTGGTAAGCTCTTGAGTTCTTGAGTCTCAAACTCGATTCCTTTAGTTAGTTGATGTGGTATAGAGTCTAGAAACCTAACTTTCCTCAATTCTTATCTCTGTTTCATCGGTGAACCAATTCGGTTTTGGTGGTGCACTCAAAACTGTCATGCATGTGAAGCTCAAGTGGATTTCTGGGTTTGGAGAGCTTTTCTTTGGAGTCTTTCTGTTGATTCAAGTTTGAGAGGTAAGGGGAAGTAATTATATTCACTAGATAGAGTTTGAAATCCATTAAATGTGTTAGAGAGCCACCAAGAGGCTCTAAGGGCTTAGATTCTATAGGAACTTTGGTTTGGAGACCAATCCATGCTCTAAATCCGTATTGAGCAAGTTTGTTATCATGCATGTGAACTTAAATGAGCTTTGTTTCATGAATATTATGCTTATTGTGTGATTTGAGGTATTGAGTTGTTAAAATGCCTTTTTATGCATAATCAATGATTTCTCTGTCAATTCTGTGTTTTGAATTTAAATAAGTGTTGTAACATGTTTGATTAATGATATGTTAACTCTGTGGATCCCTGAAATGGACTTAAATTGAGTAGAAATGAAAATGGCATGTTAAAACCAGTTTTCAATACTGTCAGCTGCGAAACACTCGAGTAAATGGCAAAGTACTCGAGTAAATCGTGTTCAAAATAAAGCAAATTTCATAAGAACACTCGAGTATTTTGTCTGATACTCGAGTATCGGGCATGAACTGAGAATTTTTATAGGTCAAACACTCGAGACATTCAAAGTCACTCGAGTATTCTGGAAAAGTCCAAGAACACTCGAGTAACTCATGAACTACTCGAGTAAATTGTTGAAATTCAAACCCAAATCCTCAGAAAGACATGAACACTCGAGTAAGCTTAAGAACACTCGAGTAATCTGGAAAATCTCCAGAACACTCGAGTATTCTGAACTTTACTCGAGTAAAATGCCCAGAATCTGGAAACATCATTTTCAATTCTAACTTAATTAATTAAGGAATTAATAAGGATAATTCAAGGGATCAAAGACTTAGAGAAATTGATAAATACAATTAGATCGTTCGGTGACGATCCATTTTGAAAATTAAGCCTAGGTGGCAAGTAATGTATTAATCAATTTCCCCTAAGTCTAAAATGCATTCATTCTGGAGTTTGGATGGTAGGACGTATATCATGTTTTTGGTAAACATGTGGAGGGCCTCTGGGAGTGCCAATACGCTTGCTTGATGACACGTTGTTGACGTGGTCGGCTTAGTGGATGCCGATATGGTTATACCGTTTGGATGACGGACCGTTTGGATGACGGGACGATGCTCGGGTGGCACGTTATAACTATGCTCGGGTGGCATGGATTCCAAGCTTGTCGTGTACATTCTAGGTGAATGTACGAATTGTTGTATACCTAGGAATACAACGCACTGTGGAGTGCTGGGTTGTCAAGGATGGACGTCAGAGAGTGACTTAGAAAATGTGGAGATAAGTTGAGAGTTAAAGTCATGCATCATGTCATTCACTTAATGCAATTGATATACCTGAATTAAGTGTGAGCATCCTATGTGCATCTGATACTTGATAGATGCTAATTGTGATTGTTATTAATTGATGCATTATTATCTTTCATATGTTGCATGATTTATTCTCTATTGATTATGTGAGTAGAATTGCTTACCCCTATGCCCTTGTAGGTGATGTCTCGTTACATTGCTTGCATCGAGATCCGGCCACTTCCTAGTGGCGTATGGATCTATGAGGACCATCGCGCGGTGTATGAGGGGGAGGTAGAGTTCACATTCTACCACCCTAACCCGCTGATGCGATTCCGTCCTCGTAGGTTTAGGATTCCCATCATATACACTATGCATGTACCCCCGTTTTATACTTATCATGGACCACCTCCCATGCGACCAGCTCGCTCTTACCACAGCTTTCATTTTCGACCTACCCGCTCTCACCCTTTTATGTCGAGAGTTGTCCGCGAGGAGACTCCCCCTTCTTATCCTAGGAGCCCCGTCAGGGTTTCACCATCACCTGACCCGGTACCTAGTGGTAGGGTACACTCTCCCTCGGATGAGATCGAGGAGGATCCGGTGGAGGACGAGAGTGGGAGCGAGCCTGTCGTGCATTCTACTGGGAGTGACTGGAGGGACAATGATCCCTAGGTACGTGCATATGGTGTATGACGTGGACCCTTGGATCTGTGCTGTGGAGGAGATGTGCTGCTGCTGCTGTGATGATGATGCTACTACCTTACTACCTATGTTTTCGGGAGACTACTACTGCTGCTACTACTGCATCTGATGCTGATGGATCTACGTGACTATCCCTGGGGTTGTATTTTGATTATGTATATATTGTACATATGTTTTACTCTAGGGTTATAGTAGCATAGTGATGTAGATCTGTTTACATGGACTTGTTATATTTTTGGAACTTGGTGACTTCTCTCATGGACTATGTATGTATGACTCTTTCGTATATATGAAAATCTATGTTTATATCATATCAGTAGCATAGTCCAGTAATTTCCGCTTACTCTGATTTATCTTATAAATGAGCTCGGCCATAAGTATTAATTGACGATATCAGTTTTATTGAACAAAGTATGGGTAGCTTCAATTGATTGTAAAATGTAAAGAAATTTTTAAAGAACGAATGTTATCCTGTTTGAGAAAAGGTTTTAGAAATCGCCGAACTTGATACAAGTGTTTTAAAGGATTTTAGAATTTATTCTCCAAGAGTTCCATTTGATGAATTGTGCACCCGCTTTAAAGAAAATTTCATTTACCATATTTTCAAAGCTCACAAGTCCATATATTATCCAATATAAAGCATAAATACTAGATTATATTTGGGTAATCCGGAAGGGTGTCACACTCAGTGGTATCAGAGCAAAAGTCAGATCCTGTAGTAGTAGAAGTGGTTCCAGAAAGGTAGCCATCAACATCAAGCAGGTATCTCCAAAGCATTACATTATTTGAATGTTATTATATCGCTTGTTGAGGTTTGAATACCCCTGATTGGTTTGTATCTTGTCTCTTTTGAGTACAAGACACAATTGCTTGTAGATTTCATAAGTTTAGGATAGAGCCTTAGTATAGGTGGTGTAATGGAAGTTTCTTTAGTTCAACATATGTGACCATTGAGGAAACCGCAATTGGTGGTTGGAGAGACTTAGGAACCCTAGGAAAACACCTAGAAGGGGGGGTTGAATAGGTGTTGAAGCTACCTTGAAAGATTTTCGAACGAAACAAATCGAAACAATCAAAACAAATGATTTTTGCAAATTCTACAGTACTTAATCGATTAAGCAAGTCGTGTACTCGAGTAGTACTCGATTAAGCTTGAACTTAATCGATTAAATATGACAGAAAACAGAAAAATCAATTTTTCATTCGAATACGAAAATCAATCAATTCACATGTAAGATCAGAGATTCAGCGGAAATGATTAACACCTATATTCTTATTGATTAACCTAGTTATGAAAATGATTTTTCCTTTATCAATTTGAACAATTAAAGATTCAATTCAATCAATTATGAAAATCAATCTTTCTAGGTTTTCAACCAAGAGCGCAATCAAATGACTTGAATATAAAGAGTAAGGGTTTAGAGATACGACACAGTGATTTATCCTGGTTCACTTTCATCCACTTGAAAGCTACATCCAGTCCCCTCTTCAACCAAGAGAGATTCTTCACTATGAGGAATTAGAGTTCTCAAATTACAAGTGATTGCCTCACAAGACTCCCTTCTTGCTAGCCTACAAGAGATAACCGACACCCTTGCCTTGTAATCCTATTGATCTTCTCTCTAATCTAACCTCTACCCCTTGTTGATAATCGACACAACAAGTCTTCAATTGCTTGATGATAATCCACACATCAAGGCTTCACTTGCTTGATTCACAACCAAGACTTCTTCTTCTTCTTCAATAAGAATGCACTTGCTTGATGATAAAATCGACACACCAAGACTTCTTGTTTGTTGTAGTGGCTTGCCTTCTTGCAAATATTACAACACAATAGAAAACACAAAACAATCCTATGAATCTCAATCAAGAGTTATGACAATTCACCATAAGAGATTCAAAGGTTCTTGATCAAAGAATATGAAAATAGAAAAGCTTTGATCTTTAGAAATTGAGAGAGAATAGAGTGGCTTGATTCTTTGTAAAACTTGTATGAAATTGATTCTGATTTATAACAAATAATAGGAAAAGGTTTATATAGAATACCCAAAAGTTGTAGCACTTGAAAAACTGATTTTGAGAAGTGAAAAACGTATTTTAAAAATCAGTTCAGCAGTACTTAATCGATTAAGCAAGTCGTGTACTCGAGTAGTACTCGATTAAGTTATCACTTAATCGATTAAGTTGGTACTGTACATGTTCAAAACTTGTTTTCTCAAAATCCAACCTTTCCTTTAAAACCTTTAAGCCACCTATTGATTCTAGGTTAAGTGAAAACTCAAATTATGATTTAATCATGACTTATGAATGAGATTCACTACCCTCTATAATAATCTACCCAAATAAAAAACCTATGAAGCTTGAGAGGCAAAAGATAAAAGAAATACAAATACACTCAAACTTAGGTCTTCATGAGCTTGCTTTCTCTCTTCTTTATTTGATGTTTGTTGTTGCTTGTTGAGCTTGAAACTTGATCAACACATGTAGCTTTGTTCAAAAACACTTTGTCATAATCAAAACATTCATCATGTTCAACATGGAACTAACAATCTCCCCCTTTTTGAAAATGACAATCCATGTTTTGAAATCACTTGAAGTTGTTGATGCTTGAAACATTTGATCACTTGAGAAGACTCTTTCTCCCTCTCAATCAATGCTATAACACTTGAATCCAATTGAGATAGAAGCTTGATTCTCCCCCTATCTTCAACAACTTAGCTCAACCTACATGATAACAACAAAACAACCTTTCTCCAAATATAATATCATATTTCTCCTATGTTTTGAAAACATACCATTTCTCCTCCTTTGAGAAACATTTCATTCAATTCAAAACATAATATTTCTCCCCCTTTGGCATTATCAAAAAGTAATATATACCAATTGAAATATAACATCTAAGCCAAGGTAAGAAATCAATGATCATTTCTTCACAACATTGATACCAATTGAAATAATACAATAGAGCTTTACTTTGAAATGTGATATCAATTGGTAAGAGAATATAACAATGAAATATAATACCAATTGAGAACTAAAAAGATCATAATATCACTTAACAAAGAAGATATCAATGTAAAGAAATATCAATAATCACAAAAACATGATAATCAACTAATAATCTCTCAATGATACAAATTGAATTAACTAAACATTTAGAAAAGTAATATCAATTGAGAAGATATCAATTAAGATAATATATCAATATCAAATATTACCACTTTGTAGGATATTCACTTGAGATGCAAGTGTGATACCAATTGAAAATGTGAATATAGACATTCATAGTTGAGACCAATTGAGAACATGTGTCATTCATTTGCATCTTCAATCAAACCTACAAAACAATCATGCTTTGCTTTTTGGTATCCAAATGGTTTTGGATCCATTTTTGTTAGTGTAGGGACTTTCACCCTTTTTCATCCAAACAAAATTTCCTTTAGGTATACCATGCATTTTAACATAACACACATTTGAAGTATGTCCATGAGTACCACAATAGAAACATGTTGGAGGATTTGAAAAATCAACTTTAGAAAAATCAACAACATTTCTATGAGATTTACTCTTAGCATTAGTATAACCCAAACCAAACTTGTTTGAATTTTCTCTTTGAAAATTTAACAATGTGCGCAATCTAATATCACAATTCGTGAAACTTGCAAGCTTATTTTTCAAAATAGAATTTTCATCCTTAAGCAACTTGCAACTCTCACAATCAACCACAATATTCAATCTACTAGCACAATCACAAGAAGAACTAGCATATATAAGATCAAGAGTTTCATTTTCAAGATTAAGCTCATCAACTTGTTTTTGAAGTTCTAAAATCTCTTTTTGATGTTTCAAAATGAGCTTCTTTCTTTCAATGTTTTTCAAAGCTAGTTTTTCAAGTTGTTCATACATTTCTTCATAAGCATTATGTAACAATTCATATTTAGAAGAAATTTCGGATTTAGATTCACTTACATTGCTATCCTCGCTTTGATAACTTGATTCATCATTTGAACTTTGTTCTTCATCATCTACTAGAGTTATCAAGTTGAGACAAGCAACTTCTTCATCATCCGAAGAACTATTTGATGTGCTTTTCTTGTTATCTTCATCACTATCCCAAACTATGTATGCTCTTTTAGATTTAGAATTTTTCTTGTCTTTCTCCTTCTTCTTGAGATACTTAGAGCATGAGTACTTGAAATGACCGGGTTTTCCACATTCATGGCAAACTACACCTTCTTTTGAAGTTTTGGTCTTATAGTGTGGGGAATCCTTCTCTTTACTTTTGTCCTTGTTCAACCTTCCTTTTCTCCTTAGAAACTTGTCAAACTCTTTTAACAAAAGTTTCATATCTTTTTCATCAACATCGGAATCGGAATCTTCACTATCATCATCATCGGAACTATCTTTCTTTTTATATGCACTTTTGACTCTAAGAGCAAGTCCTTTCCTTGATTTGTTCTTATCCGACTCTTCATTGATACTTAATCGTCCAAGCTCCATTTCATGTTCTTGAAGCTTTCCGAAAAGTGTTGCTAGATCCATAGCATCCAAATTTTTAGATTCAACAATAGCCGTTACTTTTGGTTGCCAATTCCTGTCTAAACATCTCAACACTTTGTTAGAAAGTTCACCTTGAAGAAAAGTTTTACCAAGAGCAAGTAAATGATTTATAATATGAGTAAAACGCTTTTGCATATCATTAATAGATTCATTTGGAAGCATATGAAACAATTCATAATCACGCATTAAAGCATTCAATCTAGCTCTCCTAACCTCACTAGTTCCTTCATGAGTCACTTGTAAAGTGTCCCACATTTCTTTAGCACTAGAACATTGAGAAACTCTAAAGAACTCGTCATAGGATAAAGCGGATGTGATGATATTCTTAGCTTTATAATCATATTGTACTTTCTTTCTATCATCATCTTTCCACTTATCCTCGGGAATCAATTGTTCTACACCTTCAACTAAACTAGAGGGGATATGAGGACCTTTTTCAACTACTTTCCAAATTTCACTATCTATGGCTTGGATAAAGATTTTCATTCTAACTTTCCAATATGCATAGCCTTCTCCGGCAAACAATGGAGGACGACTTATTGAAGCACCTTCACCACCAAAGGGATTCGTGGAACCCATTGCGATTTTCTTAAAAGGATCTTTACGAAAAAGCTCTTATGCTCGTGTCTTTCGACCGAGCTCTGATACCAATTGATGAAACCGCAATTGGTGGTTGGAGAGACTTAGGAACCCTAGGAAAACACCTAGAAGGGGGGGTTGAATAGGTGTTGAAGCTACCTTGAAAGATTTTCGAACGAAACAAATCGAAACAATCAAAACAAATGATTTTTGCAAATTCTACAGTACTTAATCGATTAAGCAAGTCGTGTACTCGAGTAGTACTCGATTAAGCTTGAACTTAATCGATTAAATATGACAGAAAACAGAAAAATCAATTTTTCATTCGAATACGAAAATCAATCAATTCACATGTAAGATCAGAGATTCAGCGGAAATGATTAACACCTATATTCTTATTGATTAACCTAGTTATGAAAATGATTTTTCCTTTATCAATTTGAACAATTAAAGATTCAATTCAATCAATTATGAAAATCAATCTTTCTAGGTTTTCAACCAAGAACGCAATCAAATGACTTGAATATAAAGAGTAAGGGTTTAGAGATACGACACAGTGATTTATCCTGGTTCACTTTCATCCACTTGAAAGCTACATCCAGTCCCCTCTTCAACCAAGAGAGATTCTTCACTATGAGGAATTAGAGTTCTCAAATTACAAGTGATTGCCTCACAAGACTCCCTTCTTGCTAGCCTACAAGAGATAACCGACACCCTTGCCTTGTAATCCTATTGATCTTCTCTCTAATCTAACCTCTACCCCTTGTTGATAATCGACACAACAAGTCTTCAATTGCTTGATGATAATCCACACATCAAGGCTTCACTTGCTTGATTCACAACCAAGACTTCTTCTTCTTCTTCAATAAGAATGCACTTGCTTGATGATAAAATCGACACACCAAGACTTCTTGTTTGTTGTAGTGGCTTGCCTTCTTGCAAATATTACAACACAATAGAAAACACAAAACAATCCTATGAATCTCAATCAAGAGTTATGACAATTCACCATAAGAGATTCAAAGGTTCTTGATCAAAGAATATGAAAATAGAAAAGCTTTGATCTTTAGAAATTGAGAGAGAATAGAGTGGCTTGATTCTTTGTAAAACTTGTATGAAATTGATTCTGATTTATAACAAATAATAGGAAAAGGTTTATATAGAATACCCAAAAGTTGTAGCACTTATGCTCTTATGCTCTTATGCTCTTATGCTCGTGTCTTTCGACCGAGCTCTGATACCAATTGAGGAAACCGCAATTGGTGGTTGGAGAGACTTAGGAACCCTAGGAAAACACCTAGAAGGGGGGGTTGAATAGGTGTTGAAGCTACCTTGAAAGATTTTCGAACGAAACAAATCGAAACAATCAAAACAAATGATTTTTGCAAATTCTACAGTACTTAATCGATTAAGAAAGTCGTGTACTCGAGTAGTACTCGATTAAGCTTGAACTTAATCGATTAAATATGACAGAAAACAGAAAAATCAATTTTTCATTCGAATACGAAAATCAATCAATTCACATGTAAGATCAGAGATTCAGCGGAAATGATTAACACCTATATTCTTATTGATTAACCTAGTTATGAAAATGATTTTTCCTTTATCAATTTGAACAATTAAAGATTCAATTCAATCAATTATGAAAATCAATCTTTCTAGGTTTTCAACCAAGAACGCAATCAAATGACTTGAATATAAAGAGTAAGGGTTTAGAGATACGACACAGTGATTTATCCTGGTTCACTTTCATCCACTTGAAAGCTACATCCAGTCCCCTCTTCAACCAAGAGAGATTCTTCACTATGAGGAATTAGAGTTCTCAAATTACAAGTGATTGCCTCACAAGACTCCCTTCTTGCTAGCCTACAAGAGATAACCGACACCCTTGCCTTGTAATCCTATTGATCTTCTCTCTAATCTAACCTCTACCCCTTGTTGATAATCGACACAACAAGTCTTCAATTGCTTGATGATAATCCACACATCAAGGCTTCACTTGCTTGATTCACAACCAAGACTTCTTCTTCTTCTTCAATAAGAATGCACTTGCTTGATGATAAAATCGACACACCAAGACTTCTTGTTTGTTGTAGTGGCTTGCCTTCTTGCAAATATTACAACACAATAGAAAACACAAAACAATCCTATGAATCTCAATCAAGAGTTATGACAATTCACCATAAGAGATTCAAAGGTTTTTGATCAAAGAATATGAAAATAGAAAAGCTTTGATCTTTAGAAATTGAGAGAGAATAGAGTGGCTTGATTCTTTGTAAAACTTGTATGAAATTGATTCTGATTTATAACAAATAATAGGAAAAGGTTTATATAGAATACCCAAAAGTTGTAGCACTTGAAAAACTGATTTTGAGAAGTGAAAAACGTATTTTAAAAATCAGTTCAGCAGTACTTAATCGATTAAGCAAGTCGTGTACTCGAGTAGTACTCGATTAAGTTATCACTTAATCGATTAAGTTGGTACTGTACATGTTCAAAACTTGTTTTCTCAAAATCCAACCTTTCCTTTAAAACCTTTAAGCCACCTATTGATTCTAGGTTAAGTGAAAACTCAAATTATGATTTAATCATGACTTATGAATGAGATTCACTACCCTCTATAATAATCTACCCAAATAAAAAACCTATGAAGCTTGAGAGGCAAAAGATAAAAGAAATACAAATACACTCAAACTTAGGTCTTCATGAGCTTGCTTTCTCTCTTCTTCATTTGATGTTTGTTGTTGCTTGTTGAGCTTGAAACTTGATCAACACATGTAGCTTTGTTCAAAAAAACTTTGTCATAATCAAAACATTCATCATGTTCATCATGGAACTAACAACCATAAGCCCATAGCTCAGGTCTAGTATGGCAACTAGAAACCAAAATCACACCAACGCGATGTTGGAGCGAATCACCACGGTGTTGGAAGCTATGCAAAGGCAGTCTCAGCAACCATCTCAACCAACTAATCCGCCTCATCAGTGTAATATGGGAAACACTGAGGCAAAGACTCTGGCTGATTTTAGGAGTTGCAATCCGCCAAAGTTTGAAGGAGGATTTAAACCGGAAGAGGCCAACAAGTGGATTCATACTATGGACAAGATTTTGAGGACTTTGGAGTGTTCTGATGTTCAGAAGGTGGCATATGCAACCTATATGCTGGAAGATGAGGCTGAGAATTGGTGGAATCACACCATGCAGCTTTTGCAATATGAAGGAAGGGAGATAAGTTGGGGAGTATTTATGGAGAAGTTTCTCCAGAAGTATTTTCCTGAGGATCTGAGAAGGAAGAAGGAGGTGGAGTTTCTGCAGTTGAAGCAAGGGAACATGAGTGTGGGCGAGTACGCGGCAAAGTTTGAAGAGCTGATGAAGTACTCTCCATACTACCAGAACAATCCAGACGAGAGGAGCAAGTGCATCAAGTTTGAAGGTGGGCTGAAGCCAAAGCTGAAGTCAATTTTTAGCTATCAGCGGATTCAAAGTTTCCCTGCATTGGTGGATATGTGTAGGATGTACGAAGATGATATCCAGGCTGAGGAGATGCAAGTGCCAGAGAAGAAGGACAATCAAGGATATGGACCACAGAGACGAAAGGGTTTTAACAATAGAGGCAAAGGTCCATATGATCGCAGAGGGAAAGGCAAGGGTAAAGCTGGTGGTTCTGAGGGAAGGAACTATCGGAATGAAGCTCCATTTTGCGACAAGTGCAAGCGCAATCACTATGGTAGGGTATGCTGGGGGACAAGTGGTTGCTTCAATTGTGGAAAGCTGGGGCATTTTGCAAGAGATTGCAAGGAACCAGCCAAGGCCAATTCCAGAGGAACTGCTGATAGACCGGTGACTCAAGGAAGGGTCTTCACCCTTAGTGGTGTGGAAGCGAATCGATCCTCTGATCTGGTGCAAGGTAAATACTTGCTTAATGGTCAGCCTTGTTATGTTTTGTTTGACTCTGGTGCAACGCATTCATTTGTTTCATATGAATGTGTAAACCGTTTAGGTTTGATTGTGTCTGAAATGCCTTATGTTTTTAAAATAGAAACCCCTACCAATGCTCCAGTAGTTGTTTCTAGAGCATGTCTTAACTATTGTATAGAAGTGTTGGGACAAACCTCTAAAGTAGACTTGATCTGCTTACCCTTGACACAATTAGATGTGATCTTGGGGATGGACTGGTTAAGTCGGAACCAAGTGATCATTGATTGTGATAGGAAACTAGTAGCCTATAGAGACCCAAAACCATTGGGCTACATGTGTCTATTCAACTCAGAGGTGGAGGAGAGTGGTCCGAAGTTGGAAGAGATTCCTGTTGTTCGAGAGTTTCCAGAAGTGTTTGCTGATGAGATTCCTGGTCTGCCACCAAGAAGAGAGATTGAATTTGGTATCGACTTAATTCCCGGAGCTGGTCCCATTTCTATCGCTCCTTATAGAATGGCACCACCGGAAATGGCAGAGATGAAGAAGCAGATTGAGGAGTTGCTACAGAAACAGATGATCCGACCAAGCGTCTCACCTTGGGGTGCTCCTGTCCTATTCGTCAAGAAAAAGGATGGTAGCATGAGGATGTGTATAGACTATCGGCAGCTGAATAAGGTCACCATCAAGAACAAGTATCCGTTGCCACGGATAGATGACCTTATGGATCAAGTACGTGGGGCATCAGTATTTTCCAAGATTGATTTGAGGTCGGGGTACCATCAGATCAGGATTAGAGAGGAGGATATCTCTAAGACTGCATTCCGATCTCGATACGGACATTATGAGTATGTCGTAATGCCGTTCGGATTGACTAATGCACCAGCTATCTTTATGGACTACATGAATCGAATCTTTAGACCTCATCTAGATTCATTCGTGGTTGTGTTCATTGACGATATTCTGATCTACTCTAAGAGCCCCGAAGAGCATGCTGAACATTTGAGGGTAGTGTTAAGCATCTTGAAGGAGAAGCAGCTGTATGCCAAACTTACGAAGTGTGAGTTCTGGCTAAAGGAGGTTAAGTTTTTAGGGCATGTGATTTCAGATAAAGGGATTGCGGTTGATTCGACGAAGGTAGATTCGGTTTTGCAATGGGAGCAACCGAAGTCGGTCACGGAGGTTAGAAGTTTTCTCGGATTGGCTGGGTATTATAGAAGGTTTATCGAGGGTTTCTCGAAGGTCGCACTGCCTCTGACTAAGTTGACTCGGAAAGATCAACCATTTCTGTGGGACGAAAAGTGTGAAAAGAGTTTTCGGGAGTTGAAGGAAAGGTTGACATCGTCTCCCGTATTAGTGTTGCCCGATACACAGAAGAGTTTCGATGTGTATTGTGACGCGTCGAAACAAGGTCTTGGGTGTGTCTTGATGCAAGATGGGCAAGTTGTCGCTTATACCTCGAGACAGTTAAAGGTTCATGAGATGAACTATCCAACCCATGACCTGGAGCTAGCAGCTGTGGTGTTTGCCTTAAAGATTTGGAGGCACTATCTCTATGGCACTACGTTCCGGGTGTTTAGTGACCATAAGAGTTTAAAGTACCTCTTTGATCAAAAGGAGTTGAATATGAGGCAACGCAGATGGATGGAGTTTTTGAAGGATTATGAGTTTGAGCTCCATTATCATCCTGGGAAGGCAAACGTTGTAGCGGATGCATTGAGTAGAAAGGCAATGCATATCAGTGCAATGATGGTTAGAGAAGCTGCACTGATAGAGGAGTTTCGGGATTTAAGTTTGACGATGCAAGTGGAGCCGACGAGTATCAAGTTGGGGATGCTACAGGTTGCTAACGAATTCCTGCAAAGGATTCGAGAATTGCAACACGAGGATGAGAAACTTATAGAGAAGAAGAGGTTGATGCAAGAAGGTATGGAGTTAGAATTCCAAGAAGGGAAGGTTGGAATCTTGCGTTTTAGAATGAGGATTTGTATTCCGGATAATTTGGAAGTAAGAAGGATGATTTTGGATGAAGCGCATAAGAGTAAGATGAGCATTCATCCGGGAGCTACTAAAATGTACCAGGACTTAAAGAAATTATTTTGGTGGTCGGGGTTAAAGAAGGATGTAGCTGAGTATGTGGCGTGTTGTTTGGTGTGTCAAAAGGCGAAGGTAGAACACCAAAGGCCAGGAGGAGAGTTGCTTTCTTTAGAAGTTCCCGTATGGAAGTGGGATAGCATCTCGATGGATTTCGTGTCGGGATTGCCAAGGACGTCTACTGGTCATGATGCAATCTGGGTGTTCGTGGATCGGTTGACCAAGTCAGCGCATTTCATTCCCGTGAATATGCGCTACTCATTGGAAAAGCTCACTCAGTTGTATATCAAGGAAGTTGTTCGTCTTCATGGGATACCATCAAGTATTGTGTCTGATCGCGATCCAAGGTTCACGTCAAAGTTCTGGCAAGATCTACACAGAGCCTTGGGTTCAAGATTGAAGTTAAGCTCTGCATACCACCCTCAGACTGATGGTCAAACGGAAAGAACTATTCAGTCATTGGAAGACATTCTGCGAGCTTGTGCACTGGAAGAACAAGGGAGTTGGGAGAAAATGTTGCCACTCGTGGAATTTACTTACAACAATAGTTATCACACGAGTATTGGAATGGCACCATTTGAAGCTCTGTATGGAAGGAAATGTCAGACGCCGTTATGCTGGTTTCAAGTGGGGGAGAATTCTCTGGTTGGGCCAGATTTTGTGCAAGAGACCACGGAGCAGATCAAGATGATTCAAGCAAAGATGAAGACGGCACAGAGTAGGCAGAAAAGCTATGCTGATAGGAGAAGGAAACCTTTAGAGTTTGTCGAAGGAGACCATGTGTTCATTAGGATTGTACCAACCAAAGGTGTTAGTAGAGCCTTGAAAACCCAGAAATTATCACCTAAGTTTATTGGTCCCTATCAAATTCTAAAAAGAATCGGCCCAGTAGCTTATCAGTTAGCCCTGCCTCCATCATTAGCTAACCTCCACAATGTGTTCCATGTATCTCAGTTGAAGAAATATATCCATGATCCCACCATTGTCCTTAGAATCCAACCGGATGACTTAGGAGTTCATAAGAACCTAACCTTCAAAGCTGTGCCAGTTCGCATCGAAGATCGGAGAATCAAGCAACTGAGAGGGAAGGATATTCATCTGGTCAAAGTTGTCTGGGTTTGTGGAGATGTAATAGAATCCTCTTGGGAGTTAGAGAATAAGATGCGTCAGGATTATTCTGACTTGTTTGTATGAGTTGAATTTCGGGGACGAAATTCCTTGTAAGTGGGGGAGTAGTGTAACACCCCAAAATTTTAATCCCCGATTAATGAAATGTTAATTATAATTTAATTATAATTAATAGTTTTCGAATTAATCCTTGATTAAAATATGTGTGTATATAATTAGCTTGCATGTGAGAAATTATTTAATAAATAATTTAAATGCCTAAAATGTATATTTTGCATATTAGTCCCTGGGTTGGGACCTAGAAGCAATTATAGGAAAGGTTTTGGAGGGAAGGTAAATAAAATAATTATTTTTCAAAATCTGGGTAAAATACTCGAGTATTATCAGAAACACTCGAGTATTCTGGGTCAAACTGCACGAGTTAGTGCGTTTGGTGAGTCACAGCCAACGATTCTCGTGTGTTGACACGAAATCGTCTTTCCCAGCACGTCAATGGCGTCGTGTCGAGCAGCATGTGTGTCCTCATCTCCTATTTAAGCTCATCAACGAACCTTGGTGAAGAATTTTGTTGATCATTCTTCTGGTTGATGAAGTTAGGGTTCATAACTTCACTGAATCGATTCTCTTCTCTGAGTTCAAATTGAATCACAAATCATACACGAATACAAAGCTCACATCACGAGCTTTGTATAGACACCGAAATTGAGAGCTGAGAGTGAGTGTGCTGTTGGAATCGAAGCTTGGAAGTTGGAGTTTTTCTGTCAAGTTCAGTTTCTGGAGCTCACTGAGATCATCGATTTTGGTAAGCTCTTGAGTTCTTGAGTCTCAAACTCGATTCCTTTAGTTAGTTGATGTGGTATAGAGTCTAGAAACCTAACTTTCCTCAATTCTTATCTCTGTTTCATGGGTGAACCAATTCGGTTTTGGTGGTGCACTCAAAACTGTCATGCATGTGAAGCTCAAGTGGATTTCTGGGTTTGGAGAGCTTTTCTTTGGAGTCTTTCTGTTGATTCAAGTTTGAGAGGTAAGGGGAAGTAATTATATTCACTAGATAGAGTTTGAAATCCATTAAATGTGTTAGAGAGCCACCAAGAGGCTCTAAGGGCTTAGATTCTATAGGAACTTTGGTTTGGAGACCAATCCATGCTCTAAATCCGTATTGAGCAAGTTTGTTATCATGCATGTGAACTTAAATGAGCTTTGTTTCATGAATATTATGCTTATTGTGTGATTTGAGGTATTGAGTTGTTAAAATGCCTTTTTATGCATAATCAATGATTTCTCTGTCAATTCTGTGTTTTGAATTGAAATAAGTGTTGTAACATGTTTGATTAATGATATGTTAACTCTGTGGATCCCTGAAATGGACTTAAATTGAGTAGAAATGAAAATGGCATGTTAAAACCAGTTTTCAATACTGTCAGCTGCGAAACACTCGAGTAAATGGCAAAGTACTCGAGTAAATCGTGTTCAAAATAAAGCAAATTTCATAAGAACACTCGAGTATTTTGTCTGATACTCGAGTATCGGGCATGAACTGAGAATTTTTATAGGTCAAACACTCGAGACATTCAAAGTCACTCGAGTATTCTGGAAAAGTCCAACACTCGAGTAACTCATGAACTACTCGAGTAAATTGTTGAAATTCAAACCCAAATCCTCAGAAAGACATGAACACTCGAGTAAGCTTAAGAACACTCGAGTAATCTGGAAAATCTCCAGAACACTCGAGTATTCTGAACTTTACTCGAGTAAAATGCCCAGAATCTGGAAACATCATTTTCATTTCTAACTTAATTAATTAAGGAATTAATAAGGATAATTCAAGGGATCAAAGACTTAGAGAAATTGATAAATACAATTAGATCGTTCGGTGACGATCCATTTTGAAAATTAAGCCTAGGTGGCAAGTAATGTATTAATCAATTTCCCCTAAGTCTAAAATGCATTCATTCTGGAGTTTGGATGGTAGGACGTATATCATGTTTTTGGTAAACATGTGGAGGGCCTCTGGGAGTGCCAATACGCTTGCTTGATGACACGTTGTTGACGTGGTCGGCTTAGTGGATGCCGATATGGTTATACCGTTTGGATGACGGACCGTTTGGATGACGGGACGATGCTCGGGTGGCACGTTATAACTATGCTCGGGTGGCATGGATTCCAAGCTTGTCGTGTACATTCTAGGTGAATGTACGAATTGTTGTATACCTAGGAATACAACGCACTGTGGAGTGCTGGGTTGTCAAGGATGGACGTCAGAGAGTGACTTAGAAAATGTGGAGATAAGTTGAGAGTTAAAGTCATGCATCATGTCATTCACTTAATGCAATTGATATACCTGAATTAAGTGTGAGCATCCTATGTGCATCTGATACTTGATAGATGCTAATTGTGATTGTTATTAATTGATGCATTATTATCTTTCATATGTTGCATGATTTATTCTCTATTGATTATGTGAGTAGAATTGCTTACCCCTATGCCCTTGTAGGTGATGTCTCGTTACATTGCTTGCATCGAGATCCGGCCACTTCCTAGTGGCGTATGGATCTATGAGGACCATCGCGCGGTGTATGAGGGGGAGGTAGAGTTCACATTCTACCACCCTAACCCGCTGATGCGATTCCGTCCTCGTAGGTTTAGGATTCCCATCATATACACTATGCATGTACCCCCGTTTTATACTTATCATGGACCACCTCCCATGCGACCAGCTCGCTCTTACCACAGCTTTCATTTTCGACCTACCCGCTCTCACCCTTTTATGTCGAGAGTTGTCCGCGAGGAGACTCCCCCTTCTTATCCGAGGAGCCCCGTCAGGGTTTCACCATCACCTGACCCGGTACCCAGTGGTAGGGTACACTCTCCCTCGGATGAGATCGAGGAGGATCCGGTGGAGGACGAGAGTGGGAGCGAGCCTGTCGTGCATTCTACTGGGAGTGACTGGAGGGACGATGATCCCTAGGTACGTGCATATGGTGTATGACGTGGACCCTTGGATCTGTGCTGTGGAGGAGATGTGCTGCTGCTGCTGTGATGATGATGCTACTACCTTACTACCTATGTTTTCGGGAGACTACTACTGCTGCTACTACTGCATCTGATGCTGATGGATCTACGTGACTATCCCTGGGGTTGTATTTTGATTATGTATATATTGTACATATGTTTTACTCTAGGGTTATAGTAGCATAGTGATGTAGATCTGTTTACATGGACTTGTTATATTTTTGGAACTTGGTGACTTCTCTCATGGACTATGTATGTATGACTCTTTCGTATATATGAAAATCTATGTTTATATCATATCAGTAGCATAGTCCAGTAATTTCCGCTTACTCTGATTTATCTTATAAATGAGCTCGGCCATAAGTATTAATTGACGATATCAGTTTTATTGAACAAAGTATGGGTAGCTTCAATTGATTGTAAAATGTAAAGAAATTTTTAAAGAACGAATGTTATCCTGTTTGAGAAAAGGTTTTAGAAATCGCCGAACTTGATACAAGTGTTTTAAAGGATTTTAGAATTTATTCTCCAAGAGTTCCATTTGATGAATTGTGCACCCGCTTTAAAGAAAATTTCATTTACCATATTTTCAAAGCTCACAAGTCCATATATTATCCAATATAAAGCATAAATACTAGATTATATTTGGGTAATCCGGAAGGGTGTCACAGGAAGAGGAAGAAGAAGAGGGAATATTCTTGGAATATTAAGATAAAGGACCAAAATGAATCTAATAAATAAGATAAAGGACCAATTATGCAATTAAGCCTAGAAGGGGAAATATTCTTGGAATATTCCTTCTCGTTTAACTTTATTTTAACGAAAGGACAAAACTGAATCTTTTAAAAAAAATAAAGGACCAGTAAATTGCAAAAAAAAGATAAAGGACCAAAGTGAATCTAATAAAGAATATAAAGGACCAATTATGCAATTAAGCCTATATATATATATATATATATATATATTTTCGCATAATTTTAGGGTCACTCTTTATGTATATGTAAATTAGTATTAGTGGTTCCATTAATAGTATTTCAACACAAACTTACTTATTTCCTTTATGTCTCTTTATTTTTCAAAGCATTCAAACATTAATTAGACATTCCATTCACTAAATATTTTGCTATTCCTGTCATTAGAATTCGCATAAATATAAAATTACTCTTTTATATGTAATTTAATGAGCCTTAGTATACTAATTATTCCAATTGGCATTTCGTCGAACACCTTATCTACAGAGATTTTTATTGATTAAAGGGGTGAGTTTTATAAATTAATTCAAGACTTTAAAGGTTAATTTACATATGCACAGGCATATGGTACACATAATCAACTACCCTAGAGTTCAATCCATGCCATTCAGTAAGTATTTACTGATTCCAAAACCTAAATTCTATTCTAAAAGAAAAGAGTTCCTCCCTTACCTCAAGGGAAGAAAACCCAATCCCAAAGCATTTGTTCTAGCTTGTTTATGCTCCCTTTCTAAGCTTTAAATCTTCTTTTTGTTTGATGGTCAACTATTTTCAATGGAAGAGAGGAATTGGTATACAAAAGGATTAGGGAGAAAGAGAGGTGAATAGGGATAAATGGAAATTTAAAGAGGTTAAAGGTTATAATAGAAGGAAGGATGAGTTTAGTTGTTAATTCATGGAGTTGGGGTTGGGTGATGATGTGCCTTGATGTGTTGGTGCCTGGAAATGGGAGTTTAGTGCATGAAATTGTGGTCTGGTGCGGTTTTTGGGAGGTCTGTTGTGGCTGGAGTCAGAACTGGCGCGGGTTGGCTGAGAATCGCGCCCCATTTCTGGTGCTGATGCCTATTTAAAGGCACCTCGCGCCTAAGCGCGAGACTGGCGCCTGAGCGCGAGCTAGATTTCTGGAACCTTCTGGCACCTGCGCGCACCATCTGGTGCGTCTGAGCTGGTGTGTCCCGCGCGCGCCTGAGCGCGAGGGCATCTGTGTGGCACCAGATTTCTTGCACCGGCTCATGCCCGGGCGCACCGGTTCGCCCCGAAACGCCTATTTTCTCATTTTTAGCCCATGTTAATGGATTTTAATCATTCTAAATCTGACCCATATAGAAACAAATTAGGTTCCCAACCATAATTATATATTTTTTTTATTATCCACACGAAAGGTAAATGATTTGTTAATCGAAACTTCAAGTTTAACTCAATTACGACTTCTTCCCGACTTGGATCAATTTACTACCTTAACAATCTTCGGGACTTGATTGAATATTCTTATTCAAATCCCTCAAACCTTCACCGGTTTCACCACCTTACATGATTTACAATAACTTCTCCGGATCGAATGCTTATTAATTTCTCAATTTTTATTCTATATTTATTTTCATTACTCTTTCTTACTTACCAATTTTATCTTTACTTATTTCTTCTCACGATATCAAAATACCCTCAATTTCTTATTGTTTATGTTTTCATTTCATACTTCATTATTCTGGATCGAATCGAGACAATAATATACACGATTTACCTATTCATTTAAGATTAACCCACTCGACTCTTTCACATGAATCAAATACATTTCTAATTATCAAGTTAATGAAATTCGGGTCGTTACAATACTCCCCCACTTGTAGGAATTTCGTCCTCGAAATTCGGTCGAATCTTAGTCTTTTGAAAGACTAAAGTGGGGTATACTGATACTTTTCCAATTCTTTCGAACGTTTTCTATTTAGATCCAAACGTAGCCTTTCAAAAAATTTAAAATTTTAATTACACCTCTGCATTGCGATATTCTCTCCCACACTTAGTTCTTTACTACTTTTTAATTTTCTTTTAAAGCTCTTATCATAAATGTGAGACCTTTACTCGTTTATTGGTAGTTCACTGGTATTCTTTCTAAGGTGATTAATATAAATTAAGAAACTGCTATTTATTCATTCATACCAAGACAATACGACCAATCTATACAATCCAATTTAACATTCAAGTCATTACATCATCCTATCCAATATGGTCGATATTATCTACCTTTACTCTCTGATTATAGTTTAAACTTAACCCTTTGCCCTAAGCTATTATATAATTCATTCGATTCTTATTACTTTTTTTTTAACCATTTATCAGACAAATAATTATTTGACTAAACCGTGTATATGAATGATTTATTTCGATAACTTTTATACTCTTGTCCATCCCTCTATTATTTCACTTTAGTTGTATAAGAATCCATGTAAAATTTTCCATTAGGGTTTTCCTTTAATCATGAACTTAATTTTCGAATTCCTAGATGCCTGCTATGATTTACTATTATTCATTATTCATTACATTTTCTTCAAGCAACCTTTAAATTCTTCTTGTCCTTCCTTTACTTTTCTGCACTTTATTTCCTCACTTTTCATTTAGTATCCATACTACCATCTTTAGTTTCTTTTCGGGAGATCTTAACATATAAACATTATCATTTACACTGAACTCTCAATCTTACATTCTTATATCTTTGTATCATCTACAATTATTTCATCTTCTTTTACATAATAATTCATTCGACCCTTTAGAATAAATTTCTCTATCAAATCTTATATATGTATATCTATACTGAGAATTAGGAATGTATTTGTAATTTTTCCATTCTAAGAAATCGTTTAAGATTCTTTTCCTATTTTCTAATATTCTTTCATAAAAATTTTCATTTATTACAATTAACTCATTATTATTGTTTTATACCCTAACCCAGCATCAAGTCCGCATTAGTACTTACATAATTTTAAACAATTACATATATAGTCCGGGGTCGTTATAATTTTAACTCATTCACTTTCATCATAGATTGAAATTTTGAGAATAGTATCATATTCCTTATTGTATTTATGTAAATTTCAATTAACAATTTCCTTCTTAAGACTCAATACACTTCAATATTTACTATAACATATTAAGCTATTCTCATAGAGTTTGGGTTCATTTATGTATTGAACTTACACACAGTCTACTTACATAATCAATTTAGTTTATTGAGTCCAATAAAACATACAAAGCATGTTTCATTCCAGATATATTATTTGGACCTTCTATTACTTATCACAATTATGACTCATCTCATTTTCATTGAATATGATTTAACAGTTCCTTTTGCATTCTTAATACATCATTATTATATTCCATTTATCACACTCTCATTGTCCAAATGCATATACACAAATGCCATTTTTCATTTTCTCTTATCTGATTTCTATAGCTAGCTTTCTCTTTCAATCATCGTAACACCTCTCTTATTATTCCACTTTTCGGCATACCTTATGCATATCAAGAATATGGAGGGTCAAGAGGACTAGCACCTTTAGTCACAAGCAAAACACTTTTCTTTATTTAAGATGTTCCAACTTATAGACTTTGTTAGCATTGTTTCTTGATGTAAGCATTGGGGTGATCAGTCCCAATCTCACATCCTATTAGCAATAACATTTATTGTTACCCAGATTAAGTATCCTCACTTGGTACTTCCAATTTGTAACACCCCGCAAATTCCTCGTATTAAATTAAAATACTAAAGAAGAATTATATTTTTGAAAAGGTGTTTTGAAAGAAAATTTTCTTGAATAAATTTCCCATCTTAAGATTTCAAAGTGATGAGTGATTTTAAAGGAATGGTTTTCACGAAATAATGCTAAGAGTTTAGAAATTGAGTTTTGGGAATGGTCATGTGTTTACAATTTTTATACTTTAAAAGAATTAAGGATTTTTATACATGAGTGATGTTATGTATATGAACGTATGTGTGGTATTGCTATGTGTATGTATGTTTGAGGTTATATGGAATTAAATTAGTAAAAGAATATGAAAATGCATGTATGTATGTATATGCTTAGGATTAAATGAAAATTTAATTAGTGGAAAAATATGATAATGCATGTATGTGTGTTTAGGTGTGTGATACGTGTATGTATGTGTATGAATGCCATGATTTCATTTTAATTTAAAGATAAGAAGCTTATGGACTAAGATTAGAATCATGAGGAAACTAAGTTAGAACCAAACTAAGTTAGTATAGTAACCAAATCCTAACTATTAGCCAACTAGTCATTAGACCTAAAGTGACCCCTAAAACCCTAACCTATTCTACCTTGTCTCCTTGAATATGATAAACACCACCCATGCAATGATTTGAAGAGCCAAAATTGCCCTCCCTTAAACACACCTTGGCCGAATTTCACAAGGGCATAAGAGGGAACACATGAGTTATCTATTTAAGCCACAACCCTTGGTTCATTTCACCCATTTCCCATCCACTTCTTTCATTTCCCTTCACTTTCCAAACACATTTGTTGAGAGCCAAAAATCAAGCTCTCAACACCCAAAGAAAAGAAGGTAGGCCGTGAGCTAGAGAAGAAGAAGGAGAAAGAAACCAAGCCAAAAACCTAAGCCCTTTCATGAAGATCCAAGCACATAGAAGTTAGAAGACCTTGATTTGGTGGGTAGTTCGAATAATCATGAAGGAAATTGTAATAGTGTAGATTCTTTTTCTTTTGATCTTGTGAATCTCTTCTTTTTCCTCTTTGCATGTTAATCCTCAAAGCTTAAATAATGAGTATAAGTATGTTTGTGCTTGAATTATGGACTTTTGAAGTTAAAAGAAACTTGTAAACGTCTAATCAACGGACTTTATAACTCGGTTAAGATCTTCATGAAAAGATCTTAAAGTTTTTCAACATAAATCTTGAAGATCTAAAAAGTTTTGGAGATTTTTGTAAAGTTTAAAGGGTAACTCTTTACATGTTGAATTTTCTTTCTTAAAACCGTAAACTATGATGTGTTTAAGAATTTATTTGATGAATAAATTTGTGATCTTAACTTGGTTAGTGATAAGGTTGTGATCTTTGATTTTGCATGTTGAATTGTCTTTGATCTTAGTGATTTGAGTACATGCATGTGTTGATTGTGCCTGGATCTTGAAATTTTAAGAATAAATGAACTTATGAAACACTAAATCAAGAGCTCATCAATTCGGCCATCACTAAAAGTGTAAGCCTTGATGCTTTTTAATTTAATCTAAGTGGTTGCATGTTAATCTCACGCTTAGAAAAATTAATTTGAGTTGTTGAAATGTTTGATTTTTATTTGGTTTTGATAAAACTTTGATTTTTGGGTTTTGACCTATAAAAGTTCTAAATCTTTGTCTTGATCTATGTTCTATGTGCATTTAAAAATTTAACCTTGATCTATGATGATGTGCATTTGGTCTAAGCCTAGAATTAGGAAATCATGTTTTGTTTCCATGAAAAGGACACATGCATGTTAATTTCTTTTGATTTAAGAATCTTGTGTTTTTGCATGTTGAAAAAGTGAACCAAAAACCTTGTCTTTGTCAAAATGAGGTTCGGCCTAGGCATCCTAACTAGACTAGGGTTCTTTTTCTCATAAGGTGACTTAAAAGCAATGAGTATGTTTTGTGAATTATGTAAAATAAATGGTTTGAAATTGTGTTGTGAATATTTATTTTACAATCGGTTTTTGATTTAAAAATAAAGGACATAAATGAATTAAATGATTTTGGAAAAGGATTGTGTTTAAATGAATATATGTGTGAATATGTGTATTCGATTGAGAGGGAAAGGAAGAGTAAATAATTTCGTTGCATGAAAAAGAAAATAGAATTTAAGTGCTTGAAATAAATCAAGTTGAATTATGTGTTTTAAATTTGTAACCTTTGAATTGTTTTCTTTAATGTCATTCGGCCATATAGTGTAAACAAGTTTAGGAAGTTTAGTTGCATGAAATAAAATGTACATGGTGATTTTTGAAAAGAATTGAATGATTATGTTTGGTTTGTATCTTTGTGAGTATGTGAATGCCTAAGTGTTTTGTTTTGATTAAGTGAATAAGTCTTTGATTTATAATTAAATTAAATGATTCATTTTGTGTTGCTTGCTGTTGTGTGTTAAGTTGGTGTTTGGAAAATGATTAAGTGTGTAATTGATTTTGAAATTTATTGATTTTAAGACAATTTGATTTGATTTATTTGAGATTTTTGGGATTGTGTTTATGATTGTCCAAAGTTTGTTTTATGGTGAAAACTTGAGTTTTAAAGTGTTATTTGAGATAAAAGCATTGTTAAGATGATTTTGGATTTCACTAAAGTGATTTTGTAATATAATCCTTTGCTGTCCAGAATTATTTAAAAATTGTTTCTTAACTTTAAAAATGTGTTCATACAATTTAAAGTAAAGTTTTCAAGTAATAATTGATTTAAGAAGAAGACGGATTAAAAACGGTGAATTTTTCGGTGTTTTCGAACAATGTTTAAGGTGCTGTCCAAGATGGACCAGCAACTAAATGAATTGGTTTAAATCATTTTATTAAATATTTTCAAATGGTTTTGAAACATTTAAAGTGCTAGAAAATATGGGAATTGTTTGATAAAACAATAGTGTTTTAAGTCTTTCGATTGGGAACAGAAAGTGTCACGAACTAAGAAAAGATTTTCTTAATACACGTTAGTAACGTAAGTGTGTTTTATTTAATACGAGGAATGAGAAGTGTTTAATTTATGGAAAATATTTTCAAAATACAAGTTAATGACGTGGGCGTATTTTATTTAGTACGAGGAGTTTGAGAGACGAGGGATTGGGGCAGCTGGTGGCGACAAGGATCCGCGGAGACGGTACGCATTAAATCGCTGGACCTCAGGTGAGAAAGAAGCTTTCCTAAGACATTGTGGTAGTTAGGTGATATATTAGGACGTTCCGTATCATCTCAAAGATCGGAACTAAGTGGTTCGGAGTCAGTAGTATAGTGGCAATTGCTTGTGTTGTATGGCCACTTATACGAAGGTGACAAAGACCACATTGTTATTGTGTGCTGATTGTGTGTGTGGATAGTATGCTTATATCTATTTATTCAATTATACATGATGAAACTGAATACTGTTAATGTATTGA
This sequence comes from Crotalaria pallida, assembly GCA_037953625.1. NCBI lineage: Eukaryota > Viridiplantae > Streptophyta > Magnoliopsida > Fabales > Fabaceae > Crotalaria > Crotalaria pallida. Next base: position 91,219,513 of record CM075654.1, read on the forward strand.
TGGACGTCTGTTACGTCCTGAAAATAGAAACGAAATAAATAAGATTGTGAAGCAAAGATATGAATGAGAAAGAAATAATGATTGGAAATAAAGTATGTGCTGGAAAAGAAAGAAAGAGTTGAGATTGGGGAGGAATTGATGAAAATAATGAGGACGAGCCAGAGCAGGGGGAGAGTGATGTGGATTGTTGGAACAAGAGGTGAATTGAGTGGAGCTTGGCTCCTTTGTTGTTGTTTTTGAATGAGACTAGTGTTGAGTTGAGCTTGCTCCTCCATTAACGCTCAGTAAAAATGTGATTTTTGAAAAAGGAATTTTCGAAAAGATTTTTGAAAAGAGATTGTTGCAAAGAGTCGTGAAAAGAAATTTTTGAAAAAAAAAAGGTTTGTGAAAAGAAATTTTTGAAAAAGGTTTTGAAAGGATTTTCGAAAAGAGGTTTTTGAAAAGATTTATGAAAAGAGGTTTTTGAGAAGATTTTTTTGAAGCAATATTTTCGAAAAGGATTTGTAAAAAGATATTTTTGAAAAGGTTTATGAAAAGAAATTTTTGAGAAAGATTATGAAAAAAAATTTTTAGAAATTTTTTTTTTTGAAATAAAATTTTGTGAAAAGTTGTGAAGAAAGATTTTTAGAAACTTTGCGAAACGAGATTTTTAAGAAAGTTTTTTGAGGAAGTTTGTAAAAAGAGATTTTGAGAAGTATACGAAAATTGATTTTGAGAAAATTTACGAGAAAAGATTTTATGAGAAAGTTTTCGAAAGGATATTTTGTGAAAACTTATGATATGAGATTTTCAGGAAAATTTATGAAAATATGTTTTGAGGAAAGTAAGTGAAGTAAGATTTTTTTGAAGAAAGATTGAAAATGTTGAGAAGGATTGAGAAATGAGATACGGGTCTATTGATGTGATCCCAGCTCTGTGCTATGTGAGAATTGATGAGAGAAAGATTGTGCCAAGTTAGTGGTCGGGACTCATTGAAGGGATGCACGAAGGATGGGCCGACCTTAGGTTAATTAAAAGATAAAAGACTTTAAAAGACATACGTGGTGAGGTATGAGAGTGTGAAGTAGTGGAGAGGAAGAAACCATGGGTATCTGCGGATACTCAGGAGGAGATTGCATTAGGGGAGGACGATGACGGTGAAATGTCAAGAAGTCTAGAGTATGTTTCTAGGCAGAACAAACTCCACAGGTGGCATAAGAACATGGTAGGGACTGGGTCCAATGCCGTGGTAAGTTCTGCGGGCCCACTAGAAAAATACTGTCGCCCCCTAGATTGCAAATCTTGAACAGTGAGAGGGACTGGAGTGGGGCATCTTGTTTGCCACTGTACCCGAGTTGTCTACAGTGTGCATTGATTATATATGTGACTTGAATTGAATTGATCTGAGGCGGTAGTCCTCCTGGCCTGGGGCCAATTGATTGTGAGACAGCTGTCGTGCCCGCACGGTAAAGGTCCTGTACTCCTGTTTGCTTCCGACTAGGTTGGGTGGATGACCGAGGAGATGTAGACCTGAGTGATATCCAAGAATGAAATGAATGCTCTGAAGATATCTTAAGGTTCCCCAATCATTAAAGATTATGAATTGATAAGACTGGATGGAAAGAGAGGTATAGTTGTAAAAAAGGAAATGAGAGAAAAGGAAAAGATATTCATAAGAAGTAAAATTAAGTTGATAAGAGAATGAAAAATGATAACAAGGATGAGGATAATGATAATGATAATCATACAAGATAATAATAATGTTATACTTGATTGTTGTGTGCTTGTATGTTGTACTGTATGTTTGTATGGTCCTACTATCTTGCCTATCGTAATCCCACACCGTCGACGATGCGTCGTTCGGATCGCTTACACTCTCATGTTTGTTGGCATATCGGTATTGCTGGTATCTCAACGGGCAGATGGAGTATCGGATGGACGTCACTACATGGAGCAAGTATGGAAGAGGATGGAAGCGCACCCACGGTGGTTGGTTATGGACCGGCTATACTCAAATCGTGATTTCCGATCCGGAGCATCAACTGAGTGGAGCTAATCTGGAGCCACACTTGGGACAAGTCACCGTACGAGGCCATAGGAACTTCAAGGAAAAGATTCGGTATAAGACTCAGAGGAACTCTACCATTCTCATTGGAGCGGAGTCGGAACCCACTAGCAATGAGGAGACGACAGCAAGGAGGGCATCATCTTCGAGAGCACAGAGAGGACGCAAGAAGAAGGAGGACCTTCACCCAATTGTTTTCAATAGGATATTGTAAGGATAGTGTGGTTAGTTTAGGTTGTGATGAGTGTTGAGTTAAGGATTACCGATGCCATGAGCCATTATGTAATTGAGCTAAGTTTTAATTTGACTTGTGGAGCACATCTTTATGCAAAGTGGATTCATGTAAAGTTTTTGAAAACTGTCAAGATGACTAGAAACCAAGTTCTTTTATGGAAACGAATGTTTTACGAAAAGAAAGGTTTTAGTAACAACTCGGTTTTTGGAAAAGTGAATTGAAGAACCTAAAGAGATTTCCAATAACGTTTTCGAACCCTTCAACATTGTTTTACAAAAAAAAATTGCCTCATTTTTGCAACCTAATGAATGAAAGTTGGTTATTTTTTAGATACGAAAATCGGGTCGTTACAGAATGGTATCAGGGCTTATGGTAATCCTTAGTGGCCTTAAGCATGGGCTTACATGCTTTGTTTGTGTGACTCTGTGTGTTTGCTAGTATAAGACTAGGAGCATAAGTTTAGGTTCTCATCTTTCTAGGATGTAAGACTTTGTTTGTGGCTTAGTGTCGGCCGAGTTAGTTTAAGGAACCTGTTCATCTTGTAGATTGAGGAACATAGATTAAGTAGAAGTGAGTAGGTTGAAACCCTTTAACCTTTGGTGTTTCATTAGTGTTTGATAAACTCCAGTCTGTTGGCCTAGACGTACCCTTGTTCAAAGAGTAGTCGATACCTTTGAGGAAGTAGGATATTATTCCCTGAACCCCTGTTTGTTGAATTGCACCAACAAAACAGTTAGTGTTGTTAAAACTCGAATCTTTTCTTCATGAGCCTTACCTATCCACCTGTAGCCTTACCGATCCTATTTAAGACTCTTTAGTCTGAATTGTGGAATTAGAAGTGCCATAGTTACCCAGATAGTTTAGGGTTGAACGAATAAGGAAGGATAAAAGGTTTAAGCTAAATAAGGATATAGGGTCACCATGGGTTTAAGTTATATGTTTGATCAAAGTTGGGGAGTCACAAGGAAGGAAAGAGGTGTATGTTACCAATTATTAGAGGGAATTATGAGGAAAGTTTGAGGATTACACTTGCCATACACCCTGATTAGGGGTTTAGACGGTGAAAGTGATAGGCTTGCTCGATGTTTAGGACGAATCTAAGGAAAAGAGTGAGGTTGTTTGAGGAAGTAAGTAAGCCCAAGATGTAATAGAATCCCCTTAAGTTAGAGAAATGATGGACGAAAACCTTAGAGTAAGAAGGAGAATTAAAGGAAGGAGTGATTATTGTGAGTTAGAGAGAACCTAAAAGTTGTAGAGAATAGTGAATTTCTAGGGATTTTAGGTAAAACCCCATACTTTTGGAGATGTGTGAATTTTTGTTTGCTCTATTTCCCTAAGTCCATACCTATGGTTGGACTCCCTGCGACGACGATCAGCTAAGGGAGTGACGTCTTCTTCGGTCAATCCGTTGGACTTAACCCGATTCGACACGCAAGTGATGGTACGAGTGGAACTTCTTCGTCTGAAGGCAACAAACAAGGAGCACGGCAAGGTGAATTAGACCAGCAAAAAAGGAAATGCGACCACGAAGCGAAAAGAGAATGTTCTTATGGAAATCAAAGTGATGTAAGAATTTTGTGCCCTGCTGCCCAATCCACAACGTATTTCTCGGGGACGAGAAATCTTTAAGTTGGGGAGAATGTAACACCGCGCAAATTCCTCGTATTAAATTAAAATACTAAAGAATAATTATATTTTTGAAAAGGTGTTTTGAAAGAAAATTTTCTTGAATAAATTTCTCATCTTAAGATTTCAAAGTGATGAGTGATTTTAAAGGAATGGTTTTCACGAAATAATGCTAAGAGTTTAGAAATTGAGTTTTGGGAATGGTCATGTGTTTACAATTTTTATGCTTTAAAAGAATTAAGTATTTTTATACATGAGTGATGTTATGTATATGAACGTATGTGTGGTATTGCTATGTGTATGTATGTTTGAGGTTATATGGAATTAAATTAGTAAAAGAATATGAAAATGCATGTATATATGTATGTATATGCTTAGGATTAAATGAAAATTTAATTAGTGGAAAAATATGATAATGCATGTATGTGTGTTTAGGTGTGTGATACGTGTATGAATGCCATGATTTCATTTTAATTTAAAGATAAGAAGCTTATGAACTAAGATTAGAATCATGAGGAAACTAAGTTAGAACCAAACTAAGTTAGTATAGTAACCAAATCCTAACTATTAGCCAACTAGTCATTAGACCTAAAGTGACCCCTAAAACCCTAACCTATTCTACCTTGTCTCCTTGAATATGATAAACACCACCCATACAAAGATTTGAAGAGCCAAAATTGCCCTCCCTTAAACACACCTTGGTCGAATTTCACAAGGGCATAAGAGGGAACACATGAGTTGTCTATATAAGCCACAACCCTTGGTTCATTTCACCCATTTCCCATCCACTTCTTTCATTTCCCTTCACTTTCCAAACACTTTTATTGAGAGCCAAAAATCAAGCTCTCAACACCCAAAGAAAAGAAGGTAGGCCGTGAGCTAGAGAGGAAGAAGGAGAAAGAAACCAAGCCAAAAACCTAAGCCATTTCTTGAAGATCCAAGCACATAGAAGTTAGAAGACCTTGATTTGGTGGGTAGTTCAAATAATCATGAAGGAAATTGTAATTGTGTAGATTCTTTTTCTTTTGATCTTGTGAATCTCTTCTTTTTCTTCTTTGCATGTTAATCCTCAAAGCTTAAATAATGAGTATAAGTATGCTTGTTCTTGAATTATGGACTTTTGAAGTTAAAAGAAACTTGTAAACGTCTAATCAACGGACTTTATAACTCGGTTAAGATCTTCATGAAAAGATCTTAAAGTTTTTCAACATAAATCTTGAAGATCTAAAAAGTTTTGGAGATTTTTGTAAAGTTTAAAGTGTAACTCTTTACATGTTGAATTTTCTTTCTTAAAACCGTAAACTATGATGTGTTTAAGAATTCATTTGATGAATAAATTTGTGATCTTAACTTGGTTAGTGATAAGGTTGTGATCTTTGATTTTGCATGTTGAATTATCGTTGATCTTAGTGCTTTGAGTACATGCATGTGTTGATTGTGCCTGGATCTTGAAATTTTAAGAATAAATGAACTTATAAAACACTAAATCAAGAGCTCTTCAATTCGGCCATAACTAAAAGTGTAAGCCTTGATGCTTTTTAATTTAATCTAAGTGGTTGCATGTTAATCTCATGCTTAGAAAAATTAATTTTAGTTGTTGAAATGTTTGATTTTGATTTGGTTTTGATAAAACTTTGATTTTTGGGTTTTGACCTTTAAAAGCTCTAAATCTTTGTCTTGATCTATGTTCTATGTGCATTTAAAAATTTAACCTTGATCTATGATGATGTGCATTTGGTCTAAGCCTAGAATTAGGAAATCATGTTTTGTTTCCATGAAAAGGACACATGCATGTTAATTTCTTTTGATTTAAGAATCTTGTGTTTTTGCATGTTGAAAAAGTGAACCAAAAACCTTGTCTTTGTCAAAAAGAGGTTCGGCCTAGGCATCCTAACTAGACTAGGGTTCTTTTTCTCATAAGGTGACTTAAAAGCAATGAGTATGTTTTGTGAATTATGTAAAATAAATGGTTTGAAATTGTGTTGTGAATATTTATTTTACAATCGGTTTTTGATTTAAAAATAAAGGACATAAATGAATTAAATGATTTTGGAAAAGGATTGTGTTTAAATGAATATATGTGTGAATATGTGTATTCGATTGAGAGGGAAAGGAAGAGTAAATAATTTCGTTGCATGAAAAAGAAAATAGAATTTAAGTGCTTGAAATAAATCAAGTTGAATTATGTGTTTTAAATTTGTAACCTTTGAATTGTTTTCTTTAATGTCATTCGGCCATATAGTGTAAACAAGTTTAGGAAGTTTAGTTGCATGAAATAAAATGTACATGGTGATTTTTGAAAAGAATTGAATGATTATGTTTGGTTTGTATCTTTGTGAGTATGTGAATGCCTAAGTGTTTTGTTTTGATTAAGTGAATAAGTCTTTGATTTATAATTAAATTAAATGATTCATTTTGTGTTGCTTGCTGTTGTGTGTTAAGTTGGTGTTTGGAAAATGATTAAGTGTGTAATTGATTTTGAAATTTATTGATTTTAAGACAATTTGATTTGATTTATTTGAGATTTTTGGGATTGTGTTTATGACTGTCCAAAGTTTGTTTTATGGTGAAAACTTGAGTTTTAAAGTGTTATTTGAGATAAAAGCATTGTTAAGATGATTTTGGATTTCACTAAAGTGATTTTGTAATATAATCCTTTGCTGTCCAGAATTATTTAAAAATTGTTTCTTAACTTTAAAAATGTGTTCATACAATTTAAAGTAAAGTTTTCAAGTAATAATTGATTTAAGAAGAAGCCGGATTGAAAACGGTGAATTTTTGGTGTTTTCGAACAATGTTTAAGGTGCTGTCCAAGATGGACCAGCAACCAAATGAATTGGTTTAAATCATTTTATTAAATATTTTCAAATGGTTTTGAAACATTTAAAGTGCTAGAAAATATGGGAATTGTTTGATAAAACAATAGTGTTTTAAGTCTTTCGATTGGGAACGGAAAGTGTCACGAACTAAGAAAAGATTTTCTTAATACACGTTAGTAACGTAAGTGTGTTTTATTTAATACGAGGAATGAGAAGTGTCTAAGTTATGGAAAAGATTTTCATAATACAAGTTAATGACGTGGGCGTATTTTATTTAGTACGAGGAATTTGAGAGACGAGGGATTGGGGCAGCTGGTGGCGACAAGGATCCGCGGAGACGGTATGCATTAAATCGCTGGACCTCAGGTGAGAGAGAAGCTTTCCTAAGACACCGTGGTAGTTAGGTGATATATTAGGACGTTCCGTATCATCTCAAAGATCGGAACTAAGTGGTTCGGAGTCAGTAGTACAGTGGCAATTGTTTGTGTTGTGTAGCCACTTATACGAAGGTGACAAAGACCACATTGTTATTGTGTGCTGATTGTGTGTGTGGATAGTATGCTTATATCTATTTATTCAATTATACATGATGAAACTAAATACTGTTAATGTATTCATGGACGTTTGTTACGTCCTGAAAATAGAAACGAAATAAATAAGATTGTGAAGCAAAGATATGAATGAGAAAGAAATAATGATTGGAAATAAAGTATGTGCTGGAAAAGAAAGAAAGAGTTGAGATTGGGGAGGAATTGATGAAAATAATGAGGACGAGCCAGAGCTGAGGGAGAGTGATGTGGATTGTTGGAACAAGAGGTGAATTGAGTGGAGCTTGGCTCCTTTGTTGTTGTTTTTGAATGAGACTAGTGTTGAGTTGAGCTTGCTCCTCCATTAGCGCTCAGCAAAAATGTGATTTTTGAAAAAGGTTTTTGAAAAAGGAATTTTCGAAAAGATTTTTGAAAAGAGATTTTTGCAAAGAGTCGTGAAAAGAAATTTTTGAAAAAAAAAAGGTTTGTGAAAAGAAATTTTTGAAAAAGGTTTTGAAAGGATTTTCGAAAAGAGGTTTTTGAAATGATTTACGAAAAGAGGTTTTTGAGAAGATTTTTTTGAAGCAATATTTTCGAAAAAGATTTGTAAAAAGATATTTTTGAAAAGGTTTCTGAAAAGAAATTTTTGAGAAAGATTATGAAAAAGTATTTTTAGAAAAAAAAAATTTTTGACATAAAATTTTGTGAAAAGTTGTGAAGAAAGATTTTTAGAAACTTTGCGAAACGAGATTTTTAAGAAAGCTTTTTGAGGAAGTTTGTAAAAAGAGATTTTGAGAAGTATACGAAAATTGATTTTGAGAAAATTTACGAGAAAAGATTTTATGAGAAAGTTTTCGAAAGGATATTTTGTGAAAGCTTATGATATGAGATTTTCAGGAAAATTTATGAAAATATGTTTTGAGGAAAGTAAGTGAAGTAAGATTGTTTTGAAGAAAGATTGAAAATGTTGAGAAGGATTGAGAAATGAGATACGGGTCTATTGATGTGATCCCAGCTCTGTGCTATGTGAGAATTGATGAGAGAAAGATTGTGCCAAGTTAGTGGTCGGGACTCATTGAAGGGATGCACGAAGGATGGGCCGACCTTAGGTTAATTAAAAGATAAAAGACTTTAAAAGACATATGCGGTGAGGTATGAGAGTGTGAAGTAGTGGAGAGGAAGAAACCATGGGTATCTGCGGATACTCAGGAGGAGATTGCATTAGAGGAGGACGATGACGGTGAAACGTCAAGAAGTCTAGAGTATGTTTCTAGGCAGAACGAACTCCACATGTGGCATACGAACGTTGGCATATCGGTATTGCTGGTATCTCAACGGTCAGATGGAGTATCGGATGGACGTCACTACATGGAGCAAGTATGGAAGAGGATGGAAGCGCACCCACGGTGGTTGGGTATGGACCGGCTATACTCAGATCGTGATTTCCGATCCGGAGCATCAACTGAGTGGAGCTAATCTGGAGCCACACTTGGGACAAGTCACCGTACGAGGCTATAGGAACTTCAAGGAAAAGATTCGGCATGAGACTCAGAGGAACTCTACCATTCTCACTAGAGCGGAGTCAGAACCCACTAGCAAAGAGGAGACGACAGCAAGGAGGGCATCATCTTCGAGAGCACAAAGAATACGCAAGAAGAAGGAGGACCTTCACCCAATTGTTTTCAATAGGATAGTATAAGGATAGTGTGGTTAGTTTAGGTTGTGATGAGTGTTGAGTTAAGGATTACCGATGCCATGAGCCATTATGTAATTGAGCTAAGTTTTAAATTGACTTGTGGAGCACATCTTTATGCAAAGTGGATTCATGTAAAGTTTTTGAAAACTGTCAAGATGACTAGAAACCAAGTTCTTTTATGGAAACGAATGTTTTACGAAAAGAAAGGTTTTAGTAACAACTCGGTTTTTGGAAAAGTGAATTGAAGAACCTAAAGAGATTTCCAATAACGTTTTCGAACCCTTCAACATTGTTTACAAAAAAAAAAATTGCCTCATTTTAGCAACCTAAATGAATGAAAGTTGGTTATTTTTGAGATACGAAAATCGGGTCGTTACACAATTCATGCCTTGAAACTCAATCACATATACATTTTCCTCAATATCAGTATTGTTGTATGAGACATTCTTAGTTCTTTTCCATTTCACTCGATTTCCTCACTTCACCCTCCCCTCCAGGGAAAGACCAACCAGGAGTAAGTGTCCCTCTACCACTGCTTGCACGGTACTAGACACCCATTTTCAGTCCAGTACAACTTGGGTTGAAGGCCCAAGTTGGCTATAGCAGGGAACCACCCTCAACCGGTCCCGAAATGACTATGTGACCAATAGAATTACCGTAGTTAACGCAGAACCAATCCCCCAACATGGGTGGCCAGTCCATGCCCTCCTAGGAGATCAAAGTTCCACCCACGATAACTCTTAATCACATATCATTCACGTGCCTCCGCGTATGTCTTTCCCAACTTCCTCACCGTCCACCTTATAACTTCTTTGACATTCGCTTCTATGTATGGCAGCAACATTCTAAATTCGATTCAATTTCTACTTATAAATTTTCCAAATTGAATAACTCAATTGACTTAGAATCCCACCTTTCATTATTTTCATAAATCAAATTTTGTTGGATGGGTTTCCAAATCAATTGAGACATTTCTAAATGACATTAGTTTTAAAGAATTCATTTGTATCACATAATATATTAGATTGAGAATGTACCCTGTCCACATAGATTATTTTACCAAGATCATTGAAAAGGAAGACTACACATCCATTCTTGAAACTTTTAAAAACAATTCATTTTCTTAAAGAAATTTGTGATTGGATTCCAAAAGTATTCATTTACCATGATTTTCCTTTTCATTGGTCTTAGTTAAATATTCTCTCATCACTCGTGTTGTGGTGCATAATGTAATGGATTCTCAAGGGACTTAAACCATCTTATCTTTCTTTACAATTGAATCCTTTCACTTTCAAAATCATTCTTTCTCTTTATTTAAGTCCCACTGAGAATACGAGATAATCTCTAACACTTTTTCCAATATTATGGCTAATGGAAAGGAATTCAATTTCAAAAGCTAATTTTCCTTAAACTTGAATTAAATCTAAACAAAAATAAAGTCATAAAAAATTAAGTTAAATGAATTATAAAATCTTCCTTCCCTCCCAATGACGTAAAAGTGTTCATTATGCACCATTCAACATTTTATTCTCCTGATCTTTTCTCCCTCCATATGTCACTCTCATTGTCTCATACAACAATATCTTGGCATTGGTCAGCTACGTTATCCTCGGCGGACCCCGACAACATACCAGTCGGCAACATCCGAGGTGTCCCCTCGACCATGCCACATAAGTCTCATTTCATTGCTCTCCTCCATAGCTCTCATGTATCTCATTAGTCTCTTTCTTTCTCGATGGCAAATATTTTCTTTCACATCCTTTAGTGGCATCTTTAATTCTTTCTTTTTGAATCCTTAATATTATCCAAAAATTGTTTTCATTTTGTTATGGTGCTATATCCTTTTGACTTCCTTATTCCCAACAATCTATTACTGTAATTTTCTATACATAATCATATATTTCACTCCCTTGCATATAAAGAGCTTAGAACTGGAGTTTCACAACAGATTTGGGACCATTTCCCTAGGCCGAAGGGAAAGAACTGCTCTGATACCAAATTGTAACATCCCAATTTAAATAAGGAACTATAAATTTTTATTAATCAAAATATTCTATTACAAATTATTTTGTAACAGAAAACTGGGATATACAACTTGATATTAGAATAATAAATTGATGAAAATGGCCTTGCTTCGTCGTCTGCGATGTGAAACTCTGGTTCTTAACTCCTCCAAGTATTACCTAAAAATTTAAACCAAAAGGGAGTGAACAACTTTTCATAATAGAATAGAAATTAAGAATTGAAATTAAGTAAATACACTTCCATTCATTAAGTTATTAAATTCATACACCTTGTTTATGTCTTTTATGATTACGAAAGGAAAATTTACATTTTGATTCTTTTCCCTTTATATTTAGTTCCTTTTTATTATTTTATTAAGGTTCCCTTTATAAGATATTAGTAATTTCGTTTATACCACTTTAACAAAATTCTCACAAGCACGTTATCTTACTGGTATTTCCTTTAACATTATGTTAGTATTTATTGATATACTCTTCCAATTTGATTTCCTTAGGTTTTATGTTAATTCTTAAGTTATATTACATAGTTATATAATGTATTTAGCAAACATTATTCATATTAAGTAATAGTCCTAAAATCTATATAAGTATAGTAATATATATATATATATATATATATATATTTTCGCATAATTATAAGGTCACTCTTTATGTATATGTAAATTAGTATTAGTGATTCCATTAATATTATTTGAACACAAACTTACTTATTTCCTTTATGTCTCTTTATTTTTCAAAGCATTCAAACATTAATTAGACATTTCATTCACTAAATATTTTGCTATTCCTATCATTAGAATTCGCATAAATATAAAATTACTCTTTTATATGTAATTTAATGAGCCTTAGTATACTAATTATTCTAATTGGCATTTTGTCGAACACCTTATCTACATAGATTCAAGACTTTAAAGCTTAATTTACATATGCACAGGCATATGGTACACATAATCAACTACCCTAGAGTTCAATCCATGCCATTCAGTAAGTACTTACTGATTCCAAAACCTAAATTCTATTCTAAAAGAAAAGAGTTCCTCCCTTACCTCAAGTGAAGAAAACCCAATCCCAAAGAATTTGTTCTAGCTTGTTTATGCTCCCTTTCTAAGCTTTAAATCTTCTTTTTGTTTGATGGTCAACTATCTTCAATGGAAGAGAGGAATTGGTATACAAAAGGATTAGGGAGAAAGAGAGGTGAATAGGGATAAATGGAAATTTAAAGAGGTTAAAGGTTATAATTGAAGGAAGGATGAGTTTAGTTGTTAATTCATGGAGTTGGGGTTGGGTGATGATGTGCCTTGATGTGTTGGTGCCTGGAAATGGGAGTTTAGTGCATGAAATTGAGGTCTGGTGCGGTTTTTGGGAGGTCTGGTGTGGCTGGAGTCGGAACTGGCGCGGGCTGGCTGAGAATCGCGCCCCATTTCTGGTGTTGATGCCTATTTAAAGGCACCTCGCGCTTGAGCACGAGACTGGCGCCTGAGCGCGAGCCAGATTTCTGGAACCTTCTGGCACATGCGCTCATCATCTGGTGCGTCTGAGCTGGTGTGTCCCGCGCGCGCCTGAGCGCAGTGCTGGCGCTTGAGCGCGAGGGCATCTATGTGGCACCAGATTTCTTGCACCGGTGCGTCTGGGCGCACCTGCTCATGCCCGGGCGCACCGGTTCGCCCCGAAACGCCTATTTTCGCATTTTTAGCCCATTTTAATGGATTTTAATCATTCTTAACACTAAATTTGACCCATATAGAAACAAATTAGGTTCCCAATCATAATTATATTTTTTTTTATTATCCACACGAAAGGTAAATGATTTGTTAATCGAAATTCAAGTTTAACTCAATTACGATTTATTCCCGACTTGGATCAATTTACTACCTTAACAATCTTCGGGACTTGATTGAATATTCTTATTCAAATCCCTCAAACCTTCACCGGTTTCACCACCTTACATGATTTACAATAACTTCTCCGGATCGAATGCTTATTAATTTCTCAATTTTTATTCTATATTTATTTTCATTACTCTTTCTTACTTACCAATTTTATCTTTACTTATTTCTTCTCACGATATCAAAATACCCTCAATTTCTTATTGTTTATGTTTTCATTTCATACTTCATTATTCTGGATCGAATTGAGACAACAATATACACGATTTACCTATTCATTTAAGATTAACCCACTCGATTCTTTCACATGAATCAAATACATTTCTAATTATCAAGTTAAGGAAATTTGGGTGGTTACATTCTGCTTGATTGTTGGAAGTGGAAAATTTGAATTTCAAAGAATATTCAATGTTGATTCCTTCAGCATTTTCAAGAATTATGCCAGCACCAGCCCTCCTGCTGTGGCTGGAGCCGTCTACATAAACCTTCCAAAATTGTGACTCAGAAGTAGGTAGAGAATCTGTGAGTTCTGAGATAAAGTCAGCCAATGCTTGGGATTTAAACGTTTTTCTTGGTTCAAAAGATATTTCGAACTCGGATAGTTCGACCGAATAGGAGACCATCCTCCCCGCGAGATCCGGTCGGTGATGTACTTGTCTGATTGGTTGTGCTGTTCTGATACTGATGGGGTGGCTTTGGAAATACTGCTTGAGTCTCCGAGCAGTTATTACCAAAGCAAATGCAAGTTTCTCAATTTTTGAATACCTGGTCTCTTGTCCCAGGAGGGCTCTGCTTACAAAATACACCAGTTGCTCGGTTCCTGATTCTTTCTTGACTAGTGCCGAGCTTATTGAAGACTCGCCAATAGATATGTACAAGAACAAAGTCTCCCCCTCCCGAGGGCTAGTGAGAACAGGAGGGGAGGATAAGTATTCTTTCAGTTCAACAAATGCATGTTCACATGATTCATCCCAATGAAAATCCTTATTTTTTCTTAGCAATTGGTACCATGGGAATGCTTTTTTGGCTACTTGAGGAAGAAATCTGGATAAGGCTGTCATCCGACCTGTTAACCTTTGGACCTCCTTAACATTGGAAGGGCTGTGCATATTCAAAATAGCTTGACATTTTTTTGGATTTGCTTCTATGCCCCTCTCAGTGAGTATGAAGCCTAGGAAAGCTCCTGCAGGGACATCGAAGGTACACTTTTCCGGGTTGAGTCGCATGTTGTGCTTTCTTACTCTAACCGGAACTGCCTCTAGGTCGCGGAAATGGTCTTCCTTCTTTCTGCTCTTTGTGATCATGTCATCGATGTATACCTCCAGAGTAGGACCGATCAAACCGGAGAAGACCTTGTTCATCATGCGTTGGTATGTGGCTCCAGCGTTTTTCAGCCTGAAAGGCATGACTGTATAACAGTATGTGGCCCTTTCAGTGATGAAGGCCGTTTTCTCCTGATCCGGGGGGTACATTGGAATTTGGTTGTACCCTGAGTAAGCATCCATGAATGAGTGAAGTTGATATCCCGATGAGCTGTCAACTAGCTTGTCGATGAATGGTAGTGGATATTGATCCTTTGGGAATGCCTTATTTAAGTCAGTATAATTGATGCACATGCGTCATTTATCGTTTGATTTCTTAACCAAAACTGTGTTCGATAACCATCCGGAGTAACTGACATCTCTAATAAATCTTGCCGATAGGAGCTCGGCCACCTTTTCCTCGATTGCAGCGGCCTTTTCAGTTCCTACCCTTCTCTTCTTTTGGGCAACCGGTTTCACGGTTGGGTTGACGATGAGTCGATGACAAATGAAATTGGGATCGATCCCCGGCATGTCAGTGGAGGTCCAAGCAAAGAGGTCATTGTTCCTCCTTAGGAGTTCTAGCAATTCTACTCTTGTGGTCTCGGGAAGACCAGTACCTAACCTCGATCTTTTGGTTTGGTCATCACTGTCTAACTGTATGAACTCCCAATCCCCCTGAGGGGTTGGCCTGGTGTCATCTTGGTCGGCTCTAACATCCAAATTAGCGAGCAAGACATTCCCCTTGTTCAGAATTGGTTTTGGTTGTTGGATTTCCTCTTGACTCTTAATCTTTGCAAGACTAGCGTTGTAACATAACTTAGTCTTATCCTGCTCGACCCTGACGGTCTTCCGTCCGAACCCTTAAATTTCATAGCCAAATGAATTGTTGAGACGACTACATCGAAGGCTCGGAGACACGTTCTTCCAAATATGGCATTGTAGGCCGAGGTACAGTCGACCACCAAAAATTTGATGATCTCGGTTCTAGCCGAAGATTGATTCCCTAGTGTTACTGGTAGTTGGATGTATCCCATGGGAACAATGACATCTCCTGTAAAACCGATCAACTTCCCCCTAAAAGAGGTAAGGTCAATTGCTTTCTGCTTGAGGGCTTCGAAGAGGTTTAGAAAGATAGTATTAGCTGACCTACCTTGGTCGACAAAGACTTTGGCAACCTCGCAATTGCCAATCAGAGTAGTTATTACCATTGGATCATTGTGCCCAGGAATGACTCCCTCCAAGTCATCATTGTTGAAACAAATTTGGACACTTTTTGAGGTTCTTTTGCGGATTGGGTGGTCATGAACAGCGCCACTTGGTTGATGTATCTTTTCCTGTCGGATTTATTCTCTCCTCCCCCGACGAATCCTCCTGCAATGGTGTTAACCTTGAGGTTTTGGGGGGATTGATCGGGGTTGGCTATCTCGACCATAGCTACTCTCTGTTGGTTGGTGGGCTGAGTGATTTTTTGTCTTGTGGGTGATGGGGTTCTTCTTCGAACATTCCTATCACGGGAAGGGGGTCTTCTTCTAGGACGCTGAGTAAGAGCTTCTCATACGTATTGCTGGAGTTTTCCTTCTCATATCATTTGTTCAATTACATCTCTGAGCCATGTACATTCGTCAGTAGTATGGCCATACCCCCATGGCACGCGCAATACTTTGAACGATCTCTTTGGGAACTCTTTTTTAGTGCAGGGGGTTGCTCGGCCATTCTCAAATCGGTCTGCATGGTTTCTTGCACGATCTGGCTCCTCGGAACTATGAGAGGAGTGTATTCATCAAACTTGGCCCTAGGAATGAATCTCCTCTCATTCTGAGGTCCTCTTTCCCTTTCTTCTTTCCTATCATCTCTCCTTATTCTGCCATAAGATGAGGACTCATTCTTGTCACCTCTTTCTCTTTGCCCCATTTGTTGAATTCTTCTAAATTTATGAATTTGGTGGTGTTAGATCCGGTGTGATGGTTTTGATAATGACAAAAGTTTTGAACAAGCTACAAATTTTTTGATCAAGCTCAAGGCATGAAGAAGTTCAACAAACAAACAACAATCAACAATGATGAAGAGAGAGCAAGCTCATGAAGATTCATTTGTGTATTTTATTGTAATATCTTTAGTTTGAGTCTTTTCATTTGATGAGTTTGGGTAGAGTCATTAGAGGGTAGTGAATCTCTCTCAAGTGCATAATTATATTATAATATGAGTATTCACTTAACCTAAAATCAATAGGTGGCTTAAAGGTTTGAAAGGAAAGGTTTAGTTTTGAGAAAACAACTTTTTAATTGACCTTTAGCAGTGGCTAATCGATTAAGAGAATTGGTTAATCGATTAACATGTTTTTAACAGTGCTTAATCGATTAACATGATGAGTTAATCGATTAACACCTGTAGAACTGGTTTTAAAATACGTTTTTCACTTCTCAAAATTAGTTTTTAATGATCCTAACTTTTGGGTATTCTATATAAACCTTTTCCTAATCATTGTGATTAACTAACATCATTTTCATATCAATTTTAAAAAGATCAAGCCACACTATTCTCTCTCACTTTCTCATAGATCAAAGCTTTTATTTTCACATTCTTTGATAAAGAATCTTTGAATCTCTCATGTTGATATTTTCATAGTTCTTGAAAGAGATTCATAGGATTGTTATTGTTTTCATTTGGGTTGTAATCATTGCATAGAAGGCAAGCTATCTACAACATTGGAAGACTTGGTGGTTGTTCATCAAGCAAAATCGTCTTGGAAGTCTTGTTGGGTAAACAAGTAAAGTGGAAGTCTTGTTGTGAGGAATCGACAAGCAAATTGGAAGACTTGTTGTGGGGATATCAACAAGCAAGGGAAGGTTAGATTAGATTTCAATAGGGTTGCAAGACAAGAGTGTGGTATCTCTTGGAGGTTATCAAGAAGTAAGTCTTGAGAGGCATTTGCTTGTAATTTGAGAACACTAATTCCTTTAGTGAAGAATCTCTCTTGGTTGAAGAGGGGATTGAATGTAGCTCACGGTGGTTGTGAGTGAACCAGGATAAATCACTGTGCAGTATCTCTATTCCCTTATCTCTTACATTCTTGTCATTTCATATTGTTCTTGGTTTAAAACTTAGAAAAGATTGATTTTCATAATTGAATGAATTAAGCTTTTAATTGTGCAAATTGATTTGGGGAAAATCATTTTCATAACCTAGGTAATCCATAAGAATATTGGTGTTAATCAATTCCGCTTAATCTCTGATCTTATGTGTTAATTGATTGATTTTCGTATTCGATTGAAAAGTGATTTTTCAGTTTTAACAGTGATTAATCGATTAACTGAAGGTGTTAATCTATTAACTAAAAATCAGCTTTCATGCACTAATCGATTAATTGGTCAGCTTAATCGATTAACTTGTGTTTTTCAAGGGTTAATCGATTAATCAACTTGCTTAATCGATTAAGGGCTGAAACATTTTGTAAAAATCATTCGTTTTAATTGTTTTGATTCGTTTCTTTCGAAAAATTTTCAAGGCTTCTCTAACACCTATTCAACTCCCCCTTCTAGGTGTTCTCCTAGTGTTCCTTAGTTATTTCACCCACCGATTGTAGTTTTTACAGGTGGATCGGTGTCTCAATTCCGCCATATCCCGTGATGGTTTTCCAACCAGTGAGTTCTTGAAATCTCCATTTCTGAGTCCTTGAGTGAAAAGGAAAACTACGAAGCTTAGTTCAAGGTTTGCTACAACTTCTGCTTCCGAGTGGAACCGAGCCAGGTACACCCTTAGTGGCTCTTCTGGGAGTTACATTACCCCTGCGAGCGCATGGTCGAATTTGGGTTGTACACAGCTTGTCGTGTACCTGTTGAGGAAGACTTTTCTCATCTCTACCCAGGAATTGACCGAGTTCCTAGGTAAAGCTGAGTACCACCTTAGGACTGGTGGTTGAAGAGTCATTGAGAAGGCTCGGTATTTCATTAGGTCTCCCCTGTCATAGAAGTTCAATGCTTCTTCAAAAGATAAGATGTGTTCCAGAGGGTCGTTTAACCCGTTGTACTTTGTGACGCTGGTGGGGCTGAGGAAGGCTGATGGTGTTTCGTAAGCCATGATATGAGGGATGAAGGGGTGTCATGGGTGGGTTTCATTTTATTCTTCGTAAATGGTTGCTAGGCCGGGGTTTAGAGGAGGAGGTGGGGGTAGGGTAACTGGTCCTCGCAGATCATGAGCTAGTCTAGTCACTGGGGCTGGTTCCCCCGCCCCTTCAGCTACTATGTTCATGTGGATTTTTTGGAGGTCGGCTATGGCCTTTCCCTGTTGTTCTAGCATATGAGCATGTTGTTTAATTGTTTCCTCGATCTGGGTTTCTATACAACCCTGGAGGTCTTCCTGCCTCTCCCCGAAGACACGAGCGTCGACTGATCGTCCTGATCCACGGTTCCTTTGGGTTTGCTGGTTTCTTACGGGTGTGGGCTCTTCAGAGTTTCCTTGCCTGGAGTGGACCGTATATGGCTCACAGTGTGTGTGGGTGGGTGCGGTTCGGTGACTACGTCATGGAATCTCGAGTCTAGCAGAAGGGATGTTGTGTGGGGGTGGTTGGGGTGGGGGCTCTTTCGCCATGGATGCTGCCCTCCAAGTCCCTTCCGTTGTCAGCACTGCCCTCTTGGAGTTTGCGGCGGTTTCTTCCTAGCTGGTGGCGAAGGTCTCTGGAGCTGTTTCTGGTGTTGCCACGTGTGTTTACCATTGTTGTGGGTGGGAATGACGGTTTATCTTCCCCACAGACGGCGCCAGATGTAGTGTCCAAGATCAAGGAGTAGTTCAAAGATCAGGGATGACCTAAAAGCTAGGGTCTAATCTAGGGTTAATGTATGATCCTTTAGGCTTTCTAGATATCCAGTTGGGATAACTACGGTTTCTCCAATCACTGGTGTGTGCAAGTGAGAGTAATTAGGGAGTAAGGGAACGTACCTGAGCCCCTAGCTGAAGACAACTATTTATAGGGGGAATGGTGTTGTACCCTATGGGCCTGTAGGGAGGTCCAGTAGGGCTGACGTGGACCTTGGAGGGGGATGAGTCATTCATCTTTATCCTGTACTAGAGAGTCTGATCTTATCCCTGTGGCAAGTTGAGTTCATATGCCCGGAGCTCGGGCTCTCAAGGGGTAGAGTCCTTGTGGTTGGTCCAAGTCCGCTATGGGTGAATGTCTGGAAATGTGCTCGGCCTGTATCGACTTGGTCCTTTATATAGCTAACTCTGGTCGGGTAGCTATGTTAGGGGTAGGATCGAGGGTCGATCCACCACAATTTCCTTCTTTTTTCACAACCCCTTTTTACTGATATTGGACCTTCAAAATCAAAGAACATGTTTACCTTTTGCACGAAACTTTACTGAAGCTATTAATTACTCCTAAATTATCCTAATGCAATTTTAAAGGGAATGAGAAGTTTCGAGAATGATGTAGGAAGATTACTACGTGTTTGGTATAGCTGGTAAAATAAAATTATGATTATTTTTCTGTGATTATAATATAATAATCTCTTAAAATTATATTTTTTTATATTTGAGTATCTTAGCTGAAAAATAAATTTAAGTGAATATGCTTTGTTTGGATAGTGAAGGTCATTTGTATTGAGTAAATGATTAAAAAGGGTATAATGTGGCAAGTTTAAAAAAATAAATTTTCAAAAAGCTTTTTTCAGCTATCAGGAAAGAGCTTATAAATTTTGATTATTTTTCCAAGAAAATAAGTTAAAATTATAATCTATACGGTAAACAAACATAACATTATGATTATATTTGAAAAATTAAAAAAAATAATAATTTTCATCCTATCAAGATGAAAATGTATATAGAAGAACCTAGAGTAAGGGATGACTCCAAAAGCTCCTAGTTTTTTTTTTATATTCTAGATTTCTTTATCTTCTACTCCTTTCGTCCCACAAAGATGGTGAAAAAATACAAAATTTTCTCTCCCAAACTATGGTTAAAATAATTAATGAAAAGCTTAGAAATTGGAAACTTTGAATTGTGATTGGTTGATCAATGAAAAATGCATTAAATTGGGGCTTAATTGCATAATTGGTCCTTTATCTTATTTATTAGATTCGCTTTGGTCCTTTATCTTTTTTTTGCAATTTACTGGTCCTTTATTTTTTTTTTTAAAGATTCAGTTTGGTCCTTCCGTTAAAATAAAGTTAAATGAGAAGGAATATTCCAAGAATATTCCCCCTTCTAGGCTTAATTGCATAATTGGTCCTTTATTTTATTTATTAGATTCACTTTCGTCCTTTATCTTAATATTCCAAGAATATTCCCTCTTCTTCTTCCTCTTCCTCTGCTCTCTCCTTACAGCGGCGGCAGCCACCATGGGCTAACACCCTCTTCCCTCGAAAATCATCAAATTTCTTTAAATTTCTTCAACATTCTTCAATTTTTCACGGTTTTTAAGCTTTATTTTCATTATTCCTCAAACAAATTCGTGTTTTTCGTTCTTTTTTTCCTCAAAATCTGAATTCTAGGGTCCCTTTTCTAAAACCTTGGTTATCAACAATGGTCTCCTCCTCTGAACCTGTTGGAAAACGTGTGAAAACACGTGCAAAACGCTTCAACAACTCCGATTAATTTCTAAAAATGGCGGCGACGGTGGTGTAACACCCCAAAATTTTAATCCCTGATTAATGAAATGTTAATTATAAAGTTTATTATAATTAATTATTTCTATTTTAATCTTTGATTAAAATCTGTATTTATGTTATTAGTGGATGTGTGAATTTATTAGTAAGTATAATCATGCATAAAATAAATGTTTGCATATTAGTCCCTGATTTGGGACCTAGAGGTAATAATAGAAAAGATTTTGGAGGGAAAGAAAATAAAATTATTATTTTTCAAAAACTGGTCGAAATACTCGAGTATTTCTGAGAGTCATCGAGTATTCTGGTCAGAGTTGGACGAGTTAGTGCGTTAGGTGAGTCACCACCAACGATTCCGCCGTGGTGACACGAATACTCCATCATCAACACATCGACAGCTTCGTGTCGACTCGCATGGATCTGTTCTTCGTCTATATAAGCCATCTAAACTCGAATTGTGGAGGCATTTGGTCAAATTTGGGTTTGTTGCTTGAGTTAGGGTTCTTGAAACGTTTCCTTCGATTCTCCCTCTGTGTTTGGATTTGAGTAACAAATTATACACCAAATACAAAGCTCACATCTTGAGCTTTGTATAGAGAGCAAAATCATGAGCTGAGAGTGTGTGTGGAGGAAGAATTGAAGCTTGGAAGTGGAGCTTGCTGCTGTCAAACCATTCTCTGGAGCTTACTTTAGATTCGAATTCTGGTAAGCTCTTGCATCCAATTTGCTTCAAACTTGTTGTAAATCCTAGTCTATGTTGCAGAGAATGAATTCTAACCAAAACCTCTAATTCTCTTTCATGTTAACTGTAACAGCCCGATTTTCGAAAACCAAAACATCCGACTCTTATTTATTAACGTTGCAAAAATGAGGCCATTTTTTTTTTGAATAAAACATTGTTGAAGGGTTTGAAAACGTTCCAATTATATTTCGAAAACCGAGTTGTTACTTGGAACCAAACTCGACTACTTCAATTTCTGAAAACATTTTATTTAGAAAACCGTTCAGTTCCTTTTAAGCAACTCCATTCATTTTCTCAAAGAAAATTAAACACATTTCATAAAAAGGATTCCTCCCTTTCTTCAAGGTCGGGCGTGCTTCAGAATAGTTACCGTGCAGTAATAGCTTACAACTTAGGTAATCCTGAATATGAAAGACAAATAACAACCTATTCTAAGGCTCCTACTGCTTCTCTCTCTTATCAAAGTAAATTGGTCCTATCTTCCTTCCTTTCATGAACACCTTCAGGCCGGATGACGTTGCAACTGCCTTCCTTGACTCTTCTTCCGGTTTGGGCTTAAGCTCCACTCCAAATAATCGCACCGGATTCTCTGTCCTCTACCTCGGTGACGATGAACGTGAACTATACTCCACATAGGACATGCTCCCCAAACACAAACTCGCGGTAGCTCCACTCAGCTTATGCTCCGGGTCTTCGACCACTACTTGCGTGTGTCCCGTCCAAATCCATCCACGAGGTATGGCTCTCCATCCATGACCCTCCTGAGGTCGGAGACCGACTTCCATGTGTAGATCCGTCTGCCCGTTGGAATACCAGGGACACCGATGCGCCAACGAAGAGGAGAGAGTAAGCGTTCCGGACGCGTAGCGTCGACGGTGTGGAATTACGGTAGGCAAGATAATAGGACACACACAAATAACACACAGCATACACACAAGATAACAATCAAGCATACTAGTTTCAGTATTCCTAAACCATATTCAGTTCATCTTATTATTACTTCCTTCATACTTTTTCCAATCTCGTTCATAAAACTCATCATCTTTCCCACGTTTCTCATTTCAACTCCTCCTCATCTTCCACACTTTTCAACTCTAACTCATATAACTCTTTTCTTATAATGTCTTATTGAATTATAACCGTCGATGATCGGGGAATTAGAGAATCATCAAGGTACACGTTTTATTCGTAGTTAGCACTCTCGTATCAAGCCTACATCTCCTCGGCCATCCATCCAACCTAGTCGGAAGCAAACAGGAGTACAGGACCTTTACCGTGCGGGCACGACAGCTGTCAACACAAATGGTCCCAGACCAGGAGGCTCTGCCTCAATTATATCAATTCAATCACAATGGCTCACTGCCTCGGAGTGGCAAACAAAATGCCCCACTCCAGTCCCTCTCACTGTTCCTGAACTGCCATAGGGGTGACAGCACTATTCTGGTCCCGGGTGCATAACTTACCACGGTATTAGACCCAGTCCCCACCACGTTAGTGCACCACATGTGGAGTTCGTTCTGCCCAGAATAGTACTCAAGGCAACGTGACGTTTTACCGCCCGAGCCTACCCTAATGCATTCATCAACCCGAATATCCTTGATATCCGGGGTACCTTCCTCTCCACTACTTCGCACTCTCATACCTCACCGCGTTCACTGTTAATGTCTTTTAAAAGTCTTTTATTTAATTAATCTATAGGTCGGCTCACCCTTCGTGCATCCCTTCAGTGAGTCCCGACCACTATCTTTGCACTTTCAGAATCACACATAGCTCAGAGCTGGGAGATCCTCAACCGAATCACATCTCATTTCTCAAATCTTATTCCTCAAACATTCTCAATATTTTCTAATTCTCACAACCGTCTCATATCTCAGCCTTTCTCAACCTTCTCATTCTTTTCCCAAAAACAAATCTCATCCTTCTCAAAACACAATTTAGTAACTCTTTTGCAAAAATTTCATAAGCTTTCGCGAAATATAGATCCTTTCAAAAACTTTTCTAAAAATACTTTTTATAATACTCTTCAAATCATTATCTCAAACCATTGTCAAAAATATTTCTTTTCAAAAGTCTTTTTCAAAACTATCTTTTCAAAATTTTGTTTTTCAACAATCCTTTTTCCAAAAATTCCTTTCACAAACAATTTTCAAAAGTTTCCTTTCTCCATTCTTTATAAAACCACTTTTCGAAAAGTCCTTTTTCAAAAACTCATTCTTGCTGAGTGCTAGTGGAGGAGCAAGCCCAGCTCAACACTAGCTCCAAGACTAAAACCAAGAACAGAGGAGTTCAGCTCAACTCAGTTCACATCTCATCCCGACAATCAACCTCATACTCCCCAGCTCTGGCTCTTTATCAACATTATTCTCAACGTCCTTCCAACCAACTCATATCTCTCTTTCCACTCAACTCATATTGCTTTTTCACTTAACCTCATCTCTCTTATTATCATTCTGATTCCTTATTGCATTATCACTTCCAACCTCACACCTTCTCAACTCTTTCATCTTATTTTCATTCTTTTATTAAGTACACAACAACGTCCATCACCCGTCCACTCGTCATGACATTAAACATAATAAATAAATCAATAAACAAATAACAACGCATGCTATCACACACCACCTCACACAATAAGGTTGTGGTCTTCGTCACCTTCGTATAAGTGGCCACACAAGGCAAACAATCGCCACTTATACTACTGACTCCGACCACTTCGTTCCGATATTTAAGATGATACGGAACGTCCTAATAAATCACCTAGCTACCACTATGTCTTAGGGAAGGCTTCTCTCTCACCTGAGGTCCAGATGTTGAAGGTGTGCTCTCCTTGGAACCTTGTGCCGCCATCTGCCTCAATCTCTTTTCTTTATCATTCCTCATATTAAATAGAATACGTTATGTTATTAACTTATTTGAGAAAATCTTTTCTTAGATTAATACTTGTCCTTTCTTTGTTGAAAATCAGTTTCTACTCAAAAACTTCGCTTAGAGTCATATGAAAACATTTTTAGACCAGAAGTACGTCCAAGTAAATTCTGGACAGCGAAGCGGTTTTATAGAAATCAATTTAATAAAATCTCCAAAAACATCGCAGAACATTCCTTTACTTAAAATAACTTCTTAGCTCAACATCAACACTTTAAAAATTCATATTTTCATCATGAAACAATTTAGGACAGCCAAACATATATCATGTCATTCAAATAAATCACACCACGCACATCAGTAATTATTCCGGCATACAATTAGTCAAGTTTCAAACCTTTTCATTTACTTTCTTTACCTTAGACACTTCCTATCCTATTTGAATTACTTGGCCGAATGAAAGAAAGAAGTAAATCTAATATCAGAACTTAATTTACATGGATCAATTTGTTTTGTTGTTGACATTTAAATTCCATTTTCTTTTGGTCTTAGCCGAATACGCATAATCACATACATAATCATATATTCATGCAAGTACACACATAAACCAATCATAATCAAATCTCAAATCAACACATCAATATCTATTTTCATGCACCTTTTATTTAAGTAATCAAACTCCTCAAACCTACTTGGACTATATGGCCGAATAAAGAGATAAGTCAAACATCACAACTTAAATCGCATGAATCCTTTGATTTCATTTTAGGCATTTAGATTCTAGTTTCTTTTAATCCTAACCGAATACACATAAGCACACATACACTCATATATTCATTTAAACACAACACTCTTCCAAAACAAATTTAATCTATTTATTTCTTTTAACTTTACACAAAGAACCGATTTGAAAACACATGTTCACCATCCAAGTTCAAGCAATTATTTTAGCACAATTCCTTAAAAACATACTTATCCCTTTTTAGAGTATTTTGTTGAAAAGGTGGTCCTAGGCTAGCTAACATATGTAGACCGAATCACATCATAGTAAGGCAAACATCAAATATTCAACATGTATGCACATAGATCATGGGCTAATGTAAAGATCATTTTCTAAAAACTTGTTTTCTTGTTTTCTTTATAAAACCGTGGGTTGAACAAGAAAATTTAGCAACCAAAAGTTAATTTCTTAATACAATGGAATCAAATGTTATGTCAAAGCCTTTATCTTTTTAGGGAAACACATGCATGCACCTATAAATCTCTAGGTGAGTCAATTCTCAATATACATGTAAGGAAAACATGACTTCCTACTCTCCCCTAGTCTTGACCGAGTCATTACATGCAAGAAGGTAAAGTCTCACAATTTCCTTTTTACATACAAGCACCTAAATCACATCATGCAAGACTTAAAACTACCCAGCGAATCATTATCACACCTACACAAACCTTGATTCAAATTAAAATTATTTTTAAAGCTTGTTAGGTTTATTTTCTTTTAAGAACCGTGACACACATATAGGAAATCAAGATTTTGACATTCAAAGTTTAAGCTCCATGTTTCCTTAAAAATATCAAACATAGATTAAAGCATGCAAGGAAGATCAAGACAAAAACATGCACTCCAACTCAAATTCTCAAGCAAACCGTGAAGAATTACTTTTTGTAAGCATAGATATAACATCAAACCACTTAGATCAAGTGAAAAACACAAAGATCTACTCCTTCTATTCATGGCCGAATCACTCTAGCTCTTGATTTGGTGGTTTATGAGTTCATTTAGTTCCAAAAATCCAAGATCAAAACATAAGGGAAACATGCAAAGCAAACAAGGATTATAAGGCCACAAAATCAACACGCATGAGGAGACCAAGCAATCTATGGATTCTAAACACAACCTCAACAAAACCGTGACAAAGATCATTTACAAGTAAGAGATCAAAGCACAAAAATGACATGTAAGACACTTAGGCTTCAAGATCATCTAAACATAATTACATGCATCTTCAAAATTAAATCAAAGTCCATAAAAGTCCTTTACAACACAAAATCATTTAATTAGAACTCTATCTACCTTAATCCTAGTCTTAAATCTTCAAGCCTTCTCTTCCCTTTCCTAAAAGGTTTGCCTCGGCTTCTTCTTTCACTTCTAGGGTTGATGGTTTTCTCCTTGAGCCTTGATGAAGAAGATGGTTAAGAAAGGAAATCAAAGAAGTTTGGATTAGGCTTTGAGGTTTTACTCTCTTTTCTCTTTTCCTTCTCTCACGATTTCACTCTTTCTCTCTAAGTGTCTCAAGAGTATGATGTTACTCTTAGATTTGGTGTGTTTGTGTTGGAAGGATGTGGAATGAAGAAGGAGATGAATTAGCCTAGCACCCACTCCTTCATACGGGTTTAAGAGCAAGGGCAAGGGGTGGACAATTCCCTCTCTAGCCTTGGTGCAAAGTGGAAGTCTAAGGGTAATTGGGACTAACCTAATTGTTGCATGGGGTGGGTCTTTTCGGTGGAGGAAAGGGTGGGGAAAGTCTTCTCTAGGGTCATGACTCATCCCCTCCTAGGCTTCATGAGTCACCACTCCCACTTCTCCCCTTGTTTTCTATTCAAATTTCCTTTCCTTAATGCTTAAGGAAAAAGGGTTCCTACTTGGTCCTCCTACCCTTAACATAACCGAACCACTTATACACACATACACATTCTCATACAATTTCATTTTCATCACACATAGCATAGTCTCATACGTACATGCACCACACACAAGTATGCACATAGTCAACATTTGCAAAGCATCATAGTCATACGGCATTCACACATAGGTTCACACATTCATACATCACACATTACTCATACACATATACTTATGTACATTATATTCCTTTTTAATAATTAAATTCTTAGATAACCCTAAGCAATTTCATACATATCAAGACTGTATATACTCAAACAATTCTTCTTTATCACAAAACAATCACCGCATTTTATTGAACATATAGATTTCAAACTCTATTATCTTAGAAAATTATTTCTTTTAAAATCACTCATTATCTTCGAAAACATGAATTTTAAGAAAATCATTTAAGAAAATAACCTTTCAAAATACTTTTCTCAAAAATAAATTCTTTTAGTGTTTTAGATTAATATGAGGAATTTGTGGGGTGTTACATTAACTCATTCAAATATTCTGATTTTGGACCTCCATTCAAACTGTCCTGCATGTGATGCTTGAAGAGGTTCTTGGTGCTGTGGAGTTTTCTTTTGCAAATTTCCTGTTGTTTCACGTCAGTGAGGTAAGGGGGAAGCTTTCTATTCACTAGATAGAGTTTAAATTCCATGAATTTAAGTAGAGAGCCACCAAGAGGCTCTAAGGGCTTAGATTGAATAGGGAAATTGGTTTGGAGACCAACTTGTGCTCTAAGGTTGTTTTGAGCAAGTCCCATATGATGCATGCAAGCTGTTTTGAGCTTAAATTCACAAGTTTATTGAGTATATTGCAATTTGGTATGTTGAGTTGTGAATTTTCATGTTTTATGCATAATCTTGTGATTCTTTGTCAAATCTGTAATTTGATATGTTCCAAGTGTTTAAACATGTTCAATATATGTTATATGAACTTTGTTGATCATTTGATTGGATTAGAAATGGTTAGAATTGAAAATGGTATGTAAAAACCAAGTTTTCAGTCTGTTCTGACTAATAATACTCGAGTAGGTGGCTCGATACTCGAGTATTTCGTGATGCACCAGTGTGTCTTTTGGCACCACGACTCGAGTATCAGGTTAGGACTCGAGTATTAACAGATGCAGCAAGAGTATAGTTTGATGAACGACTCGAGTAATGCATGAACTACTCGAGTATTCTGGGTTGATGAACGACTCGAGTATTTAATGAACTACTCGAGTATTTTTAGGAAACCTGAAACTTGACTTTCTGAAAAATTAAGAACGACTCGAGTATAATTATGAGCTACTCGAGTAAAACTGGAAACTGAAGAACTACTCGAGTATTATGAAGAGTACTCGAGTATTTTAGCCAGAAACTTAAAAATACCATTTTTAATTCTAAAGCATTTCGTTAATATTTAAATGGCAATAATCCTAGTGATCTTAGACTTAAAAAGAAATTGATTGATGATATGGTGATTTCCTTTGGATAACGATACGTTGCTCGGGTCGCACGTAATGTTTTATTAAAAACAAATACATCAATCAATTCCTTTAAAATCAAGATAATGCATTCATGCTGGAGTTTGGATGATAGATCGTTTATCATGTTTTGGTAACATGAGGAGGGCCTCTGGGAGTGCCAACTGACGGCTCGCTTGATGACACGTTATGGTTGACGACGTGGTCAGTATTGTGAGATGCTGATGATATGGTTATACCGTTTGGATGACGGGACGTTGCTCGGGTGGCACGAATTCCAAGCTTGTCGTGTACATTCTTGGTGAATGTACGAATGTTGTACACCTAGGAGTACAACGCATTGTTGAGTGCTGGGAAGTAAAGGATGGACGTCAAAGAGTGACATAGAATGATGGAGTTAGGCTTGAGAGCTAGATTCATACATCACGCCACTCATTTAACCTAAAAGTCGATAAATGAAATAAGTATGAGCATCTTACTTGCATCCAATATTTGCTAAATGCTAAATGTGGTTGATTATTGTTGCATGTCTATACCTTCATATTGTACATATATTTATGCTCTATTGATTATGTGTATAGAATTGCTTACCCCTGTGCCCTTGTAGGTGATGTCACGTTACATCGCTTTCATCGAGATCCGGCCACTTCCTAGTGGCATATGGATCTACGAGGATCATCGCGCAGTTTTCGAGGGAGAGGTAGAGGTTACCTTCTACCACCCGAACCCGCTGATCCGGTTCCGTCCTTGTAGGTTTCGGATTTCCATCATATACACTATACACGTACCACCCTTTTACACATACCATGGACCACCTCCCACACGACCAGCTCGCTCATATCACAGTTTTCGTTTTCGACCTACCCGCTCACACCCTTTTTCTTCGAGAGTCGTCCGCGAGGAGACTCCCCTATCTGATCTGAGGAGCCCTGTTAGGGTCTCACCATCTCCTGACCCTGTACCCAGTGGTAGGGTACCCACTCCATCGGATGAGATCGAGGAGGACCCTGTGGAGGACGAGAGCGGAGGCGAGCCTGTCGTTCACTCTACCGGGAGCCAGTGGAGGGACGATGATCCCTAGGTATGTGTGTAACACCCCACATTTTTCTCGTACGTGCATAAACGAATTCATTCAAAATAAATCTTGAATTTTGTTTTCAAAAGTATTTTTTTTAAAAGGATTATTTATGATTGTATACAAGGATGATTTCCTTATGAAAAGAATTTGTATTTTTACGAATGAACCTTGAAAATGTAATTCTTTAGAACTTTCTGAATAATTTACAAACTGTATTTATAAAATTTTGGAAGATGAAAATTTTTATGAAATCATGATTTCCTTTCTATTAAGCTAATGACCTTAAATAAATTGTCTTTTGGAAGTGTTCTAATTGTACGAGGAATTTGATTTTTAAGATTGCTAATTATGTGCCCTGCGTGGATGATTAATTCATTTTGAAATAATTTAGGTTTTCCTAGGATAATGATGTGTTTTATTGAAGGATTAAATCAAATTACCATAACATAGAATTAATTTATGATGTGTGCTCATTATGATATGTGTTTGATCTAAGGTTGTTTGAAAATAAACCTATGTGTGTATGTGTGTGTTGATGTGTTACGGTTGGGCATATAGGAGTATGCATGCCTCTTAGAAATATTGTATGATCATAGGAAACCATGACCATAGCATCTTGACTAAGTTAGATTAGGAAATGAAAATGAAAAATGCATGAAGAGTGGACATGTGTGTGCTATGGTGTGAGCTTATGAAGGTGCCACGGTGATGGGTGAGTGAGTGTGCAAGAAGAGCTTTGACTCTTAGGGTAGAAGAGAGAAGAGTGGAAGTAGTCATGCATGATGAAGCCTAGCCTAGCCTAAGCAACCTTTGTCCCCTTTGATCTAAACCATGCCATGCAAAATTTTAGAAACCCAAGTTTACCCTTCCTTTGGTGCTTTAGCCGAACCTCCACTCAAGGGTAGAAGAGGCAAATTCGATGGCCTTAAATCTATCTTGCCTTAGTTCATTCTCACATTTCATTCCCATTTCCTCCACTTATCCGTCCAAACACTTTCTAAGGGAACATCAAACCCTTAGAAAAAGAAAAGAAAGAAAGAAGAAGAAAGTGTGGCCGTAGGGAACCAAGAAGGAAGGAGAAGGGAATTAGATCAAGACCTTGAGTTTCTTTGAGGATCAAGCACCTTAGGAGTTAGAGAACCAACTTTCTTGGTAGGTTACATGAAGATCAAGAAGAAAACCATGATAGTTGTATTTTCCTTTGGATTTGTAACTTTCTTTTCTTTTCTCTTGTATGTTTGTTCGTGAGTGCAAGTGTGTCTTAGCCTTAACCATGGACTTCTTGAAGTTAATTTGTAATATGTGAACTCATGGACTTTATGCTTCGGTTGTAACTCCTTCTAGTTGGATCTTAATGATTTCTAAAACAAATTTCTAATGAACCTAATTTATTCCTTGGGATTTTTGTAAAACTAAAATTGAAACTTCATGCATGTTGGATCTTTTCTCCAATCCGTGATCTATGTGCTTATATGTGAAAGTTTGATAAACAATCTCATGATCTAAGTGTAAATTGTGTGAAAGTAAGGATTTCAAATCTTGCATGTTGATTTCTTGAACTAAATCCGTGACCTATGTGTACCTATGTGAACATTTGACTAACAATTTCATGATCCAAAATTATTTAAGAAGAAAACAAGGATTTTTAGCTTTGTATGTTGACCTTGTTAGTTGATCTTTGCATATACACGTTGTAATCCATGTTTATTATTTTACAAGCTAGAACATTGAAGCTTGCATGTCAATTTTTAAGTAAAGAAATTAAGCTTTACCTATGTGTATGCTACGGTCTAGAGTAAATAATTAGGATAGGAGTCTTTAAAATGACCTTTCTTTTATGAACATGAATGGATTTAAAGATTTGTTTTGTTCATGTTGCATAGGCATGAAGGCTATTCGGCCATGAGTGCCAAAAGTGTTTTGCTGCTTGATTTTGGGTGCATGTATGCATTAAAAGTAGATTTAGTAATTTTGAGTCCATGCATGCTATTCTTTTTGAAGATTAAAGTTATAAATTATGTTTTTATTTTAAGAAAATCATGAGTTGAATTCTAATCAAAGGTTTAGAGAAAACCTCATGATAATTCATGCTTGTTGATGTGATTAAATGGTCATGTGTGATTTACATGAATTGCTTTCATTAGTTGTCTTTAGTATGTCAAAAGTAGACTAAAATTCTTGTTCCATGAGAGACATCATTCGGCCTTGAAGTAGGAAATTAGGAAAATATGTTTCATCATCATATAGGTGGCATATAGGCTAAGATTAGCTTAATTTAGAGCATAAAGGTGCATGTGTAGACTAACCAATTTAAAGGAAAATAAAACAAATCTTTGAAGTAACTTGTAGTTTTAATTGCTGTTTTGATTTGGAATTAAGAAAATGAAATTGAAGTTGCTAATTTCCTCATAATACTCACGGTTTCAGTCTTAAAAGAAATGAAATAACTTCACTGTTTGAAGCCTTGATTGTATGTTGTGTTTTTACAAGATTTTACTTGAATAATTCGGTTGATGTATGTTTAGGTGCTTAAAATGATTTTTTTTTAAATGATTCATGAAAGTGATTATAATTTATATTTGTGCTCTTATATGTTTGGTACAATGATGTGTTATCTTCTTTTTATTCTTCTCGGATTAGGAACTAGAAGTAAATAAAATTGATTAAATTGATTTCCATTCTATGATTTTAAGATTTAGAAATGATTAGTAATTAGAAAATGTTAATTCGGTTTTTGCCTTGATTTAAATAAGAAATTTAGTTGAACCATTTTCCTGTATATGCTTGAACATGTGTGTTGATGTGTGATTTAAATGGTTGTTTTCTTGAAGCCTAAGAGTGTTTTACAGTAAGTGAATGATGAATGTTTTAAACTAAGAATTTAATGATAAAAGAAAATTTATTTCTAAAAGTGTTTTCAAAAGTCTTCTCAAGAAATTTTATTTGAATCGAATTTAAAGACCTTAGACAAGGATAAAAAAAAAGTTTTCAAAAGAGAGATTGTTTTCAAAATAAATCCAATGAATATATCGAAGACGTTTCTAACGCACGGGAAAAATGTCTTAGTTAGAGCGACGGACGCAAGAGGAAACAAGGCGAGGATAGCAATCAGAGGATCTTGGAGAATTTCAGGATGATCGTCATTGAGGTGAGAGTGGGGCATATCCTTAAGACGCCGTGGTAATTAGGTAACATAATAAGACGTCCAATCATCTCAAAGATTGGACATCCAATCTCATTTAGCGTAGTGGTGTATGTGATAGCGCATGTTTGATTGATTTAGCTATCCACCCGAACGACTGAGATTGGGTTATGATATGTTTTATAGTTGTTCATGTGTGTTATTTAATTATTTATCTGAGAGATGTTTAATTGCTACATGATATGGTTGGAAACTGTGTGAGTAAATCAATAAAGACTAAATTTATAAGGAATTAATTAAAGAAAGAAAAGACGAACACGATGGATATGCCAGACATGATTAGTCGAGGAAGAATGTAACGAGGAGGCGATGCCAAGATGACTATGAAAAGTGTAAGCGAGCGGAAGCGTGGTGATGAGGAGCGGAGCTAACAACGTGCGAGATCGAGCCGACAATAAAGTATGCTGACGATGCTGCTGTACTATGTGAGGAAAAGGCTATGAGGGATGCCGTTGATCCACAGCTGATGGAGAGGACCCGATGATGTGCCGAGTCCCCAAATTGATCTGAGATTAGGGTGCTCATGCTGATGAGAACCAATACGCTGTGATTTGAGAACGAGAAAGAGCACGTGATGACGTCGTGATGAGTCACGTGAAAATATATGAGTTTTAGGGGGATTAGATGCGAACGATTAGAGATCGGGATTCATTGAAGGGATGCACTAAGGATGAACCGATCCTTAGGGCTAAGCCGTAATTAAAACTTTTTAAAAGATTCTAAAAGACATTGGTAAATGCGGTGAGGAATGAGTGTCGTATCGAAGTAGTGGAGAGGAAGGAACGATAGGTATCTGCGGATACTTAGGACGAGATTGCATTAGGGGAGGACGATGACGGTGACACGTCAAGAAGTCTAGAGTATGTTTCTAGGCGGAACGAACTCCGCATGTGGTGCACTAACGTGGTGGGGACTGGGTCCAATACCGTGGTAAAGTTCCGCAGGCCTACTAGAAACATACTGTCGCCCCCTAGATTGCAAATCGAGAACAGTGAGAGGGACTGGAACGGGGCAATGTGTTTTGCCACTGCGAGACAGTGAGCCTGTTTGTGATATTACATGTGTTTGAGGCTTGAAGCCATTTGTTGAGACAGCTGTCATGCCCGCGTGGTAAAGGTCCTGTACTCCTGTTTGCTTCCGACTAGGTTGGCTGGTGTACCGAGGAGATGTAGACGAGTGTGAGCACAATGATGTCTCCCCCTCATCATTGATGCTAATCGAATTGATAAGACTTAATTAACCCAGATGTTTCAAGATAATGGTAGTAATAATAAAGATGCTATTGATGATTATGCTGGTCTCGAGTGATGGATATGTTCTAAGAAGGGAATTGAATATGAGTATTTGTGAAGTACTGGATGAGTCTGAGAATGAGGAAGGAGAGGGAAGTCTCATGGTGAAAACATGATATCAAAGAATGTGGAAATATTAATATGAATAATTTAATGTGGTTTACGTTTATATTGATTTGATAAGTCTGTATGGTTTTGATTATATTCGACTGCTTGTTTGATTTTAAGCTGTTACTTTGTCTTAATATTTACCTGATGTAATCCCACATAGTCGACATTGCCGTTTTGGGTTGCTCACTCTCTCTCTCCTACATTTCTGCTTTGTAAAATTGTGCGGATACTAGATGAACAACATTGCAAGACTCCAGCTGATTAGAGAAATAGGAATACCACCAATGAGAGGAGATAGCAACACTATGTTGGCCTACGTGGCATTCTTCCTAAGGATCCCACGCAGAAGGACAGAGTTAAACGGAAGGGCCTCGCCATGGAAAAGAAGACTGATATTGCACCAGACGATTCTGCGATGGAAGGCCAGAACAGATAAAGGAGGAGGACGGGTACTTAGATAGTTCGATGACTAGAACATAGGTAATTCCCTCCTGAGTATTGTACTTCACTACAAGTTATTAGATACACATCTCTACTACGCTGTAACCCCAAACAAGTTTGTAATGCTGATGTTTTGAGACTAAATCAAATGGGTCGTTTTGTTTAAGTGATGTTTTGAAAACGAGTTTCAAAGTGCGATGTCCCGTGACATCTCGTTTTGGAACTTGAAAGGGTGACGTACCTCTGAGAACGCAATACTTTCTAACTTGGTTTCAAATTGAAAATGTTCTCACGGGCGTATAATCCCGGTTTTCTAAAAAAAAAATGGCCCCTAATTTTCACTTAAATGATTGTGGTTTTCAAGTTGCCAAATCGGGGTGTTACAATGTGCATATGGTAAATGATGAGGATCAGGGGATCCGGTGTGATGGATGTTGTGGAGGAGATCTTGCTGCTGCTGATGATGTTGGATGATGACTATTGCTACTTCTGCTACCTGGAGACTTCTACTACTACTACTGCTGCTGCTGCTACCAGATCTATGTGACTAGCTCTAGAGTTCTATATTTTGAGATGTTTATATTGTAGATATGCTTTTGAGCACTCTAGAGTTATGTTTTACTTTTGATATAGATCTTTTATGATGGACTTGTATTTGGATCTTGGAGATATGACCTTGGAACTATGTATTTCATGACTTACTTATATATATGTATATTATGTTTATATCACAATTATGCATAGTTCCACTATTTCCGCTTACTCTGATTTAAATTATTTAAGGAATTCGGCTACGGTATAAAAGAATGGTATCAGTTCCGCTAAACAAAAAGAGTGGATGGCATCGCTTAATTTCTATTATGTAAATACGATTTCAAAGTACCGATGCTATCTAGTTTGTGAAAAGGTTTTAGAGAATGCCGAATTCAACACAATGCTTAAATGATATGAACTATATTCTCCAAGAATTCCATGTTTTGGTTTGTGCACCCGCCCTATAGAAAATGAAAAGAAAAATTTATTTTCCGCAGTTTCTAAACACTAACAAGTCCATAACTATTACAAGTAATAGTACAATTATTGTATTAATTACGTTGTATAGAAAGAGGGTGTTACATGTAACATCCTAAGTTTTATTTAAATGAAATTATTGTTTAATACCCAAGAAATAACTGAATAAATTGCTTAAATAATTTTGGGTGATAAGAGAGTAGTATTTATGAGTACTAGGGGTTGTATAGGAGACATGTGTGGCATTGGGCAAAATTATCTAAGCGAAATCGGGGGTTAAGTCGGCGTTTTAAATGTTAGAAATTAGCCGAAAAGAGAAAATTAGGAATTTATTATAGGATGCTAAGAAATTAGATTCCACCGTTGGATGTGAAGTTTAGGGGATTAAGAAGCTTGTCTAAAAATTTGGGCCCGATCCGACGGTTAACGAAAAAGTTATGGCGAATCGAAGTTTGAAATTCCTGGTGCACGCCCAGGCGCACCGGTGCACGCCCAGGCGCACCAAGGTGCAATTGGTGCATCCTCACATGGAGTTTTTCGCCCAGGCGCGCCTTTCATGCGCCCAGGCGCGCCATGTGCGCATCAGATGTGGAAAATGGCGCATCAGGCTGCCTCAGCAGCACCAGATCGCGCACCAGCCAGCCCCAGCAGCACCAGACCCGCACCAGCTGACCGCACCAGATGCGCCAGCCTCGCGCGCGCCTCGTCCTGCATCACGCTGTGCGCCCAGGCGCACCACGACCACGCCCAGGCGCGCACCAGTTTTAAAACTGGTGGCGCACCAGTTTTAAAACTGGTGCACCCAGCAGACCAACCCCATACGCACCATTTTTCTTCCTCTTTCTTCTTATGCGATTTTTCCCCTCAAAAACCTAGCTTCTTCCACACCAAAAATCCACCCAAAAACACAACGAATCATCATCATATATTGGTTCCCCATCACTCATAACCACTCAAACTCCATTAATTTCTTATTTTTCCCTCTCTTCAAGCATACCCATGAGTTAGGGTTCAAGAACATCAACACCCAATCTTGATTTTCAACCTTCCAAGCTCCAAGTAAGTTAGATTCATGCTTTTCTCCTTATTTCATTCATGATACACGAATTTACCACTCTTACTTCTAACTAATTTTGTCTCCGGAGTTCCATAGCTCATTCTCTCTCCTCCCTCTCATGGAGGTTTTCATTTCTAAGCATAGAACCTTCAAGTTTTCCATGGGGTTTAGTTTGAGAATCATGGAATGAGCAATAACCCTCCCTTTTTGTGGCTTTATAATAGGTTCCATCACTCTCTTGTGGATTTTGGGCTCTTGGTGGGCAAACTCAAGTATAGGACACTTGGACTTTCCTTATCCTTAAGTGTTTGAGGTAAGGGAGTGGTTATAGTGAGCATTGGTTTGTTCTAGGATTTATATGTTATTTTGGTGTTATTAAATCGCTAGTATTATGAAGGAATAGAGTAGTTTGATTTAATTAAAGAAATAAAAAGTAAACTTTGAGAATGCATAGAAATTGGTATGTATTAATGCTAAGTGATCTTTATATTAAATGTTGATTGAATTGGTGAATATCTGTTAATGTGAGTAATTGATATAATTTGTGAGTTATTTGGAATATATGTGGATTTTACTTTTATGTGATAATGCAAGTAATGTTGCCAATGATTCTAAGTGTGATAAATGTTTTGAATGTAAATAAAAAGAATTATAAAAATGATTAAAGTTGCAGCTATGATTGATCCTTGGGATACATCGACCCATTAGGTGCCCTGTTAGGTGAAAAGTTACCCATTAGGCACAAGTTACCCAATCCAGGTGCAAGTTACCTATTAGGTCCCGTAAATGCCCGTTAGGCGGGGGTATCCAATGGATCAATCATGCTGCACAATAATAAAATTTTTGAAAAGAGAAAATGTGAATGTGATGGTAAAAGAGTTGAGATGTTGCTTTTAGTCCTAATGGGTGTCAACCGTGGCCTAATAGGTGTCAAGTTACCTGGATTGGGTGAAAGTCCTAGTGGGTGTGAAATTCCCTAACAGGTGTGCTAATCCCTAATGGTAAAGAAAAGATAAAATGATTTAAAATATGATGAGATGTGTGTATGTTGTCCTCTGATCGTGAGGAGACATACGATGTTATTTGGGTATGTTAGCCTCTGATAGTGAGGTGACATACGGTGTATGATTTCGAAAAAGTGTATGACTTATGGTTATGAGTTGAAAACTGATAATATGAGTAAGTGAAGGTAATGAAAATGGAACTAAAAAGATGAAAGGTGAAACAAAATGATAAGAAATGAGAAAAATAAATGAAATCTGAAATGGATTGCCAAAGTGTGAATGCATGATAATTGCCTGTGAATAAATTGTGCTATATGACCTAAGTGATAATTGTGTCTGACTTAGTGGGTAATTATGTCTAATGAGAAACTGCTTTCCTATTTCATGTGCAATGCTCACTCCCTTACATTTACAGGTACGGAGATTGAGTTGGCACAACCCCCGGCCGAGCAGGAGTACTTTCCCTTACAGGGAGAGTAGGGTGTTATGGGTTTAGTGTATAATATGGACCTAAGCCTCTGATATTATTTTGATGTAAATTTAATATGCATATTTCGAAATGAGGCTTAGGATGTTTTGTTTTGCTAAAGCTATAACTTTTGGTTTTAATACTCAAAATTAGTATTTCCGCTAATACTCTGATTTATTATTGCACTCTGATAGATTTGGGGTCCATTAGGCCTTGATATGATTTAGAAAATATAATCTGAAGCCCTGCTGGCTAGTAGTTGTTTATTTGAAATTGTTTATCACAGGTTAAATTTTGGATTAGTCCGAAAAACAAACAAAACTTCGTCCGTTTGACGGTTGATTTTTATGAATTAAAAATGAATTTTCAAGTCTGTATTTTATTATAAGGGAAATTAAGGGTAATTAATTATAGGTGTTACATTACAGGTGGCATGTGCGGTGGCGGCGGCAGCCACCTGTAAGGAGAGAGCAGAAGAAGAGGAAGAAGAAGAGGAAATATTCTTGGAATATTAGATAAAGGACCAAAGTGAATCTAATAAATAAGATTAAGGACCAATTATGCAATTAAGCCTAGAAGGGGGAATATTCTTGGAATATTCTTTCTCATTTAACTTTATTTTAACAGAAGGACCAAACTGAATCTTAAAAAAAATAAAGGATCAGTAAATTGCAAAAAAAAAATAAAGGATCAAAGTGAATCTAATAAATAAGATAAAGGACCAATTATGCAATTAAGCCTTAAATTGGTTGTTTGATAATTGGTTAATGTGTTAGACAAATCAATAAATACATGGCTCCTTAAATTTTTGACTTTTGCATTCTTTTACCATCCTTGTGGGACAAAGGGAGTAGTAGTTTCTAGTAGGTATATCTAGTATTACTTAGAGCATGTTAGGTTAGGTTGAAATTATTTTTTTATCTTATTTTAAAAAAATAATTATAAATTGATGTGTTTGTTTGCAATACAAATTATAATTTTAGCTTATATTCTTGAAAAAATAATCAAAATCTATGAGCTCCTTTAATAGTAGCTAGAGATTAATTTTTTAGACCCATGCAATTTTTTTATTTTACCCTTATCCCTCCATCATGTTAATACCCACTTCTCACATCATACCCTTTTTTTTTAATTTATTCAATAAAAAATAATTTTCTTTACACTATCCAAACAAAACAGATTAGCTTAATTTCATTTTTCAGCTAGATACCTAAACATAAAAAGATTATAATTTTAACAGATTATAATTTGGTAATAAAAAAAATAATCATAATCCCATTTTTAGTATAATCAAGAACTAGTTGTACTAGAATCAAGTGGATGTATTTAGAACAAAATATAAGTGATGGTGCAAGCCTATAAAATGGCATAAGGTCGTCCTCATTTGTTAACACATCAAGCAATTATAAGCCATTTTTCAAGTATAACAAGATAACAATGTATGAGTAGGATGTGTGTCCACATGCATCATTTGCATTATTATTTATTTGATTGTGTTTGTCTACTTTTAATTGACTTAATTACTATTTCGATAATGATATATCAGTAATTTATTCCTTATCCCTAATTATGTGTTAGGTCTTAAAGAGTTATTAAATCATAGAGCAGGCTTCATGACGAAGCATTACTTCTATGTTTTAGCGAAAAAAGGAAAGAGAAAGTTGTGTACTACATTTTTACATTATGTCTAGATGTAACCTCAAAGTTATAAATTTTTTTGAAAGTTTTCTTTTGAAATGTTAACAAAATACATATTTTTATCTGTTGCACCATATTTTCAATGAAAATACTTTTAAACCAGAAATTATTTGCACTGTTACATAACCCACCATCCCATTACTTTTATGTATTTTTATAAATTATATTTCACTATTTTAAAAATGAGTCATGATTCGTTGACACTAGGTGTTAATCTTAGATATTTACACCTTCAAATAACTTTTTAGTCATTATGAAATTAATCAATCCAACCATTGAGATAAAAGTTTTAATCAAGTAGATCAAGTTTACAAATTTTCATCGAATATAAAAATTAGTTAATAATTTATCACACCAATATGTTTTAACACATAATATGTTGAATATAAGTAAATATCAATTATTAGTTGCATATTTATGAATCTTCATATGATCTAAAATTTGGTATGTATGATCAACATGATAATATCGTATAATTCAATTGTTGAATTGAATAATTTCATATTGTATAAAAGTTATTTAAAGGTGTAAGTGTCCAAGCTAAGACTTATATTTTGTGTCATTGAGTCCCGACTATTTAAAAAATAAGTAATATCAAATAATTAAAAATAAACATAAATACTCTTTAAAATATTTAGAAAATTAAAAATTAAACTATAACTTTAGCAAAATATATTTGTTTAACTTGATTATTTAATTACTAGTGTAATGTAAACTATTTAATTTTAATATTAGGGTAGGTTCAAGAGTGAGGCAGAGAAGGTGTTTACAATTCCAAACCCGTCCAACCCTCGTCTTTTTTAATCGAAATTGGGTTTAGGTTTTCCATAAACTTGATAAGCAAAGTGGATTTTCCCATCAAAATTAGGTTAAGATCGAGCAGGTATCTGCGAGTATGAATTTAATTGTCATGCTTACCTAAGCATTATGTGTATGGAATAAAATTGAAACACTAAATATATCATTTATGTACTCTCTCCGATTCTATTTATAAGATCCTTTTGGGGTTTTATTTTGGTCCTATTTATAATACCACATTTCAATTTTCAGTAGCACTTAATTACTTCTTTCCACAAACGCCCCTATTAAGTCAACACTTTTTAAAGTTCCAATAATAATTATAGGGGTAGTTTTGAAAAAGTATATCAAATTTTCACATTTCCAATACCACTAACAAATTTAACCACTTTCCTTCGTGGGAGTTGGTCCTATTTATAATACCACATTTCAATTTTCAATAACACTTAATTACTTCTTTCCACAAACTCCCCTATTAAGTCAACACTTTTTAATGTTCCAATAATAATTATAGGGGTAGTTTTGAAAAAGTATATCAAATTTTCACATTTCCAATAACACTAACAAATTTAACCACTTTCCTTCGTGGGAGTGAAATACCCCAAAATGGTCTTATAAATAGGACCAAAGGGAGTATCATTTTAATCTCATTTCCCATATGTTAGAAAATAAAAAAACTTATACATAATGCAACAACTAGAGTCGCACAGACACGTAATTAATCATGGTTGTTAGAAGGGGTTTTTCTGATTGTGGTCAAAATTGCATATGTTAAAAAAGTTAAGATAGATATAAGTTTGCATTATGAATTGATATATAATTATAAAATTTATGTATATGTTATAAATTAATGTAAATAAGAAGTCATAAGAGATTGAGGGAGAAAAGAGAAGTAGGGAGAAATTGTATTTCACTTCTTAGGGCAAAATTTACAATGCATATAAGTCGTATTTTATAGGAAAAGATAAAACCCTATCATGAATTTGTTTCAACTAAAGATAAACATAAAGTAGGGATCGGATAAACTCAAACTATGATAGAGTCATCCGCTTATTAGATAAATACAAATTGTTGGTAATACTCTCCCTTGGATGACTATTAAGAGAATATGCCTCTTTAAAAACCTTCATAAGAAAATCCCCATGAGAAAAATTAGTGAAGAAAAAAGAGTACACAATTCTTCGTACGCAATTGTTGGAGGCTGCCTCATTAAAAACCTTGCCAGGAAAACCCATCGGGAAAAAACCGTGACTAAGGGCAAAAAAGTGCAGTGCGTATTTATTTCTCCCCCTGATGCAAAAAATTATCTCTGAGATACTACACTATTACATTCACAGTATAGGTTTCATGATGTACCAAAAATTTCACTAAATATTTCATTTGTAATTCAAGACAATAAAAATTAGTTCCTTACAAATCCTTCATCTCAAACTTTTCTTTAAGCAATTTTAACCTTTGGAAGCTCTTCAGGAATTCCAATAATATTCAAATCATCAACGTAAACATCAATTATAGCGAATTCCTTGCCACACCTTTCCATAAAAATACATGGACAAATTCAACCATTTTATATCCTTCATTGATTAAATATTCACTTATACGATTATATCACACCTCAATTTACTTCAAACCATAAAGACTTTTATTCAATCATACTAAAGTATGTGCTTAACTTCATTCCAACATCTTCTTGTAAATGAATAAGAATATCTTGCTAATAAATTAATATCAGATGATATAACAAGTAACGTATGTCTAGCAAGATAAACTAGTGCCAAAAATTGTACATATGGTTCTTCAGGACCATGGTATTCAATATCTTCATTCAACAATCTAACATAAATAAGCATATAAATTAATGAGTTAGGATCCGTTGACACCAGGTGTAAAACTTCGTCACTTACACCTTCACATAACTTTTTATATATTATGAAATTTGTCAATCCAACCGTTGAACTTTATGGTATTATCAAGTAGATCAAGTCTACGAAATTTCAAAGAATATAAAAATGATTTCATATTTCATCCGACTATTCTATTTAAATGGATAATACATTATTTAAAATATAAGTAAATATGCATTATTAGATTACATACCTATAAATCTCTGAATGATCTGAAATTTGGTATGTATGATCGTCGTGATAATACCATATAATTCAACGGTTGGATTGACAAATTTCATAATATATAAAAAGTTATGTGAAGGTGTAAGTGACGAAGTTTTACACCTGGTGTCAACGGATCTAACTCTAAATTAATTGTTATTTATCAAAACAAATCACTTTAGAAGTTATTTTCCACAACTCTTAGATAGACAAAAATTCAATTTGTTAAATGCTAGATCTTCAGGCCGATGTATTTCATTTTAAAATGTTTCCTTTAACTTAAGGTAATTCAAACAATATTGAAATAAAAATACATAGATACTAAAATAATAACACAACATGTATAAATTGCATGACAAGATATCATTTATATAAATCAAACAATGTATAACTAAAGAACATAAAACATTAGCTAAATCTAAATAGATATACATATGTATTTATCAATATCTTTAATTCTTCTGCGATTTCTCATATTTATGTAATGATATCATTCTCGAATGAATCATGATAATGGCTATAAACATATAATGCATTTTATGTTTGCTAGAATTAAAACTTCGAGTCTATTAAAAATCTCTTGGAGTTTGAACTATAGGTTCAAAATTATTGCATTTGCAATTTAACTAATTGAAGAGCACATGTCAACATTTTACACTTTATGCTTCAAACATTTTAATTATCCGTGGATATGGTTCAACCATATTAAATAGTTCAAGCATATGCTTCAAGAATATTGAATCCTTGAGAGGTATTCATATATATGTTATTAATCAAGTTAGCCATAAAAATAGGCTATAACATCATTTGACACAAATTGAATCCTTTATATATTGCCAGATTAATCAAGTATCGAAAAATACTTGCATCCACCACAGGGTAGTATTATTCCTCATAATCAATGCTAGGTATTTGTGAAATTCTTTGGGCAATCAATCTTGCTTTATATCTCATAATTTCATCTTTAAAATTTTGCTTATGT
The DNA here is from genome assembly GCA_037953625.1 of Crotalaria pallida. Classification (NCBI taxonomy): domain Eukaryota; kingdom Viridiplantae; phylum Streptophyta; class Magnoliopsida; order Fabales; family Fabaceae; genus Crotalaria; species Crotalaria pallida. Next base: position 91,263,270 of record CM075654.1, read on the forward strand.
ACAAAAACATATTTGTATCCATCTGACTTTATACCTTTAGGTGTACGGACTATAGGTCCAAATACCTATCGTTTTTCAATTATGCCTCAATTTGTGTCGTTCCATTTTGATTGGCTAATCATTTCTTTGTCTATATTCCTTAATAGACTTTCATGTATGATCCTCATTTTATATCATTTAAGCGCTATATCATATGTAAAAGCATCGTCAACATTGACTTCATTTCGGTTCCATTGTATTTTAGTCATGACATAATTTATTGAGATCTCTTTGTTTTCACACTTTTCAGGTACCTGAGTTTCTTCATGAACTGAACTATTAATTATGTCTAAGGACTCTTTAGGAGTCTCTACATCCTCGAATTGACCATCTTATTTCTTTGCTCCTTTTCTTTTTCAAGGATTTTTGTAATTTTTTATTTTTTGGAACCGATGGATCTACCACGCTTCAAGGGTACCTCATACTCATTTGTAATTTTAATTTGTCCAAGAGGGACATCAATTTCATTGGATCATTAGCAGCTGGAATATGTGACTTAGTCACTATTTTTAGGTCAGTAACTGCGTTTGGCAATTGGTTATCTAAATTTTGCAAATGAATTATCTTTTGAACTTAACTTTAAATTGTTTTGTTTGAGGATCAAGATAATATAACGATAACTCTTTCCAAATAATTTCTTTTTCCAACTGCTTATTTTCTCCCCCCTAATGTTGGGAAAATAAATTCATCAAAACGATGATCGAAAATTGATCCATGAATGACTGACTCTCTTGTTGTTGGTTTGAGTTATTTTATCATGGATGAAGATTCATATCCAACATATATTCTCAACCTTCTTTGAGGTTCCATCTTAGTGCGTTGTGGTGGAAAATATACTGCACATCCAAAAGTTATTAGATGGGAAATATTAGGTTTCTGACCAAAAACCATTTGTAAAGGGAAAACTCATGATAATTTTAATGGCTTGATGCGAATCAATGTCATACATGTTCCCAATTAGTAATGACAATAGACATACAATAGTTAATAACTAGATTTTGGTTGATTCAATTGCACAAGTAATCTCGCAAACTTCTGGTTGCGAATTGCCAATGAACAATCATGTGACCATCCAGTTGATGCATCAATTAAAAATATAAAATACCTAAATGATCCACATGATGGAAGTAATGGCACATAAAGGTTCTTAAATTCAATCCAAATTTTATGGTGATGGCCAAATAAACTTTCTTTGGAACAATTATTAGCACATTGAGATAATCGGATTGAAGAAACTTCAGTTTCGTCATTGAATGTCAACATAAGTTTTCATTTTTTTTTCGCATCATATAGTTGATCCGGGATGGTCTAACCAGAAGCCAAACAAAAAATTATTTTATAATTTATAAACTTCTAGTTTATAAACTTTTGGTTTTAGAATATGAGGTATTTCAATTGTACTATATACATGTAAACTGAAAAAATTTTCAATACCTCTGGACTCTTTTAGAGCTCTAAATTATCATCGTACATGAATATAGTGTTAACAACGGCTTCTAGCAATACTAAATAGAAGAAAAATTTTGTATAACTAGTAGAGTATGCAAGAAACATTTTGCAGAACATTTCGAATAAACTATTTCCACCATAAAAATACTCTATTAAAGTTAATATTGAAAATTAATGTAAAACATGTATGAAAAGGTTACATCATAAACTATGTTTTGATTTTTATTTTTTAATTGAGTCTATTATATACAAATACTTGTATAAAAGATTAAAAGATAATGCACCAAAACTCTTTTTCCTCAAGTTCACTAAAATAAATATTGGAACAATTAATTTTGATAAAATATACTAAACTATTTTGAAAATAAAATTTTATATATACCTTTGAAACTTGGTATATTTATTCATGATTCACTACATTATAACACATTGTTAATCCCAATAAAAAAAATTAGGATATTCTATTTTAAAATTTTTATATCCGTAAACTTTTGTTATAAAAATGTATTATGTATACATGTGATCAATTACTTATGTGGTTCATACATTCCAATCTCATTATTTTAATAATGACAATGAAAATTAAAAATAAATAAATTTCTCACAAAAAACCACATATTTTCAATAACCAATTTATATGTCTAACACGTATTATTAAATTATTATTATTTTTAAATACTTTTCAAATAGCATATTTAAGCGGAGACCTAATTTTTGGAAATATCACAAAAATATTTATATTAAAAATAGAATTCAAAACAAGATCATATGAGATCATGCATAGTTTTACTTGCTAAAACTAACAAACATCAAATATCTCCAAAAAACATATGTGATCAATACCATTCAATAATATCATATTCACACAAGTATCGGCATCACTCAATGGTATAAACAAGTGCACAAGTATATCCATATATATTGGCAAATTCTTCTCTTTATCATAATGGCAGTAATCATTTTCAATATAAAAATATTAGAATTTTTCATCACTAATATTTTTAAAACATGCCAATAAAGAAGCACATAAATTTCATGTTGTGAGTTTATCACATTCTTATAATTTCATATTGAAGAACAAAACGACGAGGCACATGTACTCATTTAGGATAAATTTCTCCACTTATGCGTATTTTTAATATGACAATAGCTATAAAATTTTTTAACTAAGCTCGGAAAATGTACTACTCAACATGTGTGTAGAGCCAAGAAAATAGAAGTCGACATAAGATATGAGTCAACTTGATGAAGCATAATCTTCCTTATATAACTTTCAAAACAAATCATAGGGAGATCATTAGGGAACAATAACAAAAACTATATCAAATAAAGCTCTACTTTAATGTCAAATTGTTAATGATAAAATATATAAATCATATTAATTTACTTCATGAAAAACCTTAATATGTTCATGTTTCAACATAACATTCAATGTTAAATACTAAAACATTATACTTTATTCTAAAGCTTGAAAATTTGACCAACTTTGACTTTTCTCTCTTCTCTCTCGGAAACCATAGCCACCATTCATGGCCAAGAAGAGAGGGAGGCCACCAAAACAAACGCAAACAGATTCACCAAGTACTGCAATGAAGGATGAACACTCTTGTTCTATTAATGAATCGATTGTTATTGATTTCTCCAAATTGGATGATATTAATTTAGATAGCTTGCCGCCTAAGCAAGTGGAGAAGGTGCTAGAAGCGCTTGAGGAAGTTCGTGGGAAACTTGAAGGGAGGATTGGTGCGCCGCATGATCCTGTTGTGGGCGCTGGTGCTGATGCGGCGATGTGTTCTGGAGGGGTCCCTGGTGCGCATGGAGGAGGCCGATCTGGTGCTGTGGCAATTTGTTCTGCAGCGGTCCCTGGTGCCATGAAGGAGGCCGATCTGGTGCTGATGCGGTGCTGTGTTATGGAGCGGTCACTGGTGCATCTGTTCCTGGCGCGCTAGGCACAACAAGCATGTTTGCATATGGTGCGCTGGGCTCGGCATCTGGAGCAGTTGGTGCAGCAGGGTTGCGTGGTGCTGGCGCCAGTGCGGCTGTGGCATCAGGTGCGCCAAGCGTAGGCGCGGGCGTGCTGTGTAACATCCCAAATTTTAAACCCAAAGACGAATAAGTAAATAATAGTTAGAATAAAGGAAATAATGATAATAAACTACAAATAGTTATTTAAAAGAAGTATTTTAACATTAGGAAAGGATAACAATAATAATAATAAGGTTAGAAAAGAAAGGAGCATTAAATTGAAGTTAGGAACAGGCCAGAAAAATAGATAATACGGTACTAAAACATAACATAGGGTAGAAAATCAAAATAAATGATTTAAGACTCAAAACACAATTCCCACCGTTGGATATGAAGGTATGATTTTTAGGAAGTTGCTCATCAAATTTGAGCAAGATCCGACGGTGAACGAAGAAGTTATGGCTATTTGAAGTTGGGGAGAAAATAGCTGAAAAATAGAAAAATGAAGTAGCATTACCTGTACATTTGACTTAAGCGAAAATTTTTGGCTTAAGCGAAACGAATCCAGTATCAACACCAATTGAGTTCACTTAAGCGACCAGATTTCGCTTAAGCGAAATGTCTGCGACCTGCAACACTAAATTCGTGTTTTTGGGGACATTTTCGGTATTTCCCCACCCCAAAACCCATTTTAAAGCCCCAAACACCCCTTCCCCTCTCATACTCGAACCCCTCACTCTCTCCCCCATTCTCCATCTTCTTCTTCTCATTCAAGAGGCTAAGGTTCCACCTCCCAACCCTCCCTCCTTCCACTATCACCATTAATGCTTAAGAATCAAGCTTCCAAGCTCCAAGGCATCTCTCACTCTCTCTTTCCCTCTTCCAATTAGTACCACCATCACCACCTCAAGCTTCACCATCATCATCTTCATCCTCAAGCTTTCCATGGCTTCAATGGTATGAGCTTCAAGCTTCAACCTCCATAATCATCAAGGTTTCCTTTCCCCTCTTTCCTTTAAGAGGAATCATCATCATCTATGCTCCCTTGCTTTCCATTGGGATTCTTCCATCATATTTGAAAGTGTGGGTAAGCAATAACCAAGCTTTTCCTCTCATTTTCCTCTTGATTTTAGTATTAGTTTTACTTTTACTCATTATTACTTTCGTTGGTAATCCAAGACAAAATCATGGACTCCTTTGGCCCTTGAGGATTTCGGCCAACACAAGAGAGAGAAAAAGGAGTTCATCAACCCATTTCATTCCAAATCTTGACGAATTCCAGCATCCCTCGGAGTAGTGATTGTGGCCATTAAGCTTATTCGACACCCCTCCTGCTTAGGGTTTGCAAGTCCCAATTAAGGTTTTCTCTTTCCTGACTATATTTAAGGTAAGGGGTTTTATTGCCGTCTCAGTGGGTGAGACACTAGTATTGTGTAGTCGTGCTCAAGATTAATTGACTTGTGTGTAGTTGTTATTAGGAATTGTTGTTTATGATTTATATTATGGTTTGCCTATTTATATGTGCTAATTGACAACTTGATGTATGTATGTCTATCAAATATGTTTCATGTTATGAAAACCATGTGATAACATGCTAAGTGGTAATTAATGATATGAGCTATGTGTGACTTGTTGAGAACATGAATGAGGCATGTGTATGTTAGATTGTGTAAATTGATTTATTAATTATAAATATATGCTATGTTCTGATATGGTTATTAATGAATGTTGAATTAGTGCATATATGTGGTGATTTTGAATATTGAATTGAAAAGGATAGGAGTGAGTGAGAATTGGATTACATGGTATCTCTTAAAGGAGAATTTAAGAAAACAACTTAGGGAAATAGAAAATGTTATTAGAGGTGAGATTGAGCGATTGCCGAGAAATAGGAAATGAGTAGGGGAGAAGAGAAAAGGAGGAAAATGATAGAAATAGGAAACCTTTTCGAAATAGTAGTGGGTGACTCTAGGAAAGGAAATGATTAATTAGTTGAGAGGAAGAAAAGAGGAAAATAAGAATAGGAGAAAATGGTGTTAGGCGAGGGCGGATTAAAATTGAGAGAAGAAAAAGAATAAAAAGGAAAGAAAAGAAAGAAAAAGAGTAATGGTATGCGGTTTGGATCCTAGAAGACACACGGTGGGTGCAATAAGCCGGGTGCGCAACACCTGCAGTAAGCCGCGAGCTGCTCCGTGTGCATGGGTTGAGTAAGACGTGCGGCCTGCGGGACCGTACGCATCGGTAAGCCGGCACCGCAATGGGTCGCAGTGGCAAATTCGCATAGCCAAGGATTTTGGGGTAATTCAGGACGCGTAAGTCATGCTCTCGGGTGCAGGATAACGTAAGCCGCTTGGGAAGTGTGCAGGGGAGCCGCTTGGGAAGTGTGCAGGGGAGCCGCTCGGGTCCGCCTTCGGGCGCGCGGAGCCGTAAGCCGTGCCCGGAATGGGACGCAATAGTGAAACCACAAAGATCCAGAAAAAGGAAAAAGAAATAGTAAAGAATGAAATAAAAAGGAAAAGGAAAAGGAAAAGAAAGGTGAGAAGGTAATGAATGAGAGGGAGAAATTAGAAAGGGGTATTGGAATTAGTTAGTTAGTGTAACCAGGAAGAATGTGAGCGAAAATAGGGGTGGAAGTAGAGTTGAGGGTATTAGTTCTTGTGAAAGTTGAGTGCTAAGTGGACGGAATTAGAATAGGAACTGACACTAGTTAGGGAGTACTAATAAGTGGAGACGATTGTGTTTGTAGTGAATAGGTGATTGGGTGTGATTATGATTGTATTATTTGACTAATTGCTAAATGTGTGTGACTTGGCTCGTATTATGCTTTACTAGTTTGTGCAATTCTCACCCTTACAACCACCACAGCTCAGGAGCATAGCTGATTGCTGGGCCGAACAGGAGCACACTTCCCTACGGGAAGTGTTAGTTGTTGGGTTATTGTGAGTTTGAGTCGCATTGGGCCATATGTGGAATATTATGTATTTTAAAAACTTATTATTTAAAGTATTTTAAATCTCAGGTGTATATTTGATGGCCCGGGTTCTTTAGTTAATTCTTGAAAAACTAAGTATTTTCATCTTAGTATTTTATTCCCGGATATTGGAAGAAGAATTAAATTATATATGTATATTTATCCTAGATGTTTGGACAGGTAATAAGTAATAAGTAAAAAAAAATAACTAAATTTTGGGAAAGTCGGAAAAACAGAGGAGAGTCTGTCCGACCTTCTAGAAAAAAATAATTAACAATGTTTTGAAAACTATAGTACACTTCAAATATAAAAAGAAATTTTTAAGTCCTGAATTTTATATTAAGTAACAAATCCTATTTTAATAAGTAAATTCATAATAAATATTTTATAAAAAGTAGGGTGTTACATGTTGGGCAGTGGCGCGGGTGCTGGTGTTCGTGGTAGCGGTGCGGCTGATGTGTCTGGTGCTACAAATCCAGGTGCTGGTGCTACTGGAAGGAAATGCCCATCAGTATGGAATAACTTTGATATCAAGAAGCTTCGCAATGCTGGGGAGAAACTTACCTACCATCAACCAGAGGTAAAAGAAGGTGTGGCTGTAGGGAAGATTGAAGACAGTGATGTTGTGCATGAGGTGCAATATTGGCAGAATGCTCTAGTGTTCTATGTTCTGGGGTCAAGGCCTCCATTCCCAGTGATTAATGGCTACATTAAGAAGGTTTGGGGACACCATGGAATTGATAAAATCCTGATGAATAATGATGGGACTTTTATTGTTAGATTTAATACAATTGAAGTCAGGAACACAGTTTTGGAGATTGGTGTTTTTCACTTTGATAAGAAGCCTATGATCCTGGCTCCTTGGACTAGTAGACCTACTTCTAGGACTTTCATTGATCGTGTGCCTATTTGGATCCAATTCCTGGATTTGAATTTGAAGTACTGGGGAGCTGCAGCATTGAGTAAAATTGCAAGTCTTGTAGGAACTCCAATCATGGTGGACCAGGTGACTCAAGAGAGAAATCGCATTAATTATGCAAGAGTTCTTATAGAGGTAAAACCTGCAATTCTACCTGATGAAGTCTATTTTGAGGATGAGATATGTAATGTAATTAGTCAGAAAGTGGTCTATGAATGGAAGCCAACACTTTGCACTAAATGTTCCACGTAATGGCATGATGCTGCAATGTGCCGAAAAGGAGTGAAGCAACAATGGGATGTCAAGAACAAGCCTACACAGGAAGATGTGGATAAGTTAGTTGATAAGTTGAAGCTAAAATAAAATTTAGAGAAGGGTACAATTCCAGAAGAGAATGTAGAGGCAGCCACTAAAGCTATTAAGGATATACTTTCTGCGCCTGCTTCTGAGATTGTGGTAGAGGCTAAGCAACCTTCTGAGTTAACTCCGAGTAAGGTTCATGATGATGCTGAGGGTGAAGTGGATGCTGAAGAAGGGTGGACGACTGTCACTCCAAGGAGTAGAGGTAAATCTAAAGCTGTAGTGTTGCATAAGGGGGAAACCTCTAGGCAATTTTCTAATGGATAGAATAGCTGCATGGAACATTAGAGGGCTGAATCGCCCTCTAAAATAAAAAGTAGTTGTAGATTTTTATAATAAATATAGTGTAGGCTTGTTAGGAATTTTGGAGAATAAGTTACGTGCATCCTCTTTTAGTGCTGTTAAGGATAAGATTGCTTCTGGTTGGGGTTCCTTTTCCAATCATGATTTAACTCCTGTTGGGCGTATTTGGCTTATTTGGAGAATGAAAATGTTTGATGTTGAGATTATTAGCAGGTCTGATCAGTATGTGATTTGTTATGTGACGGTTAGACACACTTATGTAGTTTTCTATGGCACTTTTGTCTATGCCTCTAATGATTATAAGCACAGGAAGGAATTATGGAATGTTTTGAAAGGAATTCAGGTGTTTATTCAAATCCCTTGGATTGTTTTGCGTGATTTTAATACTTTCCTTTCTGATAATGAGAAGCTTGGTGGTGTGCCGGCTGATGTTACATCATTAGTTGATTTCAATGATAGTGTTCATACTTGTCAATTGACTGATATGAGGTATAGAGGTTGTTACTATACTTGGTGCAACAAATAGGATCAGCAAGATAGAATTTATTGCAAGCTTGATTGTGCGCCTGTGAATGATTATTGGTGCATGTAGTGGCCGAATGCAGAAACTGAGTTTATTGTCCCAAGGGTCTCTGATCACTCCCTTATTCTCATACATTGGGGCGTGGGGTTGCAACCGAGAAGATTTGGTTTTAAATTCTTTAATATGTGGGCAGAGCACAGACTTTTTGAGTAGATTGTTCATGCAGTGTGGTCTATGCAGTGTGATGGAAGTTTTATGTACAAGGTGTGTAGCAAGCTTCGTCTCCTGAGGAAGCCTCTTTCCAATCTCAATAAGGAGGCGTTTGCTCATATTGATAAGCGGGAGATAGAACTCAGAGATAGATTGCATTGCATCCAGACAGAATTGATTACCAGACCTTTGGATGTGAATTTGCATGTTGAAGAAAAAGATATTATCATGCAGTATCAGGTTGTGAGTAAGGCAGCTTTTTCTTTTTTCAGGCAAAAGGCAAAGTTGACTTGGTTGAATGAGGGTGACCAGAACTCTAGACTCTTTCATGCTTCTATCAGGCAGAGACAATACAGGAACAGGATTTTGAGAATTGTTAATGATCAGGGTGTTGAGGTGGTTAATCAGGATGGTATATGTATGTAATGCATTTGTGGACTATTACAGAACTCTTTTTATGGCTGATCATGGAGTTTGGGCGTTAGATCAGAATATTATCAGGCGTGGACCTATCTTAGACAGGGATCAGCAATTGAGTCTTATCAGGCCAGTCATGGATGATGAGGTTAAGGCAGCTCTGTTTTCCATTCATCAGGATAAGTCACCTGGTCCAGACGGGTATGGTTCAGGCTTTTAAGAAGGCCTGGGAGATTGTTGGTGATGATATCAGTGCAGCAGTCAAGAAGTTCTTCCATTCTGGAAGAATGTTGAGGGAGATTAACCAAACTAATTTGGTTATGATTCCTAAGGTTGATTGTCCTTGTAATATTAAGGACTTTAGACCTATAGCGTGCTGTAACTCTATTTATAAATGCATTATACGAAGATCCTTTGTATTAGACTTAATTGTGTTTTGCCTTGTATTCTACAGGATAACCAGACAGCTTTTGTTAAAGATAGGAGCCTTGTGCATAATATTCTTATTACTCAGGACTTGCTTAGGCTGTATGGGAGGCGGAGGACATCACCTAGATGTTTAATGAAGATTGATACCAGGAAGGCTTATGATACTCTGAGCCGGAGGTTTATTGAGCAAATGCTTGTTGCTTACAGGTTTCCTGAGAAGTTTATTGGGTGGATAATGACTTGTATAATAACTGTGACTTATTCTATTGTGTTGAATGGCCAGCAGTCTTGCTCATTTACAGGGTCTAGAGGCATCAGACAGGGAGATCCTGTGTCCCCACTTATTTTTGTTTTGTCGATGGAAATTTTTACTAGAATTCTGCAGCATGCTACTTATCATAGGAATTTCAGGTTTCATCCTTTATATAAAAAGATGAGGCTTGTAAATCTAGCTTTTGTTGATGATTTGATGATTTTCTGTAAAGGGCACCCTTCTAGTGTTAACATTTTGATGCAGGCTTTTGAGAATTTTTCCAATATGTCAGGTTTGCATGCTAGCAATGAGAAATCCTCAATTTTTATGGTAGGTATTCCTCATCAAAGGCAAGAGGAGCTTATTGAGATTACTGGTTTTCAGAAGGGGAGTTTTCCTTTTAGACATCTTGGTCTACCCCTGTCTGTTAAAGAATGGTCTTTTTCTACAAGCCATCGCCAAGTAGATAAGGTGACTAAGAGGATAAATTTATGGAAAACCAGGAATTTTTCGTATCAGGGCAGGTGTTGTCTTATAAACTCAGTGCTCATGAGTTTACATTCTTATTGGGCAACTGTTTTTATTATTCTGAAAGTTGTTTTGCTCGAAATTGAGAAGATTTGCAGAGGTTTTCTTTGGGGGAAGCAGGAAACAGGTCATTATTCAACTAATGTTGCTTGAGATTCTCTTTGTAAATCCAGGAAATATGGTGCGTTGAGCATCAAGGATAGTTGCACTTGGAATCTTGGAGCTATTGGCAAGCAGGTCTGGGATTTGGCTTTAAAGAAGGATACGCTATGGGTGAGATGAATGCATTCTGTTTATATAAAGGAGCAAGATTTCTGGCAATGCAACTCATCTCAGGGATCTGGATGGCACTGGAAACAGATTCTAAAAGTCAGAGATAAATTAAAGCCAGGTTTTTGTAATGAAACTTGGAGTAGGACTCAGGATGGCATGTACACGGTAAACAGTGGTTACTTATTTCTTAAAGACCAGCAAGGGATCTTTCCTTTGCATAGAATGGTTTGGAATAGAGTGAATGTACAAAAACATTGTTTTATTGCATGGTTTGCCACCCTTGAGAAGCTCCAAACTCTGGACAGGTTATGTTTTATGGCTATTCCTAATCATTGTTGTTTATGTCTATCTTCTGCTGAGTCTAGGAATCACCTATTTTTTTAATGTAATTGGAGTTGTAGTCTCCTTGATTATTGTTGTCTCTGGAAAAGAATTGACAGGTATCCTTACAAGTATCACAACTGGACAAAGTGGATCTGTCATGCTTTCAGGGATAAGGTCCGCCGCAAATGTGTTTTTGCTATGTTTGCAGCATTGATTTATAACATATGGGAGGAAAGGAATCATCGCACTTTTGAGAACCAGAAGAGAATCTTGCACCTTATTTTCAGTATCATTAGGAGAGAGATTGCTCATAGGATTAGTTTTTTTTCCTAAATTTGTAGATTGGAAGAATAATGTTTTAGTTGACATAATTAGGTAGGAACTCTAGTTATCAGTTTTTCTTTTGGCCTTTGGTTGTTTTGAACCCTTCATAGAAGGTGGCAAAATAGCCATTGGTTTTCAGGCATTTGCATAGGTGTTGAACCCTTCCTGGAAGGTGGCAAGGCTTGTGCTTATGACCTTTTTTGTTTTGTTTCTTAATTTTGCTCGTAGGTAATGAATTTTTCTTTTGCCGAAAAAAAAAACATTCAATAATAATTGACAAGAAACACAATTAAATATATAAGGCAAAAAAAAGAAAATCATTTTTCTCAAAGTAAAATCATACATTTTTTTATTGTCTTTGCACTATAAAATTAAACATGCTAACATTTAAAACCAATAATTTATGGCACAATAACAGTATAAAATGATACATCAAATCACTACCTTTTGAACGTATTCAATTTTAACAATATAAATAATATTACATAGCGATTTTAAGAATAAAGGCATAGCAGATCAGCCTAGCGGCTGTTAGGGGAGAACAATGGTTGTGGGATCCCGAGTTTGATACTTGGTGAGAAAAATTGCCCCTTTATTATTATTATTATTATTATTATTATTATTTATGTGGATCTGTTCCTCTTCTTCCTTTGGCAGTCAAACCTGCGATCCATGTGCAAAAAACGGGTCTGCAATCCAGGTTCCGCCATTAACGCGTTCAAAACTCTTGTTTTCATTTATTTTCAAAAGTAATTCGAATTGGGAGTCAAATATGGAAAGAATCTGAGACCAGAGGACATAGTTCCGGAGGAAGATAATCAGTACATGTCAGAGGAGGAAAATTTTGAAATGAAACTTAAAGAGAAACCACTTGGGCCACTATTGGAGTTAGAGGTATGCTAGTAATTTGTAATTTTGTATGTCTCTTTGTTATTTTGATGGGATTTATGTTATCCGAATTTAACTTAAAGTAAGGTGGCCGGAGAAGACGCATAATTGATATTACTCTTTTGCATAGTTTCTGTTTTTATGATGAGCAACACTATATTATACGAATGGTTTTCGTGAAACGGCAAACGAAAATCTAAAGCTAATGGTTGCAACTTGCGTTTCATGCAGGCCGTTATTTTCTCTATCTTAAAACCTTCACCTGATTGGTTAATACAACTTTCGTAAACTACGAATTCGTAGCATATAGCTTTTTTGTTTTATGATTAGGTGGAAAGAGTCAATTAGAAACAGGATTTTAATGCACACAACACCGACAACAGAATCATTGCAACGATTTCATGTGGATTTAAAAAAAATCCCAAAATAAAATTTGATCCCATATAATTCACAGGTCTTAAATCATATAATATTTCCTCTAAAACCATTTATAGAAACTTTATTAAATAATATTAATATATGCGATTGTACAAAATTAAAACATTGATATTGAGTTTAGACTTACTTGTTGAAGACATGATGCAGACTTCCACACCTCTTACCTCACTTTGTTTTGCTTTAATTTAACATCATTCTTTTCTTTGATGAACGAGAACTATCGTGCTGATAGCGTGTTATAAATTAATGTAAATAAGAAGTCATAAGAGATTGAGGGAGAAAAGAGAAGTAGGGAAAAATTGTATTTCACTTCTTAGGGCAAAGTTCACAATACATATGAGTCCTATTTTATAGGAAAAGATGAAACCATATCATGAATTTGTTTCAACTAAAGATAAACATAAAATAGGGACAAACTCAATCTATGATAGAGTCATTTACTTATTAGATAAATACAAATTGTTCATAATAGTACATTAGTAATATCGATTTTCAATACAAAATTTCTCATTATGGGACACACATTAAAAAAAACTGGGCACCGAATCTATGACTATGGTTTGGTGATTTTCAGTGACTTTATCAATTTTGATCAGCTAAATAAATATTTGATATCTTAAATTTTAAATTGTACTTTAATAAGTTTAATCTTAGTTTAGATTTGAGACATTCAATTTCTATCCTACAGTAAAAATTGCAAAATCATGATGACTTAATGTCAATGAATCAAATTCCAGAAAAACCCAACAAAAAACATCATAAGTGCAGTTTTGATTTTCTACTGAGAATATAAGTTTCAACAGCTTTTTATTGCACTTTTTTTTTCTACCAAAAATCTAAATTCTATGAAGAATAAAGATAAAATAGAGTGGGTTCGTAAACTTTATAAAATCATTGGTCTCGTTTTATTATATACTGGAAGAGGTAGTACAAGAGAGGGGGTGTTGTTACAAGAGAAGTACAGTAGGCTAAGACAAGAAAAGTTCATAAGACGTCTTTGTACTTATCACCCTCAAGCTCTCCATACTATCTTCTCTGTTGGTCTTTGTACTTGGTGTTGCTGTTGTAGTTTAGTGTTTGTGGCTTGTTAAGTCTGTGTGTTATTGCCTAGTCGATCTCTTCCCTTAGGCCTCCTTTTATGCTTGTTCCCTTAGTCCAGTGGTCATTGCCTTGATGCTCATCTTGTCCACTTGTTGCCATCTGATTCTTAAGCAGCCTTCCATATTTGCTCTTGAGTGCATGAGGGGAAGTTGTCATTTATGGTGTTTTTGAATGACTGACATGATGGGTTCTTGGGCCAACGACTGCAACGTGTGAAACAGAGATATTTCTGGGGAATCCTCATTTTGCTCACTCAGAGGTGGGGGACGCCTTTATGCCCGTGATCTGATAACATGGAAGGGCTTCCTTCTGATCTTTGGGAATATACTTTATTGCGCCTTTCCTCATTCCTTATTTATTTTTCCTTAGTGAATCACGATCCACAATAATTATTTTTTGTCCTAAACATTTTTTAAATAAATGTCATTAAAATTCTTGTTATCATTTGGCACAAACGAAAGCCAAAAATGGAAAGAGGAATGCCTTATATTGTACTCAAAGAACAAATATAATGGCTGGGACTTGGGATCTTATAACATCATTCAATGATCACTAGAGTAAAGCAGAATTGTCTCAAGATCTTAACCGGTACAGAAATTTCCTGAAATCCATGATTTATTATTCAGCACTTGAAGTCTTAATGATAATCTTATTAAGGTTCGTATAGGTGATCAAATAGATCATGATAATGGTGTATTGATTTTGGTATAATCAATGAAATAGTAATTAAATTGTATGAATATAATGTATATTGGTTAACTCAAACACAATATAAATTTTTATATAAGAATATATGCAATTTTTTTTAAAGAAAAAAAACATAGTCAAATTTATAATTCATAATTTATAGTAGTTTAATTACTCTAAATTCTTAAAAACAAACATTCATGACAACCACCCTTCAACTATTTAACAAGTTTATAATTTATACTTTAAATTTCAAAATTCTAAAACTAAACTTAAAGTATTTAAGGCATCTAGTAAAAAAAAATTAAGTTTCTTTTATTTTTTAAATTGAAAAAAAAAAAACAACAACAACAACGTCGTGTTAGGATTTTACATGAGAAAAAGAACCCATTTGATTCACAAAATTACGATCGGTTTGATGATTAACCGGAATTCCAACTGGTTTTTAATGATTTTATTCGATTAAATAGACATACTGTATTGGTTAGAGGTCCTATTCACCAATTTTTCAATTACATTGAGCAATACAACGCTGTATTTATAACACCAGTTAACCTGGTGGTCCCTTAAACAAAGAGTCTTTATTGCTGACACGTGACACGCACTACTTCCCTTAGTTAGAAAGCGACATTCAACATTGGCAATAATATGAACACAGGTTGTGACATTGTCAATAAAAAAAATCACCGGTTATGACAGAAATGTGAACATGCGTGTGAGAAGTCATCAAAAACTTGTACTCATTTTGTGCCCACTATTATCCTAAAGCACCATAGGCCCATACCCTTTTTGGATCTGAAACAAACTCCCGCGTGACTCAACTAACTTTGAATAAATTGGCAACGTCTTCATATTAAACTTCTTAGATCTGTTAGCTTCCTATGCTGATACAATCAATGTTCATGAACGTTTTCATTCCTAGCATATTTGCACTAGTTATGGCTTCACCTTCAAGTATACATTTATGATGTTCACAATGCATGTAGGATGAAGAGCCTAACATGTGGGACCCAATAAAGTTACAACAAATACTATAGTTGAGGGATTAATAAACAGAAAACATTTATTTCGAATCAAACACGGAAGATATTTTTAAATAGTGGTTGGAAAGACACTTTTCATAGTACAGGCAGACATGAAAATTAAAATGAAACTCCTCAATAGTCATAACTCATAATACAGTCTCCAAAGAAACATTCTTCTATCTAATATTCTTGGTGCAATATATAAACAATCTTAATAATACAAATGTCATAATTAAAACTTAATTTGATTCATGGGAGTAACATTTGTTAAGAGGGGCAACCGCAATACCTCGAAGGGAATTAATTTATGTTTGGAACCGAGTTCAGAAGCAGCTTAACGCATGTCTAGTCAACACAACTCCTCTCCGCTTTTGCGTTTGAAACTTTTTGAAATGGTTCCAAACACACTATTAGTCTCTTATTCAAAAAACAGATTTGGACAGGATACCATAGCATGGGGGAAGAAAAAAAAGGAAAGCGTGTCAAAAGTAAAACTAGAAACGAGTTTCATAGTAATTCATATAATTTGGTGCAAATTAAGATATTTCTAGAATGTGTATTGTTACTCACATATTTACACATAATCACCTCACTAATATACAAATTTTACCATTTGATTATATCTAATCCTATCTTGTTGTTCTGCACATTTGTGCCATAATTTTTTTTCCATAAGTAAACGAATGTAAGTGATGTGAGCTATAAATTGGGGTGAAGCTTTTTCCTTCTAAATTTGATAGCCAATGCCAATAAGTTAGACGTGATGCCCCATCCACCAATAAATATGTTTATTTAGACCTTTGGAGCTCTTATATTTGCTGTCATCTTATTCAAAGCCTGCAGTCGTGAAGTAGAAGAAAAGTAAAGAGAAGGTAGACACTTGTTTATTTGGAATGAGTATATATAGAAAGTTAAAGCTTTTTAACTTTTAGTGGTTATTTAAGACTTCATGAGCCTAGTGTATTAGCATTCCTTACCCCATAGACTTCTTCTCATGCTCTTGTGCTAAGCCCAGCATAGGTACATACCACTTTCTCCATTGTCTATCACTTGTATCTCACTGCATTTTTCATATGCTCTAATCAAGTAGTACGCATAAATGTAGCATATACTATATGCATGTTTGCATAGTTTTTATAAACGTAAACGCATAAGCAACACTTTTTTTCAATTTTCTATGTTCCTAAAGTGCATAATATGTTAAGATTAGAGGTTGACTCCTTTCTAAAAAAAATGTGTCTCTTAAGAAAACAAAATATAACAAATTGGTAAATAGAAGGTAATCAATAGAAGTTTGGAAATGGCATAATATTTTTACTTCCTAATTCATTTCTTTTGTGTTAAATTATTAATTCTGGTGCATATATTTAAGACCTTACCATCCCTTTTTTTTTGTTTTTTAAGGCATCATGATCTTAAGGATACTCTTCTTGTTCCTGGCCTTTTTGGTGGCAAATTCAATAGCTCTCACAGTCCAACAGACATACATAGTACACATGGACAAGACCAAAATCGAAGCCTCAATTCATTCTCAAGACAACACAAAACCATGGTTTGAGTCTGTCATTGATTTCATTTCTGAAGCTACCATGGCAGAAGAAGAGGAGGAGACTTTAGCCCCTCAGCTCCTTTATGCCTATGAAACCAGCATGTTTGGTTTTGCAGCCTCAATTTCCGAGAAACAACTTAAATACTTGAACCAAGTGGATGGTTTCCTTGCAGCCATACCTGACGAATTATTAACCCTCCACACAACCTACACCCCTCAATTTCTTGGCCTAAAAAATGGAGTGGGACTTTGGAGTGCTCCTAACTTGGCCACAGATGTGATCATTGGAGTCCTTGATTCAGGGATATGGCCTGAACATATCAGTTTCCAAGACTCGGGTCTTTCCCCTGTACCCCGTCGTTGGAAAGGTGTTTGTGAACAAGGCACCAATTTCTCTGCCTCAAATTGTAACAAGAAGCTTATTGGTGCAAGAACCTATTTCAAAGGGTACGAAAAATCCGCTGGAAAAATTAATGAAACGGTGGATTATCTTTCCCCTAGAGATTCCCAAGGGCATGGAACACACACGGCCTCAACTGCAGCCGGTGCTATGGTGAAAAATGCTGAATTTTTGGGCCAGGCTAGAGGTGCAGCAAGTGGAATGAGGTATTCTTCAAGAATTGCAGCTTATAAAGTATGTTGGAATTCTGGCTGCGCCAATTCTGACATATTAGCAGCCATGGACCAAGCAGTTTCTGATGGGGTTGATGTATTGTCACTCTCTTTAGGGGGTTTTCCAAGACCTTTTTATAATGATAGCATTGCCATATCCTCATTTGGGGCAACACAAAAAGGTGTTTTTGTTTCTTGCTCTGCAGGCAATTCAGGGCCCTATGAATCAACCGTTGGAAATGGTGCCCCATGGCTCATGACAGTTGCTGCTAGCTATACTGACAGAACTTTTCCAACAAAAATCGAGCTCGGAAACGGAAAGATTTTTAAAGGATCATCCATATATCAAGACAAGCAAACAAACCAATTGCCCCTTGTCTATGCCAAATCAGCAGGTTCAAAAAGGGAAGCACGGTTTTGCACCAGAGGCTCACTTGACCAAAAGCTTGTGCATGGAAAAATAGTTGCTTGTGAAAGAGGACTAAATGGCAGAACTGAAAAGGGAGAGGCAGTGAAAATGGCAAGGGGAGCAGGAATGATACTTCTTAACTCAGATAGTCAAGGAGAAGAGCTTATGGCTGACCCTCATGTTTTGCCAGCCACTTCCATAGGGGCTTCAGCAGGTAAGGTTATTCGAAGCTACATCGGCTCCGTTAAGAGACCAACAGCTTCAATTTCCTTTATAGGGACAAGCTATGGTGACCCTGCACCAATAGTGGCAGCGTTTTCGTCTAGAGGACCGAGTTTAGTGGGACCAGAAGTGATTAAGCCAGATGTGGCTGCACCTGGTGTGAACATCTTGGCTGCATGGCCTTCCAAAACTAGCCCAAGTTTGCTCAAGAGTGACAAAAGAAGAGTCCTATTTAACATAATCTCAGGTACCTCGATGTCTTGCCCTCATGTAAGCGGCATTGCAGCGCTGATCAAGTCTGTGCATAAAGATTGGTCTCCCGCGGCAATCAAATCTGCTCTGATGACTACTGCTTACACATTGAACAATAAAGGAACTCCAATTACTGACATTAGCAATAACTCAGCAATTGCTAACCCCTTTGCATTTGGTTCAGGCCATGTTAAGCCGGAAAGCGCGTCTGATCCAGGATTAGTCTATGATATCAGCACCAAAGACTACTTAAATTATTTATGCAGCATAAACTATACCTCTTCTCAGATTTCTTTAATATCAAAAGGCAGTTTTGCATGTTCTAAAAAACCTGTTCCTCTAGCTAGTGACTTGAACTACCCTTCATTTGCTGTTCTATTTGGAAGAAGTGCTTTGAATGCTAGTGTAACATTCAAGAGAATTGTCACAAATGTTGGGAAACCACAAAGTTATTATGCAGTTAAAGTGGAACAACCAAGTGGAGTTTCAGTTACTGTTGAACCAAGGAATTTGAAGTTTGGAAAACTGGGTCAGAAATTGAGCTACAGTGTGACATTTTCTGCATTTGGAAGAGCAAGAGTTGCTGATACCTCATCATTTGGCTCACTCATTTGGGTATCTGGGAAATATAAGGTTCGAAGTCCTATAGCAGTAACCTGGCAATAGCAAAGGTCTTTCTAAAGGGTAATATTTGAGAGAAGCAAACAACTTTATTTGATGACTCGTCATCACATACATTATTGTTCATTTGTTCTAAGTTATATGCATAAGTTTAGTTGTGGCACAAGGGTAATTTACAATTGTTCCTTGCTAATTATTTTAATGTTTTTATTTTGAAGAGGCTAATCATTTCAATGTTGTTTGCAATTTATTTGTACAATTTCCCTTATAATTTTATGAAAAAAATTAGAAGTTCTCGGTGTTTTTAATAATTCCGAAGTTTTAAAATGTTCGAGTATATTCTTGAATCACCCGATTCGTGCTCCTATATATATCAAGGTTCTATTGTCTTCTTATTGAACTCCAGATTTGAAATGAACAATTTTATTGATAAAAACAGAAATTGCACACTGTACAACAATAAACTTGCTGCCCCAGAGATCAAAGTCTCCTACTACACACACAATACAACAATGGCTTGATCTACTAGACAGAGAATGATCTTTATCCCAAACTCTCAAAATAACAACATACATGACTGCTTACTCTACAAATGCACAATACATTATATAATAAAAATAACGGCTCATAATAATCTCTTAATCTCCTAATAACTAATAATCAAATATGCCCCCAAATAACCAACTAAATCTACCACATGGCATATCAGAGGTTCTTATCATCTTCACCGATTTGCTTTTATCTAAAGTTTTATGTCATAGAAATAATAATTGAGATGAACACAACTTTAAACATGAAATATCCCTATATTTCTTTATATATTAATATGATGTGAGTGTATTGTCTAAGATGTTTATACTAGTGATATATTAAAACTCTATTGATGTATGTGCTAAATCAAGTGCGATAGGTACTTCATAGTGGAGTATTCATCTTTGCCTCTTTAAATAACAAAGTCTCTTGATATTTTCACTTTTTAATATGTGCATAATACTTAAATCATATACAATGAGCTTAATGATGAGATAATCTAGTTAATTATGATTCCGCAATCACTTGGGATTTAAATTTTAGATATCATTTTAAAAATCTTTCAAATAAAAGAAACTTTGTGATGAATAACTTATTGTATCATTTTGACATTTTTTGCCTCAAGAATAAATCCATATTTTTACAATTTTTATACTTATATTTTTGTTTCGGGTCAACCCGACCTGTCCCTATCTTGACCCGTCCATGTCGTGTCCCCTCTTAATTAAGGACGAGTTCGGGTTCAAAACTTAACCCGGTTAATATTTTGGGACAGGCGACGGACAAACTTAACTCGTCTCATGCTCACCCCTACCATTAATCCTACTAAGTTCATCGACATATGATTAATTACAAATCAATCTTTTGAAAATGATGCATATGATTTTACAAATATTTTAAAAGATACTCATGCATCATACTTTGACTCAACAATGAGTTAACGAGTGTAACTATGAAGATACTAATTGTTTGAAACCAAAATAACAAGTTAAGTTGGTTGTGTAACCGATAAGAGTTGATAACCGGCTGAATTGTCTACCAACTGGTCAATAATCGGCAGTGGATATTGTTCTTTGGGACAAGCTTTATTCATGCCGGTGTAACCGACGCACATGCGCCATTTTCCATTCGACTTTCTAACCAGCATGGTGTTAGACAACCATTCGGTGTATGAAACTTCCCTGATGAACCAACCCTCTAGGAGTTCGACCACTTTTTCTTGTTTGCTTTTGATTTTTCGGCTCCCACCCTGCGCTTCTTCTAGGCCACTGGCTTAGCCTTCGGGTCAACGCTCAACTTGTGGCAAATAAAATTGGGATGAATGCCAGTCATATCAGCAGATGTCCAGGCAAACAAGTCCTTGTTGTTTTTCAGCAGTTCGAGAAGTTCCGTCCAGATTGGGATGGGGAGGTCGGATCCAATCCTTACTGTTCGAGTAGCATCAAATTGATCAATCAAAACACTCTCCCATTCCCCTTGGGGTATCGGCCTTAGATCATCTTGTTCGGCCCTGACATCCAACTCGGCCAACTGTACATTACCCTTACTCATAATCGGCTTCGGGAGGTTCTCGACTTCCCTTCTCTTGATCTTACCGAGGCTGGCGTTGTAGCACAAATGCGCCTTTTCCTGTTCGGCTTTGACTGTCACCACACTGTCATCAGATCCGACAAATTTCATGGCGAGATGGATGGTCGATACAACCGCCCCAAATGCTTGTAGACATATTCTTCCCAAAATTGCATTATATGCCAAAGGACAATCAACTACAAGAAACTTAATGATCTCAGTCCTTGCGGACGGTTGTTTCCCTAACGTCATTGGCAACTTAATAGATCCGAGTGGCTGTATGGCATCCCCTGTGAAACTGATAAGGTTTCCCTCAAAAGGGGTGGGATCCACTTGTCTCAACTTCAAAGCTTTGAATGCATGCAAGAAAAGGATGTCGGTCGAACTTCCTTGATCCACAAAAACCTGAGCTACTTCAAAATTTTCGATCAATGTTGTGATAACCATCGGGTCATTGTGTTTTGGGACAACACCCTCTACATCTTGGTCAGTGAAGTTGATCGGAATGCTCCGAGATGGTTTTTTTTCTGATTGGGTGATGGTGTACTGCTAGGACTTGATTGACATATCTTTTCTTGTCTGACCTGCGCTCTCCTCCTCCTGCGAAACCACCCGAAATGGTTTGCACTCTGAAGTCTTTTGGGGACTTGTCCAACTCGTCAATCGAGACCAAGTTTACACGTTATGTGCCTCTTGCCTGGTTCTTAGGAGATGGGTCTCTTCTCCTTTTTCCTTTGTATGGACTTGGGGAATTTCTTCTTGTTCTTTTTTTTGGGGTGGGGGACCTCCTCCTCTTCTTTCTCTCCATTGCCTCCCACACATACTGCTGCAACTTCCCGACCCTGATCATATCCTCAATTACGTCCCAAAGCCAGGTGCACTGATCCGTAGTGTGGCTGAAACCCTCAGGGAAATCACAGTACTTTGTCTTATTTCTCTGATTTCTCAAGAAGGGTGGCTTGTGGGCGTAACGGAGGTCGGTTTGCATCGTCTCCTTCCAAATTTGCGACCTGGGGACGGTCAATGGGGTATAAGCATTGTACTTGGATTTTGGCTGTGGTCGACACTCGTCCCTCTCATCTCGCCTCGGACGTCCTCACTCTTCACGTCGAGGTCGGTCATGAGAGTTATCTCCTTGCCTTCGGGCCATCATGCTCGTATGACCCTTGGAAAACTCTTCCAAATTGATGAATTTGTTGGATCACTAACGCAACTCGGCCATGTCCCTAGGGGGCTTGACGATCAAAGAATTCTGGAAGTCGCCCTGAGCTAATCCATGGGTGAATAGTATGACAGCTACTCCTGGTTCCAGATTTGTGATTGCACTCGACTCTTTGTGGAAACAAGAGAGATAGTCGCTGAGTGACTCCTTAGGCTTTTGAGTTACCGTAGCCAGAGTGTGGTCCGACTTGGGTTGCACACAGCTGGCGGTATACCTGTTGAGGAAAACCCGTTTCATCTCGCTCCATGAGTGTATGGAGTTTGGTGGAAGGGAGGAATACCAGCGCAACACAGATGGTTGTAAAGTCATGGAGAAGGCTCGACATTTCATCCTGTCTCCTCCCCCGTAAAAATTCATAGCTCCTTCATAAGCAAGGTTGTCAAACTTGCGAGTTAACTCGTAAACTCGTACGAGTTTACGATCCTACCCATAGAATCGCGTCAACTCGCATGCAAACTCGCTTCCCACTAAACTCGGGTAAACTCGTGCAAACTCGGGTAAACAGCAGTGGCCTTACGGATATTTGAATTTTCTTGAGCTTTTACTTCTCAAAACAAAATTCCCACCGTCGGATGTCAAGATAAATGAGTTAGAAAGCGTATATAAAAATTTGAGCACGATTCAACGGTTAACAAAGAGGATACTGATCAATCTTTGAACGATATTTTCACTAAAATAATACTATAACCACTATTTTTACTTAACTAACCACTTAAATCATAAAACCATCATATTTGGTTGTTGTTAAGTTGGTTTGCTAATATTATTTATTGGGTTCTTATATGCTATAGCAACATTTAAATATTTATGTTTAATTTTTAGAGTAAAAACTATGAAATGGAAGCTATGAAAGTTATCTATAGGTTAATTTTAAAATAAGTGGACTCGAGGTAAACTTGTACGAGTTTATGAGTCGAGTTTACCTTGGCCTCACGAGTTTACGTAAACTCGCGAGTTTGACAACCTTGTTCATAAGACAGGATGTGTTCATGGGGCTCAGTGAGGCCGTTATAACATGGAATGTTGGTGAGGCCGAGATAGCCTTGAGGGGTTAGGAAAGACATGATATGATGAGTAAAAGGGTGGCCAGGGTGAGAGTTTCCGAACTCGACTACCTGGTCCTCGTGTAAAGGAGGTGGCGGCGGCAGTTCGGTGTTCTCGGCCGAGTTTGCTGGGAATCTTTGTTGGACTGGAGCTGGTTGGCTTGGAGGTTTGTTTAAGACTAGGGCCACTAGTAGTGCCTGTTCAGCCAAACGCTCCATAGCTCTGTGTTGGAGATCAGCTATTACTTGTCCCTGTTGTTCCATTATCTTAATCTGATGTCTCATCATGGAAAGGATCTCGTCTTCTCGTCGTCTAACTGACGAGTCTATTGCGCAAGAGCGAGATCGATGAGAATGTTCTGGAGAGCGACCACGGTCTCTGTGTCAGTGGTGTTGGTCAGTGGTGTTATCTGCGAGCTGGAAGCGTAGGTCTACGCATCGATCTCTCTCAGGTCTTGGGTTGTTGGGGTTCCTGTTTGGCTGTCTATTTTGGGGTGAAGACTGGCCCGACACTTCTGTGTAAGTTCCGCTATGGGTATGTGTTGGTGGTTGTAACATCCCGTTATTTCTAATACCTCTAGCAAAATAATTAAATGATTTAATATGATGTTTTCAAGTTTTGAGTCTCGGAATAAAATTCTGATTTCATCATTATATTTGAAAAATGTTTTCTAGTCAAAATAAGTATAAATTTGTTATCATACGTTTTCCAAAAATAAAGTAGTACTCTTATTTAGTTAATTAACATTTTGACAGGGAGCTCAAGTGGCAAGCCTTAGAGGCATTTTTATAAATAGTTTCTTCAGAAAAATATGTTTAACTTAATATTTTGAGCATCCCTATAAATTTTCATTGTGTTCGGAGGCTGTTTTATTTTTAGCTTCTGGACTGGTTTAATATTTATTAGTATAAGTTATATATAATGATCTTCTATTTCACAATTTTAAATATTATATTTTATCAAGTTTAATATCAAGATTGAGAAAATATATTTACTTTTAAAGTTCGATAATTTTTCTTACGTAATAGCTAACCGGAGGGACCGGTAACTTTATTATTTTTTAATTAATTTTGAGTAATTAAAAATACAATATTGTTTTACTTAAAAGTATTTTATGGTTTAGATCGTCAAACTTTAGTTATAATTCAAAATACTTACATACATTAATCCACAAATATATATAAATGTATTATTCCTAATGTACCCGGTAACCGTAGCCAAACCAAAGAAAAGAAGAAAAAAAATAAAACAAAACGTGTGGCACTGAGGCCAACACGTTAAAAGCCAAGAAAAATAAAAGCCTGAAACCCACCCAAACCAAAGAGAGAAAGAAAGAAACGAAGAGAGAGAAACAGAATGACAAAGAAAGAAAGATAGAAATGAGAACAGCGAGAAGACTCGACAGAGGAGAAGGATTTTAAGATTTTGAAACTTCCCGGTCCAATAATTCAAGATCCAATCGTCCAATTTCAAATTTTTCTTAGGTATATAATCTCCTCAACTCCCTCTATCCATCTACCTAATTTATTCGATGATCCGTCAATATTTTTATTATCCCTATATTTTCAAATAAAAATATGTTTTAGGGAAAAATGATATATTTTTATTGTATAATGATATATATTTACTATTTTGACAAAAATGAATTTATTTTATATATATATATATTTTAATGTTATAAATAGTTTTATCATATGTCCCTATTTAGATCCAACACGCTATTGACTTCCTGGAGCAAGTCGCGGATGTAGCGGATGTAAACGTGGCTCTGTCGTTATTGCTAGATTTCCAGGTAAGGGGAGTTTCTTTTCCACACCTTGAGTTAGGGATAGTTGGGGTATATAATAGGACTTGGGTTAAGTAGTTGAATTGGGTTGTGGGTAGCAAAATAGCACCGGAATAGAATTGGTTTAAGGATGTTGAATGTATCTTTGTTTTAATTTAAATATTTAATTGATTTAATTTTGGTAAAATCCCTTATGAATGTTGGTAATGTAGGAAGTGAAGAACCCTAGGGAGTTGACTTATATTAAAGTACTCTGAGGCATACCTGAGTATGTCGAATTGATTGATGATATTTGCTGTCTGATAAAAGTTTGCTATGTCCACTACATGAGTAAATGATGTTTTATGAATAAATTTTAATGTTATGGTTATGGAATGAACTGGTAAAGGTAGAAATGAGAATAAAAGGATTATGTGTAAACTAAAAGTATAATGTGATGCTAAATATGTGACAAGTATGTATGGATGGTATATATTTGTATCTCAATGTTGATTATGTGTAAATGTGAAATTTATGCGTTGGCCTCTGATTTGAGGTGACGATTAATTTGAATGATTTGATAATTGATATAGGGAATGCGTATGGATAAAGAATGAATGGGAAACGTGTGTAATTGTAATTGTGATTATATATGCTAAGTTGTTTGAGTTAGAAGATGAAAGTATGATTTGGCCTCTGATTTGAGGTAATGTGTAACGAAAATGTAAGTGCATTGGCCTCTGATTTGAGGTGACGATTAATGGAAAATGATGAATTTGCTGACCTCTGATATGAGGGGCCCAAAATGAATTAAAGTAATGAAGTGTTGACCTCTGACCTGAGGGACACAAGATGAAATGAATGTTAATGTGTTGACCTCTGACCTGAGGGACACAAAATGAATTAAAGTAAAGGAGCGTTGACCTCTGACCTGAGGGACACAAGATGAAATGAATGTTAATGTGTTGACCTCTGACCTGAGGGACACAAAATAAATTAAAGTAAAGGAGTGTTGACCTCTGACCTGAGGGACACAAGATGAAATGAAATGTTTGGGTGTTGACCTCTGACCTGAGGGACACCAAATGTAGGCATGGAAAAAAAAACCAGAACCGCGGGCACCCGCCAGAACCCAATCCGCCATTAGCGGTGAAAAACCGTTCTAATCGGGTATCGGGGCGGGGGCGGGGAAAACCCGCTTTTTCAATCACGGGGCGGGGGCGGGTGTGGTAATTATACTATCCGCCCCGCACCCGGCCCCGAAACCGACCCGCTCACACTATATATGTATATTATATTATATATTATATATAATTTATAATAATAGTAATAAAAAAATATTAAAAATAATGTTTTAACTCTTAATAAAAATCACTTGTGGAAAATACTCTTTTAAAAAAGTTGTTTTTAAAAGAAAAAGTTGGTATATTATAAAAGAAAAGCTCTTTTAGAAAAGTTGTTTTTAAAAGAAAAGCGGGGGCGGGTGCGGTGCGGTTTTACCCGACCCCCGACGGAGACGGGGGCGGGTGAGCTTTTATGATACCCGACGGGGACGGGAGCGGGGGCGGGGGCTATTTTTTGAGACGGGGGCGGGTGTGGGAAGTGCATAATCCGCCCCCGCACCGCCCCGTTGCCATGCCTAACCAAATGAATTAAAGTGACTGCGTGTTGACCTCTGATCTGAGGGACACATAATGAAATAAAGTAATAAAGGGTGCTGACCTCTGATATGAGGGGCACATAATTTAAATGAGGAAAATTTATAGGCCTCTGTTTTGAGGTGCCAATGATGATGATTAAAATTGTTGCATTGGCCTCTGATTTGAGGTGATGCACTGAATAAATGGGAAATGTGTTATTACTGAATAATTTGTTAATGGGAAGCATTTTGTTATTCATGGCTTGGTTTGATTATGATACTTGAGTTATTATTATGTGCCTTTTTACTATCCTATGATTCAATGTGTTGTGAAAAGGTCTCACCCTTATGTGGTTAACATTTTAGGTACTTGAGCAAGGAGCTTGGAGATCAGAGTGCTCAGCGGATCAGTCGAAAGAGAGGAACTCAAGTGTATTTTATTATATTGTAATTGAAAGCCCCCAACGCTATTTGTGAACTCTGATTTATAAAAGAAAATTTAAAGTCCTATGTTTCATTTTCAAACGTTTAATGTTTATTATTCATTATATTACGGGGTGTTACATTTATGGTATCAGAGCAGTTCTTTCCTTTCGACCTGAGAGAAAGTAATCTCGATCCTGCTGCGACACTCTCATCTCAAGCTTCTTGACCAGAGGTGAGACCCATACAAGTGAACACTTTTGAATAGCAAGTAGATTTGTATATGTTGGATACTATGGTTGTGCATATTTGCGAGAAACCGAATGGGTTTATGTTTGCATTGGGAACACGGACAATTGACAATGTAAAAGAAATTAATTATGGAAACGGAAGAGAATAGAATTCTTTGGAAACTAAGCAGGATCCCTTAGTGATTCAAAGAATTGGATATTCTGAGTATGCACCCAATTGCAAATAGGAAACCTAATTGGTATGAACATGATTAGTCGAGAGTGTAAATGTTGAGTTTTTGGACCAATCGAAAGTTAAAGTTTTATACAAAGGAAATCTAATTAATGTCAATGCATTCGAGCATGTAGTACAGGAATTCAACCGAATTGTGAGGACTACTACCACCGATTAAATGTAGTGTTGGAAATGGTCAATCCGACATTATATCTATTGGGAGGTGAAGTCACCGAAATTCAAGAGTTTGTGTACTATCGTGAATTTGCAAACGATTTCCTATGTATGAAACCTTAATGCCAATGATATGTTTCTCTTTGCTTTGCTATGTTTAATTGTTTATGTTTTGAATATATGTGTTTGACAACTAGTTTGGTATCAAAGTAATTGGACAGGGGTTAGAAATGGAGCCGCACAAATCAAATAAATTACGATCTCGATGCTAATCTAACCAAATGATTAAATTCACATTGATTAGACTAGTATCTAGGAGAGCGAAAAAATATGTTTAAAGTAAAGCAATAGTTGGTTCCATAGCTAATCTCGATTCAATTAACTGTGACCCCAAATGTGAAACAAGCATTGAGTACTGACCAATTGAATTTGAACCGCACCAATTTGATTTGCGAATATAAAAGGACTTTTGCCTAACTTGGGGAAGCGATTCGGATTCAATCGAAAGGTTCTCACGATATGATTATATGCGGAATAGTTTAGCATTAAAGCAAGGGGACGGAAATTAGAGGTGGAATCAGGATAATTGAAATAACTTCTTGCCCGATTCTAATCTAAACGAGTGATTTATTTCACATCGCTTAAATTAGAATCCACGAAGAACAATAACAACTTTTATATCAGATTAGTAGTTGACTCCACCACTAGTTTAGTTTCGATAACTTTAATACTAAACAAAAGATAAGTAGGGAGTCCTAGAAATTCCTATCGATTGAACTTAAACCCCCAAGTGACAACACTTGGATTCATACATGACAAGAGATTCTTTTTTACTCAAGCGGAACTAAGGGTTTAAATTTAATCGGGAGGTCTTTGCTCAATGTTTTGGATTAGGTCCATCATAGTATATGTGTATATCTATATACATATGTATGTGTTGCTCTACATGTATATGTGTATACATAACACACTTGATGGTACTATTATAAATACTAGGTGTTGTGCTAAATGATCGTGGTGCATTGCATATGTTTGTTTATTCGTATGTTGCGTTCATGCATGCTTTTGCTTAATGCTACTAAGTTATTTGCTTATTTGTATATGCAGATGGTCACACTATAGTATCAATATTTCTTGGTTGTTATTATATTAGTCTGTTGTATTTTGTGGCGGATATTTTTACCACGCAAGTTATTAAACGTTTTTGCAACCTGATTCCAAACCATTTCTAAAACTAATTTTGTTACAATTTTCATTCAATTTCAAAAGGCTTCCCGATATAAGGGGAACTCCTATTTTCAGACCCAAGCTTATTTATGTATATTTGAATGAATATATCTACATAATTGCAAATACCAAAAAGTTTATGTTATGATTGAGATGGATCCAAACTTTCGAAAATGCTATCAAACGATAATTTGGGACTAAGAGCTTTTCAAAATTTCCATCCCCATATTTAAAAGTCCCGAATCCATTTCAATCACAACAGTGACTAAAAGTATTGTTTTCGGGGTTTGTTTTTTTGAAATAAAAACTTGACCTATTTGTATAAATGCATTATTTCATTATAGTTAGTGGTTGTGAATCCTAGGATAGATAGGATTATGATTTGTGCATAGCTGTGTTTGTCTGAATGATGCACGTGCTTGATGTTTGGGAGTGAAAAGTATTACGATTGGTTGTTTGATTAAATGAATGTTCAAAATGAATTTCAAAAGGGTGCACCGAACCACAATCATCCCAAGTGGATTGTGAGGTTGCACGGCAAATTTTTAAGAAAATAATAAAGGATGTGAGGATTTCTAAGTAATCGATCGGTGAATTAACGCATTTGCTTTAACCAAATCACTAGTCGATTAAATAGGAATTCTCCATATGCAAACCCAAGTCAATTTGGGATAAAAATCCAATTCTCAAACTTGGAGAAGAAGGGAATGTAATTGTTCTAAATTTTGGAAACTTACTAAACTAATTTGGTTTAAAATAATAGTATATCCCTTTTCTTTGAATTTGACGAATTGGAACAAGGTTACACTTCCCCATTTAGATTCTTGTAAAACTAGATGGAAGTAGCTCTTTATGGTGACATGCACGATTCAAAGTTTCATTGAATTTTCAATTAAAACTCAGTGTTCCCCTCATTAAGAGAGGAACCCGATTTCAAGGGATTTTGTTTTATAAATGCAAAACCGTTTTTCTGCAAAGCATCACTAGTATGGAATCTTTTTATTAAATTCTAAATCTCCATGTCTAGTGCTTGGTATGACGTTTGTACTTGAATTACATGTTATTGGGAGTTGTTGTTGTGTATGCTTTAACTTTCAATGACCTTTACATGATCTATGTTTGTTTGAATAATGAATGTGGTTGTCTAGGGCCTAGGAATAGCTGAGAGGTTGTAAGTTTTGGGGTTAGAATATAATTAGACCCTTGGGGGCATTAGCGGGTATAACGTGTTAGTACCCTTTTCAACCGGTGAGGTAGAATTCCGGAGGAAACTCAGCTGATTTTAGAAACCATTTCCGACTTCCTTGGGAAGCAAAACCTGAATTTTGGGAGTCCTATTAGTGGGACTCTTGAAATGTTAGCCGCAAGGAGAGTAAACCTTAGAAAACCTGTTAGAGTCCTCGTGTCGAGACTAACCAAATCAAACCATAAATTCGTACTCTTCATTGAGTGCAAGAGCTTAGTGGCGTACTAATGCAGAATGGTATGTCGATTTCCAAGTGGGGGAGTAAAACCAAAGGAAGTGAGTATCGTAGTTAAGAAACCCTTGTCCGGCATGGTTCTCCATTTAAGGATTTTGAACGGAATTTCGAGGACGAAATTCCAATAAGTGGGGGAGAATTGTAACATCCCGTTATTTCTAATACCTCTAGCAAAATAATTAAATGATTTAATATGATGTTTTCAAGTTTTGAGTCTCGGAATAAAATTATGATTTCATCATTATATTTGAAACATGTTTTCTAGTCAAAATAAGTATAAATTTGTTATCATACGTTTTCCAAAAATAAAGTAGTACTCTTATTTAGTTAATTAACATTTTGACAGGGAGCTCAAGTAGCAAGCCTTAGAGGCATTTTTATAAATAATTTCTTCATAAAAATATGTTTAACTTAATATTTTGAGCGTCCCTATAAATTTTCATTGTGTTCGGAGGCTGTTTTATTTTTAGCTTCTGGACTGGTTTAATATTTATTAGTATAAGTTATATATAATGATCTTCTATTTCACAATTTTAAATATTATATTTTATCAAGTTTAATATCAAGATTGAGAAAATATATTTACTTTTAAAGTTCGATAATTTTTCTTACGTAATAACTAACCGGAGGGACCGGTAACTTTATTATTTTTTAATTAGTTTTGAGTAATTAAAAATACAATATTGTTCGTCAAACTTTAGTTATAATCCAAAATACTTACACACATTAACCCACAAATATATATAAATGTATTATTCCTAATCTACCCGGTAACCGTAGCCAAACCAAAGAAAAGAAAAAAAAAATAAAACAAAACGTGTGGCACTGAGGCCAACACGTTAAAAGCCAAGAAAAATAAAAGCATGAAACCCACCCACACCAAAGAGAGAAAGAAAGAAACGAAGAGAGAGAAACAGAATGACAAAGAAAGAAAGATAGAAATGAGAACAGAGAGAAGACTCGACAGAGGAGAAGGATTTTAAGATTTTGAAACTTCCCGGTCCAATAATTCAAGATCCAATCGTCCAATTTCAAATTCTTCTTAGGTATATAATCTCCTCAACTCCCTCTATCCATCTACCTAATTTATTCGACGATCCGTCAATATTTTTATTATCCCTATATTTTCAAATAAAGATATGTTTTAGGGAAAAATGATATATTTTTATTGTATAATGATATATATTTACTATTTTGACAAAAATGAATTTATTTGATATATATATATATAAATGTTATAATTAGTTTTATCATATGTCCCTATTTAGATCCAACACGCTATTGACTTCCTGGAGCAAGTCGCGGATGTAGCGGATGTAAACGTGGCTCTGTCGTTATTGCTAGATTTCCAGGTAAGGGGAGTCTCTTTTCCACACCTTGAGTTAGGGATAGTTGGGGTATATAATAGGACTTGGGTTAAGTAGTTGAATTGGGTTGTGGGTAGCAAAATAGCACCGGAATATAATTGGTTTAAGGATGTTGAATGTATCTTTGTTTTAATTTAAATATTTAATTGATTTAATTTTGGTAAAATCCCTTATGAATGTTGGTAATGTAGGAAGTGAAGAACCCTAGGGAGTTGACTTATATTAAAGTACTCTGAGGCATACCTGAGTATGTCGAATTGATTGATGATATTTGTTGTCTGATAAAAGTTTGCTATGTCCACTACATGAGTAAATGATGTTTTATGAATAAATTTTAATGTTATGGTTATGGAATGAACTGGTAAAGGTAGAAATGGGAATAAAAGGATTATGTGTAAACTAAAAGTATAATGTGATGCTAAATATGTGACAAGTATGTATGGATGGTATATATTTGTATCTCAATGTTGATTATGTGTAAATGTGAAATTTATGCGTTGGCCTCTGATTTGAGGTGACGATTAATTGGAATGATTTGATAATTTATATAGGGAATGCGTATGGATAAAGAATGAATGGGAAAGGTGTGTAATTGTAATTGTGATTATATGTGCTAAGTTGTTTGAGTAAGAAGATGAAAGTATGATTTGGCCTCTGATTTGAGGTAATGTGTAACGAAAATGTAAGTGCATTGGCCTCTGATTTGAGGTGACGATTAATGGAAAATGATGAATTTGCTGACCTCTGATATGAGGGGCCCAAAATGAATTAAAGTAATGAAGTGTTGACCTATGACCTGAGGGACACAAGATGAAATGAATGTTAATGTGTTGACCTCTGACCTGAGGGACACAAAATGAATTAAAGTAAAGGAGTGTTGACCTCTGACCTGAGGGACACAAGATGAAATGAAATGTTTGGGTGTTGACCTCTGACCTGAGGGACACCAAATGAATTAAAGTGACTGCGTGTTGACCTCTGATCTGAGGGACACATAATGAAATAAAGTAATAAAGGGTGTTGACCTCTGATATGAGGGGCACATAATTTAAATGAGGAAAATTTATAGGCCTCAGTTTTGAGGTGCCAATGATGATGATTAAAATTGTTGCATTGGCCTCTGATTTGAGGTGATGCACTGAATAAATGGGAAATGTGTTATTACTGAATAATTTGTTAATGGGAAACATTTTGTTATTCATGGCTTGGTTTGATTATGATACTTGAGTTATTATTACATGCCTTTTTACTATCTTATGATTCAATGTGTTGTGAAAAGGTCTCACCCTTATGTGGTTAACATTTTAGGTACTTGAGCAAGGAGCTTGGAGATCAGAGTGCTCAGCGGATCAGTCGAAAGAGAGGAACTCAAGTGTATTTTATTATATTGTAATTGAAAGCCCTCAACGTTATTTGTGAACTCTGATTTATAAAAGAAAATTTAAAGTCCTATGTTTCATTTTCAAACGTTTAATGTTTATTATTCATTATATTACGGGGTGTTACATTTATGGTATCAGAGCAGTTCTTTCCTTTCGACCTGAGGGAAAGTAATCTCGATCCTGCTGCGACACTCTCATCTCAAGCTTCTTGACCAGAGGTGAGACCCATACAAGTGAACACTTTTGAATAGCAAGTAGATTTGTATATGTTGGATACTATGGTTGTGCATATTTGCGAGAAACCGAATGAGTTTATGTTTGCATTGGGAACACGGACAATTGACAATGTAAAAGAAATTAATTATGGAAACGGAAGAGAATAGAATTCTTTGGAAACTAAGCAGGATCCCTTAGTGATTCAAAGAATTGGATATTCTGAGGTGGTGGTGGAGGTAGGGGTGGTGGGAGGGGGTTAGTCGCCCTACTTGCTTGAAGGTGGAGGCGTAAGTCTCCTCCTTGTGGTGGGAACGGCTGTGCCTATACCACTCTGCGGGGGCGATCCCTCCTTCTCCTTGCTTTTCTTTGCTCCTTCTCCGCCATAGTGTAGGTGGGAATACTGTCTTTATTCAATCCCCACAGACGGCGCCAGATGTAATGTCCTAGATGATGGTTTTCCGCTAAGAC
This sequence comes from Crotalaria pallida, assembly GCA_037953625.1. Taxonomy (NCBI): domain Eukaryota; kingdom Viridiplantae; phylum Streptophyta; class Magnoliopsida; order Fabales; family Fabaceae; genus Crotalaria; species Crotalaria pallida. The sequence continues at coordinate 91,297,334 of CM075654.1, forward strand.
CAAGGGAGGGTCTAATGGAGGTCACTATCTAGGATTACTGTATGATCTTCTGGTTCTCCAAGTATCCAGTAGGGATACGTAGGGTTGCGCAAATCACTGTGTGTGAGAGTGTAATTTAGGGTTAGAAGACGTACCTGAGCCCCTTGTAGCATGATACTACTTATAGGGGTGGCTGTGTGTCCTATGGGGTAAGGGAGGCCCGTTAGGGCTAGCCTGGATGTGAGCTGTATTAGGATAAGAACGCTGAGTCACCTTATCTTTATCTTGTACTGGTAGGTCGTAAGGGATGCCCGTAGGCGAGGTGAGGGTTATCCTCGGCCCATTCCTGGTATGTTGGTCGGACCCTGGGGATTAGTCTCAGCGAGGTATCAGGGAGCATATTCATGTTCCGTACTCGGCCTAAGGGTGCATGGGCTGATCACGGGGTAAATGATCTCGGCTAAAGGCGAGGTACACCACAAAATTAACATAGTATAACATATTATTTTAGACAAAAATACCCTTATGTTTTGTAGAAATTTGTTAATTATAAAAATTTTATGATTTTTTAAAAATAAATAATTATAAAAAAAAAACTTATTGCATAGATAATTAAAAAATAGGCTTTTTTAAGCGATAGGTCCCTAAACTTAAGGGGTGTTTTGGATTTAGTTCTTAATCTTTTTTTTTGTTGGATCCGGTCCCTAAACTTTAACGTTGTTTGGAACTAGTCCTTCCGTTAACCCAAAGTTAACTCCGTCAGTGTCTTCCAATAAGATGTTGCCACGTGTCCCAACTTGCAATTTTTTTTGGCTTTTTTGACTTTGAGGTCCCTAAACTTAGGGGGGTAATTGAATTTAGTCCCTATCCTTTTTTTCGTTGGATTAGGTCCCTAAACTCCGGATCATTTTTGATTAAGTCCTTCTGTTAGTTTTAATCTAACATCGTTACCCTGGAGAAATTTTTATGCCACGTGGACCAATAAATTAATGCCACATTGAATTTTTCTTTTAAAATTGAAAAATTACAAAAAATAAATAAAATTAAAAAAAAAAGACTCTTGCTTTTTATGCCACGTGGACCAATAAACAAACGAGGAACGAGAGGAAGATAGGGAAGGTGGTTCACATTCTGGCCTGAAAAAGGAGGAAGCAAGAGTCTGTTTTTTTTTTAATTTTATTTATTTTTTGTAATTTTTTCAATATTAAAAGAAAAATTCCATGTGGCATTAATTTATTGGTCCACATGGCACAAAAATTTCTCCAAGGTAACGGTGTTAGATTAAAACTAACATAAGGACTTAATCCAAAATGGTCCAGAGTTTAGAGACTTGATCCAATGAAAAAAGGGATAAGGACTAAATTCAATTATCCCCCTAAGTTTAGGGACCTCAAAGTCAAAAAACCCCTAAGTTTAGGGACCTCAAAGTCAAAAAAGCCAAAAAAAAAAATGCAAGTTGGGACATGTGGCAACATCTTATCGGAAGACACTGACGGAGTTAACTTTGGGTTAACGGAATGACTAGTTCCAAACAGCGTTAAAGTTTAGGGACCAGATCCAACAAAAAAAGATTAAGGACTAAATCCAAAACACCCCCTAAGTTTAGGGACCTATCGCTTAAAAAAGCCTAAAAAATATAATATGTGAAAGATGATTTTTCAATTGGAACAAATTAGCCTAGTATAATGTATTATTGTACGCAAAAAAAAAATTACCCTTATATGTTTTGTAGAAAGATATTAATTATGAAAAATTATGTCTTTCTAAATCAGTAATCATAAAAAAATTATAGCATAGATAATTAAAAAGTATAATATGATAAATGTGATTTTTCAATTGGAACAAATTGACATAGTAGAACAAATTATTGTAAACAAAAATTCCCTTATGTTTTGTAGAAATATTTTAATTACAATGATTTTTGATTTTTTAAAATTCAATAATTATTAAAAAAACTTATAACATAAATAATTAAAAAATATAATATGGGAAATGTGTAACACCCCGATTCGGCAACTTGAAAACTTAACTTTCTTAAATTAAATATAGTGAAAATTAGGGCCATTTTTTTTAACAAGTGTAACACAATCATGAGAACATTTAGATTTTCAAAACATAGTTACATTTAAAACTCATGTTCTCACATTACGTAAAACCTTTCAAGTTCCAAACCGAGATGTCACAAGACACCGCACCTTGAAACTCGTTTTCAAAAACATCATTTAAAACGTAGCCCGTTTACTTGTTTCAAAACATCAATGTTAAATGAAACTTTTGCCGGGGTACAGTATGATAGAGCTAGGCAACTAAGTACTTACAATGGAGTACAATGCTCTGAGGGGAATTACCTATCCTCTAGTCATTGTGACATTCCGTATTTTTCCCGACTAAAATAAATGAGTTTTCATTAAAGGAGAAGTTTTGAGATGTTATTTTACAAATGGTTTTCGATGGGTATTTTATTCGATCACGTAATCAAATGTTGATTTTATGGAATTTTGGTAAACAAAGATTTTTATAGAGTTTAAGCAAATGATTTTATTGAGTTTGGAGTAATTTTATTATTTGTGATTTCATTTAAGAAATGAATCTCTTTGTGTATTTTTATAAATTTAACCTAATTGATTTGAAAATTGATTTAAAAGAGTTTTGATTTCATGATGGGTTTTTATGCTTTGAAATTTAATTTACTTGTGTGTGTGATTTTATGTGCTTGATTTTCTAAGGTTTTCAATGAATCATATTGCTTGAGGTTTTATTGAGATTTTGTCTTCTTAATTGATTTATAAGATTTTATGGTTTTAAGATGGAAAATTATTTTCTCTAAGTTCAAAAATTAAAATCCAATCATCTTATCAAACCCTTAATCTAGAATCATCTCTTGAAACCCTAATTGGTATCCTAATCTTTGATTAAACCCTAATCGAGTTCTTAATCCTTGATTAAGCACTTAATCACTCTCTAAAACCATAAATTCTCAAAGTTAGTGAGCTAACCTAGAATTAATCTTCCTTAAAACCATGATTAAGTTTTGATTAGTGCCTTAATCCTTGATTAAGCCCTAATCGCTAGGGATTAGTGGACTAAACCTAAATTAATTTTCCTAATTCTACCCTAATCATGATTAGACCTTAATTAGTGCCCTAAACCTAATTAAGCTAATCTAACCTACCCTAACTACCTATGGCCGAATACTCATGTGCATAGCTTGGTCACCAAGCTCATTTCCTTAGTTACCAAGTGGCATGCTCCAAAGTCAAACTAATGACATCATCAAGATGACCAAAGCATGACCTAAGGAAGGGAAAAAGAAAAGAAGGGAGCCGTGGAAAGGAGGAAGGAAACCAAAACCAAGAAATTGCAATCAAGCCCCCCATGCAAACCCTTGATGGCAAATAAGGAAAAGTGAAGAAGAATAAAGAAGGAATCAAAACCGTGTGGGGGAGAGAGTGAGTTGTTTCATTCTTCATTCTTCATTCTTCACCATTTCTTCTCATCAACACAAACAACAACAACACACACCAACCAACACTCTCAAAACCGTGAGAGTGAAGAGAGAGTGATCCAAACACCTACACTTCCCTTGTTTTCATTTCTTTCCAAGACCAAACACATAACACTAAGAGCATCATCAAGCTCTTAGTGAGAAAGTGAGAGAAAGAGAGTGGCCGAACATAGAGATAAGGAGAACTAACCCAAACTCTTCACAATCTAAGTGAAATCAAGCCAAGATAGTGAAAAAAGAAAAGTAGAAAACCATGGACTAGGAAGGAGGATGGGTAAACCGTGAGGAGAGAGGAGAGAAATCAAAGAATTGGACTTGATTTTAAAGTTTTTGATTAAGTAAGCATTTCATTTCATGATCTTAAAAGTTTTAAACCTTTTTCTTTGATTCATTTTCGTTTTCATGATTTCCTTTCTAAAACTTTGATTTTTGGTTTGAAAAAGTGTTGATGCATGTTTGTTCTTATGATTAGATCTAGTGATCTCCTTTACATGCATGTTGATCTTTGAACTTGATCTTGAAGTTTTACTAAGAAAGTATTTTCTTCCATGACCTTAAAGTTTTCCTTTTAATTTCTTAAATGGTTTTTGAGAAAGAATTTAATTCTTGAGTTTTCATAAAAGATTTTTCAAGGATCTAGTGTTTTGACTTCATGCATGCCAAGATCTATGCTTGATCTATGATGTACTTGATGTTTGAATTTATAATGTAAAGATCTTTGAAATGATCGGACTTTTCTTGATGGTTTTCCTTTATGTTGGTCACGGTTTGATGATGTTGTGAGTGAAAGCTTGATTTTCTTTTGCTTGATCTTTTGCATGTCATGATCTTGAAGTTTAATGATGAATATAAAATTTTGTGATGTTGTGATTTCTTGTGATAGTCACGGTTTGTAGGTGTGAATGAAAGGGTTAAGATTTTCTTAAGTTTACTTGATGAATAAGTGATTTCCATGAACTATTGAGTTGATTCTATGTGTTAAATGTGAAATCAAAATTGTTAGAGAGATAATGATGCTCACGGTTTCATGTAGAAGAATGCATGCTAGGATTATGTTTTTACTTGCTTAATGAATTATATGAGATTGTTGTTGGATTTGGAGTTGTTTTAAGTCTTGAATCTTTGAAAATGTTTTGGTTTGAACAATTTGATTAAGTGCTGAAATTTTGATTCATAAGTGATTTTCTCGTAAGAAACCTTGAGAAACGATAGTTATACTAATTGGATTGCTTTGAAATTTTAATATGTGGTCCTTGATTCTATTTAAATGAGTTCTGGAAAATTTGAAGGGATTTGGAATTGTTTTGGTAATTCAAATGAATTTTGGTTGTTCGGTGTTAATTATGGAAGTCTAAGGTTTTTAGTGAAAAAGATTTGGATAAGTAGTACTTGTACATGTTTTATGATTCTGAAACTTGGACACTGTTTTAAGTAGGTTAGATTGATTGTCCCTGAATTTTTATAAGATTTTTGGAATTGGTTTGTTAATTGAAATGGAGTCACTTTGGTGAAAACGATTTCGGAAAAGTAAGTTTTCGAGGAAAAACCTAAACCGAGTTTTATGACCTAAACTACTCTAAATTGCTTGAAATTTTTATGGTAGCTCCTTAAACATGTCTTGTGACTCTCTGTAAAATTTGAGGTGGTTTGGAGTTGGTTTGATATTTTTACCAATTGAGAAACAGTGAACCATTTGGTTCAGATTTTCCCGACTTAGTGACAATTTTAATTGGAAAAGTATGACTTGCACAACTCCAAATAATCTGAAAGTTTTATGAGATGGTCTTGACTGTGTGAGGAAAGTTTTTACCAATTTTCATGCAATTCGGAGTTGAAACACTATTTTTAATTATGGCATTTTGGCCTGAGGTCAGCAACAGTTCTATCTTGCTTTTCATACGAAATTTGATTTGAAACCTAGCTTGAGATAGTCCAAATGACTTGAGAATTTTACATGATGAACTTTGGCATATATGTGTATGTTCTGGAAATTTTTAGGATTAAACAAATTGATTTGGTATGGTTTTAGATTTTATCATTTGTGCTTTCCCGTAATCGAACAAAAAGCTTTATGTAAACGTTTTCGATAAATATGAATTTTTGTACTTCATTTCATGACTTGGCTGGATCTGTATGATGATTATAATGTCTTAAAATAATTGAATGAGTGATTACTTGATGATATGTCTAGATTATGCATGAATAAGTTTGTAAAGTTAATTGTTTACGGTGTCTCGGTCTAGGCTATTAGTTGAAATCATGATTTGAGAATGTGCTATGTGCTATGTGTCAAATGGTTTGTTTTAGGTGATCCATGCTAATTGAATTACTTTTTTTAAGTGTCTTGGGAATTGTTTATTCGATAAAATAAGTGAAGGAAAATGAGTTATTTAATAAGTTATGATGTTGTAGTTGATCTTTTGGAGTTAATTGATTTTTGACAAGAATCTGATTATTTGAAAAAGTATTTGGCTTACTGGTTGTTACCCTATTTGATTTCATGGTGTTATGTTTGAAAATAAATCATTTCAAATGTTCATTTTAACATGGAGTTTTTAAGAGATTAAAGAACGAATCTTCGGTGTTTTCAAATCTTGGTTGTGGCTGTCCGGAATGGACCAACAACCAATTCATTTGTTTAAAGTGTTTTTATGAGTATGATTATGTTTGTGTGTTTTTATAAGTTTAATTACTTTATTTGATTGAGAAATTGTTGATCAAAGTGTTTATTTGATTGTTTTCAAAATACTTGGTTTGTCTATGGATTTAAATTGGTTTTGAACAACGGAAAGTGAACTTGGAACTTAACATATGATGCTGTCCAGAGTTTTTCTAACTTGTATTTCCTATTTAAAAATGTTTTCAAAGTGCTTTTAAGTTGAGTTTTTATGAGTATTTAATATAAGATAAAGTTGGTTTGAAAAATGCGATTTTAAATGTTTTCTGATTTTCTAAAGAGTGGTTTATGGGCTAGCATCTTTGCTGTCCAGTTTTTATTGTTTTTCCAATCCTGAAAATGTGTTTGATTGGTTTTAATGTTTAAGTTTTAAGTGGTACGTGATTTAAGAAAGGTTGGATTTCAAAAATGACATTATTCGATGTTTTCGGGATCAAGCGAGCTGCTGTCCAAGACGGACCAGCAACCGATCCATTTATTTAAAACGATTTCATTGATTTCTTCTAATGATTTCAAAGTGTTTAAAGTATAGTGAAAGTTGGATTTTGATTTGATAAAAATCTTGACGATTTACGATTTTTCGGCAAGAAGTGAAAAAAGTTTTTCGAAAAACACGTTTTGGATTTTAAGTATGACGATCATTTAGATAGACTAGTAACGTTAGTGTCTCCTATCTAGTATATGGTGCGTATAAGTCAAGAACCTGGAGCAGCTGACAGTTGGGAGGACTCGCAGCGATCTCGGACGAGGTATTTGCTGGAGTTGAGGTGAGAGAGAAGCTTCCCTAAGACACCGTGGTATTTAGGTGATCTATTAGGACACTCCGTACTCTCTCAAAGTCGGAGTAAAGGTCTATTGTAGCTAGTAGTATACCCGATAAATTGTGTGTTTGTTTGTATCGCGGTATACGAAGACTCAGACCTATACCATTACATGGTATTGATTGATTGCTATATTTGTTTATGTTGAGATACATTGTTGTTATATTGTCATTGCATGAGCATAATGCATCATCCCGCGACCTAAGATAAGAGTAGAAGAGACATAGAAACTATAAGGAATTCCCCAATGATTAGAGTAAAGCTCTAAGGGATGGAACACGCAATGGAACTGGATGATGTTGATGCGCCGAGTACGTGGATCGAGCTGATGATGTGAATGTGACGACGATGTTTTAAACATGGATGCAATTACTGTGGAATATGTTGAGAGTGTATCTACATGGTTGTAGCCATGTGTTGAGATGATTTCCATATGGTCGTAGCCATATGTTGAGAGTGTATCTACATGGTTGTAGCCATGTGTTGAGATGATTTCCATATGGTCGTAGCCATATGTTGAGAGTGTATCTACATGGTAGTAGCCATGTGTTGAGATGATTTCCATATGGTCGTAGCCATATGTTGAGAGTGTAACCACATGGTCGTAGCCATGTGTTGAGAATGTTGTTAAGAATGATTCTGGATGGGTCGGAGCCCGTCAGACTTAGTAGTCAAGTCCCACAGAAGCAATCCGCATATGGTTGGTGCTGTATGGCGGAGAAGACTTAGGATGTAACATCCCAAATTTAATTCCTAGTATAATTGATGATGGGTCAAGCCTAAAGTGAAGAAAGTAATGATATGAAGTTGAAACTAGTGGTTTGAAGGCTTGATTTAGGATTAATAACATAGGATATTAGGAAATTCAAAATAAAAGATTTACAACTCTAAACACAAATTCCACCGTTGGATGTGAAGTAGGATATGTGGGGAAGCATGTGTCAAAATTTGAGGAAGATCCAACGGTTAACGAAGAAGTTATGGCCGTTCAAAGTCGGGGTGCTGAAAATACTGCAACTTAATCGATTAAGCTGCAGCTTAATCGATTAAGACCTGAAGAAGGGGGGAATTTAATCGAGTAATACTCGATTAAACGCTGTAGATGCAGAAAATAATAAAGTGCAGCACACGTTCTTTCTCTTCCAAATTCGAACCTCACTCTTTCTCTCCCCTAGGGTTCCATTCTCCATCATCAAATCCACCAAGAGCAAGTGGGATTTCTTCATTCCGTCAACAAATCTCTTCCTTCTTCACTTCAAGTTCCTCCCTCTTCCTTTGGACTCTAACTCAATTGGTGGCAAGGCTTTCAAGTGTAGAGCAAGCAAAATCACCTTATCTCCAAGTGCTTGAGGTAAGGGAGTGGATATAGTGAGCTTTGCCTTGTTCTAGGGAGTAGGCTCTAGTTAGTATATAATGCTTGTTAGGGTTATGTGTTAGGGGAGAAAATTAGATTATAAAACCTTAGGTTATTGAATATAAAATCCTAATTAATTAAATATGCATGATGATTGGATGTTAAGACTAGGAAAAGGAAACCCAATAATATGACAATGAATTATTTGATAAATGAAACTTGGATAAGGATTAAATGGAAGTACATGAGGAATTGGGTAATATGATAGTGAAGTTGACATAAATGAATTCTAAGATTATTGATTTTAATGGTAAAGTCTTGTATTAAATGATAATTCACTGTTATTGCAAATATGTGTATGTGTTATGGAATAAATTAATATAGGAAGAAAAGGGAATGGAAACAATTATATGTGATGAGTGCGCGTATTTGTATCTAAATGCTAAATGAGTATAAATGATAAGTATTTTCAATTGTGAATAAAGCTCATGGCTTATGAATTGAACTTGTGAATATCGGAAATGGAAACAAATGATTTTGTGTAAACAAAAAGTAGAAGGTGATTTTATTATGTGATGATTAAGCAAATATGTAAGAAGGTGAAATATGTAATTTGAAATGAAGTGTGATATAAATGTTGGAATATGAAAGGGAATACTATCTGGTATGACTGTGATAACTGAGAAAGGAAATGAATAAGGTAATTACATGAATAACTAGTTGCGAAATGTGTGTTGTTGTGTTTAAATGTGTTATGATTGATTGAACAAGGAAGTGAATAATTGTTGGCCTCTGTTTTGAGGTGACGTTATTTAAATTGTGGTAAATTGTTTATAATGAGAATGATGATAATGTGTGTTGACCTCTGACCTGAGGGACACCGGATAAATTACAATGAAAGTGTGTGTTGACCTCTGACCTGAGGGACACGATATGAATTAGAATGAATGGGTGTTGACCTCTGATCTGAGGGACACCGGATTAAATGAAGAGTTGAGTGTTGACCTCTGACCTGAGGAACACCGGATGAAATGTGTATTGGTGTGTTGACCTCTGACCTGAGAGACACACCGTGAATTAAGAGAGTGAAGTGTTGACCTCTGACCTGAGGGACACAAGATGAAATGAATGTTATTGGGTGTTGACCTCTGGCCTGGGGGACACCGGATGAATTAAAGAATTGAGTGTTGACCTCTGATCTGAGGGACACATAATTTAAATATGGAAAAGAATGAGAGCCTCTGATTTGAGGTGATAAATGTGTTGCATGAAACTGTGCATTGGCCTCTGATTTGAGGTGATGTACTGAAATGAAATGAGTATGTGAAATGAATAAGGAAAATGGATGTTGAACTGAATAATGGAAATGGATGTTGAAATGAATAATGAATATGGAAATGATGAAATGAGTATGGTGTGCAATATGTGAATATATGCTTATTTGCTAATTGTGTTTGACCTAGCGGGTTGTTATGTTTAGTTAGAAACTGCTTTCTATTTCATGTGCAATGCTCACTCCCTTACAGTTTCAGGTACGGAGATTGAGCTGGCACAACCCCCGGCCGAGCAAGAGTACTTTCCCTCACAGGGAGAGTAGGGTGTTATGGGATTTAGATCATAGCATGGACCTAAGCCCCTTATATTATTTTGATGTAAATTGAATATGCATATTTTGAATGAGGCTTAGGATGTTTTATTTTGTTAAAGTTATAACTTTTGGTTTTAACACTCAAACTTAGTATTTTTCCGCTATTACTCTGATTAATTATGCACGTTGATATATTTGGAGCCCATGGGGCCTTGTTATGATTTAGAAATATAATCTGAAGCCCTGCTAGCTATTAGTTGTTTATTTGGAATTACTTATCACAGGTTAAATTTTGGAAAGTCCGAAAAACAGACAAAACTCCGTCCGTTTGACGGGTGATTTTAATATAATAAAAATGAATTTTTAAGTCCGTTTTTTTTATATAAGGGGTTTTAAGGGTAAAAATTATAGGGTGTTACATAGGATGGGTCGACATTAGGATAATCAAGAATAATCCCCACGACTTAAAACCCTTACCCGAAGTAGTGGAGAGGAAGATACGGTGCTTACCTGCGTGGTAAACACTTGATGATTAGGATAGGGGAAGGTAATGACGGTGATTCATCAAGAAGCCTAAGAGGAGTCTGTCTAGGCGGGAAAAAGCTACAGTGACCTGGGTTGACCATCCAAGGTTGGGTAGGTAGTCTAGTGTCGTAGCTGAAGTACTGCGTGTACACTAGACGGATGACTGACACCCCCTTGACTAAATCAGGATCAGAAGAGGGATGCTTGAACACGGCGGAGGTAGACACCCCTGTCATGACATTTTTCCCGGGAATTTCATATAATGTTATATTTTGGTGTTGTCTTCAGGAGCCGGTGTGGGTAGAGATCCTGTACTTCTAATTGCTTCCGACTAGGTGGATGGATCCCGAGGAGATGTAGACTTGAAACCGAGACCACAAAGCCTAAATACCCGATAATATGGACTCGAGATATGTGGACAAAGAAACTTTGACTTTGCGAGACAAGCTGTTAAAGAGATTCGACTTTGCGAGATGAATTGATTAAGAGATTCCCTTAAGATAAGGATAAAGTATTAGATAATGTGACAATTGCATCGCATCCTCATGCATCCTGCATAATTATCTGTTGTATTGTTGTGTTGTGAATGTGTATCGTTGTGTGCTTGTATTGTCTTAATATTTTGCCTATCGTAAATCTACACCGTCGACGATGCGTCGTTCGGAATGCTTACTCTCTCTGTCTTTTCCCGTCCCTGTGGACTTCTGTGATGATGTCCACAGGCGACAGAGTAAGTAGATTATATTGGGAGTCGGCGCTTCACGTGATGGCCTACGGAGACACGACCAAGATGGAGTCTCGAAGGAGAAGATGGTCAAGCTCGGCTCAAGGGCTCGATGGTTGATGATTCGACCCTTTTGAGGAGAATGCGTTGGACGGAGGTCTACTGTCATAGTATCTGTAACAGACCAATTTTCGTAAATCGAAAATAATTAACTTTTACTCATTAAAGTTGCGAAAATGAGGCCAGATTTTTTTTTTTTGTCAAACCTTGTTGAAGCTTTTGGAACCATTGTTCAAAAGTTCCTGGTGTTGTCAACACCCTTTTTCTGAAAACCGAGTTTACTAAACTCTTCTTTTCATAAAAACATACGTGTTCATAAAAGGACTTTGTTCAAAATCATCTTGACAGTTCTCAAAACTTCACGTGAGTTGATTGCATAAAGAGGTGTTCCACAAGTGAAAGTAAAGCTTCGTTCAATTACATAATGGTTCGTTGCTCGGTAATCCTTGACGCAAACACAAACAATAAACTTAACTAAAACACTACTCCTAACTCTTCCTGTCGTACACCACCGGATGAGACTTCCCTTTTCCTTCTTGTAGACTTTCCTCATTCTCGAAAGTGGAGTCCCCTCTGTTGCTGTGTCCTTGCTGTCGTTTAAGTTCCTGCTTCCTTCCCTCTAGAGGGATGATCTCCTTACGATACTCCGTCTGCCCGTTGCGACATCAGCAGCACCAATATAACAACGAACAGGAGAGAGTAAGCGTTCCGAACGACGAATCGTCGACGGTGTGGAATTACGATAGGCAAGATAGAAGGACCATACAAACACACAATAAAATATACAAGCACACAACAACCAAGCAAATCATTGATAACATCATCAATATCATCTTTCGTTATTAGCATTACTGTTATACTTTCTCATTCTTCTTTACTTTCACATCTTATAACACTCTTTCCTTTTCTCATTCATTTCCATTTCATCACTGTACTCTCTTTCCCTTCATTCTTATCATTTCATGATCTCTGGTGATTGGGGAATGTTAAAATACCATTAAAGCATTCATTTCAATCTCGACGATCACTCACGTCAACATCTCCTCGGTCATCCACCCAACCTAGTCGGAAGCAAACAGGAGTACAGGACCTTTACCACGCGGGCACGACAGCTGTCACAACACATAAATGGTCCCAGACCAGGAGGATCTCATCCTCAAATCATATCAATAATAACAAGGCTCACTGCCCGCGCAGTGGCAAACACAATGCCCCGTTCCAGTCCCTCTCACTGTTCTCGATTTGCAATCTAGGGGCGACAGTATGTTTCTAGTGGGTCCGCAGAACTTGCCACGGCATTAGACCCAGTCCCCACCATGTTAGTGCGCCACTTGTGGAGTTCGTTCTGCCTAGAAACATGCTCTAGACTTCTTGACGTTTCACCGTCATCGTCCTCCCCTAATGCAATCTCGTCCTAAGTATCCGCAGATACCTATCGTTTCTTCCTCTCCACTACTTCGCACTCTCATACATCACCGCGCATGTCTTTTAAAGTCTTTTAATCTTTTTAATTATCCTAAGGTCGGCCCGTCCTTCGGGCAACCCTTCAACGAGTCCCGACCACTACTTTGCACAATCTTTCTCTTATCACTTCTCACATAGCACAGAGCTGGGATCACATCACTATTTCCAATCTCATTTCTCAAGCTTTCTCAACATTCTCCATTTTTCGCAATCAACTCGTTTCATCATCTTTTCTCAAAACAATCTTTTCAAACAACCTTACTTTCCTCAACACATCTCATGAACTTTTTGGAAAATCTCATATCATAAGCTTTCACAAAACATCTTTTTGAAAACTCTCACATAAAAATCTATTCTCACCAACATTCACAAAAATATTGTTTCAAAAATAATTTCTCAAAATGTCATTCCAAAAACTTTATCAAAAAGGTTGATTCACAAAACTTTCCTCAAAATTATGTCCTTTCATAAAACTTTTTCAGAAAGATCGTTTCATAAAGTTTCCTTCGAAAACATCGTTTTACAAACTTCTTCAGAAGCTCTTTCAAAACCTTTTCAAAAATTCCGCTTTCCGAATCTTTTTCCAAAAACTTCTTTTCACAATTCTTTACAAAAACTTCTTTTCAAAAGTCTTCTTCCCTTAATCTTTTCAAAAATTCCTTTTTCAAAACACATCGTTGTTGAGCGCTAGTGGAGGAGCAAGCTCAACTCAACACTAGTTCCCAGTCTAAAACCACGCTGAGCGTTAATGGAGGAGCAGACTCAACTCAACATTAATTCTCAGACTAAAACCAAAAACAAAAAGGGAGCCCAGCTCCGCTCAAATCACATCTCATACCCAACAACATCATCACTCTCCTCAGCTCTGGCTCGTTCTCAACATCAATTCCTTCCCCAATTCAATTCTCATCCTTTTCTATTCCATCTTATATCTTTCATCATTATTCCTTTCTCTTTATATCTCTATTTCCAACCATTTACTCATTCCCTTTTCATTTTCTTATTCAGGACGTAACAGACGTCCCTCAGCATATTACTTACATTAATCAACAACATTCAACAATTAAATAAATAAATAAATAAATGGAAACATGCTATCAATCACCCAGACATCACACAACAACAATGTGGTCTTCGTCTCCTTCGTATCAGTGGCCACACAATCAAACATTTGCCACTAACTACTGACTCCGAACCACTTAGTTCCGATCTTTGAGATGATACGGAACGTCCTAATAAATCACCTAACTACCACGGTGTCTTAGGAAAGCTTCTCTCTCACCTGAGGTCCAGCTATTTAATGCGTACCGTCACCTCGGATTCCTCTTTGCTGCTAGCTGCCCCAATCCTTTGTCTTTAAGATTTCCTCGTACTAAATAAAATAGGTTTACGTTATTAACTTGTATTTATGAAAATCTTTTCTTAGTGCGTGACCCTTTCGTTTTTAATTGAAAGACTTAGAACATTATTGTTTTATCAAAACCATTATCATATTTCTTAGTACTTTAATTACTTTAAAACCATTTGAAAACATTTAATAAAATGATTTAAACCAATTTGTTTTTGTTGCTGGTCCATTTTGGACAGCACCATAAACATGTTCGAAAACACCGAAAAATCCACCGTTTTCAATCCGGGTTTTTCTTAAATTAGTTATTATTTGAAAACTCTACTTTAAATTACTTGAAAACATTTTTAAAATTAAGAAACAAGTCCAAATAATTCTGGACAGCGAGGAATTATATTAAAAATCACTTGGATAAAACTCCGAAAATATCGTAAAAACTCTTTTCGTTTCAAATACTTTTTAGTTTAATATTAACACTTTGAAAACTCAAGTTTTCATTATAGAACAATACTTAAACAACCATAAACACAACTTCACAAAATCATATAGATCAAATCAGATTAGATTCAAAACTAATCACACGTACACTCAACAACACGTCTTGATCATTCAAGACACATAAGCAATTAATCTATTACAAGTCAAACATTCATGCTTAAATAAACATTCTTACAATAAAACACTTAATTAAATCATTCAACACACAATTATTTTCAAAAACATTTTATTTTTATAAAACAAAATCATTTGAACACACTTAAGCCCATAAACCGAGTACACCTATGCATAATTTCAAGTAAACACAAAATTTATTCCTAATCAATTAGCTTAGCATTATTTTACAAAATACATCAATTGTTTTTATTTCACTTTATGGAAAAGAATTCTAACCTAAGTAACATGCATAGACCGAAACACTTCACTCATCAAGCAAGGTTTACTCTTCATAACACATACAAATTCATGCAAAGACATAGGTCATATATCAAGGCTTCATACAATGAAAACATGAATCAAGACCGAATGCAACATGCATAAAATCAAAACTCAAATTAAATCATGTTCATACCCAAAACTAATTTAAAACTTGTCTCCCTAATTTTCTCCTAGAAATCGAGGCATGCAACACAAGAAAACATGATCTTTCATTTAAAATTAGCATACAAGAATGAATCTTAAGCTTTCCTAGTGAATCATGTAAAAATCAGAGATCATCACAAACACTTTTTAAATTTATTTATCAAAGAACATAAAAATAATTTTTGTTTTTTTTAAGGCTCAACATCATCATGCATGCACTTAAATCATATAGATCAAGTCATGAAATTGGACATAAGAACACAAATAGAAGACAAAATCGTTTTGAGTGAAAAGAAACCCAAAACCGAGACACATTTAAAGAAAACAAGAAGGTTTTGGTTCAAAAATCCTTTGCAAAACTTAAAACAAAAATCAAGATCAAGATACAAATCAAGGCTTTACAAAAATTAAGTCAAAGATCAAGACATGCAAAGGTTTAAGGCCAAAACAAGCCAAGAATTAAAACATAATTTAAAGCTTTATGAGAATGGAGGCAAAAGATCAAACATGCAAAGATTCAAAGTCACATAAATCATCATCATGTAACATGCAAGACCCAAAAATTAAAACATTTATTTAACAAATAAACACATAAACATCTCACTCCTCACGGTTTTAAGCATCGAAATTAATCATGCAAGAAGATTTAATTCAAACTCGTAAAGATCATGAACAATACAAACCGAATCACAAATTACAAGTTAATTCGAGTCTTTTAAAGTCCATAGTTAAGAAAGATCAACACATAGAGTCATCTTTCAAAGGATAAAATGAACATGCAAAGAGAAGAATCAAAGATTACAAGATTTCAAAATAAAAACTAGGTCTACTCTTCTAGGATCTTTGGTTTATACCAAGAAATAGGTCTTCTAGTTCTCCAAAGTACTTGATCTCCAAGGAACTTCTAGGTTTGCTACGGCCTATTGTCTTCTTCTAGGGTTGGGGGGTTTTCTCCTTGATCTTTGAAGAATGATGTGTGTGGGAGGAAGAAATCAAAGGTATTTGGGTTGAGAGTTTGGGTTTTCAATCTTATTTTCTCTTCTCTTCTCTCGGCCTAACTATCTTTCTAAGGTCTCAAGAGCTTTTGGGTTTCTCTTGGACTAAAGGTGTTTATGTTGATGTGAGAATGTGAAGGAAATGAATGAAAGAAGTGAGAAAGTGAATCAATTAGCCTAACACACCCACACACACACGGTTCTATATGCAAAGGCAAGGGAATGGAAATTTTCCTTTTCTACCCTTGGTTCAAGGTGCTAACTTAAGGGCAAATTGGTCCACTCCAAATGTTGCATGAGGATCTCTTTCTCGTGGGGGACAAGGAGGGAAGAAAAGTCTCCCTTAGGCTTCATTAGTCATCACTCTAGGTTTCCTCTTGCTTGCCACTTAAACTCCTATTTTCTTAATGTTTAAGGAGGTGTACCCTACTTGGTTCCTTTCATAGCCGAACAACATGCACACACATGCACACCATACACATATTTTCATTTCATCATAGCAAGCACATAGCATAGGATCATGGAATGATGCATACATATATTTAACCAGGCATATTACATTCGCACACGACACACACACATGCATCACATATCACATTAACACCTATATTCATGAATGCTTTCTCATATTCATTTACTAATTAAATTTCCACATGATCTTAAGCATACATTCATGCAAAACCGTACACATTCGCACCCATAAACAATAAATCATTCATGTACAGAGGTTAGAATACCAAAACATCAAACACACATTTATAGAAAATAAATCACCTTTTCATCAAAAAAATTCACCATTTCTTTAAAATCATCATTTCTCAATAACTCAACTTAAAAACGCATGATATTATTTCATGAAAATCATTTCTTTTAAAGTTACTCATTACTTTGAAAGCATGTATTAAGAAAATTGTTTAAGGGAATACTCTTTTCAAAACACTTTTCTCAAAATTAATCTCTTTAGCATTTTAATTTAATACGAGGAATTTGCGGGGTGTTATAGTATCTATGATCAAGTATTGTACTCCCTTACCAGGTACTTAGACATCATTAGCTGCATCCACATGTACACCCGAAAGATGTTTTACAAAGCTGGATAATCAAAATTAAGTTTTCTGGTTAAACATAAAAGATATGGGCTATTAAATGTGATTTGTGAAAGCGAGTTTCAAAGTGCGATGTTTCGTAACATCTCGGTTTGGAACTTGAAGTATAACGTGTGATATGAGAATCAAATTTATGTTGCAAATTATTTTGATAAAAGATTTTGGAGCTTGGAGATTCTCATGTCCATGTTATGTTATAAAAAAAAAAATTGGCCCAAATTTTCACTACATTAATTAAAGAAATTATATTTTCAAGTTATCAAATCGGGGTGTTACAGTCATACTCTCTAAGACTTGTCGTCTAACTCCGGATATTGGCAGCCCAAGCTCTCCAATTGCAAGTAGAGTCGTCCTCATCTGCTGCCTCAGTGATCTTCTCCAGATACCATCCTCGGGAACAAACTTCTATGCTCCTCCTTACAGGGGTATAAGAATGGATCGCTACACGCTACGCCATCTACCAGTTGCAATATCAGCAATTGCTGATACGACAACATGGTAGGAGAGAGTCAGTGTTTCGAACACTAACGGGTTGACCTTGAGGTCTCAGGGTAATTTCAATATGAAGATAAACAGATAACAGAACAACATAACTAAGACAGCATGCCATATACGTTTATCATAATGTAATCACATCATCATCAACAATTATATAAACATGTTATACAAGTAGCATATATGAATCACATATAACAAAACATATCATAATATTCTAAACACATCAATATCATCATTTATAACCAAACAATTCATTACGCTTACATCACAAATTCTCTTAAGCTTCCAGAAATGCTTTTCTTCTTGAACCTTTCATTACAGGACGTTCACAAATCTTTTCCATTCTTTCTTAATCGTTGCCTCAAGATTTACTACGCCACGAATCATTTCTCGTGCTTGTCTTATAATTCTTATTCAATACTTGATATCTTTATTGTACTTTTCTTTGATACATCTTAGTTTTTAAGTTTTATCGTTCCGGTTCACTCAATGATGGGGGAACATCATCATTGAGGAAGTCAAACACATCTACATCTCCTTGCTCATCCACCCAACCTAGTCGGAAGCAAACAGGAGTACAGGACCTTTACCACGCGGGCACGACAGCTGTCTCACAAACAATTGGTCCCAGACCAGGAGGACTACAGCCTCAAATCAATTCAATTCAATTCAATTCAATTCAATTCAATTCATATCATATAATCAACGCACGCTCACAGCGGCAATCTCAAATGCCCCGTTCCAGTCCCTCTCACTATTCCTGAAAAGCCATAGGGGTGACAGCACTATTCCGGTTCCGGGTGCAGAACTTACCACGGCATTAGAACCCAGTCCCCACCACGTCTGGCTACCACATATGGAATTCGTTCCGCCCAGAATAGTACTCAAGGCAACGTGACGTTTTACCGCCCGAGCCTACCCTATTGCATTCACAACCCGAATATCCCTGATATCTGGGGTACCTTCCTCTCCACTACTTCGATACGACACTCATGCCTCACCGCGTTTGTAAATGTCTTTTAAAGTCTTTTAAAGGTTTAACGTTTTAATTAGCGGCTTAATCCTGTAACACCTAAGTTTATTTACCCTTTTTATACCCTTAATTAAAAATAGCAACTTGAAAATTTCATTTTTAACTTATGAATTGATTAGGAAAAACTCTTAATTACTTTTAATTCATATGAAAATCTTCCGTCAAACGGACGGAGTTTCGTTTGTTTATTGGACTTTTCCAAAATTTCCGTTTTCCTGCAACCTGATAAACAACACATTTTCAAAAAGCAAAGCCTGCAGGGCTATTCACATATATTCACATATCAGTTAGTGCAACTTCGTGCACACATCAGAAGCAAGTTTAAGACATCAGAACATAGTCATCAGAGTTAGCGGAATATAAACAAGTTTTAGGAAATAAGTTTTTCCCCAAAAAAAGACCCCTTTTCCCAAAAGGAGTAGTCCTGGGGCCCAAAAACTATTTACATTATACACAACAAAAATGATTCACATCATTGGGCCCAGGATATTCCCATGTCCTACATGATGAAAGATAACCTACTCTCCCTGTGAGGGAGAGTACTCCTGCTCGGCCTGATCTGGTGCAAACTCTTCCTCAGTACCTGTGGTGATAGTAAGGAGTGAGTATTACACATAAAATGGGGAGGCAGTTTCCAAATAAGGCATAATGTGGCACTAAGCCAAACACATATAACAAATCAATCACTTCATCATAATAAGAGACAATTCATCACAATTCAGTTTCAAATATTCATTAGTTTCTCAAATCGATTTCATTTAACATTTTCTTAAGTCTTTTGTTGCTTATACATTTTAATCATTTTCATATTCTTTTCAATCTGTCCCTGGTCACGACCTACTGCATCTGCACTCCTGTGCACTCACGACTTACTGCGTCCGGGTAGGTTTCTCAATCCCCTGGTCACGACCTACTGCTCTCGCACCACCGCGCGATAGCGACTTACTGCGTCCGGGTATGTTTCTCAATCCCCTGGTCACGACCTACTGCGTTCGCACCCCCGTGCGATAACGACTTACTGCGTCTGGGTAAGTATCTCAATCCCCTAGTCACGACCTACTGCGTTCGCACCCCCGTGCGATAACGACTTACTGCGTCCGGGTAAGTATCTCAATCCCCTGGCTGTGCCTGGGTATAATTCATTCTCCCCTGGCTGAGCCTGGGTGTAATTCATTTCGTTCTTTTCTCATTATCAATTCCTTAGTCAATTCTCTTACCAAAAATTAATCTCCACATTACATGCTTCCATTAACCAATCATCACAATTATTTATTATAGCTTGGTTGACACAATTCAACATATTATCACATTCCATATTCCAGTCATCACAGTTATTTATTATAACTTGGTTAACATGATTCAACATAATAACACATCTCAAAACATTAAACAACATAAGCATTTAAATTGTTAATTATCATCAAATAACAAATGAGCCATATCAACATCACATGATTTTCCCTAAGTTATAAATTCTAATTTAGCAATTATTCTATTCCATATCAACTTACACTAACACAAAAATCTTAGTACTCATTATGTACATATTGTAAACTAAACCCCAGAGTAAGGTAATACTCACTATAACCCACTCCTTACCTTAAATTAGCAAAGAGTAAATTGAACCTTAGTGAGCCCTAGCTCAAAATCTTGGGAACTTGAACTTCCTAAGTCTAGCTTGCCACCTCAATAAGGAAATGATGAAATGATGATATACCACCCTATTTGTGAGAGCACAAGAAGAACTATCTTTATCCTTGCCTTGGTTTGAGTTGGAAGGCATGAACAAAATCCCTACATATTAAAGAGTGCAAGAATCCTAGGGTTTTTAGAGCACAATTTCTATGAGTCAAGAAAAGTTGAAATGGAAAGGAAAACAACTCATGATATAAGCTTGCTTACCACAAATTAATGGTGGAAATTGAAAAAAACCAAGGAGAAAGAGGGTGGGTGCAACTCGTGAGCCAAGGAGGAAGAGGAGTGAGGCTTTAATCAACATCCATGGTGCACACTTGATGAGCTTTGGTTGATTTTGGGTTGAGGTGCCCAAGAATCAAAGGTGGTTGGTGGATTTGGTGGTGGAGGTGGATTTGGAGTTGAGAGAAAGTTGATGAAGGAGATGGGTAGATGATGGTGTGAAAGTGTGAGGGAATGAGGTGATGTTGGTGCCTTAATCCCATGCCATGAGCTGAGGAATCGTGTGGCTGGGAACAAAACTTTGGCCCCAAGTTTAATTTTGGACGCACCAGATCTGATCTGGTGTGCGTCGCGCGCCTGAGCGCCAGATTTTGCGCCTGAGCGCAGGATCAGCACCAGCACCAAGCTGGTGCATGGCTGGTGCGCCAGCTGCTGGGTGTTGGGGGAGTTTGGCGCGCCAGAACGGAACGGTGCGTGGCTGGTGGGATTTTATGCGCGCCTGAGCGCACCGCCTGAGCGAAAAACTCCCTGGATCATCACCAATGAATAGTGGTGCACGCTTGGGCGTGCACCGGTGCGCCTGGGCGTGCACCAGAATTTCCAATTTTTGATTCGCCGTAACTTTTTCGTCAACCGTCGGATCGGGTCAAAATTTTTATAAAAGCTTCTTCACCCCATAAACTTCATATCCAACGGTGGAATTTATTTTCTTAGCTTCCTATAATAAATTTCTAATTTTCTCTTTTTGGTCGATTTCTAACATCTAAAACGCCGATTTAACTCCCGATCTCGCTTATATAACCCTGCCCAAAGCCATATATACCTTCTATGCAACTCCTAGGACCTATAATCACCACCCACATATCTGGCAAAATTCATTAAATCACTTTTCCAATTTTTCTAAGGTTTTTAGTATTTATTTCATTTAAAATCAAGGTTTAGGATGTTACAATTCTCTCCCACTTACCTGAATTTCGTCCTCGAAATTCGTCGCACAATTGTGGATGAGACTGCCTGATCTTGTCCTCCAGTTCCCATGTAGCCTCTTCCACATCGTTCCTGATCCATATAACCTTTACCAAAGAGATTTCCTTGCCCCTGAGCTGCTTCACCTGCCTGTCTTTAATTCTAACTGGCAGAACTTCGAAAGTCAAGTTCTCTTTCAAAGGCAAATCATCCAAGGTAACTACATGCGAAGGATCATGGACGTATTTCCTTAGTTGTGAAACATGAAACACGTCATGAAGCCTTGACAAGTGAGGGGGTAATGCAATCCTGTACGCCACTGGGCCCACCTTCTCCAGAATCTCATAAGGCCCGACAAACCGAGGAGTCAACTTCCTGGATTTGATTGCCCTACCAATTCCTGTGATGGGAGACACTCTTAGAAACACATGATTCCCAACATCGAACTCCAAAGGTCTCCTTCGCCTATCTGCATAACTCTTTTGGCGATCCTGTGAAGTTTTCATTTTGTTCTTGATCATTGTGACCTTCTCTATTGTTTCTTTCACAATATCAGGACCTGTCAACAGATTTTCACCTATCTGGAACCAACACAAAGGCGTTCTACATTTTCTTCCGTAGAGAGCCTCGAATGGTGCCATACCGATACTGGAGTGAAAACTGTTGTTGTAAGTGAACTCCATCAAAGGTAGTAACTGCTCCCAACTACCGGCTTGTTCCAGTACACATGCCCTCAACAAATCTTCAAGTGTGTGGATAGTACGCTCAGATTGTCCGTCTGTCTGCGGATGATAAGCTGTACTGAACCTTAGCTTAGTACCCAATGCTTGTTGAAGACTCTGCCAGAATCTAGACAGAAATCTCGGATCACGATCGGATACAATGCTAGTAGGAACACCATGCAACTTCACTATGTCCCTTATGTACAACTGAGTCAACTTCTCAAGAGTATACTTCTTATGGACAGGAATGAAATGAGCACACTTTGTAAGACGGTCTACAACCACTCAAACTGAATCACATCCTCCAACAGTCCTCGGTAAACCCGTCACAAAGTCCATAGCTATACTGTCCCATTTCCATTCCGGAATCTCAAGTGATCGCAAAGGACCACCAGGCTTTTGGTGCTCAATCTTAACTTTCTGACAAGTTAAGCAATGAGACATATGATTGGCCACATCAGTTTTCAACTTCGGCCACCAATAAATCCTTTTCAAATCTTGGTACATCTTTGCTGCACCAGGATGAAAATTCATCTTGGTTCGATGTGCTTCCCATAGGATGTCTCTTCTAACTTCAAAATCCAAAGGAACACATATCCGACCCCTAAATCGGATGATGCCATCAGAACCTTTCACAAAGTCGGGCTCTTCATTGCTCGATGCCCCTTCTAACAACTTTTGCAGCTCTACATCATCGGCTTGCCTTTCTTTAATAAGGCCAATCAAGTCATTAGTAACCCGCAACATTTCAAGAACGATGCTCTTCTCTTTCACTTGCATGTTCAGGTTGAGGTCACTAAACTCTTGAATCAATTCCATCTCTTTCACCATTAGATTACTAACATGCAAAGTCTTACGACTTAGTGCATCAGCCACTACATTGGCCTTGCCCGGATGATACTGAAGATCGAAGTCATAGTCTTTAAGAAATTCCATCCACCTCCTCTGTCTCATGTTCAATTCTTTCTGATCGAAGAGATAGCTAAGACTTTTATGATCGCTAAAGACCTCGAACTTTGAACCATATAGATAATGCCTCCAGATTTTCAAAGCAAAAACTACTGCCGCCAACTCAAGATCATGAGTGGGATAGTTCTGTTCATGCTGCCTCAATTGTCTGGATGCATAAGCTATGACTTGCCCTTGCTGCATCAACACACAACCCAACCCTTGTTTAGAAGCATCACAATACACCACGAAGGATTGAGTCGGGTCCGGCAAAATTAACACCGGAGAACTAGTCAACCGCCTCTTCAACTCTTGGAAACTACTTTCACATTTCGGGGACCACTCAAACGGAACACCTTTCCGTGTAAGAGTCGTCAATGGAAGAGCCAACTTAGAAAACCCTTCAATGAACCTCCGATAATACCCAGCCATACCAAGAAAACTTCTGATCTCAGTAATGGACTTAGGTCTCTCCCACTTAAGTACCGCTTCCACCTTAGAAGGATCAACAGCAACACCCTTCTCAGAAATAACATGCCCCAGAAACTGCACTTCGTTCAACCAGAAACTACATTTAGATAGTTTTGCATAGAGTTGTTAGGATTTGAGAATTTGCAGCACTATTCTCAGATGCTCAGCATGCTCACTTGGACTCTTAGAATAGATGAGAATGTCGTCAATGAAGACTATGACGAAAGAATCCAAGTACGGCCTGAATATCCTGTTCATATAATCCATGAAGATGGCCGGAGCATTTGTGAGACCAAAGGACATAAGAACATATTCAAAATGTCCATATCTCGACCTGAACGCCGTTTTAGGAATGTCCTCCTCTCGGATACGGATTTGATGGTATCCCGATCGAAGGTCAATCTTAGAAAATACAGTTGCTCCTCGCAATTGGTCCAACAAATCATCAATGCGAGGAAGAGGATACTTGTTTTTCACCGTCACCGCATTCAATTGTCTATAGTCGATGCACATTCGGAGACTTCCGTCCTTCTTTTTAACAAAAAGAATCGGAGCTCCCCAAGGTGACACGCTTGGTCTAATCAAACCCTTAGCCAAAAGCTCCTCTATCTGCTTTTTCAACTCTTCTAACTCCGGAGGTGCCATCCGGTACGGGGCTATAGAAATAGGACCTGCACCAGGCATCAGGTCAATACTAAACTCCACTTCTCTGTTTGGAGGTAATCCAGGAATCTCTGAAGGAAAGACTTCTGGAAACTCACAGACTATCGGAATCTGACTTATCTCCGCCTCCTCATTCATCTCCAAGGCAGATAAAGAAAGATCACTGATAGTAACTGATTTCTGATGACAGTCAATCAGAACATGGTGCCGAGATATCCAGTCCATGCCCAGAATGATGTCAAGTTTAGTTAGAGGCAAACAGATTAGATTGACTTTGAATTCCCGCTCCAATACTCGAAGTGGGCAATCCAAACACATAGTTGATGTGACTACGGAAGAATTGGTGGGTGTAGAAACAGATAATTTATAAGGCATTTCTATTGCAGACAACCCTAACTTCTTCATGCAATCGGAAGAAATAAATGAATGAGTAGCTCTGCAGTCAAAGAGAATACCACAAGGAATACTATTAACATAACCGGTACCTCTAATAAGTTCATCAGCATTAGTAACCTCCTCGCCGTCCAGAGTATACACCTTGCCCTTTCTAGTCACTCGATTGTCACCAGCTCTCTGAACCTTAGCCACATTCACCTCCTTTTTAACTGCATTTTTAGGACAATTCAACGAAATGTGACCCGGCTGCCCGCACTTGTAACAGGTTGGACCCTTACTCGGATCCAATGTCCAGCAATCTCCCCTGTGGTGTTTGCCACAATATGGACAAGTCGGAATAGGACCAAAAGTGCTTACTGCCTGGCCAGTTCTAGGCTGGGAGTAAGGACCTGGTCGCTGCACCGAACTCTTGCCCCTGATCGGACCTCCAGTCTTTTGAACATTCTTGCTGCGTTTCTCAGCTGCACGCCGCTTCCTGCTCTTTTCATAAGTGCTGGTAATGTTGATCAGTTGAGACAAGTTGCTGATGTTCTGATATTCAAAGGCCATTTGGATCTCAGAACGTAGTCCGGTCTCAAACTTGATGCATTTGGTCCTTTCATCTGCATCCCTGTAACTTCCAGCATACCGAATCAAGTCCTCGAACTTAGCAGCATATTCCCCGATGCTCATGTTTCCTTGAACAAGCTGAAGAAAAGTGATCTCCTTCTCTCTACGGACATCTTCCGGAAAGTACTTGCCCAGAAAACGACTCTTGAACAAGTCCCATGTAATCACCTGATTATCCGCCTCCAGACCTCTCCGCATTTGCTGCCACCAATGTTCCGCTTCACTAGTCAGCATATACTGTGCCAGCAGAACCTTCTGATCCTCCGGTGGTGCCATAGTACTAAGGATCTTCTCGATCTCTTGCAACCACAGCTGTGCACCATCGGGATTAAAGCCACCTTCGAACTTCTGCGGATCATTCTTCCTAAACCGCGCCAACCAATCAATAGCCACTGGAGCTGGGGGTTGAGGAATCATTGCAGCTGCTGTTGCTGTTGCTGCTGCTGCAGCTGCTGCTGCAGCTGCTGCTGCAATGTTATTCCCCTGATCATGTTGCATCTTAGCCATCTGCTCCATAATAGCTCGGATCCCATCATTATCGATCCGTCTACCAGCCATTCTGTTTAGTCATGCACAAGGCCGACAGTTAATGCTTAATAGCATAGTTAATAATATAAACATCCTATCAATAGACTCTAGACTCTAAACTTATAATTATCGATCACTCGCTCGGTGAGTAATCAATGGAGTAGCTCATAACTCCAAAGGCCGAGGGAAACTGCTCTGATACCATAAAATGCAACACCTAAGTTTATTTACCCTTTTTATACCCTTAATTAAAAATAGCAACTTGAAAATTTCATTTTTAACTTATGAATTGATTAGGAAAAACTCTTAATTACTTTTAATTCATATGAAAATCTTCCGTCAAACGGACGGAGTTTCGTTTGTTTATTGGACTTTTCCAAAATTTTCGTTTTCCTGCAACCTGATAAACAACACATTTTCAAAAAGCAAAGCCTGCAGGGCTATTCACATATATTCACATATCAGTTAGTGCAACTTCGTGCACACATCAGAAGCAAGTTTAAGACATCAGAACATAGTCATCAGAGTTAGCGGAATATAAACAAGTTTTAGGAAATAAGTTTTTCCCCAAAAAAAGACCCCTTTTCCCAAAAGGAGTAGTCCTGGGCCCCAAAAACTATTTACATTATACACAACAAAAATGATTCACATCATCGGGCCCAGGACATTCCCATGTCCAACATGATGAAAGATAACCTACTCTCCCTGTGAGGGAGAGTACTCCTGCTCGGCCTGATCTGGTGCAAACTCTTCCTCAGTACCTGTGGTGATAGTAAGGAGTGAGTATTACACATAAAATGGGGAGGCAGTTTCCAAATAAGGCATAATGTGGCACTAAGCCAAACACATATAACAAATCAATCACTTCATCATAATAAGAGACAATTCATCACAATTCAGTTTCAAATATTCATTAGTTTCTCAAATCGATTTCATTTAACATTTTCTTAAGTCTTTTGTTGCTTATACATTTTAATCATTTTCATATTCTTTTCAATATGTCCCTGGTCACGACCTACTGCGTCTGCACTCCTGTGCACTCACGACTTACTGCGTCCGGGTAGGTTTCTCAATCCCCTGGTCACGACCTACTGCGCTCGCACCCCCGTGCGATAACGACTTACTGCGTCCGAGTAAGTATCTCAATCCCCTGGTCACGACCTACTGCGTTCGCACCCCCGTGCGATAACGACTTACTGCGCCCAGGTAAGTATCTCAATCCCCTGGCTGTGCCTGGGTATAATTCATTCTCCCCTGGTTGAGCCTGGGTGTAATTCATTTCGTTCTTTTCTCATTATCAATTCCTTAGTCAATTCTTGTGATGTCCTAGGGCGAGGAGAACCTCTAAGGAGGGGAAATCTACCTTAGAGGGGACTCTGCCCAGGGTTTATGTGTGATGTTTGTTGGGAGTCCTCTAGTGGCCAAAGGGGAAGCCAAAGAGATACCCTAATCACTGGTGTGTGAGGGTGGCGATTAGGGTAAGAGGACGTACCTTTGCCCCATGTAGTACTGAGCTACTTATAGGGGGGAGCTGGTTGCCCTAATGGGCCAACTTGGGGCCCAAGTAGGGCCAGCCTGTAATGAGCTAGGAGTGGTGCGCTGTCCTTCCGGATAAGGATGGGGTGAGCTGTCCTTGCGGATAAGGCTGGGGGACGTCATCATGTCCTTGGTGTCGGAATCTTTGGGGTGATGTCGGACCTGGGAAGACGTACGGAGATCGGACCTGAGCAGAGGCATGGGGTCGGCCTGTATCTGGCGCTTGTTCGGCCGTTGAGCCCTGAGCTCGGCCAAGCGTTCAGTGGGTCCCTTGTTAGGTCCTTGAGCCTTTAGCGGGGTTTATGGGGAGCTCGGCCTAACCAGGTCCACCACATAAGTCCCCCAGCTCGGTCAAGGCTCTTTGAGGCTTGCTCCGAGGTCGTGGTTTAGATATCTTCCCGAAGTCCATCATTTTACGGTCGAGTTTACCACATAAGCCCCCCAGCTCGGTCAAGGCTCTTTGGGGCTTGCTCCGAGGTTCCGGAGGGTTTCAGGACTTGGCCATCTGGTCAAGTGGAAGGACTGGTTCCAGCTGTC
This sequence comes from Crotalaria pallida, assembly GCA_037953625.1. Classification (NCBI taxonomy): domain Eukaryota; kingdom Viridiplantae; phylum Streptophyta; class Magnoliopsida; order Fabales; family Fabaceae; genus Crotalaria; species Crotalaria pallida. Next base: position 91,325,384 of record CM075654.1, read on the forward strand.
TCCACCTTAACGTCAAAGTACACTTGACAGCTGCCCATTTATCTAGTACCGATGTGGTACCTGACACGTGTCAGAAAGCTCTGTTTTCGAAGTGTCACTATCATTGTGACGTTATTCGAGATCCTCGAATCTTGTGGCCGTGCGCCACGTGCCTCGATCCTAGGGGTTAGGCATTGAATAGGGTTTTATGTGGGCCAGGCCCATTATTCAAAACTGGAGGGAAAACCGCTTCTTTTCAGTTTTACCCAGAGTGTCCTTTTTTCCTCCTTCATCGTCCCCGTCTCTTCATTTGTCTCTCATTTACCATTATCTTCTTCGACTAGACAAGGCTCCCCTTCTTTTTTCACTTCTGCAGATCTCTCACTATACTCAAAGGTTCCTCCTATATTTCGTTTCTTCTTTGCTACTTCTAGACTTTGCTTGATCCCTTGTATTTCTTCCTTTTCTTTACGGAGGGGCGTGTCTTCCGCTGCTTGCGAGTTGCTTCTGCATTTGATTCGTTTCTGCACTCTGCAAGGTACTTACTTCGTCTCTTCCTCTTTTGAAATAATTGCTGTTTTGGTGCCTTCATAGGTCTCCTTTTCTGGTTTTTGTGCATAGTTTCTGATTTTGATCCTATATTTTGGTTTTTCCTCAAGGGGTAGGGTTAGGATTTCAGGATTTCATAGGTTTCCCACTTTCTAATTCTTAGGGATTTCAGGATTTCTTTTGGGGGTTTTAATTTCGCTGTTTTGTGGGTTTATTCACAGTGGGTTCAAGGTACAAACTAGGTTCAATATGAGTAATGAATGGCTTAGGAAATGGGCTGGGATGGTTCTTCTTTCGTCAAGCAGTAGTGAGGAAGAGGACGGTTCCTCTTCTTCCTCCTGCTCGTCCACGGAGGTGGATGAGATGCTGTGGCGCAGGAGGGAGTTTGGGCGGAAGTACGAGCGGCGGGTTCTGGAGGTTGACCCCGTCGAAGTCGTCTACCCTCGGAACTCCGAAGAGAAACGAAAATGGATTAAGGAGTATGCTTTTGCTGAGTTTGTAGATGGCAAAGAGCGTGCCGATTACGAGAGGATGGAAAGGGAGAAATTGTTTGAACGGGGGGTACCTGTGGAAGAGGGGAGATGCTCGCCCCTCGGGACTACCTCGAGGGGGTTTTCGGGTGGTTTATTTTTCGCGACCCGGAGAACTAACTTCGAGATCCCCTGTCCTTCCGCAGGTACTAGGCTCCTCGGAAGTGCATCGTCCGACCTGAACTGTACCCTACTCCCTTTGATGCCGAATTATACACTTGGGTTGACGTGGAGCCCAAGGGAGTCCAATCCAGCTTAGTTTCAGATGACCAGCTCATGGCAGTGCGGGAGGTCGTGCTTCCCAGCTCGGGGGATGCTGGTGATAACTACAAAATTCTACCCTGCTCAGCCAATGACAGGATTTGTTCTCGGACTGACAATAGCTCTTTCTTCTTCTACGCCGACCTTATTCAAAATTTAGGGGTGAGCTTGCCTTTCACCGACATAGAGATTAGGGTATTGAACGAACTCGGCCTAGCTCCCTCTCAGCTCCATCCCAATACTTGGTCTTTTCTCCGAGCCTTTCAGAGATATTGTAACGCTAGGAACCTGGTTTGCACAGCTCGGCTCTTCCTGTGGGTGTACAATCCGTTCGTTAGTAACAAGGAGGGTGTCTCAGGTCGGCTTTGGGTATCGACCAAGGCTCGAGGTCGTTATGGGCTTTTTGGGATGTTCTCTGAATCATGGAAACAATTCAAACCGCGCTTCTTTAAGTACCAACATGTGGGTTCTGGTCGCCCCTGGTTTATGGGAGAAACGAAACTGAGATTTCCCTTAAAATGGACACAAGAATTTTTCATCCGACATTCGGAGGCATCTCAACGGTGGTCAGGGGCGACCTTGGATGCCAATGAGGCTGTTACAACCTTCCACTTTCAAACTAAGTATCGAGCTCGCAAGTCTCAGCTTGATATAGGAGTGTTCATGACGTGCCCAGTCCGAGACGTCTTAACAAACATTGGTAGATAGCTTTTCACTTTTTTGCCTTTGTAATCTATTCTTTTTGTCTTTTGCTGATTTCTTTGTTTCTTTTCTTTGTGTTTTGCAGAGAAATATTGGGCCAACATGTCTTGTAAAGCGATGAGGGCTGCCTTGGAAGCGCGCAAAAAGAAGGCTTCCACATCTCCAGCTGCTGTTGCCGTCGTCGCCAAGGTGGCAGCCACCGAGGTCACTGCTGATACGACCTCGACAGGTTCTGGTCCTCTTCAACCTACTCCGCCTGCCGTTATCCTTGCGCAGGCTCCTCAACCGGCGGCTAGCTCGGGCGTAGAGATGGTTGTCGCGCCGAGCTCGCCTGCTCAGGGCCGGGGATCTGAAGGTTCTTCCCGACCTCCAGTAGTCACCGTCAGTCCCTCAGTTAGAGAGGGAATTCTGAAGATGTCGGGGGCTGAGTGGAAGAAGAAGGCCGAAGACTTTGCTATTCAGATGAAAAGGGCCTGTACCATGTTTAGTGTTTTATCCGAGGTTGCTGACGATGTGGCAGAGGGTATATCACCCGCTCAGAAGAAAGCTCGGTTGGAGGCTGCGGCGGAGGTGGAGGATCTAAGACAGACGAAGAAAGCGGCCGAAGAGAAGCTGGCGGAGCTGGAAGAAAAACATCGGCAACATATCGCGGAGCTCCAAAAGCAGAATGAGGAGGCCATGGCTCAGATGAAGGCTGAGGTTAGGGAGGCTGGTCGGCAGGAGGGGTTGGCCGAGGTGGAGAAAGTTAGGACCCTGCTGAAAAGGAGGGCTGCCCAAGCACTTAAGCACAAAGTGGCGGCACAGGAAGCTGATTTCCAGTTTGAGAAAGCTGGAAACAAAATCTTCGCCAGTGCGGTGGAGCAGGTTCTGCACTTGAATCCTGGTCTCCGAATTAGGGTGGTTGGGGCTAGTGCCGCCTATGGGGTAGAGGATGGCAAGATGGTGGATTATGGGAGAGATAGGGCCGAAGTTGATCTTGACCAGCCTGAGGAGAATCTTCCTGACCCCCTGACCGAGAGAATGGAAGAAGATTTTGATCCGAGGTCGGTTGTGTTATCCGACGTAGAGGATTGACATGGCGTAAGTCCCTTATGCTGGGCAGCATGATTTTTCTTTGTAACAACTTTGTTGGATATGCTGACTGTCACCTTATAACAGTTTGTTTTTAACTTAATGCAAGTTCATATTTTGCTTAACTTGTTGCATAAAAAATTTGTGTGCAAGTTATTTGTCACTTGTTGCATACGTTGAAAAAGTTTTTAGGCAACGCGAGATAGTGAGATCTGTTGCGTGGTTTTACATCGTTGTTTACGCAAGTATTAAGTTTAACTTGTGACGTATAACGAATTATTAAGGGCCTTGGTCTGTGAAGCTTTCTCACACCCAAGTCACCCATGATCGTTTTAAGGTTTAGATCGGGTTACTCAGTAAGTGCAGTAATCTTATAAGGTTTTCTCTGGAAAGAGGTGCTGTATATAAGGGCATACGGTAGGGAACTCGGAACATCCCGTCTTGGCCGAGGTGGGTGTCCTCTACCCCGATGTGGAAGAGGTTGCTGAGTGAAGTGATGTAAAAACATTTCACTGCAAGCTGTACATCATCGGGTGTCCCTTGTACATTGTGCATATGAGCCGATCTCTTTTGGGAGATGTAGGCTGTGCATAGCGCCATGCAACATTTAGGTGGCTAGTGCTAAATGAGAAGCTAGTACGTACGTATATAAACCTGTGGCACTTGAGTAAAGGGCAAGTTTGTATTTCATTGATTAGATGTCAGAATACATTGCCTTTTGAAAATAAACTTAGTATTTCATAGTGGTGGCACTCTGGCCGACCTTGGAAAGATGGATATCTCACAATGAAAGGGTGCTATGGCCGAACTTAAAAAGGTGGATATCTCACAATGAAAAGGCACGCTGGCCAAACATGAATTAAAAAGCCTAAACTGATAGGCAAACATTTTGATTAGGAATTTAAGTAGAGCTTTTTGGTAACCGTGACTTGCTTCTGAGGTAAACCTGTTTGGGCGATGTAGGTTCTCAGTAGGGTGGTGATCTAAGGGCTTTACTGAGTTCGGCTCCTTAGACAGTGTCCCAGAGTCTGTGCTTCGTGAGCACCTCTGTTGGGGTCTGCTTGTCTTAGAACCGTGCTCACACCCTTCGGGGACCGAGGCTCAGGTTTCACTTTTGGAGCGCTGATCTTCCGCGCTTGCAGGATCAGGACATTTTGCTCCAGTGTTTGTTTCTGCTTTTTTCTTCTTAGCTGCCCCCTTCTGAACCGAGGTGGAATGCCTGGGATACTTAACCAGCTTGAAGCCACTTGGGGGCTGCCGAGTTTGTAGGAGGAGAAGGAGGTGCTTTTTGATTATGAAAAAGCTGTTGATCCCAAATCGGGTTTGGTCGGTAGGACCGTTGTCGTCTTGTTGTCCTGGACTCTCTTTTCTGACCTCGATGCCTAAAATTTGTCCTTTGGTCAAGGTTGGATCAGTGGATTCTTTCTGCTTCCTTTTTCCTTCCCGTAGACTTGCATTATAGCAAATTCGGGCTTTTACTTGGTCGGCCTTTACCGTGACAACCTTGTCGTCTGAACCAACAAACTTCATTGCTAGGTGGACCGTAGAAACTACCGCCCCAAAGGCTTGGAGGAAGGTTCGTCCCAGAATAGCGTTGTATGTGGAATCAGAGTTTACTACCAAGAATTTTATAATCTCCGTCTGGGCTGAAGGTTGCTTACCCAGGGTTATCGGAAGATGGATAGCTCCGAGGGGGCGGATTGCTTCTCCTGTAAAGCTGATGAGGTTTCCTTCAAACTTGAGGAGGTCAGATGATCTGAGTTTTAATGCTTGAAAAGTGTGCAGGAAGAGAATGTCGGCCGAACTCCCTTGATCGACAAAAACCCTGGCGACTTCAAAATTTCCTATCAGCGCGGTTATTACCATGGGGTCATTATGATCGGGGACAACATCTTTCATATCCAGGTCGGAGAAAACGATGGGAATATCTCGAGACGGCTTTTTGTAAATGGGCTTGTGGTGTACTGCTAGGATTTGGTTGATGTACCTTTTCCTATCTGCTCTCATTTCTCCTCCACCTGCGAAACCTCCGGAGATAGTTTCTACCCGTAGGTTTTCTGGTGACTTATCCATGTCTTGGATCGCGACCAAGCTTATTCGTTGTGGCTCCTCATCTCTCTTCTCGGGGGATGGCTCCGCTTTTGCTTTGCCTTTATCATTATCCGGGCTGCGGGTTCTTCTTCGGCCTTTCCTTTCTACTGCTTCTCTTACATACTGTTGTAATTTTCCCTTCCTTATCATGTCTTCGATCACATCCCGAAGCCAAGTGCATTGGTCGGTGTGATGCCCATACCCATCATGGAAATTACAGCATTTCGACCTATCTCTGATATTACTTTGATTCTTGAGGAAAGGGGGGCGAGTTACCCCCCTGAGGTCGGTTTGCATAGTCTCTCTCCAGACTTGAGATCTCGGGACTGTTAGGGGGGTGTACACATCATACTTGGTGGTGTAGGGACGTCGACGGTCCTCTTGGTGCCCGGGGTTGGGGCGTCCTCGGTCACCTTGGTCTGATCTTCCTCCTTTCTCGTCCCTGTTGCCTCGAGGGCGACCTCGGGGAAGGGCACTTTGAACTGTAGCTTGGCTGTTTTCCATTCTATTAGTCTGTCCTTTGGTGAATTCTTCTAAGTTAATGTACTTATTTGACCGCTGTCTCAGCTCGGCCATGTCCCTCGGCGGTCTTCCTGTTGGAAAACTACACTCGGTGGGTGAAATAACTAGGAACACTAGGAGAACACCTAGAAGGGGGGGTTGAATAGGTGTTATAGAAACTTTGAAAGATTTTCGCAAGAAACAAATCTAAACGATTAAAACCAATGAAAATCAATCAATTAACAAATATTATATCAGAGATTAAGCGGAAACAATCAACACCAATATTCTTATTGATTCACCTAGGTTATGAAAATGATTTTCCCTTTATCAATTTTGCACAATAAAGATTCAATTCAATCAAATATGAAAAATCACTTTTTCTAGGTTTTCAACCAAGAACACAATTAAAGACTTGAATGTAAAGAGTAGAGAGTTTAGAGATACGACACAGTGATTTATCCTGGTTCACTTTCATCCACTTGAAAGCTACTCCAGTCCCCTCTTCAACCAAGAGAGATTCTTCACTATGAGGAATTAGAGTTTCTCAAATTACAAGTAAATGCCTCACAAGACTCCCTTCTTGCTAGCCTACAAAGGATACCACACCCTTGCCTTGTAACCCTATTGATATCTAATCTAACCTCTTCTCTTTTGCTTGCCGATACCCACAACAAGTCTTCCAATTGCTTGCTTCACTCACAAGACTTCCAATTGCTTGTTCTTCAACAAGGCTTCCAAGTGCTTGATGAAATGCCTCACCAAGGCTTCCAAATAACTTTGCTTGATTCCACAAAATCAAGGCTTCCAATGTTGTAGAATGTTTGCCTCTTGCAATGATTACAACTCAAATAAAAACAAAATAACAATCCTATGAATCTCTTTCAAAAGCTATGAAAAGATCAACATGAGAGATTCAAGGTTCTTGATCAAAGAATATGAAAATGAGAGCTTTGATCTTGAGAGAGTGAGAGAGAATAGTGTGGCTTTGATTCTTTGTAAAATTGTGTATCAAAATGATTCTAGTTGATAGAAATGATTAGGAAAAGGTTTATATAGAATACCCAAAAGTTGGAGCAACTTAGAATAGCTTTTGAGAAGTGAAAAACGTATTTAAAACAGTTACAAACCCTGTTTACTCGAGTAAAATAAGTATTAATCGAGTAATACGAAAACTCCATAAATTTCACTCGAGTAAGCAAAGATTTACTCGAGTAAAAGTTCAGATAATCGATTGTCAAAAGTTTGTTAATCGATTATCAGTTCAAAATACACTGTTAATCAATTATCAAAATCTGTTAATCGATTATTAACATTAAAAATCACTTAAAACTTGTTTTCTCAAAAACTAAACCTTTTCTTTCAAACCTTTAAGCCACCTATTGATTTTAGGCAAAGTGAATACTCAAAATATGATATAATCATGCAATCAAAAGAGATTCACTACCCTCTAAGAAACTCTACCCAAACTCATAAACTAAAAGACTTGTGAGGCAAAATATAAAACATTAAAACACAAACTACCAAACTAAGTCTTCATTCATGAGTTGGCTCTCTCTTCTTCACTTGATATTTGTTGTTGCTTGTTGAGCTTGAACTTGATCAACACATTTGAAGCTTGTTCAAAACCTTTTGGCATTTATCAAAACATTCTTCATGGATCTTACAATCTCCCCCTTTTTGAAAATGACAAACATGTTTTGAAATCGTTTGAAGTTCATTGAAGTTGTTGATGCTTGAACCATTTGATCACTTGGTGAGACTCTTGCTCCCCCTCAATAAATGCTTTTGACATTTGAAATCCAATTGAGTATGCTTGATTCTCCCCCTATCTTCAACAACTTTGCTCAACCTACATAAAAACAACAAAAACAACCTTTCTCCAAACATACCATTTGATTTCTCCAAAATGATAATATTTCTCTCCTTCCTTTTTCAAAACATCATATTTCTCCCCCTTTGGCATTATCAAAAAGAAATATATACCAATTGAAATATAAGATCTAAGCCAAAATAGAGAGATTAATGAGATATAACAACCAAAACATGATAATCATCTAATGATTAGTCAATGATATCAATTATAACAAATTGTATACCAATAATATGATACCAATTGTAAAACAATTGTAAGAATTTGATACCAATAGTATTTTCTCAATAGTATAAACAATATCACATTATAAGAAATAATACCAATTGAGAGAACTATGAGCAATATCCAACAATATCAACTTGAATATACCAAATGTATAATATCGAATGTTACCAATTTGTAGGATTTTCTTCTTGATACCAATTGAAGTAGCAAATGAATGAATATCACATGAAAGTCCTTTTGCTCTTCAATCATACCTACAAAAACAATCATGCTTTGCTTTTTGGTATCCAAATGGTTTTGGATCCATTTTTGTTAGTGTAGGGACTCTCACCCTTTTTCACCCAAACAAAGTCTCCTTTAGGTATACCATGCACTTTAATATAACACACATTTGAAGTATGTCCATGAGTACCACAATAGAAACATGTTGGTGCATTTGAAAAATCAACCTTTGAAAAATCAACAACATTTCTATGAGATTTACTCTTAGCATTAGTATAACCCAAACCAAACTTGTTTGAATTTTCTCTTTGAAAATTTAACAATGTGCGCAATCTAATATCACCATTTGAGAAACTTGCAAGCTTATTTTTCAAAATAGCATTTTCATCCTTAAGCAACTTGCAATTCTCACAATCAACCACAATATTCAATCTACTAGCACAATCACAAGAAGAACTAGCATATATAAGATCAAGGGTTTCATTTTGAAGATTAAGCTCATCAACTTGCTTTTGAAGTTCTAAAATCTCTTGTTGATGTTTCAAAATGAGCTTCTTCCTTTCAATGTTTTTCAAAGCTAGTTTCTTAAATTGTTCATGCATTTCTTCATAAGCATTATATAACATTTCATAATTTGAAGAAATTTCGGATTTAGTAAGACTTACATCGCTTTCGTCGCTTTGTTCACTTGATTCATCATTTGAACTTTCCTCTTCATTTACTAGAGCTATCAAGTTGAGACAAGCGGCATGTTCATCATCCGAAGAACTACTAGTTGTGCTTTTCTTGTCTTGTTCATCATCACTATTCCAAACTATGTATGCCCTTTTGTGTTTTGCATTTTTCTTCTCTTTCTCCTTCTTCTTGAAATACTTAGAGCATGAGTACTTGAGATGACCGGGCTTTCCACATTCATGGCAAACTACACCTTCTTTTGAAGTCTTGGTCTTGTAGTGTGAGGAATTCTTCTCTTTACTTTTGTCTTTGTTCAACCTTCCTTTTCTCCTTAGAATCTTATTGAACTTTCTTAGTAGAAGCTTCATCTCCTCTTCATCAATATCCGAATCGGAATCTTCATTATCATCATCATCGGAACTCTCTTCCTTTTGATATGACCTTTGAGCTTTAAGAGCAATTCCTTTTCTTTCTCCATACTTGACCGATTCTTCATGCTTATGCAAACGTTGAAGCTCCATTTCATGTTCTTGTAAATTTCCGAAAAGTGTTGCTAAGTCCATTGTGTCCAAGTCCTTTGATTCAACAATTGCGGTAACCTTGGGTTGCCATTCCCTACTTAGACATCTTAAAACTTTGTTAACAAGTTCACAATTCACGAAAGTTTTACCAAGAGCAATGAGATGATTAACAATATGAGTAAAACGTTTTTGCATAAAACATATAGATTCATTAGGCAACATACGAAACAATTCATATTCATGCATCAAAGAATTTAATCTAGCACGCCTAACTTCACTAGTGCCTTCATGTGTGACTTGCAAGGTGTCCCACATATCTTTGGCATCTTTACATTGGGAGACTCTAAAGAACTCATCATAAGATAGAGCGGAGGTGATGATATTTTTTGCTTTTAAATCATATTGAATTTTTCTTTTATCATCATCGGTCCACTTATCTTTGGGAGTTAGGGTAAGCACACCTTCTACATCTTTTGAGGGAATATAAGGACCATTTTCAATGGCTTCCCAAATGTTCACATCTATGGCTTCTATAAAGATTCTCATCCTAATTTTCCAATAAGCATAACCCTCTCCACCAAACATAGGAGGGCGATTAATTGAAGCACCTTCACCACCAAAAGGATTCGTAGAACCCATTGTAGTTTCCTCAAGGATCTTAACGAAAAAGCTCTATGCTCGTGTCTTTCGACCGAGCTTTGATACCAATTGTTGGAAAACTACACTCGGTGGGTGAAATAACTAGGAACACTAGGAGAACACCTAGAATGGGGGGTTGAATAGGTGTTATAGAAACTTTGAAAGATTTTCGCAAGAAACAAATCTAAACGATTAAAGCCAATGAAAATCAATCAATTAACAAATATTATATCAGAGATTAAGCGGAAACAATCAACACCAATATTCTTATTGATTCACCTAGGTTATGAAAATGATTTTCCCTTTATCAATTTTGCACAATAAAGATTCAATTCAATCAAATATGAAAAATCACTTTTTCTAGGTTTTCAACCAAGAACACAATTAAAGACTTGAATGTAAAGAGTAGAGAGTTTAGAGATACGACACAGTGATTTATCCTGGTTCACTTTCATCCACTTGAAAGCTACTCCAGTCCCCTCTTCAACCAAGAGAGATTCTTCACTATGAGGAATTAGAGTTTCTCAAATTACAAGTAAATGCCTCACAAGACTCCCTTCTTGCTAGCCTACAAAGGATACCACACCCTTGCCTTGTAACCCTATTGATATCTAATCTGACCTCTTCTCTTTTGCTTGCCGATACCCACAACAAGTCTTCCAATTGCTTGCTTCACTCACAAGACTTCCAATTGCTTGTTCTTCAACAAGGCTTCCAAGTGCTTGATGAAATGCCTCACCAAGGCTTCCAAATAACTTTGCTTGATTCCACAAAATCAAGGCTTCCAATGTTGTAGAATGTTTTCCTCTTGCAATGATTACAACTCAAATAAAAACAAAATAACAATCCTATGAATCTCTTTCAAAAGCTATGAAAAGATCAACATGAGAGATTCAAGGTTCTTGATCAAAGAATATGAAAATGAGAGCTTTGATCTTGAGAGAGTGAGAGAGAATAGTGTGGCTTTGATTCTTTGTAAAATTGTGTATCAAAATGATTCTAGTTGATAGAAATGATTAGGAAAAGGTTTATATAGAATACCCAAAAGTTGGAGCAACTTAGAATAGCTTTTGAGAAGTGAAAAACGTATTTAAAACAGTTACAGACCCTGTTTACTCGAGTAAAATAAGTATTAATCGAGTAATACGAAAACTCCATAAATTTCACTCGAGTAAGCAAAGATTTACTCGAGTAAAAGTTCAGATAATCGATTATCAAAAGTTTGTTAATCGATTATCAGTTCAAAATATACTGTTAATCAATTATCAAAATCTGTTAATCGATTATTAACATTAAAAATCACTTAAAACTTGTTTTCTCAAAAACTAAACCTTTTCTTTCAAACCTTTAAGCCACCTATTGATTTTAGGCAAAGTGAATACTCAAAATATGATATAATCATGCAATCAAAAGAGATTCACTACCCTCTAAGAAACTCTACCCAAACTCATAAACTAAAAGACTTGTGAGGCAAAATATAAAACATTAAAACACAAACTACCAAACTAAGTCTTCATTCATGAGTTGGCTCTCTCTTCTTCACTTGATATTTGTTGTTGCTTGTTGAGCTTGAACTTGATCAACACATTTGAAGCTTGTTCAAAACCTTTTGGCATTTATCAAAACATTCTTCATGGATCTTACACTTCCAACCAAGGAATCTTTGAATCCTCCTTCGAGCAATCCTTGAGTAAGGAGGAGTATGGCTACCTCGGGTGATAAGTGAGGGACCGAGCTGGATTCAGTGTGGAATCTGTGCAAATACGCACGCAGTGTTTCATCTGGCTTCTGGGTTACTGTTGCTAGGGTGTGATCCGACCTTGGCTGTATGCAACTTGCGGTGTACCTACTGAGGAATGCTTGCTTCATTTCTTTCCAGTTATTGATGGAATTTCTTGCCAGTGTGGAAAACCAACGCAGGACGGGAGCTTGGAGGGTCATGGAGAAGGCCCGACACTTAAGCCGATCTCCTCCCCCATGAAAGTTAATTGCGCCTTCATAATTGAGGACGTGTTCCTGCGGGTCGGTCAGGCCGTTGTACCTAGCGATGTTGGTTGGCCCGAGGTACCCAGGTGGTGGCTGGTAGGACATGACTGCTGGGGTGAAGGGGTGGCCTGGATGGACATCGTCGGGGTCGGCTTGTTGGACATCAAAAGGTGGTGTCTGAGGTAACTGATTGAGAGTAGTAAGGGGTGTTGTAACCATTTGTGGTGTCAACAGTTGTGGAGATGCCAAGTTTTGGGTTGGGAGTATAGTGTTACCTTGGTCTGTTGGGATGGTCAGAGGTTGTGTTGGCTCATTTGTGGCTGGGGTTTGATCTGGTATAACTCGTTCAGCAAGGCGGTGCATGGTTATCTGTTGTAGGTCTGCGATAGCTTTTCCTTGTTGCTCCACTATTCTCATTTGTTGTCGCATTAGAGATAAGAGTTCGGCATCTCATGAAAGGGATGAGTGACGTGAGTGGGAGCGGTGGGTGGTGCTGATAGACTGAGCACGCTCACCATGGGGGCGGTGCTGTTCAGTGTTGGTCTCACCAAGTTCAGAACGTAGCTGCACGCGCCGACCTCCTTTGTCATATTGAGCTAGGTTGGTGGTATCAGTGTGGATGGTATAAGGCCCACTGTGTGTATGGGTAAACTCTGGGGGAGGTAGTGGGGGAGGCGGTGGAGGGGGCGGTGGCGGAGGTGGTGACGGACTTGCTGCCCTGTTGGCTTCAAGATGCTCACGTAGGTCCTCCGGAGACCGTGCCCTCCTGGGACGCCCTCTTCCTCTCCTCTGAGCTGTTGGAACGTCAGACATGGTAGATTCTTGGTGGGGCTGATGTTTATCTTTTCCCCACAGACGGCGCCAATGTGATGTCCTAGGGCGAGGAGAACCTCTAAGGAGGGGAAATCTACCTTAGAGGGGACTCTGCCCAGGGTTTATGTGTGATGTTTGTTGGGAGTCCTCTAGTGGCCAAAGGGGAAGCCAAAGAGATACCCTAATCACTGGTGTGTGAGGGTGGCGATTAGGGTAAGAGGACGTACCTTTGCCCCATGTAGTACTGAGCTACTTATAGGGGGAGCTGGTTGCCCTAATGGGCCAACTTGGGGCCCAAGTAGGGCCAGCCTGTAATGAGCTAGGAATGGTGCGCTGTCCTTCCGGATAAGGATGGGGTGAGCTGTCCTTGCGGATAAGCCTGGGGGACGTCATCATGTCCTTGGTGTCGGAATCTTTGGGGTGATGTCGGACCTGGGAAGACGTACGGAGATCGGACCTGAGCAGAGGCATGAGGTCGGCCTGTATCTGGCGCTTGTTCGGCCGTTGAGCCCTGAGCTCGGCTAAGCGTTCAGTGGGTCCCTTGTTAGGTCCTTGATCTTTTAGCGGGGTTTATGGGGAGCTCGGCCTAACCAGGTCCACCACAATTCTCTTACCAAAAATTAATCTCCACATTACATGCTTCCATTAACCAATCATCACAATTATTTATTATAGCTTGGTTGACACAATTCAACATATTATCACATTCCATATTCCAGTCATCACAGTTATTTATTATAACTTGGTTAACATGATTCAACATAATAACACATCTCAAAACATTAAACAACATAAGCATTTAAATCGTTAATTATCATCAAATAACAAATGAGCCATATCAACATCACATGATTTTCCCTAAGTTATAAATTCTAATTTAGCAATTATTCTATTCCATTTCAACTTACACTAACACAAAAATCTTAGTACTCATTATGTACATATTGTAAACTAAACCCCAGAGTAAGGTAATACTCACTATAACCCACTCCTTACCTTAAATTAGCAAAGAGTAAATTGAACCTTAGTGAGCCCTAGCTCAAAATCTTGGGAACTTGAACTTCCTAAGTCTAGCTTGCCACCTCAATAAGGAAATGATGAAATGATGATATACCACCCTATTTGTGAGAGCACAAGAAGAACTATCTTTATCCTTGCCTTGGTTTGAGTTGGAAGGCATGAACAAAATCCCTACATATTAAAGAGTGCAAGAATCCTAGGGTTTTTAGAGCACAATTTCTATGAGTCAAGAAAAGTTGAAATGGAAAGGAAAACAACTCATGATATAAGCTTGCTTACCACAAATTAATGGGGGAAATTGAAAAAAACCAAGGAGAAAGAGGGTGGGTGCAACTCGTGAGCCAAGGAGGAAGAGGAGTGAGGCTTTAATCAACATCCATGGTGCACACTTGATGAGATTTGGTTGATTTTGGGTTGAGGTGCCCAAGAATCAAAGGTGGTTGGTGGATTTGGTGGTAGAGGTGGATTTGGAGTTGAGAGAAAGTTGATGAAGGAGATGGGTAGATGATGGTGTGAAAGTGTGAGGGAATGAGGTGATGTTGGTGCCTTAATCCCATGCCATGAGCTGAGGAATCGTGTGGCTGGGAACAAAACTTTGGCCCCAAGTTTAATTTTGGACGCACCAGATCTGATCTGGTGTGCGTCGCGCGCCTCAGCGCCAGATTTTGCGCCTGAGCGCAGGATCAGCACCAGCACCAAGCTGGTGCATGGCTGGTGCGCCAGCTGCTGGGTGTTGGGGGAGTTTGGCGCGCCAGAACGGAACGGTGCGTGGCTGGTGGGATTTTATGCGCGCCTGAGCGCACCAAATGGTGCGTCTGAGCGAAAAACTCCCTGGATCAGCACCAATGAATAGTGGTGCACGCTTGGGCGTGCACCGGTGCGCCTAGGCGTGCACCAGAATTTCCAATTTTCGATTCGCCGTAACTTTTTCGTCAACCGTCGGATCGGGTCAAAATTTTTATACAAGCTTCTTCACCCCATAAACTTCATATCCAACGGTGGAATTTATTTTCTTAGCTTCCTATAATAAATTTCTAATTTTCTCTTTTTGGTCGATTTCTAACATCTAAAACGCCGATTTAACTCCCGATCTCGCTTATATGACCCTGCCCAAAGCCATATATACCTTCTATGCAACTCCTAGGACCTATAATCACCACCCACATATCTAGCAAAATTCATTAAATCACTTTTCCAATTTTTCTAAGGTTTTTAGTATTTATTTCATTTAAAATCAAGGTTTAGGATGTTACAAATCCTACTAGTCGGTTCATCCTTGGTACATCCCTTCAATGAAACCCGACCACTAATCGCAATCTGTTCCCCAAAATTCTTAACGGCAATCTTGCCTCAAATCACTTTCTCATGTGTCTTAGCATTATTCGCATCAGCTCATGCTCAACAGCACCTTCTTCAGCATCATGGCTCAGCAGCATCACCATCAGCATCATTCTCCTCAGTGGTTGTTCAGCAGCACCATCAGCGTCATTCTTCTCAAGTTGTCATTCAGCAACATCAGCATTGTTCTCCTCAGTTGTTGCTCCATAGCACCATCAGCATTGCTTGTGAGACCCGCAATTTTTCCCAATTTATTTTAATATTTTATTTGATTTAAGTTACAATTATTTTAGAATAATTTAAATACTAATTGTCTTTGGTTGATTTATTTTTTTAGATATATATATATATGCAGTAATATTATGTATATATATATATAATAATTATAATTTTGTGTATTTTATTTTAAGTGTGAAATTTTATTTCTGGATATTTAATAAATATTTTAATTATATTGAAATAATTTCTACTAAGGTTTTGGCTGAAAAAATGAATTTTGGGTTATAGAGCTAGAACTTCAAAAATTCATATATTTTCAACCGTACGTCGAAAAATTTCAAGTGATATGTCAAAACGATCGTATCGAAATCTAGATTATGAAAATGTAAAGTTTTGATTTTTATTTCAGAGTGTCGAAATTTTATCACTGCTACAATGTTAAACGAATTTTTGAGTTTTAAGTATAAATGCATGGTTTTAATGCATTAAATAACCTTTTGACTCAAGTATATTTTATTTTGAAAATGAAAATACATTTCTGAAGTTGTATATTATACTATCATTGAATTAAAGTGTATTTTCGTATTTTTATTAGTTTAAATTATTCGAAAGCTTAGAAAGTGTATTTTTAAAGGGAATGATCTTAGGACTTCAAAAATTCATAACTTTCAAACCATAAGTCCAAAAATTATAAACTTTATATGAAAACGATCGTATTAAAATGTAGTATCTTAATATGTAAAAATAAAATTTTTATTTTAATGTTTACAAAAAAAAATACTGTACAGTAAGTAGAAAATCGAATTTTGATAGTTTTAATTAAGAAAAATTATTTTGGGGCATAAAATAATTTAATGGACTATAAAATATTTTTATTGGTATATTTAAATATTTATCTTAGTAATATTTGGCTGCACAGTCCATATTTCAGTATTTTCTTAATTGTTTTCTGATTTATTTGAAATGATAGTTTAAAATGATTGGTTAATAGTGAAGGCACCTCCACAAGGAACCAATGAAAAATTTTCTCTTCTATTTTTACATATATGTGCCGTCCAAATATTAGTAGAAGGAGGGAAGAATAGTTCTGAAAATTTGTGAGAATAAACCATGAATTAAAAGGTTTTAGGAATCAACAAAATTCCAATTAATGCAAAATGTGTTCCAATGTGCATGATTTAATTTTGCTGACTCATGGTAAGTAAGGGGGGCCGAATTTCACCTCTGAAAATTGAGTAGAAATGCATCTTCAACACCTATCAATAGATAGCCTTAGTTCCCACATTTTTCACACACAATCTTTGATAGTTTTACAAGAGAAAAAAAATAAAATTCTAAGAAAGAATAGAGGGAGAGAGGGACGAATTGGCTAGGAAGGAGGGAGGAATTGTTTTGTCAACTTGAGGTTTTCTTAAGCTTAAGGAGTAGAGGTAACCCAAAATCACTTATTTATTTAATCTCTTTTTAAGTTGTTTTGTTGTTATTATTGAATAAAAACTTTTAACTTCTTCTATAGTCAAGTTCTAAATTTTCCTTTTCATTTCAAAGTCATTGTTGAATATGTGATATTGTTTTTGAGTCATATGAATTAAGGATGAGAAAAGGGACACAAAAAGGGTGTTTAAAGGGATTTATCTCCCCTTTTCTTTAATTCTTAAGATGGCTAAAAGTTTTGATGAGTTTGAATAATTTAATTCTGGGTTTATTTTATTTCTAAGACTATATGAATTATAAAGAATTTTGTATGAACAAATAAGTTTTTATTCTTTGTCTTTTAATTGTTTTTGCTTCTTTGTATTAAGGAATAATAATCAATAAGTAAATAACAATGGAAAAAAAATTAATTTCTGGTATATATATATATATATAGGACGCGTTATATATTAGAGGAATTGAGGATTGATTTGTGTATTTTTGATATATGAATTGTATTGTTGTTTAATAAAATAAAAGGGAATGGAAATAAATAAAAGAATTAAAATGGATTTTGATTTTATTTTTCTTTTATTCTGGACCGTGTGAATATATATATATATATATATATATATATATATTTATATTGTATGGTTGTTATTTCATGTGTATTTGAGTTATAGTTTAGTCTCTAAAAAGAATGAGAACAAATAAGTATTTTCCTTAAAGTAGAAACGAAATGAAAATGATTTAAAGGAATTAAAAATGATTTTTGGAAATAAAATAAATTCTGGAAATTTGTAATGTTCTTAAAGTGTATGGAATGGTAATTTATGGAAATTTTATGTAATTGTTATTGTTTGATTGTATCTGATTTTCTTTTGTTTGGATTTAAGTTAACTAAAAACAATGAATTAGGATGATAAATAAAAATAAATTTTCTGGAAAAAAAATAATAATAAGTAGGCCGTGAGGCCTATGGTCCTTTTTAGAATGATTTTTGTAATTTGTTTGTTGTTTGGTGTGTAATTAAATTGTAGTTTATTGTTTAAAAGGAATAGAAACAAATGGTAGTTGTTATAATCTTATAAGTGTATGTATGTTTAATTGATTGTATGAGTATGTGATTAATGTGTTTGTAAATATTAGTTGCTGGAAAAATTGTGAATTATTCCTTAAAGAAATCTACTTTATACTTTGTTAATGATTTATAACTTTTGTTTTTTAGTATATAAAGTAATGTAATTATATTATATAGATGTTCTAAGAAATTAAAATGTTTTTCCTAATTTTCTAGTACTGGTCGAAATTTAGAGGAAGAAATAAAGTTAATTGAATTTTTCTAATTGATTTGATAATTGCTTTAGTTTGTCTATGGAATGAATTACATGTTTTATGGAAAAGGTTTTTTTTCTGAAAATTTAGTTTTGATTTTTGGAAATTTAGTTTTTATTCTGGGAAATTAATTTGTTAAGATCCCAAATGATTATTTTTAAAGGTGTTAGTGATACTTTGTTTGTATGTGCAAATATAATGTAGAAACAAATAGAAATGAGTATTTTTGATTGATTAAAGTAATTTAAATAAAAATATGAAGTTGCTGTCCAGAATCTAGAATGAATGAAAAAGTAATGTTTTTATTAGCAATAATAGTATTTTAAAGTCTTTGGCATAAGTAGGAATTGTGTATAATTGTTTTGGATTGTTTTACTTGAACTTCTTGAAATAATGCAACTTTTTCAGTGGCTGTACAACAGATGCAATTATTTTATTTAGTTTAATTTTAGTCATTTTATTATAATAGAAGTTGTAATAAGAATTTAGGAAGAAACGGCATATGTTTTCGATGTTCTGTTTAAGAGAAAATGAACTTTTAAGTTTATGTATGCATGTTGTCCAAAAATGTGAAATGTGCAGTATTCATGTTGTGATTTGTTCTTTAATGATTAGATATGTGAAATTCATGTTAATCTTGAAGTATAAGAGTTTAGAATTAAAAGTGAATTTTTTAAAAGTAATTTTATAATAATTATAAGTAAGGTTGTATATGTGTTTGAATGAAATGTTGTTTATGCTTGTATAAAATGATTGAAAGATGTTCTTGAAAAAGGAATATTAATTTGATATTTAATTTTAAAGTTTTGAAATGATTTATTACATGATTTCCAAAATTTCAAAGGCTTTGAGAAATTAATGTTTTTCAAAGGTTATATTTGGTTAATTACTTTTAAGTTAGTGTGAATATTTATAAAGGTTATTTTGTGAAAATGATTGGTTTAAAAGGTTTGCAATTGGGAACGAGTAGCGAGACCGAAAATCAAGCCCACGTTAGTTCTTCACATCAAGGTGAGAGAGTAGCAACCTTTAGACACAATGGCACCATGGTAATCGTTAGAACGATTTCGACCATCTCAAAAGTCGGAATCCGGGTTACAAGTCAATATACGAGACGACAATTGAGTGTAGGATGTGTTTAGTCGTCTTTCGTTGAGACAATGACTCTATTTTATTATCTGATATATTTGTGATTATATTATATTATGCTTGCATGAGTATATGAGAAATGTTGTTAAATGATTTGGAGAATGTTGAAGGTTATGTTGTAAATATTCTAAAAGAAATGTATGGTTTGGAAATGTTGGAGTTAATGAGAATTGATAGTTATGGGAATATGAATGAACCCTTTGAGCAAGTTGTAATATGCTTGAAAAAAACACGAAATGATTAAGTTTTGATGATATGCGAAAATGATGTTTATGTACAGTGATGGTGCATCATGGCACAATAACTTGTAATTATTTCCTCTTTGAGTGACTAATCACGTGAATGAGTGTGTCGTGATTACGTCATGTGGATTCCACTGTACGATGATGAAGTTTTGCTGTGGTCCCTTAGAGGTCGAGGCCCGTTAGAAGAACGACTTAGAATGGGTCGACCAAACTTAGGATTAATAAAAGACTTTAAAAGATTAAAAAGACTTAAAAGACTTTAGGACCCAATCCTTTCTAACTACATTGAGAGTGAAGTAGTCGAGAGGAAAGATACCGTATACTTGGAGGTCGGGCATTCCGCCAAGTGGTGATTGCGATAGGGGAGGGCAATGATGGTGATTCGTCAAGAAGCCTAAGAGCACTACCCTAGGTGGAACGATGCTACAGTGATCAAGGGCACCTGCTGGTCGTTGGTCGTGGCGAGGACTACAACGCGAACTAGGGATAGAGCTGTCGCCCCCTTGAGCAAATCATGGATGGTGTAGAGGGAATCCGAATGGGACTAGAAGCCATCGATTATTTTTGATGAACTTATGAATTGATGATTGATTTTATTTTTGCTGGCCAACTGGCGTGGTTTCAGCTGGTGCGTACCCTTTGGCTTCGATGTCAGCATGGTTAGGACTCCTATGCATCCCATCTGCTTTCCGAACTAGGACGAGGTTGGATATTGAAGGAGGAGAAGTAGCGAGTGTGCTAATTTACCTTTAATCGATAGTTTCCATCCCTAATGTTTCAATGATGATAGACTTATGGAAGTTGTAGATGGAATTCTTGAGTAACGATAAGTATGATAAAGATATAAGACTTAATGATAATAATGATGTGATAAGGATATTATGTTTGTGTTAGTTCTAATGTGACCCCTGGATTAAGCCCATGCCGTCGACGCTTTGCCCGTCTGGTTGCTAACTCTCTATATTCTTCTGTATGTTCTTGTCTTTGTTTATGATAAATATATTAGATGGCGGACCGGGTAATTCAAGTGGAAATGTCTCCTTTGGTGGGGGGACATTGGCTTAGAACCGCACATGGATGGATCTGGGAGGGACCAACAGGACTCACCATTACCGATCGAGATCATACACTAAGAGGAGTAGCCACCGATCGTGAGGAAGTGCGATATCGTCTCAGGGATCTTATGCCAGATGGACCTCGAGCTTTCCATAATGCCCCGCTTGCTGATCAGAACATCGATGAGGAAGAGGACCCAGAGGAGGAAGAGGATCCAGAGGAGGAAGAAGACCCAGAGGAAGACCCGGATAAGAATGTGCATGATGACGATTAGTTTATTCCTTAGTAATATTGATCTCTGTTTGTTTGGTAGTCTTGCATAACGGACCCTTTGTTTATCATTATGTCACCCCAGTGGAAGTTTTATCTTTGTTATTTGGTAATTTCGGATAATGGTTGTTAAGCCTAAACAATTTCTATAACGTTTATTTTGGAATCAATCTAAGGATAATTTTATTCCGCATTTTTAAATATTGAGTTTTGGAATGGAAGGTATAGTGGCACTTCACTTTGGAAAATAGAATAGAGTTGAAGGACTAAGGAAAATCTTTTTATGAATCAAGTTACTGATAGAAGTTAAGTTGAGAAAACCTTTTCAAAAAAAAAACTAAGTTGAAAAATATTTTGGAAACTAATTTTATATGCAAACTCACCTTTTAATGATATCATGTAAATGTTTTATAAAAAAAATGGCGCAAATTTTTAGTGAAAATTCTATTTCCAAATTGGGGTGTTACATTTGGTGGTATCAGAGCGATGGTTATCCTTAGTGGCCTTAAGCATAGCCTTATATGCTTTCATTGTGTGACTCTGTTTGGTAGTTATAGTGTAGTTACCCTTTCGGCTTGAGCATAGCCTAATATGCTTACCCTGTGCAACCCTTTGCGTGATCTGAGACTCCAATCCTACGTATGTACAGAAGCAAGATGGCACGTCGACAAGGGAATGAGGAACCAACTGCTGTTTTGGCTCAGACAGTTGCGGTCTTGGCAGGAGTAAGGGACAACATGAACCTGATGCATCAACAACTTCAGCAGAATCAGAATATGAACGCTGGTGGGCAAGGAATCAGAGGACTCGACGAGTTTTGTCGTAGGAATCCAAAGGAATTCGCTGGAGGTTTCGCATCGGAAGAGGCAGAGGCCTGGATAGCAAGTTTGGAAAGGATATTCGAGGGAATGATGCAATGCACCGATGAGCAAAAGGTTGCCTATGCTGGATACATGATGGTAGGAGAAGCGGCTGATTGGTGGCGCAATGAGAAACAAGTCTTAGGAGGAGAACTTGGAGCACTGACTTGGAATCAGTTCAAGGACAGACTTTTTGTGAAATACTTTCCGGAACATCTGAAGACAGCTAAGGAGTTAGAATTTCTGCGATTGGAACAAGGTAACATGACTGTGGGGGAGTATGCTGCAAAATTTGAGAATCTAGCAAAGTTTATGCCTTACTATGGGGAAGCGGCGAATGAAAGGTCTAAGTGTGCAAAATTTTTGGACGGATTGAAGCTGGAAATTAAGCAAGCTTTAGCTCCTATGGAGATTGCGGTGTTCACAACTCTGGTGAACAAGGGAAGTATTGTGGAAAGCGGCCTGAAATCAAGGAACTCTACTGGAAAGCTAGCTGTACAAGTTTCAAGTGGTGGTCCGATGAGGCACTCTTCAGGACATGGAAACCCGAATAGTGGAGCAAGATATCAAGGTCCTTATGGACAAAGGAGTGGACAAAGGGACAATCGATCAAGGTTTCATGGTAGTTTCAACCACAAGAATCATCCTCGGAATAACAATCACAACAACCAGAATCGTGGCAACAACCGACACAACAACAATCGCAACAACCAGTTCAGAGGAAACAACAATAATAACAGTGGTGGAAATCGAGGAAACAATGGAAATGCTGGGGGATCTCGTAACAATGGGAATGCTGCTAGAGGACAGGCAAGTGCACCTCCATTCTGCAACAAGTGTAACAAGAATCACTTTGGACCAAATTGCCCATGGAACAATCCCAACTGCTTCAATTGCAACCGACCTGGACACATCTCAAGGAACTGCCCTGAACCCAAGCGAGAAGTCAATGCTGTGAACGTGGCTAGACCCCGTGGACAAGGAAGAGTTTTCTCAATGAGCGGAGCAGAAGCTGCTAACAACGTTAATCTGATCCAAGGTAGGTGTTTCATTCGTAAGATACCCTTGAATGTGTTGTATGATTCGGGTGCTACGCACTCGTTTATTGCTCGTAATGTGATTGAGAGATTAAAGTTGCCAGTAAATGTTATGCCTTTTGATCTAATTGTGTCTACCCCTACTAGTGACCCAGTCATGGTGTCAACTTTTGTTTCTAAATGCCCGGTAGGAATAGAAGATAGAGAGTACTTAGTGGACTTAATTGTCTTACCCCTTACCCAACTCGACATAATTTTAGGCATGGATTGGTTAACTGCTAATCATGTTCTCTTAAATTGTGCCGAAAAGACTCTTATTTTCAATAACTTAAGACCTAGAGTACCCCAAATCTTAGAACCCGAGCACGTGACTGCCAATCAAATCAAAGCTTCATGGGAAGATGGAGCCATGATATACATGTTTCTCGCTTCTTTGGACGTCAAGGAGGAGAAAAAGATGGAGGAGTTACCTGTTGTCAAATATTTTCCTGAAGTATTTCCTGAGGAAATCCCTGGATTACCGCCTGTACGTGAAGTGGAGTTCGGAATTGACTTGATCCCTGGAACGACACCGATTTCAAAAGCACCGTATCGCATGGCACCGATGGAGTTGGTGGAGTTAAAGAAGCAATTAGAAGAGTTACTGGAAAAGCAATTCATTCGACCAAGTGTTTCACCGTGGGGAGCACCTGTTTTGTTCGTCAAAAAGAAGGATGGAAGTATGAGATTATGCACCGACTACCGTCAATTGAACAAAGTTACTATCAAAAATAGATACCCTTTACCAAGGATTGACGATTTGATGGATCAATTAAGAGGAGCTACAGTATTTTCAAAGATCGACTTGAGATCAGGCTATCATCAGATCAGAGTGAAAGAAGAGGATATCCCCAAGACAGCCTTCAGAACAAGATATGGTCAGTACGAGTATTTGGTCATGCCATTTGGAGTAACTAATGCGCCCGCAATATTCATGGATTACATGAATCGGATCTTTCACCCATTTTTAGATTCTTTTGTCGTTGTGTTTATCGACGATATTTTAATCTATTCACGGAATAAGGAGGAACATGAGGAACATTTAGCGAAGGTGTTAGGCATACTGAAGGAAAAGAAGCTATTCGCCAAGTTGTCAAAGTGTGACTTTTGGCTGGAGTCGTTAAATTTTCTAGGGCATGTGATAACCAAGAATGGAATTGCGGTAGACCCCGCAAAGGTGGAGGCAGTGTTGGAGTGGAAAGCACCAACAACGGTGACGGAAATCCGGAGTTTTCTTGGACTTGCTGGTTATTACCGTAGGTTCATCGAAGGATTCTCTCGATTGTCACTACCATTGACCAAGTTAACTAGAAAAGGACAAGCGTTCGTTTGGACGGAGAAGTGCGAGGAGTGCTTTCAAGAGCTAAAGAGGAGGTTAACATCTGCACCGGTATTGGTTTTACCCGATCCGACAAAGACTTTCTGTGTATACTGTGATGCGTCGAAGCAAGGATTAGGATGTGTGCTAATGCAAGATGGCCAAGTGGTAGCGTATGCGTCAAGACAACTGAAGATTCACGAACAGAATTATCCTACTCACGACCTGGAGCTGGCAGCCGTAGTATTTGCATTGAAGATTTGGAGGCATCATTTGTACGGTGTAAGGATCGAAGTATTCAGCGATCACAAGAGATTGAAGTATCTATTCGAGCAGAAAGAGCTGAATATGAGGCAAAGAAGGTGGATAGAATTCCTGAAGGACTATGACTTTGAAGTACAGTATCATCCGGGAAAGGCAAACGTTGTAGCTGATGCGCTAAGTAGAAAATCTCTGCATGTATCTGCTTTAATGATAAAGGAGTTGGAGCTGATAGAGAAGTTTAGAGATCTGAATATGGCAGTGGAGTTTAACCCAAGAAGTATGGTACTGGGAACTTTGAAGGTGAACAATGAATTCATGGAGCGAGTGAAGGCATTACAAGCAGCAGATCCGGAGTTACAAGAAAAGAAGGAACTGTCAGATAAAGGAAAGGAAGTGGAATTTCAGTTAGGAAAAGACGGAATTCTACGATTCAAGGAAAGAGTTTGTGTGCCAGACAACCGAGAAGTTAAGGAAATGATTTTGGAAGAAGCACATAAGAGCAAATTGAGTTTTCACCCCGGAACGACAAAAATGTACCAAGATTTAAAGAAGATTTTCTGGTGGTCAGGAATGAAACGAGAAGTGGCAGAATATGTATCGAGATGCCTAACATGTCAGAAAGCAAAGATCGAACACAAAAAGCCTGGAGGAGAATTGCAACCGTTACTTGTACCTGTTTGGAAGTGGGATAGTATATCCATGGACTTCGTGTCTGGTTTTCCAAGAACTCAGAGAGGGTGTGATGCTATTTGGGTAGTAGTGGATCGTCTTACCAAGACAGCACGTTTTATCCCGATCAACATGAGGTATCCTTTGGAGAAGCTGGCTGAGTTGTACATCAAGGAAGTAGTGAGACTACATGGAGTACCTTCGAATATAGTGTCAGATAGAGATCCGCGTTTTACTTCAAAGTTTTGGGAGAGTTTACAAACTGCAATGGGAACAAGCCTAAGTATGAGTTCTGCATATCATCCCCAAACGGATGGTCAATCAGAACGGACGATTCAGACTTTGGAGGATCTACTAAGAGCCTGTGTACTGGAAGAAGCTGGAAGCTGGGATTCTTTCTTGCCATTGATTGAATTCACCTACAACAATAGTTTCCATTCAAGCATAGGAATGGCACCTTATGAAGCACTGTATGGAAGGAAGTGTAGAACTCCGTTGTGCTGGTTCGAGACCGGAGAGCAATTGCAGTTAGGACCGGAGGTGGTGCAACAAACGACAGACAAGATCAAAGTAATTCAAGAAAAGATGAGAACCGCGCAAAGTAGGCAGAAGAGTTATCATGACAAGAGGAGGACTCCGTTGGAGTTTAAGGAAGGTGATCATGTATTCATGAGGGTAGTACCTACTACCGGCATTGGCAGAGTGCTCAAGACCAGAAAATTAACCCCTAGATTTATAGGACCCTATCAAATCCAAAAACGTGTAGGACCGGTAGCTTACCAGATAGCCTTACCCCCTATGTTTTCAAACCTACACAATGTTTTTCACGTATCCCAGCTAAGAAAGTATATTAGTGACCCAACCCACATTATTGAGCCTGACACGATACAACTCAAGGATAATCTTACGTATGAAACATTACCCTTGCGGATCGATGGTCGTAGTATTAAGACGTTGAGAGGAAAAGAGATTCCGTTGGTCAAAGTAATTTGGAGTCAAGATCATGGGGAAGATGCTACCTGGGAACGCGAAAGTAGCATGAGGGAATCGTACCCTCACTTGTTTGAATCAGGTGTGTATTTCTTGGGGACGAGAAATCTCTAAATTGGGGAGGATTGTGAGACCCGCAATTTTTTCCAATTTATTTTAATATTTTATTTGATTTAAGTTACAATTATTTTAGAATAATTTAAATACTAATTGTCTTTGGTTGATTTATTTTTTTAGATATATATATATGCAGTAATACTATGTATATATATATAATAATTATAATTTTGTGTATTTTATTTTAAGTGTGAAATTTTATTTCTGGATATTTAATAAATATTTTAATTATATTGAAATAATTTCTACTAAGGTTTTGGCTGAAAAATGAATTTTGGGTTATAGAGCTAGAACTTCAAAAATTCATATCTTTTCAACTGTACGTCGAAAAATTTCAAATGATATGTCAAAACGATCGTATCGAAATCTAGATTATGAAAATGTAAAGTTTTGATTTTTATTTCAGAGTGTCGAAATTTTATCACTGCTACAATGTTAAACGAATTTTTGAGTTTTAAGTATAAATGCATGGTTTTAATGCATTAAATAACCTTTTGACTCAAGTATATTTTATTTTGAAAATGAAAATACATTTCTGAAGTTGTATATTATACTATCATTGAATTAAAGTGTATTTTCGTATTTTTCTTAGTTTAAATTATTTGAAAGCTTAGAAAGTGTATTTTTGAAGGGAATGATCTTAGGACTTCAAAAATTCATAACTTTCAAACCATAAGTTCAAAAATTATAAACTTTATATGAAAACGATCGTATTAAAATGTAGTATCTTAATATGTAAAAATAAAATTTTTATTTTAATGTTTACAAAAAAAATACTGTACAGTAGGTAGAAAATCGAATTTTGATAGGTTTAATTAAGAAAAATTATTTTGGGGCATAAAATAATTTAATGGACTATAAAATATTTTTATTGGTATATTTAAATATTTATCTTAGTAATATTTGGCTGCACAGTCCATATTTCAGTATTTTCTTAATTGTTTTCTGATTTATTTGAAATGATAGTTTAAAATGATTGGTTAATAGTGAAGGCACCTCCACAAGGAACCAATGAAAAAATTTCTCTTCTATTTTTACATATATGTGCCATCCAAATATTAGTAGGAGGAGGGAAGAATAGTTCTGAAAATTTGTGAGAATAAACCATGAATTAAAAGGTTTTAGGAATCAACAAAATTTCAATTAATGCAAAGTGTGTTCCAATGTGCATGAATTAATTTTGCTGACTCATGGTGAGTAAGGGGGGCCGAATTTCACCTCTGAAAATTGAGGAGAAATTCATCTTCAACACCTATAAATAGATAGCCTTAGTTCCCACATTTTTCACACACAATCTTTGATAGTTTTACAAGAGAAAAAAAATAAAATTCTAAGAAAGAATAGAGGGAGAGAGGGACGAATTGGCTAGGAAGGAGGGAGGAATTGCTTTGTCAACTTGAGGTTTTCTTAAGCTTAAGGAGTAGAGGTAACCCAAAATCACTTATTTATTTAATCTCTTTTAAAGTTGTTTTGTTGTTATTATTGAATAAAAACTTCTAACTTCTTCTATAGTCAAGTTCTAAATTTTCCTTTTCATTTCAAAGTCATTGTTGAATATGTGATATTTTTTTTGAGTCATATGAATTAAGGATGAGAAAAGGGACACAAAAAGGGTGTTTAAAGGGATTTATCTCCCCTTTTCTTTAATTCTTAAGATGGCTAAAAGTTTTGATGAGTTTGAATAATTTAATTTTGGGTTTATTTTATTTCTAAGACTATATGAATTATAAAGAATTTTGTATAAACAAATAATTTTTTATTCTTTGTCTTTTAATTGTTTTTGCTTCTTTGTATTAAGGAATAATAATCAATAAGTAAATAACAATGGAAAAAAATTAATTTCTGGTATACATATATATATATAGGACGTGTTATATATTAGAGGAATTGAGGATTGATTTGTGTATTTTTGATATATGAATTGTATTGTTGTTTAATAAAATAAAAGGGAATGGAAATAAATAAAAGAATTAAAATGGATTTTGATTTTATTTTTCTTTTATTCTGGACCGTGTGAATATATATATATATATATTTATATTGTATGGTTGTTATTTCATGTGTATTTGAGTTATAGTTTAGTCTCTAAAAAGAATGAGAACAAATAAGTATTTTCCTTAAAGTAGAAATGAAATGAAAATGATTTAAAGGAACTAAAAATGATTTTTGGAAATAAAAAAATTCTGGAAATTTGTAATGTTCTTAAAGTGTATGGAATGGTAATTTATGGAAATTTTATGTAATTGTTATTGTTTGATTGTATCTGATTTTCTTTTGTTTGGATTTAAGTTAACTAAAAACAATGAATTAGGATGATAAATAAAAATAAATTTTCTGGAAAAAAAATAATAATAATTAGGCCGTGAGGCCTATGGTCCTTTTTAGAATGATTTTTGTAATTTGTTTGTTGTTTGGTGTGTAATTAAATTGTAGTTTATTGTTTAAAAGGAATAGAAACAAATGGTAGATGTTATAATCTTATAAGTGTATGTATGTTTAAGTGATTGTATGAGTATGTGATTAATGTGTTTGTAAATATTAGTTGCTGGAAAAATTGTGAATTATTCCTTAAAGAAATCTACTTTATACTTTGTTAATGATTTATAACTTTTGTTTTTAGTATATAAAGTAATGTAATTATATTATATAGATGTTCTAAGAGATTAAAATGTTTTTCCTAATTTTCTAGTACTGGTCGAAATTTAGAGGAAGAAATAAAGTTAATTGAATTTTTCTAATTGATTTGATAATTGCTTTAGTTTGTCTATGGAATGAATTACATGTTTTATGGAAAAGGTTTATTTCTGAAAATTTAGTTTTGATTTTTGGAAATTTAGTTTTTATTCTGGGAAATTAATTTGTTAAGATCCCAAATGATTATTTTTAAAGGTGTTAGTGATACTTTGTTTGTATGTGCAAATATAATGTAGAAACAAATAGAAATGAGTATTTTTGATTGATTAAAGTAATTTAAATAAAAATATGAAGTTGCTGTCCAGAATCTAGAATGAATGAAAAAGTAATGTTTTATTAGAAATAAGAGTATTTTAAAGTCTTTGGCATAAGTAGGAATTGTGTATAATTGTTTTGGATTGTTTTACTTGAACTTCTTGAATTAATGCAACTTTTTCAGTGGCTGTACAGCAGATGCAATTATTTTATTTAGTTTAATTTTAGTCATTTTATTATAGTAGAAGTTGCAATAAGAATTTAGGAAGAAACGGCATATGTTTTCGATGTTCTGTTTAAGAGAAAATGAATTTTTAAGTTTATGTATGCATGTTGTCCAAAAATGTGAAATGTGCAGTATTCATCTTGTGATTTGTTCTTTAATGATTAGATATGTGAAATTCATGTTAATCTTGAAGTATAAGAATTTAGAATTAAAAGTGAATTTTTTAAAAGTAATTTTATAATAATTATAAGTAAGGTTGTATATGTGTTTGAATGAAATGTTGTTTATGCTTGTATAAAATGATTGAAAGATGTTCTTGAAAAAGGAATATTAATTTGATATTTAATTTTAAAGTTTTGAAATGATTTATTACATGATTTCCAAAATTTCAAAGGCTTTGAGAAATTAATGTTTTTCAAAGGTTATATTTGGTTAATTACTTTTAAGTTAGTGTGAATATTTATAAAGGTTATTTTGTGAAAATGATTGGTTTAAAAGGTTTGCAATTGGGAACGAGTAGCGAGACTGAAAATCAAGCCCACGTTAGTTCTTCACATCAAGGTGAGAGAGTAGCAACCTTTAGACACAATGGCATCATGGTAATCGTTAGAACGATTTCGACCATCTCAAAAGTCGGAATCCGGGTTACAAGTCAATATATGAGACGACAATTGAGTGTAGGATGTGTTTAGTCGTCTTTCGTTGAGACAGTGACTCTATTTTATTATCTAATATATTTGTGATTATATTATATTATGCTTGCATGAGTATATGAGAAATGTTGTTAAATGATTTGGAGAATGTTGAAGGTTATGTTGTAAATATTCTAAAAGAAATGTATGGTTTGGAAATGTTGGAGTTAATGAGAATTGATAGTTATGGGAAAATGAATGAACCCTTTGAGCAAGTTGTAATACGCTTGAAAGAAACACGAAATGATTAAGTTTTGATGATATGCGAAAATGATGTTTATGTACAGTGATGGTGCATCATGGCACAATAACTTGTAATTATTTCCCCTTTGAGTGACTAATCACGTGAATGAGTGTGTCGTGATTACGTCATGTGGATTCCACTGTACGATGATGAAGTTTTGCTGTGGTCCCTTAGAGGTCGAGGCCCGTTAGAAGCGCGGCTTAGAATGGGTCGACCAAACTTAGGATTAATAAAAGACTTTAAAAGATTAAAATGACTTAAAAGACTTTAGGACCCAATCCTTTCTAACTATGTTGAGAGTGAAGTAGTGGAGAGGAAAGATACCGTATACTTGGAGGTCGGGCATTCCGCCAAGTGGTGATTGCGATAGGGGAGGGCAATGATGGTGATTCGTCAAGAAGCCTAAGAGCACTACCCTAGGTGGAACGATGCTACAGTGATCAAGGGCACCTGCTGGTCGTTGGTCGTGGCGAGGACTACAACGCGAACTAGGGATAGAGTTGTTGCCCCCTTGAGCAAATCATGGATGGTGTAGAGGGAATCCGAATGGGACTAGAAGCCATCGATTATTTTTGATGAACTTATGAATTGATGATTGATTTTATTTTTGCTGGCCAACTGGCGTGGTTTCAGCTGGTGCGTACCCTTTGGCTTCGATGTCAGCATGGTTAGGACTCCTGTGCATCCCATCTGCTTTCCGAACTAGGACGAGGTTGGATATTGAAGGAGGAGATGTAGCGAGTGTGCTAATTTACCTTTAACCGATAGTTTCCATCCCTAATGTTTCAATGATGATAGACTTATGGAAGTTGTAGATGGAATTCTTGAGTAATGATAAGTATGATAAAGATATAAGACTCAATGATAATAATGATGTGATAAGGATATTATGTTTGTGTTAGTTCTAATGTGACCCCTGGATTAAGCCCATGTCGTCGACACTTTGCCCGTCTGGTAGCTAACTCTCTATATTCTTTTGTATGTTCTTGTCTCTGTTTATGATAAATATATTAGATGGCGGACCGGGTAATTCAAGTGGAAATGTCTCCTTTGGTGGGGGGACATTGGCTTAGAACCGCACATGGATGGATCTGGGAGGGACCAACAGGACTCACCATTACCGATCGAGATCATACACTAAGAGGAGTAGCCACCGATCGTGAGGAAGTGCGATCTCAGGGATCTTATGCCAGATGGACCTCGAGCTTTCCATAATGCCCCGCCTGCTGATCAGAACATCGATGAGGAAGAGGACCTAGAGGAGGAAGAGGATCCAGAGGAGGAAGAAGACCCAGAGGAAGACCCGGACGAGAATGTGCATGATGACGATTAGTTTATTCTTTAGTAATATTGATCTCTATTTGTTTGGTAGTCTTGGATAACGGACCCTTTGTTTATCATTATGTCACCCTATGGAAGTTTTATCTTTGTTATTTGGTAATTTCGGATAATGGTTGTTAAGCCTAAACAATTTCTATAACGTTTATTTTGGAATCAATCTAAGGATAATTTTATTCCGCATTTTTAAATATTGAGTTTTGGAATGGAAGGTATAGTGGCACTTCACTTTGGAAAATAGAATAGAGTTGAAGGACTAAGGAAAATATTTTTATGAATCAAGTTACCAATAGAAGTTAAGTTGAGAAAACCTTTTAAAAAAAAAACTAAGTTGAAAAATATTTTGGAAACTAATTTTATATGCAAACTCACCTTTTAATGATATCATGTAAATGTTTTATAAAAAAAAATGGCGCAAATTTTTAGTGAAAATTCTATTTCCAAATTGGGGTGTTACATTGCTCATCATCACCACGCTTCCGCTCGCCTCGTCGTGTATTTCTTATCATCATCTCGAGCATCATCTTTTCATCTCCGTTCTTTCTCAAACTCAATTATCAATTCTCTTTCTCAATCCTTCTCATAACTTTCTCTTTAATCTTAACTTATCGCTTATCTTTTACTTAATTATTCTCATGTCTCTTATTCGCATCTCTCTTCTCTTTTCAGTCTGAATTATTACTTTCAACACTTCATTATTATTGTTTCGTGAATCAGACGTAATCAAACATTTTCAAAACAGAATAAAGTACACTCAATAAATAAACATTTAGCATGTAAATAAAACAAGTAAACATTTAGCACACATATCTATATTGCCTAATTCGCAGTATATTCACAATCCATCAATTCGGATTACGAGCAACCACGTTACGGGATCACCGCACTCTCACTCACCTTGATGACAAAACTCTCGAAAGCTTTCCAAGGTTCCCAGTCGCTAGCCTTGTCTCGTTCTCGTTGCGTCCGACACCCGAACATGAAAAAGGTTGGTCTTCTAGTCTCCTAACACTTAGATCTTCAAGGGAAACTTCTAGGTTTGGCTTGGATCTCCTTCCTTCTTCTCCTTTAGCCTCACGGCCATTCTCTCTTCCTTTCTCTCTATTTCTTTTCTCTTTTTCTCTCTAAGAGTTGGATGAGTCTCTTAGAAGTGTGTTTGTGTTGGTGGAAGAAATGAAAATGGGTGGAATGAAAATAAACTAAACCCTTTTGTATTTATAAGCAAATCACAAAATCCCCTCTTTGCCCTTAGGTCTTGGTTTGGTCACACACAATCGGAGGGACGGTTTTGGGCTTCTAAATATATGCATGGGTGGATTTTATCATATGTAAGGGGACAAGATAGCATAGTCTAGGTTCTAGGGGTCACTTTAGGCTTAAGTATTAGTTAGTATTTAGTTAGGGTTTGGTTACTTCACTAACTTAGTTTGGTTTGGTTTGGTTCACTTGGTTCCTACTTTCTTAACCCATAAGCTTCTAGAAAATTAGCCCTAGCTTATACATACATACATATACACACATATATACCCAAACCGTGTCATACACATACACACCTACATGCTTCACATTTTTATTTTCTAATCATATCAATTCACATAATAATACAATTAATTCAAGCAATCACATTCACACAATTATACATCATTAAATCAAACACGTTAAATCAAGCACATAAAAATTCATGCCATGACACAATTTCATTTTCTATAAAACACATCTTACAATTCGTATTTTCATATCTCTGAAAATAAATTTTTATAAAACAACCCAGAAAAATCTGAAAATTACATTTTCAAAATCTACGTTTCAAGACGATCGTTTTGATATAAAGATCATAAAAATCCGGGTTACGGTTAAAAAATTACGAATTTTCCAAGTTAACAATTTAAAAACTTCATTTCAAATAAAAATCACCTTTTAATAAAATCACAATTCATTTCTTTTAAATCAAATCAACAAAATCCTTCACTTTATATTTATGAAAAGAATTTGTTTATAAAAATCCTTGAAAATCAACACTTTATTTCTTATTCACGTAAAATACTTTTCTGAAAATCTCTTATAAAATAGAATCTCAGAGTTCATTTTGTCGAAAATCGTTTACGCACGTATGGGAAAAATGCGGGGTGTTACATTCTCCCCAACTTGAAGATTTCTCGTCCTCGAGAAATACCGTGTAGAGTCTGTCTGATCTGCGAACGCGTAACTCCTTGAAGAAATTCTTTTCCTTGTAATTGCAGCAATCGTCGCATCTTCGAACACGTACCATCTATTTATCGTTCTTAAGAGCAAATCGATCGGATTACTTACAAAAGTAATCTCTCGAAGGACTTTCAACAACAGTAGGGTGGGGTATAAACAATACGGTTTCACTGACAATAAAGGACTGAGGGATTCAAAGGCACCAAGACAGTATTCGAAGATAACAAGGTTACATTCGTTTGGGGTCAAGACACCACTACACTTAAGGTTACATTCTTCTCATCGGTTCAAGCCTAAACAATCTATTCCTCAAAAATCACATCTCCTTTCACTCCCCAACTTGAAGGACTCATACCTCTACACACCACATTCATGATTGACAACTTAACCTCTAAATACTCATATCCTTCACCACTTTTTGATCAATCTTAAAAAATTCTCCATCACTTAGCTCCAATCTATCCTCTTATTACCTTACTTCCCACTTATAATGGTCCTAAGCAAACTCCTATGGTTACTATTATATCTTCCATTTACTCTAATCCACCACTAATCCTCAAGAAATATGTACGATCTCACTTCCTTATCCTAAACTCTTAATCATATTACTTAGACATTCTAAACCTTTTTCCACTTTCCACAACTTCCTTCACATTCTAATCTATCATAATTCCTCGACTTAGAGACCTATTGTCTTTAACCACATCAAATCCTAGCATTTTACCTATCCTTGGGTCAATACTTAGGGATTCTATCCACAAATTCCACCATCTTATCACTTCGACTTTACCATATCATCACTTATTCACCTCTATCTATCCATTTTCCAACTCCATTCAAGACACTTATGACTCTAAATTCTAAACATCACCTTAATTTCTTCCTCAGCTTATCACCATCTAAACCATTATTTTGACCAATCCGACATCAAAGCTCTTAGTCTTAACCACTTTACGCAACTCACTACTCATCTAAGACTGAAAAAGGGTACTTCTATTTTCTCCATGACTCATACTTCCCTCGTCCATACTCACTAGTCCTTATTCTCCTTGATCCTTACAACTCTTGCCTAATCATCACCTCACAACTAACTCTCTATTCTAGAACTATCTACTTGACCGATATAAGGTGTCAGGGTTCAAAATTCTCACCAGGACTTTAGAAGAGAATAAATGTCTGGTCAAGGATCAAAAGAAGAAAGCTTTGGGTCCCTCAACAATCAAGGCTGTGTAAAGGACACGGTCTAAGGTTTTCAGAAAAGGCTTTCTCAAGCGTTATGCCAAAGCAATTTGGCACGCATAGGGTTTACACAAGAAAAACTTCAACAAGAAAAGAAAGGTTCTAGTCACAAGACAAGGTCATACATCAAAAGCTTGAGGGTCATCACAAACAAAAGGCTCACATCAAAGATGAGTTCAACGAAAGAAGATTCGAATCACTTATCGACACTGATCTCTATTCCTCGTTCCACTGTAGACGATAATCATCGCATTCCAGGAAGACATTCGCGCACACTCAACGTTCCTATTCTCATCTATCGCAATCTTAATACTAACTCACACACAGAGACACACAGCAGAGTATGTAAGTCCATGTATAAGGTTACTTAGATTAACCATTGCTCTGATACCATAACTGTAACACCCCGATTCGGCAACTTGAAAACTTAACTTACTTAAATTAAATATAGTGAAACTTAGGGCCATTTTTTTTTTAAAACAAGTGTTACACAATCATGAGAACATTTAGATTTTCAAAACATAGTTACATTTAAAACTCATGTTCTCACATTGCGTAAAACCTTTCAAGTTCCAAACCGAGATGTCACAAGACACCGCACCTTGAAACTCGTTTTCAAAAACATCATTTAAAACGTAGCCCGTTTACTTGTTTCAAAACATTAATGTTAAATGAAACTTTTGCCGGGGTACAGTATGATAGAGCTAGGCAACTAAGTACTTACAATGGAGTACAATGCTCTGAGGAGAATTACCTATCCTCTAGTCATACTCTCTAAGACTTGTCGTCTAACTCCGGATATTGGCAGCCCAAGCTCTCCAATTGCAAGTAGAGTCGTCCTCATCTGCTGCCTCAGTGATCTTCTCCAGATACCATCCTCGGGAACAAACTTCTATGCTCCTCCTTACAGGGGTACGAATGGATCGCTACACGCTACGCCATCTACCAGTTGCAATATCGGCGATTGTCGATACGACAACATGGTAGGAGAGAGTCAGTGTTCCAAACACTAACGGGTTGACCTTGCGGTCTCAGGGTAATTTCAATATGAAGATAAACAGATAACAGAACAACATAACTAAGACGACATAACATATACGTTTATCATAATGTAATCACATCATCATCAACAATTATATAAACATGTTATACAAGTAGCATATATGAATCACATATAACAAAACATATCATAATATTCTAAACACATCAATATCATCATTTATAACCAAACAATTCATTACGCTTACATCACAAATTCTCTTAAGCTTCCAGAAATGCTTTTCTTCTTGAACCTTTCATTACAGGACGTTCACAAATCTTTTCCATTCTTTCTTAATCGTTGCCTCAAGATTTACTACGCCACGAATTATTTCTCGTGCTTGTCTTATAATTCTTATTCAATACTTGATATCTTTATTGTACTTTTCTTTGATACATCTTAGTTTTTAAGTTTTATCGTTCCGGTTCACTCAATGATGGGGGAACATCATCATTGAGGAAGTCACACACGTCTACATCTCCTCGGTCATCCACCCAACCTAGTCGGAAGAAAACAGGAGTACGGGACCTTTACCACGCGGGCACGACAGCTGTCTCACAAACAATTGGTCCCAGACCAGGAGGACTACAACCTCAAATCAATTCAATTCAATTCAATTCATATCATATCATATCATATAATCAACGCACGCTCATAGCGGAAATCTCAAATGCCCCGTTCCAGTCCCTCTCACTGTTCCTGAAAAGCCATAGGGGTGACAGCACTATTCCGGTTCCGGGTGCAGAACTTACCACGGCATTAGGACCCAGTCCCCACCACGTCTGGCTACCACATATGGAATTCGTTCCGCCCAGAATAGTACTCAAGGCAACGTGACGTTTTACCGCCCGAGCCTACCCTATTGCATTCACAACCCGAATATCCCTGATATCCGAGGTACCTTCCTCTCCACTACTTCGATACGACACTCATGCCTCACCGCGTTTGTAAATGTCTTTTAAAGTCTTTTAAAGGTTTAACATTTTAATTAGTGGCTTAATCCTACTAGTCGGTTCATCCTTGGTACATCCCTTCAATGAAACCCGACCACTAATCGCAATCCGTTCCCCAAAATTCTTAACGGCAATCTTGCCTCAAATCACTTTCTCATGTGTCTTAGCATTATTCGCATCAGCTCATGCTCAACAGCACCTTCTTTAGCATCATGGCTCAGCAGCATCACCATCAGCATCATTCTCCTCAGTGGTTGTTCAGCAGCACCATCAGCGTCATTCTTCTCAAGTTGTCATTCAGCAACATCAGCATTGTTCTCCTCAGTT
Organism: Crotalaria pallida; assembly: GCA_037953625.1. NCBI lineage: Eukaryota > Viridiplantae > Streptophyta > Magnoliopsida > Fabales > Fabaceae > Crotalaria > Crotalaria pallida. Next base: position 91,362,573 of record CM075654.1, read on the forward strand.
GTTGCTCCATAGCACCATCAGCATTGCTCATCATCACTACGCTTCCGCTCGCCTCGTCGTGTATTTCTTATCATCGTCTCGAGCATCATCTTTTCATCTCCGTTCTTTCTCAAACTCAATTATCAATTCTCTTTCTCAATCCTTCTCATAACTTTCTCTTTAATCTTAACTTATCGCTTATCTTTTACTTAATTATTCTCATGTCTCTTATTCGCATCTCTCTTCTCTTTTCAGTCTGAATTATTACTTTCAACACTTCATTATTATTGTTTCGTGAATCAGACGTAATCAAACATTTTCAAAACAGAATAAAGTACACTCAATAAATAAACATTTAGCATGTAAATAAAACAAGTAAACATTTAGCACACATATCTATATTGCCTAATTCGCAGTATATTCACAATCCATCAATTCGGATTGCGAGCAACCACGTTACGGGATCACCGCACTCTCACTCACCTTGATGACAAAACTCTCGAAAGCTTTCCAAGGTTCCCAGTCGCTAGCCTTGTCTCGTTCTCGTCGCGTCCGACACCCGAACATGAAAAAGGTTGGTCTTCTAGTCTCCTAACACTTAGATCTTCCACTACAAGAAATTCATTGATTACCGAGGGCCAAATCCCTCGGTAATAAACCAAAATCCCTTGGTAATAACGAGTTACCAAGGGCCAACCGACGGCCTCGATTCTCTCGGTAAAAGTGGCGTTGGTAACATTTACCGAGGGCCTTACCGAGGGCTGGTTCCTCGGAAACAATTTTCTTTTAGCGAGGGCAATACTAAGGGCTAGACCCTCGGTAATTTACCAAGGGCTTCACAGAGGGCAATGTCCTCGGAAAAGTTTTTCATTTAGCGAGGGGCTTGGCCCTCGGTAATTCAAATTTTTACCGAGAGGTATAGCCCTCGGTAACTAAAACGGAAATTGCATTTGATACCGAAGGATGTTGCCCTTGTGACACCCTCCCAAATTACCCAAATATAATATAGTAATTATAGTTTCATCTTGGATAATATATGGACTTGTGAGTGTTAAGAAAATATGGAAAATAAAATTTTCTTTTTAAGCGGGTGCACAAATCGTCATTTGGAATTCTTGGAGAATAAACTTTAAACCATTTCAAAACATTTGTATCGAGTTCGGCGATCTCTAAAACCTTTTCACAAATAGGGTAACATTCGCTCTTTTGATATGTATTCGTATCATACAAGTCATTAAAGTTACCCTTGCTTTGTTTGATAAATCTGATACCATCAAATAATGTTTATAGCCGAGCTCTTAAAGGGATTAAATCAGAGTAAGCGGAAATTATCAGACTATGCAGTCACTAGTAATATAAACATAGGTTTTATATATCGTTAAAGTCATAGATACATAGTCTCATCATCATGTCTCCAAGATCTCAAAATACAAGTCCATAATCAGATCTACATAGTGATATGACCAAAGCCCTAGAGTACCCCAAAAGTATATCTACAATATATGTACATAATCAAAACATAAACTCCAAGGGTGGTCACGTAGATCTGGCCTCATCAGACGCAGTAGTAGTGATAGCAGCAGTCTCAAAGAAACATAAGTAGTAAGGTAGTAGCATCATCATCAACACAGCAGCAGCAGCAAGTCTCCTCCACAGCCTCCACACATCGGATCCACCGATTCACATCATACACCATATGCATATACCTAGGGATCATCGTCCCTCCAATCACTCCCAGTAGAATGCACGACCGGCTCGCTCCCACTCTCGTCCTCCACCGGATCCTCCTCGATCTCATCCGAGGGAGAGTGTACCCTGCCACTGGGTACCGGGTCAGGTGATGGTGAAATCCTGATTGGGCTCCTCGGATCAGAAGGGGGAGTCTCCTCGCAGACGACTCTCGAAGTAAAAGGGTGAGAGCGGGTAGGTCGAAAACGAAAACTATGGTAAGAGCGAGCTGGTCGCGTGGGAGGTGGTCCATGATAAGTGTAAAACGGGGGTACATGCATAGTGTATATGATGGGAATCCTAAATCTACGAGGACGGAATCGTATCAGCGAGTTCGGGTGGTAGAAGGTAATCTCTACCTCTCCCTCAAACATCGCGCGATGGTCCTCATAGATCCATGTGCCACTAGGAAGTGGCCGGATCTCGATGCAAGCAATGTAACGAGACATCACCTACAAGGGCATAGGGGTAAGCAATTCTATACACATAACCAATAGAGAATAAATTGTGCAATATAAATATGTAAACATGCACTAAATAACAACAATCACATATAACACTTAGCAGCTAGTGAATGCACATAGGATGCTCACACTTATTTCATTTATCCTTATTAATTTAAATGAGTGGCATGATGCATGACTTTAGCTCTCAAACCTTTCTCCATCATACTATGTCACTCTCTGACGTCCATCCCTGACAACCCAGCACTCAACAGTGCGTTGTATTCCTAGGTATACAACAATTCGTACATTCACCTAGAATGTACACGACAAGCTTGGTATCCATGCCACCCGAGCATATCCCGTCATCCAAACGGACCGTCATCCAAACGGTATAACCATATCGGCATTCCCTCAGCCGACCACGTCAACGACGTGTCATCAACCAAGCGTATTGGCACTCCCAGAGGCCCTCCACATGTTTACCAAAAACATGATATACGTCCTACCAACCAAACACCAGAATGAATGCATTACCTTACTTAAAAGAGATTGATTGATGTTTTATCCTTTTATTAATACATTACGTGCCTCCCGAGCAACGTATCATTATTCAAATGAAAACATCATAACGTCAATCAATTTCCTCTAAGTCCAGGATCACTTGGTTTATTGTCCTCTAAGAGTTACAAAATGACTTAGAATTGAAAATGGTATTTTTAAGTATCTGACTAAAAATACTCGAGTTTTTCCCAAAATACTCGAGTAGTTAATCATTTTCCAGATTCTACTCGAGTTGTCCATAATTATACTCGAGTTGTTCATGTCTTTTCAGAGATTTAGGGTTTCAGGTCTTCATAATGTACTCGAGTAATTCATGAGATACTCGAGTATTCCGTTTCCCAGAATACTCGAGTAGTTCATACATAACTCGAGTGTTCCATCTGATTCCCAAGTTGGTGCGCCAATTTTCACTCTGGTGCACCACGAAATACTCGAGTTTTAAGACAAATACTCGAGTATCTGCAGACTGAACAGAGTGAAACTTGGTTTTTACATACCATTTCAATTTCTAAACATTTTTAACCCAAAACAGTGATCACAATAGTTCATATACCGCATATTGAACATGTTAACATACTCATTTCATATCAAATAACAAATTTGACAGAGATTCAATCCATTATGCATTAAATATACAATTTAGCAACTCAACACTTCAAATTGCAAAATAAGCACAATATGTAACACCCTAAGTTTTATTATACGATTAAACAAAGATTTTATGAGTTTTCTTTGCTTAATTAATTTCTAACTCCATTATCAGAGTGGGGAAGCCTAAATTCATTATTAAAATAGTGGTCTAGAATTTTTCTTTTCCTAACTTTTACAAACAAAAGTACCAATTATGCATGAAAATCACATATTATGCAGCTTAAAGTACCAATTTCAATTCTACTCATTTTTTGGCATAATTTCAGCATTGATTAAGCTCATATGCAACCAAATAAACTTGCCTTAGCATGTAGCATGCCTCAGATTGGCCTCCAAGCCATATTCCTATTTCAATCTATGCCCTTAGAGTCTCATGGTGACTCATCCTACTTTCTAATGCAATTTAATCTTATTCTAGCATATGGTAAGCTTCCCCCATACCTTAGGGTCGTTCTTGAACAAAAACTTCGCAGAGAACAGCAACCAAATGCTCTAACCACTTCCCACCCGAACTTGCTTAACAGTTTCAGCAGGGGTTCAAAACCACATTATTTGGCATTCCAATCATGCATAAAAATTGGGGAAATTGGTTAGACTATGTTCTCTATATCATGAACTTTGAAAACCAATAAATTTCAGACCAAGAGAAGGCTTGAGCTTACCACAATCGAAGCTCAAAGTCGGCTCTCTGAATCTGAAAATTTAGTTTGGCAGATTTCAACACCTAACTTCGCAGGCCCATAACTTTTTGACCAGGGACTCAAATCTAACAAACTTGGTATCAAATCGAAGCTCGTTGAAAGCGCTTTCCAATGGTATAACAGGCGTGAGGTAACTCTCAAGGAGGAGAGAGAATCGAAGACAAGAAGGTGACGGGTCTGAACAGAGTTCTGTTTTTGGCAGATTTGAAGCTCTAACTTGCAGAGCTCATTACTCTCACCAAACTCAAGCTTAGCTCCCAATTTTTGGTTCTTTTCAAAGCTCTGGATGTGAGCTTCGAAACGGTGTATGATTTGTAACTCAATTCTACTCAAGGAAGGAGAATTGAACGATCGAATTCAGGAACCCTAACATGTGAAATTCTTCACGAAATTGGCAAAATGAGTTGGTTGATTCATCAACCATGGCTTAAATAGCCCTCCACCAAGCTCATGCAGCTCGACACGAAGGCCTTAGACGTGTTGAAGGACTGATTTCGTGTCAAACGGCGGTGACTCGGTGGTGGTGACTCACCAAACGCACTAACTCGAGCAACACTGACCAGAATACTCGAGTATTTTCAAAAATACTCGAGTATTTTGACCAGTTTTCACTAAAAACTTTGTTTAATTAATTTTAACTCCAAGAGACCTTCCATTATTGTTTTTAGGTCCTTCCCAAGGACTTAATCGTAAAATTTAATATTTTATGGAAAAACCACATCATAAAATATTTTCTCATAATATATATAGATATACATATAATGCAAACCAAAAATCAAATACGGAATTATTATTTATTTATAAAATCAATATACTAACATATTTATTCGGAAGATGAAATTAGGGGTGTTACACTACTCCCCCACTTAAAAGGAATTTCGTCCCCGAAATTCATTCTTTTAAAATTCCACATTTTCATAACAAATTGTTTTGAGGTTATTATTTTTCAAAACATAATTAGGGAGAACTCTCCCCCACTTAAAAGGAATTTTCTTATATACATATTTTCCTTTTAAACTCTCTGTCCCCAAAATGTCACATAAAAATTTTTCAAATGAAACTTTCTCGGATAAACTTTTGCGTTTCCGACACACACCAAAATCCTTCAAAAAGGTTTGCCTTATGCTTCCTTGAAATTATTTCACAATGAAACCCTTTTTATTAAAACTTTTCCATGCCCCAAGCACATATTGAAACATTTGCAACGAACCTTTCAAAGAAAACTTTCTCTGCTGCGCACTCTGATCACTCGAGCACGAGTAAGGAATTAATTATATGACTTTATTCCTTAACAGTATAAATATCAGGGTGATCAGTCCTAACATTTAAACTATTAGCAATAAAATCATCCCTTTCAGATATAATCTTTCTCAAGAAAGACTATACGATTTACCTTTAAGTTAGATGAACCCAAGATAAGGAACATTATCGTCGCCATCACACCTAGTCAGATTGTCAAGTTCTAGAGACATTTCCGTTGGGGAGACAAATGCTCGTCCTATCCCGGTGGTTGTTAATCTCTCTAGTCTTAACTGATCTTTCCGTTTCTGTGGCGCCCAAAGACATTTATCACATCCAACTGTGATAAGGGTTTTGATCACAGAAACTCAAGTTAAAGACCTGCTCAGATTTTCAGATCACAGAATGATTTAATTAACGCAATCGAAATCATTTATTACGTTAATTCCGATCAGAGGAAGGATAAACTCAGATTACCTATATCCGAATCTAACTCGCATCCTAGCAGGATGAAAAACTATTCCACTCTTGATTTGCTGGTTGCCCATTCCCTTCTTGCATTTCTTCTTCAATCTTTTGAACTTGGTAATGTTTTCCCCCGAGATTCATATTACCCTACCTTATTTACAATAATTCAATCTCCTTTCTCTAATTTTTCAAAGATTTCATCCTTGAATAATTCTCAAGTGACATGTCATTCCTTTGCTTCCAATGTCAGATTTACATAGTCCCACTATGTTTTAGCTTCACCATTTAGCATATTAGTGTATAACCTTTACTCGTCCATTTAGCTTAATTCCATAATTAACCTTCAATTTCCAAATCGTTCGTACTCCAAATTCTTGTCCCTAAAACGTCCCCTATGGAACCTAGGTTTCTTCCCTTTCGAAATCAATCTCTTATTTGTCCTTAGCTCTTCAGTTCTTTGTTGCAATTCACGAATTCGAATTAGGAATTCTATTGTGATTTGCAACCTTCCCTTCTTACTTCTCGTCGGTCTACTTGTATCATCAAACTCGTATCTATTCGACTTCTTAAAACCACTTTCTTAATCCCCGTAGAGCTCACATAAATTGCCTTTCGGCCCATTGTAATTGCTTTCATCTTCTACTTCGTCACGACGACGACAGAGTTTCCAATCACGAGCCTTTAAAATTCTGTCCGTCGGCGTTGTCCCTTGTTCAAATCCTTCTGATTGAACAATTACTTCGACTCTCCATGGTCATTAACACTTAAAGCATAGTGACACGGGAAAAAGGCCTCAAGCCCTCAGAGCAACCATGATCGTTACAAAGCTCAAGTCATGCGTCGAGGGAATCACCTTGTGTATTCCATCACCTTGATGCATACACATCTACCCTCCTTTCTTAAAACTACCGCTCTCCAAGTCCTGGCCTCGACACATGAAAATGCACTTCAATACTTTTGCACGAATCGAGTAGGAGTAACACAGGAGGGAATGTTAACCTTCTCTTCAATGACTGAAAATTCTTGTTGTTCTTCTTATTCCATATAAAAGGCCATTCCTTCCGGGTTACCTTGGTTAAAAATATTTGACTTTAGAAAGTCCACTTAAACACCCCCAATAGAATTCAATCAATCCCTTCCCAAAATCACATCCAAGCGTGATAAGGGATAATAGATCAAATCTAACTTAGTGTCGCGATCAATTATCTCGACACTATAATCTAAGCAGATTTTAGAAACAAATTTGGGTAATTTCATATGTAACACCCCAAAATTTTTAATCCCCGATTAATGAAATGTTAATTATAATTTAATTATAATTAATAGTTTCTATATTAATCCTTGATTAAAATATGTGTTCATGTGACTAGTTGATGTGTGGTAATTATTTAATAAATAATTTAAATGCATAAAATAAGAGTTTTGCATATTAGTCCTTGGGTTGGGACCTAGAGGCAATTATAGGAAAGATTTTGGAGGGAAGGTAAATAAAATAATTATTTTTCAAAAACTGGGTAAAACACTCGAGTATTTTCTGGAATACTTGAGTATTCTGGGTCAAACTGCACGAGTTAGTGCGTTTGGGGAGTCACAGCCAACGATTTCCCTCCGTTGACACGAATACTCCGCCATCAACAGCTCAATGCCTTCGTGTCGACGTGCATGAGCTTCCTCTAGCTCTATTTAAACTCATCAACGATCCTTGGTGAAGAATTTTTGCTCATCCTTGTTGTTGTTGTTGAAGTTAGGGTTCCGGATTTTCTCTCTTCGATTCTCCTTCTCCGTGTCGATTTGAAACACAAACCAAACACGAATACAAAGCTCACATCTTGAGCTTTGTATAGAGAGTAATATTGTGAGGATTGAGTGTGCGTGCTGGGAGAATTGAAGATTTTAAGTAGAAGCTGTTTCTGTTGAACCTTGGTCTGGAGCTTACTTTGATCACTGATTCTGGTAAGCTCACGAATTCTTGAGTCTCAAACTTGGTTCCTTTAGTTAGAATATGTTGTATAGAGTCTAGAAATCTAATTTTCCCCAATTCTTATCTCTGTTTCATGGGTGAACCAATTCGGTTTTGGTGGTGCACTCAAAACTGTCATGCATGTGAAGCTCAAAGTGATTTCTGGGGTTGGAGCACTTTTCTTGGATCTCTTTCTGTTGATTCACGTCTGAGAGGTAAGGGGAAGTAATTATATTCACTAGATAGAGTTTAAATTCCATTAATTGTGTTAGAGAGCCACCAAGAGGCTCTAAGGGCTTAGATTGAATAGGAACTTTGGTTTGGAGACCAATCCATGCTCTAAATCTGTGATGAGCAAGTTTGATATCATGTATGTGAACTAAAATGCACTTGGTTTTATGTGTATTGTGCTTTTTATGAGAATTGACATGTTAAGTTGTGAAAATGTGTTTTAATGCATGATTATTGATTTCTCCGTCAAATCTGTGTTTTGACTTGTAATGAGTGTTGTAACATGTCTAAATAATGTTATGTGAACTCTGTGGATCCCTGGAATGGATTAAATTTGAGTAGAAATGAAAATGTCATGCCAAAACCAGTTTTCAGTGCTGTCTGCTGCGAAACACTCGAGTAAAAGGCAGAGTACTCGAGTAAATCGTGTTCAAAACCATGTAAATTAAGGAAGAACACTCGAGTAGTCTGTCTGGTACTCGAGTATCGAGCATGACCTGAGGACCATTATAGACCAAACACTCGAGTCAGTCAAGGTCACTCGAGTATTCTGGAAATGTTCAAGAACACTCGAGTAACCCATGAACTACTCGAGTAAATTGTTGAATTGAAAACCCAAATCCTCAGAAAGTCATGAACACTCGAGTAGTCTTAAGAACACTCGAGTAATCTGGAAAAGTTGAGTAACACTCGAGTGTCCTGAAGTTTACTCGAGTAAATTGTTCAGAACCTGAAAACACCATTTTCAATTCTAAGTCAAATAATTAATAAATTATTGAGAATAGTCTAAGGGATTAAGACTTAAAGAAATTGATTAATACAAATAAATCGTTTGATGACGGTCCTTTTGATAAAGAAATAAGCCTAGGTGGCCTGCAAAGTATTAATCAACTTCCCTTAAGTCTAAAGGATAAAATGCATTCATTCTGGAGTTCGGATGGTAGGACGTATTCATGTTTTGATAAACATGTGGAGGGCCTCTGGGAGTGCCAATACGCTTGCTTGATGACACGTTGTTGACGTGGTCGGCTTAGTGGATGCCGATATGGATATATGGTTTGGATGACGATCCGTTTGGATGACGAGATATGCTCGGGTGGCATGGATACCAAGCTTGTCGTGTACATTCTAGGTGAATGTACGAATGGTTGTATACCTAGGAATACAACGCACTGTTGAGTGCTGGGTTGTCAGGGATGGACGTCAGAGAGTGACATAGTATTATGATGGAGATAGGCTTGAGAGCTAAAGTCATGCATCATGCCATTCATTCAGATAAACTGTTATGACTGAATTAAGTGAGAACATTCTATGTGCATAACCTACTTGCTAAGTGTTAAGTGTGATTGATATTAATTGATGCATGTTACATCTTTATGTTGCATAATTTATTCTCTATTGATTATGTGTATAGAATTGCTTACCCCTATGCCCTTGTAGGTGATGTCTCGCTACATTGCTTGCATCGAGATCCGACCACTTCCTAGTGGCATATGGATCTATGAGGACCATCGCGCGGTGTTCGAGGGGGAGGTAGAGATTACCTTCTACCACCCGAACCCGCTGATGCGATTTCGTCCTCGTAGGTTTAGGATTCCCATCATATACACTATGCATGTACCCCCGTTTTACGCTTACCATGGACCACCTCCCACGCGACCAGCTCGCTCTTACCATAGTTTTCGTTTTCAACCTACCCGCTCTCACCCTTTTACTTCGAGAGTCGTCCGCGAGGAGACTCCCCTATCTGATCCGAGGAGCCCAGTCAGGGTTTCACCATCACCTGACCCGGTACCCAGCGGTAGGGTACACTCTCCCTCGGATGAGATCGAGGAGGATCCGGTGGAGGACGAGAGTGGGAGCGAGCCTGTCGTGCATTCTACTGGGAGTGACTGGAGGGACGACGATCCCTAGGTACATGTATATGGTGTATGGTGTGGATCTGAGGATCCGGTGTGTGGAGGAGATTTGCTGCTGCTGCTGTGATGATGATGCTACTATCTTACTACTACTTTTACTTTTGGGAGACTACTGCTACTACTACTCCATCTGATGCTGCCAGATCTATGTGACTATCCCTAGAGTTATATATTTTGTTGTGTATATATATTGTAGATATACTTTTGGAGCACTCTAGAGCTTGTAGTTACACTGTTATATAGATCTGATGATGGACTTGTATATTTTGAAACTTGGAGACTTTACTCATGGGCTATGTACTTATGATTCTCTATATCTATGAAAACCTATGATTATATTCTATCAGTTGCATAGTCCAGTAATTTCCGCTTACTCTGATTTAATCTGTTTAAGAGCTCGGCTATAAATGGTATCAGTTCTATCGTACAAAGCAAGGGTAGCTTAAGCTACTTGATACAAAGATATTTTCTAAAAGATCGAATGTTACTCTATTTGCGAAAAGGTTTTAGAAATCGCCGAACTCGATACAATGATTTTGAGATAATATAGACTTGTTCTCCAAGACTTTCAAGTGACGATTCGTGCACCCGCTTTAAAAGAAAATTTTATTTACCATATTTTCTTAACACTCACAAGTCCATATATATTATCCAATATAAAAGCTTATTTATTAGTTTATATTTGGGTAATCCGAGAAGGGTGTCACATCATAGGGTTTCTAATTTTAAAACAACTAGATGAATCCGACTTCAACCTATTCACACATTTACAATAAACAAAAGAATGGGTAACTCCCGAATCGAACACAATCATGCAAAGTTGGTTTTGAAATAAATGCTTACCTTGCGCGAGATCAGGTGATTGGTTAACTTCTACTCTATTCAGGGTAAACACTTTTCCTTGAGTCATTGGTTTGCTAGCAAGTCCGATGTGGTTACTTTTCACAGATTTTCTGCAGTAACGTGCAATATGACCCAGCTTCCCACAGTTGAAGCAAGTACTTGTTGCCCAGCAGATTCTTCCATAATGATGATGTTTGCACTTCTCACAGTAAGGGGCATTGCTGCGAGTCTTAAGCCCATTCTCGTCTTCAACTCTACCTTTGCCTCGTTTCTGGTTGAAATATGGATCCGTTTTCCGATGATTAAATCCTTTCTTTCTTTGTGGTCCATAACTCGGCTGGTTACTCTTTGCCTGATCAGTTGCTACTTCAGCCTTCTTGTCATCCTCATACATCCGACACATGTCAACCAACGTAGGAAAACTTTGGATCTTCTGATAACTAAAAACATATTTCAGTTCAGGCCTCATGCCACCTTCAAATTTGATGCATTTGCTTCTCTCATCCGGATTGTTTTGATGGTATGGAGAGTACTTCATCAATTCCTCAAACTTAGCTGCCTTCTCGCCCACACTCATATCTCCTTGTTTTAATTGTAGGAATTCAACTTCCTTCTTCCTTCTCAAGTCCTCAGGGAAATATTTATTGAGAAACGTTTCCATAAACATCTCCCAATTGACGTCCTTTCCCTCATAGTGTAAAAGTTGAACCGTGTGATTCCACCAATTCTCAGCCTCTCCTTCTAACATATAAACTGCATATGCCACCTTTTGAGCTTCCGTGCAGCCTAATGTTCTAAAAATCTTATCCATAGTATGAATCCACTTGTTAGCCTCCTCTGGCTTAAATCCTCCTTCAAACTTAGGTGGATTACAATTTCGAAAATCCGCTAAACTCTTAGCCTCAACATTACCGACATTACATTGATGTGGCAGATTAACTGGTTGTGGTGGTTGCTGATGTTGTTGTTGTTGTTGCCATTGCTACATTGATTCCAACACAGCCGTGATCCTCCCCAGCATCGCATTAGTATGATTTCGGTTTCTTGTCGTCATATCAGACCTTCACTATGGACGTGTGGTCATATATGGTGGACTTAAGAAACACTCATCACACAACTTATACTAAAGCTGTAGCTTCAAACGGTACATCCAACTCGTATCTATTACTTGATCAAAGTAGAATATAAATCTCATCCTGTGGATACTTTGCTTGATGCTGATAACTACCTTTCTAGAACTACTTTAGCCATTACAGGATCTGACTTTTGCTCGAACCCGACACTTCACGAGAGAATATCCGGGAGATTCTTCGTAACCATAATCTCTTTAATTCCCTTCTTCCTTTATCCCACTATGAGAACAACACTCAAACATCTTGGGTTTCGGATTCTCGCCCCTCTATCACAATTAATTATCACTTGATTCTTGGGTATCCAATCCAAGTCCAAGATCACACCTAATTGTGAAAAATGAGTAGACCAAGTTTACTCTAAAGAGATAGCTCAATCATACGAGAGAAACAACTACAAGAAAACATGTAGGAGTTGATCTTGAGGTAGCAGGGTAGATCAAACACAAGAAAACGCAATCGATTCTCGTCCTCACCAAGGGTTAATTAACTTCAGAGTTACAACTCTGTAAAGCAAACCACTAGGGAAAATAACCTCCTAGTACTAACTTCGGGGTTTGTTAGTTTTCATACTAGAAGAAAATACCCTCCCTAGAGGATATTAGCTCGCCTCTAGATCCTTTGGAATCACCCCTTGTTGATTCCTTGATGCCATAATGGATCAGCACTATGAGCTTAAGGTTGGAATTGACCTAAAAGAAGTACATCACTATCATACTCCAACTTAGGCTACTATAAACACTATAGACAGGTACTTGGTCACATACCCAGGGTCAAGGGATAGAACCTTTTACTCCAATTGGAAGTATGTAAGAGCATACTTCACGAGAAACTCTACAATTCTTAAGGACCAGCGTATTGAACCACACACCCAAGGACCAAGAGTCAGGACCATTGCTCTGATACCATAAAATGTAACATCCCTCGTTTCTTAAAAAGAATTTCATAAATTACTGAAACGTGTTGGGAAAGTCTGAGTATGAAAATTTTTCCTTGAACGTGGTACTCAAATTTAAACCATGTATTGGAACTAAATTCGGTAGAAGGAGTAATTATTTGCTGAACATTTTAGAATCCTTTTGAGATAACCTTTGTAGTACAAAATAGCTTTCGAAAATAACTTAGTCATTAGGTCATCCCAGGAAATCAACTTTAATAATACTTCCTTCGTGTCGAACGATAAAATCAGAGTGAGCGGAATATATTAAAATAGTTCATTGACTCATAAAATCAGGTATATAAATTTGATGTGTACCATAATTATATTAAAGTATGAAAACTAGGTTTTCTCTTGGATACATCTCTCAAAATATATACATTGTTTCCATTATCAAAAATAGAGACGTTCCAGAGCTGGTCACTGGTTCTTCATCCATTCGTTCATCTGGTTGAGTCCTCAGAGTTGTACAAAAGAGTCTCTATCCCATGATGACTTGGCACTTTATGAACTTAAGAGTCATCCCATTTCATTTAATCTCTAGGTAGTCTAGGTACCTGGTCAAAACCTATTAAGGGCAGGGGGTAAGCTTATACATTCGCATTATCAAATAAGAATAAAGTCCTAACATCCACAAGTAAGCACCCATTATGATAGCAATGCATAAACATGAACACCCGCCATTTCATTTATTTCTCTTTCCAAATAGGTGGACTGATGCATGCTTCCCATCTCTCGATTCCTGAGATTCTTCAACCAATCACTCAGATGAACGTCCTTCCATAACACCATTGTATTCTCAGAATACAAATAATACGTTATCAAACGTATGGCGTACTTGCTCGGAAGTGATAAAAACGTCACACTATCTGGTGAACGTCACGTCGCCCAAGGACGTAAACCTATCACTTATCAACATACAACGGATGTGATAAAAAACGTCACCACATCTGATGAACGTCACGTCGCCTAAGGACGTAAACCTTATCACTTGTGATACACAACAGAGGTGATAAACAACGTCACCATGTCTGATGAACGTCACGTCGCCAAAACGTAAACCTTGCCACTTGTGTGCAACACACCGTTGAACCATCAAACCAACAGTATACCACATACTGCCCACATTGTCCATCTCAATGTGTCATCGAGCAAGCAGTAACATTTGGCACTCCCAGAGGCCCTCCTCATGTTCCAAGAACATGACACAACGATAACTCACCACCGTTCATTGTGCATGAATGCATGCAAGTATTCCCTTAAGATTATTCATTAATCTCATTATATACACTATGTAATGAATTCATCAATGAGATATATCAATTTCCATGCTTAGGATGATGAGACTTATCAAAGGAAGTATCACATTATTCCCTTAAGGTGTCATTAGGTTTAAATGGAAGTGTTTAGATTAAAAATGGTGTTTTCCCCACATTTTAGTAAAAAGACTCGAGTAGTAGCTTCAATACTCGAGTAGTTCTCCAATTTCATGAAACTGTGTATCAGACTATCCAGAATACTCGAGTATTTCACAAAATACTCGAGTAGTTTACAGATCAGAATACTTGAGTATTTCACAAAATACTAGAGTATTTTTCAGCCCAGAATACTCGAGTGTTTTACCAAATACTCGAGTATTTTTGACAGCAGATGCACTACAACTTGGTTTTAACATACCATTTTCAATTCTAATCAATTCTTACTTAAACCAATGATCAACAGAACTTTGTTTATACATTTAAAACTTGTCTCAACACAGAGATCGCATCAATTCACAGAAAATCATAATCATTCATCAATTATGCATGAAAATCACATATTATGCAGCTTAAAGTACCAATTTCAATTCTACTCATTTTTGGCATAATTTCAGCATTGATTAAGCTCACATGCAACCAAATAAACTTGCCTTAGCATGTAGCATGCCTCAGATTGGCCTCCAAGCCATATTCCTATTTCAATCTATGCCCTTAGAGTCTCATGGTGACTCATCCTACTTTCTAATGAAATTTAATCTTATTCTAGCAAAGGGTAAGCTTCCCCCATACCTTAGGGTCGTTCTTGAACAAAAACTTCGCAGAGAACAGCAACCAAATGCTCTAACCACTTCCCACCCGAACTTGCTTAACAGTTTCAGCAGGGGTTCAAAACCACATTATTTGGCATTCCAATCATGCATAAAAATTGGGGAAATTGGTTAGACTATGTTCTCTATATCATGAACTTTGAAAACCAATAAATTTCAGACCAAGAGAAGGCTTGAGCTTACCACAATCGAAGCTCAAAGTCGGCTCTCTGAATCTGAAAATCTAGTTTGGCAGATTTCAACACCTAACTTCACAGGCCCATAACTTTTTGACCAGGGACTCAAATCTAACAAACTTGGTATCAAATCGAAGCTCGTTGAAAGAGCTTTCCAATGGTATAACAGGCGTGAGGTAACTCTCAAGGAGGAGATAGAATCGAAGACAAGAAGGTGACGGGTCTGAACAGAGTTCTGTTTTTGGCATATTTGAAGCTCTAACTTGCAGAGCTCATTACTCTCACCACACGCAAGCTTAGCTCGCAATTTTTGGTGCTTTTCAAAGCTCTGGATGTGAGCTTCGAAACGGTGTATGATTTGTAACTCAATTCTACTCAAGGAAGGAGAATTGAACGATCGAATTCAGGAACCCTAACATGTGAAATTCTTCACGAAATTGGCAAAATGAGTTGGTTGATTCATCAACCATGGCTTAAATAGCCCTCCACCAAGCTCATGCAGCTCGACACGAAGGCCTTAGACGTGTTGAAGGACTGATTTCGTGTCAAACGGCGGTGACTCGGTGGTGGTGACTCACCAAACGCACTAACTCGAGCAACACTGACCAGAATACTCGAGTATTTTCAAAAATACTCGAGTATTTTGACCAGTTTTTACTAAAAACTTTGTTTAATTAATTTTAACTCCAAGAGACCTTCCATTATTGTTTTTAGGTCCTTCCCAAGGACTTAATCGTAAAATTTAATATTTTATGGAAAAACCACATCATAAAATATTTTCTCATAATATATATAGATATACATATAATGCAAACCAAAAATCAAATACGGAATTATTATTTATTTATAAAATCAATATACTAACATATTTATTCGGAAGATGAAATTAGGGGTGTTACACAAAACACTTCACCCAATCCTACCGCAAAGTAGTGACTCCAATAGAAAATACAAACCAACCAACTTAAAACAACACCTTGAACACTCTATTAGCAGACCATCACACAAAAGACTAATTAACCTGCTACCATTTTAATCTACAGAACTAAATAACAAGCATTCAATACACTACCAGCAATAACATTAAAACCAAAATAACATCACATCGAAATATTACCAATAATAAATATGCATTAAATTATCAGCCATGCTATAACTGAGGAAAAAGCTAATAAGTGAACAATAATAACTAATAAGTAAATAAACTAATAAAAGTAATAAAACAAAAGACAACAAAGTGAAGAAAGAGTAGGACTGAACAAACTAAAAAGGGACTGCAACACGCATACAAAATCAAAACAGAGCAAAACAACAGCAAAGGAAATATTTCGATGTGAAGAGGTTTTTTTAAATAAAAAATACATTATGTTTTGACTTTTGATCTCTCATATCTGATCTGTATTATGCGTTTGTACAAATTTGAAGAGTTTTTTTAATCTTCCAAAAGAACAAAAAGAATGGATCATATGCAGAAGTATTTTAACCAAATACAATTCATATGCAAAAGTACTCTATCATTATTAAAAGTAGGAAGTAGCAAGCATCAAAGGAGAAGAAACATAACAACATGTGGCTGGACAGTAAAATTTACAGTATCTTTCCTGAATTTGAGTAACAGAAATAGCATTAGCACAACAACAGAAATAGTAGAACAGCAGCAGAAAACTACACAGAACCAACAACAGAACATAGCATCAAAATAGTAACAGAAAGCAAACACAACAATAGAACATAGCAACACCTGAAACAGAAAAGAGTTAAATGGAACGGTTACAGTCAGTAACAAGAAAATATTTGAAAGGTAGGGAATGTTTAGAAGAACTTATTATAGAGAGCATATTTGAGCTCAAGATAATAGCTTAACAATTAGTCTTCTCTGAACAACTAATCTAACTTAAAACAATTAACAATTAGTCTTCTTTTTTCTTTTTATCCTTAGCAAGTATTGCTTTTTAGTTTTTTCTTCTTGAGTAACTCCAACAAAAAAAAAAGCATTGCTTTCTTCTTTTTTTTTTCTTTTTCAATAGCTTTAGTAAGTCCTTAGAGACTGAACCATATAAGATTATATCCGTAAAAAAAAAGCATCATTCCATTTTCAGTTCAATGTTGGTGGAAATCTGATATCAATACTACTTTGCAAAACATGGACAAATTGTAGCAGAAAAGAATTAAAAATTTCAAGCAATTACTACACATATCAAAATCTTCTAGTAGAATGGACTTAACAATTCAAGCAATAACAACACATATCAAAATCAGTTATTACTATGCATGTATGCATTCTCATTTCAAAAGAAAGACAAAACCCACCCTTCTCATCAAACCACCTAAGGCTTTAATTCTGATCTAATATATTTTTTGATCTTATCATTTTTCATGTGGACAGGGAGCTAGGGAGGTTGTCAATCAGAACAATATACATGCACTGTATTATATTTCAACATAGAGAATCTAACAATTGTCAAAATGGGAACACCCTTTAATTTCTTGTGGTTTTAGTTGCCAAACTTACTCCCACTTGAGAAACTACCTTTCCAGAAATGTTTCAAATAATTTTAAAAGTGTGCATCGTTGTCTCCAATAAGCTCTAACATTGCAAGGCCAACCCTTTAAACCCACATCTAAATTCATTTCCCATCACAATCATAATAATTATGGAATAAAAATATATACAAAGAATAATAATGATTCATGTCAGTGAAATAATGAGAAAATGTGATTTTAGTGACTGCTATTCTAGCTGCCATGTTATTCTCGTAAAAGGACAAATCGATATTCAAATCCACACAATATTAAAATGAAGAAAGAAAGTGTAGTCAAGGGGTTCAAAGGGAAATGAGTAAAACCCTCTTCTCACTATTTTCCTTCAAATGATAAAGATCAGATGTTGTGTTCTTCGAATTCTGGAAAAAAGCACAATGGAGGAAAAGACTGTTATTACACAATACTTGGGGAAGGCACTGGTCGCAGGGTGGGTGCTGGGAGCGGCGGCGGCGTCGTGGGTGGTGGTGGAGCGCGCCGTCGTCGTGGTGCTGGGAGCAGCGGCGTCAGAGCGAGGGAGAATGGGAGTGGGTGCTGGGCACAATCGCTGTAGCTTCTGGGGGAGCGCGCCGTCTTCGTGGCTGTTGGAGCCGCCATCGTCGTGGTTCCCCGAAGCAGCAGCGTGAGATGGATAGTGAAAGTGGGAGTGAATTGGTACCTGATGAGGGAAAGGGAGCGTCTGAGAAATGAGTGAGGGAACGAGGGTTAGTCAAAAATTAAAAGGATTACCAAGGGCTTTACCGAGGGACAAATTTTTTTTGCTATTTCCGAGGAAATTTTCGACGGATTTTCCCTCGGTAACTTTTATTTAATTAAAATTTAATATTTATTTATTTTTTTAAATATTTTCGAAGGCATTTCCGACGGATTAGCCCTCGGTAATTTTTTGTCAGGGTGGGAAAGTTTTTTAGTGTTACCGAGGGCTCAATTTCTCGATAATTCTATTTTTACCGAGGGCCTCGTAGGCCCTCGGTAACGGGCGTCGGTAATAGTGCATATTCTTGTAGTGTTCAAGGGAAACTTCTAGGTTTGGCTTGGATCTCCTTCCTCCTTCTCCTTTAGCCTCACGGCCATTCTCTCTTCCTTTCTCTCTATTTTTTTTCTCTTTTTCTCTCTAAGAGTTGGATGAGTCTCTTAGAAGTGGGTTTGTGTTGGTGAAAGAAATGAAAATGGGTGGAATGAAAATAAACTAAACCCTCTTGTATTTATAAGCAAATCACGAAATCCCCTCTTTGTCCTTAGGTCTTGGTTTGGTCACACACAATGGGAGGGACGGTTTTGGGCTTCTAAAAATATGCATGGGTGGATTTTATCATATGTAAGGGGACAAGATAGCATAGTCTAGGTTCTAGGGGTCACTTTAGGCTTAAGTATTAGTTAGTATTTAGTTAGGGTTTGATTACATCACTAACTTAGTTTGGTTTGGTTTGGTTCACTTGGTTCCTACTTTCTTAACCCATAAGCTTCTAGAAAATTAGCCCAAGTTTATACATACATACATATACACACATATATACCCAAACCGTGTCATACACATACACACCTACATGCTTCACATTTTTATTTTCTAATCATATCAATTCACATAATAATACAATTAATTCAAGCAATCACATTCACACAATTATACATCATTAAATCAAACACGTTAAATCAAGCACATAAAAATTCATGCCATGACACAATTTCATTTTCTATAAAACACATCTTACAATTCGTATTTTCATATCTCTTAAAATAAATTTTTATAAAACAACCCATAAAAATATGAAAATTACATTTTCAAAATCTACGCTTCAAGATGATCGTTTTGATATAAAGATCATAAAAATCCGGGTTACGGTTAAAAAGTTACGGATTTTCCAAGTTAACAATTTAAAAACTTCATTTCAAATAAAAATCACCTTTTAATAAAATCACAATTCATTTCTTTTATATCAAATCAACAAAATCCTTCACTTTATATTTATGAAAAGAATTTGTTTATAAAAATCCTTGAAAATCAACACTTTATTTCTTATTCACGTAAAATACTTTTCTGAAAATCTCTTATAAAATAAAATCTCAGAGTTCATTTTGTCGAAAATCGTTTACGCACGTATGGGAAAAATGCGGGG
This sequence comes from Crotalaria pallida, assembly GCA_037953625.1. NCBI lineage: Eukaryota > Viridiplantae > Streptophyta > Magnoliopsida > Fabales > Fabaceae > Crotalaria > Crotalaria pallida. The sequence goes on from CM075654.1 coordinate 91,382,286, forward strand.
TGATACAAAATGTGACATTTTAGTTGGAACAAATTAACATTGTATAACATACTACTGTAAACAAAAATACCCTTATGTGTTTTGGAGAAATATATTTATCTGTTATTAACGTTACCCATAAATATTGATTTCAAATATTAAAGTTAATAAAAAAATCATAATGCATTGAAAACTGTATGCAGTCGATTAATGTCGGCATCTAACAAATCCTGATTTTGGGATGTTGAGTCCTCAGATAAGTTGGCATTAGAGGTCATGATCTATTAGATTAATCTGTCATGGGAATGATACATGGATTGTTATTTAAGTGTACGTTTGATATAGCTAGAGAAATTCGATTATGATTATTTTTATTTGTGATTATAATATGGTAAATTAGTAAGCTTATAATATGTTAAAATTATAATATGTCTATGTTTGGCTCTGTTAACTGAAAAATGAATTTAAACTAATATATTGTGTTTGGATAGTGTAAAGAAGATTAATTTTAGTGAATAAATTAAAAAAAAAGTATGAAGTTAGTTATTGTTATTGGAGTAATAAGGGTAGAATAAGAAAATTACACAGATCTAAAAAAATAATCTTACTAAAAATAATCTACAGCATCTATGAAGAAGATGCTGGATTTTGATTATTTAATCCACTAAAATTATTTTTTAATTATAGATTTAATAATCCAATACACTGGAAATGAAAAAAATACACATAAAGGCAAAATAACCTTGATAGAGGTAATTAATTTAATTTACACATCCAATGGTCATGATAATTCTAGTTATTTGATTTACATTCCCTACACCAAAGTTATTTCATAAAAAACTAATTGATTTACACTCTCATAAATTGATACACGTCAAAAATAATTTGATACAATTAGAATTTATTATTTTTTAAAAATAAATAATTTTTTAAAAAATTATAGCATGACGATAATTAAAATATATACATATATATATATATATATATTCATTACTTATTAATAAAAAAATATTTAAATACAAATAATAAATAAGTTTATTAATAAGATTTATATTTAAAAATTCGTTAAGCACATATATATTATTTACATAATAGACTCAATTATTCGATTATTAACATATGATATAATGAAACACCAAATACATTTGATGTTTTTTTATGGTTAAACACATGTATACCCCCAAATTGCATATCAAGTACTTCCGGTGGAAGACCGTCATTGACTCATGGACTTTCGGAGTACTGCTTGCACCAGTAACATCTAACAGAAATGTACCAGTTTAAAATATAAGATAAAATTAATTTCTTATTTATTAAAAAATAGTTAATTGTATTTAATTTTATCTAATTTATTAAAAAATAAAATTATTTTTAAAAATAAGATAAATATTAAATAAAATAATCACTTCCGAAATATTTTTTTAAAAAAATTGAAAATAAAACAATATTTAAAAAATAAATTATTTTTATATTTTAAATTAATAAATATATATATATATATATATATTTGTTTTTATAATAAAAAAAATATTTTTTTTTTTTGAAATTGCAAATCCGAGAAAATACAAGGAAAGAATTTCGTATCTCCCAATGCCGGTATTTACACGTTGTCAACTTCATACCTGTCCAGGGAGGGGGGGAGAGAGAGTGTATGCTCCATGCTGTTTCTTTCCTTTCATCTCTTTTGAATGTTGACATTCTTCCCTTCCCTTCCGTCTCCCTTCATCCTCCGTCACTCTCTTCGTAGCATCACAAAAATGGTTCATTTTCCCTCTTTCTGCCAATAAAAATCTCATACCTTACCCAACTTTCTTATTATTATTATTTTTTTTATCACACCCAGTCACCCACCATCCATATCATAATCAATCTTGTGATCAATCCCGATTGCCACACACGATTCTATGATCCTTTTTTTTGCATTGAAACTCCAAATTTGAGTTGTTTTTAATTTAAATCATCATACATACAGGCTTAGGATTTTGTGTTATTATTCGATGGATAATAATAACTACGGTTCATCATCATACCGGTATCCTAATCCATATGTATACCCTCCTCCAAACCCTTATCAACCACCATACCCACCTCCTCCTGCAGCTTCAGCTTCAGCTTCATCTCCATCTCCATCTCCAGGCACTGACCCTTATGCCCCTCCTCATCCTTATCCACCATACCCTTACACTTCTTCACATTCCTTCAACCATTCCTATCCCCCATCTCCTAGGTCTTCTTCCCACACTTCCTCCCATTCTTTGGACTACTCTCATCTTCCACCACCTCCAAGATTAACCCCATCATCCTCCCTCCCTGGCCCACCTGATTATATCTACCCCCCTCCACCTCATCCTCATTCTCACCCTCATCCTCACTCCCTCCCCTCTGCTCCGCCCTCGCATTCGGACTATCCGCGCCCTCCTCCGCCGTCTTATCCTTACCCTTGCCATGTCCCTCCAGGGACTAATCACAATCAGACTGCTCAGCCTTCCATTTCACACCAAGCTAGTTTACCATACGGATCCTCGTCGCAATACTATTACCAGCAGAGCGACGCTGCCTATCCGTCTCCCGAAGATGGTTCCCAATCGCATTCGCGCATCAGCAGCTTCTCCGGTCCTTTTCGGCTCGAGAGCGCGAGCTTCGCAGGAGGTGGTGGCGGAGTGTCCGTGTCGCAAACTGGTGGTGATGGTTTCAAGCCTGCTTCGAGCTCTGCTTACCCGAATTTGGATGAGCTTATGAGCAATGTTCGGTTGTCAACCGATAACAAGCCGAGTGCTCCCGTAACATTGTCGTCCCCTGCACCTGCAGCGCAACCGTTCATGCATTCCGTTTCCGTTCCCAAGTTGCAAGAGAAGAAAGAAGAATTTTATGGATATTCTAATAACTCGTTTTCGGGTTGGGGATCCTCGTACTCCGGTAGGGTGGATCAATCTAAACTTTCGGAATTTTCTGGCTCGTTTAATGATTCGGTGCATAGTCAGAGTATGCAGGTTGTTCCAATGCAGAATAAAGGGTCCTTGAGAGTTTTGCTCCTGCATGGAAATTTAGATATATGGATTCATGGAGCCAAAAATCTTCCGAATATGGACATGTTCCACAAGACGATAGGGGATATGTTTGGCAAATTACCTGGTAGTGTGAGCAATAAAATTGAAGGTACTATGAAGATTACCAGCGATCCTTATGTAACAATTTCGATATCAAATGCTGTAATTGGGAGGACTTATGTTATTAGCAACAGCGAGAATCCTATTTGGATGCAACATTTCTATGTTCCCGTTGCTCATCATGCTGCTGAAGTACACTTTGTTGTTAAAGACAGTGATGTAGTGGGTTCACAGCTCATTGGCATTGTGGCAATTCCGGTGGAACAAATATACTCAGGGGCAAAAGTTGAAGGCATCTTCCCTATCCTAAATAATAACGGGAAGCCTTGTAAGCAAGGTGCTGCCCTGAGCCTATCCATTCAGTACATCCCAATGGAGAGACTGAGCATTTATCATCAAGGAGTTGGAGCAGGGCCTGACTATATTGGGGTTCCTGGAACATATTTTCCTCTGAGGAAAGGTGGAACTGTTACTTTATATCAAGATGCTCATGTTCCAGATGGATCCCTCCCTAATGTGCTGCTTGACAGTGGGATGTATTATGTGCATGGGAAGTGTTGGCTTGACATCTTTGATGCCATACGTCAAGCTCGGCGATTGATCTATATTACAGGGTGGTCAGTGTGGCACAAAGTTAAGTTAGTAAGAGATACTGCTGGTTATGCACCAGATTATACTTTAGGTGAACTTCTGAGGTCGAAGTCACAAGAAGGAGTAAGAGTGCTTCTCCTTATTTGGGATGACCCTACGTCAAGAAGCATTTTGGGTTATCAAACAGTAAGTAATGTGATTCTTTTCTGCTACATATCTTTGCATTTCCCTGTTTGGAAAAGAGATTGACTGTTGGCTTTCGAAAGTGGGCAAATTTACATTTGGAGCTAGGAATCTAGGACATTTTAGATCTTGGCTTGTGACATTCTTTAATTAGGATCCTCTGCTTGGAATGTTACTGCCTTGGATAGGTGGTAACATAAATAAGATCAGTGGCCTAGCTAAGTGGTTCTTTTGTCCTGTGTTAGTAATTCTCCATTTGTGATAGGATGCATTTTTTGTTTTATTTCTAGTATGATTAAGATTTTGAGCGAATATTTTAGTTTTGATAATTTTCTCGCATAGTTTTAATTATGAAAAACTCTGCTACTTTACATTTAGGATGGCGTCATGGCAACTCATGATGAGGAAACTCGACGTTTTTTCAAACATTCTTCTGTGCAAGTGCTGCTTTGTCCTCGCATTGCTGGTAAACGACATAGCTGGTACAAGCAAAAGGTTAGGTTTGACACCTACTTTCCTGAAATTTTTTATTTTATTTTATTTATTTTTGCTCAATTGTTACAAATTGTGCTAGTGTTGTTTCCCATTGATGACTTTCAGTCAATTTTTGAAACCTTGCATTATGTTTGGAAGATGTGTTTAATCATGTCTTATTACTTCTGATACTGTGATCTCATTTAGTTGCTTGTCTAGGTTTTTATTATAAAAACTCTGAGAAGGATAACTGCACTTGATATGAAGTGTTTTCTGAAAAAACATATTAGTATTCACTTCTTATACAATCTGCAACTGTTGTTTCCAGTATGTATGTTGGTGATACATTCAATGTCTTAGAAAATAGGCACACAAGTTTTGGCAATGCAAAGAACTTGTAGCAGGTGTATTGTTACTGCAGATTATTTTAGCTACAGGTTGTGGTTAAAACTTAAAAATGGCTTGCAAAATGGATAACATTGTGCAGTAAGACAAGACATCAATTCTCAAAATTCATCAGATTAGGATTTATTATAGCATCTTTATTTTTAGGGAATCTGAAAAATTGTGGACTTTTTTCATATTTATTTGTTTTAACTGTTTTATTTATCTGATCAATTGTGTAAAAGGCAATCCGGTATTAATTCTTACATTTGTTGGTGATGAGCAGACTTGTGAAATCTATCAAAAATAATGTGCTGCTGGACCGACACTGTGTCGGTTGCAAATCATATTGTTGGTGATAAATATTGGCAGCTGTAGATCAACTTGGTCTGTTTATATGAAAGTTTAATTTCAGAATGTTGAGTTATGGAATCGCAACATTGGGATTGAAAAACAAAATGAGGGCAGATCATATACTATAAGATTATTGTAAAGTATGAAAATCATGGATTGTTTGGTTGGTTACACCGTAAAAATATCTTGTGTTGTTGTAAATAAAGAGAAAACTACATGGGAGAATACATAAAGGAATAGAATAAGATCAAGGATGATTTAACTGGGACATATATTAAATGTGTTATCGATGAGGTTGTTGCTGGTATGAGCAGATAAGTAATAAAATTCATGTGTAGTGTCACTTTATTTACTAGAGATGGATTACTTTCATGAAACTCCAGGGTTTCCTCTTCTTTTTCTTGATTCATTACAATTTTATGGTCAGTTAGGATAATATTTAAAATCTGGAGCTCATAATGTGGCAGTAAGGTCATGTGATATTCAGCATGACAAAGTTTCTTACGAAAATATACAATAAAAAAGGTTAAGTCTGACCTTTTATCAAGTTATTGCTATAAAGAATATTGGTTGTATCCTTGTGAACAGTGGCAGAGCTTGAGAACAAATGCAGGGAGAGCCAAAGTTTAATGAATACATGATAATAAATAAAGTATTTTGCACATCTTATCATATGAGATTGAATGGCCTAGCATCTCGCAAGTAGCTGCTGTAGTGCCCAGCCACTGAGTCAAATGGACATGATTTGCTAGGTATTGCTATTAGAAAATATATGATGTATAAATTCGCAGGGGGAGCAGGTGGGCCTCCTTCCCTGCTTGTAAATTATAGCTAAATATCTGGGATGCTTTTAGTTATAATCTGACTTCTAGCTATTTTACATTAATATAAAGACTTGTAATAAAATTATGACAATGTTTTTATTAAAACTTTGTGAAGTCCTATCCCTGTTTTCTTGACGGAAAAGGTTATCGACTGCTTGTATTTTGTATTTTTGTAGAATGTATCATCAAGTTCCATACATGAAAGCATTGTGAAACTTGAATTTCATGTATCTCTGTCTCAGAATTTTGTCTTGGTTCAGTTTTGGATCACTTGATATGTTATCACATCCTTCTACTTTGGATTTGTCTTTTTTTCAGGAAGTTGGAACTATATATACTCATCACCAGAAAACAGTTATTATGGATGCTGATGCTGGAAACAACAGAAGAAAAATTGTAGCATTTGTTGGTGGACTTGATTTGTGTGACGGGCGATATGATACTCCCCACCATTCTATCTTTAGAACGCTGCAGACACTACATAAGGATGACTATCACAACCCTACTTTCACGGTAATCTCTAATTTCTGACTACATTTTGTTGTATGGTCGAGTCTAACTAGAGTTTTCAATCAACTATTTGATAAACAATGGATGAGCTGTAGCATTTATTCAAAAGATAGGTGCTAAATGTATAGATACGAGTTTCAGCAGTTCTAGAAGTCAAAGCATAATTAAAAAAATATTCATATATTCTTGAAAAGCAAAGGCCAAAGAGATTCTTTTGGTTGTTATATGTGCAGCATGCTTTGAAGTTTGAACTGAGAAATTTGCACCACCAGTGCTATTGGTAGATACCCTATGGTTACTAAACTTGAGGGAGATAAAAATATTGTACAGGAAGGACAACAAGGGGCATAAAAGGGAATTGGTTTGTTACAGCCTTGCCTATGTGGCAATGAGGTGGGAAGAAAGGGGAATGGTTAGGAGCAAAGATAAAAGGGAGCAAAGATAAGAGGGCATCTAGTCATTACGTGAAGAATTGGGGCATTTGGGGTGGGAGGAAGCAGATCCTCGAAGTTCTGCTGTGTCTATCTATCTCTTTCTTTCTCTTTTTCTATTTTGTTCTCTTTTCCTTCAACCTTTGAGAGAATATTGAGGCTCGTCGTTGGCGTGATGAATTAATCTCCATATTTTCATAAAAGAAGTGGAAGTTTCTATCAGATATGTTAAACCTATTACAAAGAAATGTTCTTTGTCCACCTTCCCTAATTGCATGTCTAAAAGTTGCCTGCAAAAATCACAGTTGATGAAGATTTTCTGATATTTAACTCATAGAAGTCAAGCAATTTAAATTATGCTGGACTCTAGCTTGGAACAGTTGAAAAATAAGAAGAGAATTAGGCTAAGACTTTGTGCGAATTTCTTGAGTGATTTTTCACTCAGCTGATTAGATATTTATATACACTCTAGGAATAAATACAAGTTATATTTACAATTAGAGTAATTATAGTGCTAGTACCAAAGTACATGAATGATTCAACCCAAGTACATGAATAACTAAGTGCATGCATGTGACATATTCCAACACTCATCCTCAAGCTGGAGCATATGGGTCAAATGCTCCAAGCTTGGAACAAATATACTGAATCCTTGGTCCCCTTAGTGTCATTGTGAGGATATCTGCTAGCTGGTCATTAGAACTAACAAACTGAGTGATAATTTCTTTAGAAATAAAGAAATAAATTTTTGACTAAAATAATGACAATCAACTTCAATATGCTTAGGTCTTTTATGAAACACCGGATTAGAAGCTATATGAACGGTTGCTTGATTATCACAAAATTTCATTTGCTGGGTGTCTCCAAGCTTCAATTCTTGGAGAAGTTGCTTGATCCAAATGAGTTCACCAGCAGCTATAGCCATCGCTCTATATTCTGCTTCTACACTAGATCGCGCAACAACTCTTTTTTTTTTTACTTTTCTAAGAGACGAGATTTCCTCCAACGAAAATACAATACCCTGAAGAACACCTATCAATCGGTGAACCAGCCCAATCAACATAACTATATCCAACGATCTTTGTGTTTCCTTTGTCTTCATAGAGAAACCCTTGTCCTGGTGCTTTCTTATCATACATTAGAATCCAAACAACTGCATTCCTATGATCGGTGCGAGGGTCTTGCATGAATTGGCTTACTACTCCAACTACAAAAGAAATGTCGGGTCTTGTAATATCTGAGATAGACAAGTTTTCCAACTAATCTCCAATATCTCTCAGGATCTGAAAGAGGCTCCCCTTGACTAGGTAATAATTTTAAATTAGGATCCCTAGGTGTGTCAACAGGTCTACAATCCAACTTACCTGTTTCTTTGAGTATGTCTAGTGCATATTTCTTTTGCAAAATGGTGATTCCATTATTTGAATGAACAATTTCCATTCCAAGGAAATATTTTCACCTTTCCAAATCCTTGGTTTGAAATTTTTTGAACAAATGCTCCTTTAACCGAGAGATTTCTTTAGGTCATTACCCCTGATGATTATATAATCAACATAAACTGCTAGGTAAACACATTTCTAAGATGAAGTATGATAATAGAAGACTAACTGATATGCTTCGCTTTGTTTTATTCCAAAAGCTTGAATAAGTGAACTGAACTTTTCGAACCAAGCTCTTGGTGATTGTATAAGACCATAAATAGAACGCTATAACTTGAAAACTGATCTAGACTCCCCGAGTGATAAAGACAGGCAGTTGTTCCATATAAATTTCTTGTTCAAGCTCACCGTGTAGAAATGCATTCTTAATATCTAATTGATGCAATGGCCAATGACGAATAGTGGCCATGGGATGGCAAGGAAAAGTCGAACAAAGGGTATTTTTGCCACTGGAGCAAAAGTATCCCTATGGTCAAGCCCATAAATCTGAGTGTAACCTTTGGCTACTAGATGAGCTTTCAAACGGTCAATCCTTCTGTCTGGGCCAACTTTAACAGCATACACCCAACGACAACCAACGGATTTCTTGCCAGGAGAACGAGGCACCAGTTCCCAGGTACCACTATGTTCAAGTGGCTGCATTTCATCAACCATGGCGTGTTCCATCTAGGGTGATTAAGAGCCTCTTGAACATTGTTAAGGATTGAAACAGGAGATAAATATCATACAAAAGAAAAATAGGAAGGAGATAAACTATGATAACTTAGGAAATTGTGAATAGGATGGGGATTTCTAGTAGATCAGTCAACTTTCCTACGAGCAATGGGCAAGTCTCATTTACTTCAAGTAGATCCATGGTAGAAGTGGCTGAAGGAGTAGGAATGAATCATCTTGGTGTTCAGTTTCCTCCTCTGGGTTTTCAGCTACCTCTGCTTGGTTCTTAGCTACCTTCACTTCTGGATTAGCAACTCTGGTCTATGCTGATTTGTGATGATTGGTCGAGATGCTTGGTGTTCATCTTCTTTTGTTTCTGGATTTCTGGAAACAACTTTATTGGTATTGGCAATAAATTTTTTTGGCACCTGTATAGGAGAAAGAGGTGGACCAAAGTATGGAATAGGGAACACTTCCTTAACAATGTTAGTCTCGACCGAGGAAGGTGAGAAATATCGGATATTTTCGAAAATTGACATATCTGAAGAGATGTAACAACAATTGTTGACCGGAGAGTAGCAATTATATCCTTTCCGCAATCTGAAATATCCAAGAAAAACACATTTGATAGCTTGAGCAGTCAACGTATCTAAACCTGGAGGTAGAGCATGTACAAACACAAGTACATCCAAAACGACATGAAGCAATATGAAAAAAAGGTTTCTTTAGGAAAATAAAATAGAATGAGGAATTCTATTATCAAGAGAAGAAGAAGGCATCTGATTTATCAAATAACAGGCCGCTAAGACTGCCTCACCCCAATGACGAGCAGGTACATTTGTATGAAGTGGTGATTTCCGGGACGTTTCAACATGGTGTCCATTTTCCTTTCTGCTATTCCATTCTGTTGAGGAGTATGAGGACAAGTAGATTGGTGAAGAATACCCTGTGAAGATAGAAAAGATGAAAATGCAGAAGAAAAATATTCTTTTGCATTGTTGCCATTTCTAAGGATTTTAATTGTTTTGCCGAATGAATCTTAATTTCACTAATAAAAGAAGTAAAGATGGAAAAATATTTCAGATCAGACCGTGCCTTCATTAGAAAAATCCAAATGCATCGAGAAAATTCATCAATGAAAGTGAGAAAATATCTAGAACCATTAGAAGGGACAAGACTTGGACCCTATATATCTGAATGGATAGCAGAAAATGGAGAATCTATGTGACTTTCAACTTGTTTGGGAAAGGAGGAATGGACATGCTTTCCTAGTTGACATGCTTCGAATAGGTATTTACTTTGTCAAGACCAGGAACCATTTGCTTTAATTTATACAGATGTGGGTGCCCCAAACTGTTGTGAAGGAGAATTGGTGATGCAACAGTGCAAGCCATGGAAGGGGCTGATTAGGGATAGTAAAGGCCACGAGATTCATGTCCTAAGCCAATCATTCAACCAGTACCACATTCCTGTATAACAAAAGAATTGGCATCTATTAGAGTATTAGAATCTAAGCATGTATTTTGCTTGTATTATATTTCTGAATTGTTAGTTAGTGTAGTTGATATGTTAGTTGTCCAGCTGTAGCCAGCTGGCGTGTGCTTACTTGACAGCTGTCAAGTAAGTCACACTACTCTACTCTTCTATAAATAGATGTAAAATCACTCAATGTACCTTACCTTTCATTTTTTACCAAATTCAGAAATAACAGAATAACAGAATTCTCTCTCTCTCTCTTTCTCTCTTATTCTCTATCTTAGTTTCTCTCTCTTACATGGTATCAGTTGCAAAACCATGGCTTCTGCTCCGCCATTAAACACTGTTCCGCCGCAAAATTCTTCTTCTCTCAACCTTCCTCTTCCTTCCGTCAAGCTTCATGATAAGAACTTTCTCAATTGGAAGCAATTTGTGCTTTCGGTGCTTCGCCTGAATCATGTAGAGTATCTTATCAACTTACCAGTTGCGCCACCGGAATATCTTTCCGATGAGGATCGCGAGCTCCGACGAGTGAATCCTGAGTTTCTCCGATGGGAGGAACATGATCAATCTGTTTTCGCTTGGCTCCTGAACACGCTTTCTGAATCAATCCAACCTCGTGTTGTTGGATGCGATCATGCATGGGAGGTTTGGGATGAAGTCAACAATTATTGTCAATCGCAGACTCGTGCTTGAAGCCGCCAATTGCGTTCTGAATTGAAAACCCTAACGAAAGGGGGAAAATCAATCTCTGATTATCTAATGCGAATTAAGATGATCGTTGATTCCCTCATCTCTATTGGATCGCCGATTTCTGTTACAGAGCATGTTGATGTTATACTTGAAGGTCTTCCAGCAGAGTATCGACCTCTCATTGTTGCTGTTGAAAGTCACAGTACCGCGCCTTCGCTCACAGAATTGGAGTCTCTTCTTCTCACCTATGAATCGCGCATGGAAAGAGCTCAACAACAAACTTTGTCAGATGCTATGTCAGTCAATGTGGCAGGATCTCAAGCGCGCTCTGATTCGCTCTCACCGGTAAATTCTCACTATGAAAATCGCAATAATAATCAGTATCGCAATGATAATGCTGTATATCGAAATGATAACAATAGGATAGATAACTCTGATTTTCATAGTGAACGTGGTGGTCGTTTGGATAATTCTTCCTATAGAAATGATAGATATGATAATTCTGGTTATCGTGGTGACCGTGGTGGCCGTGGTATTGGCCGTGGTGGTGGTCGTTTTCGTGGAGGTGGCCGTGATCGTGGTGGAGGTCGTGGTGGTTCACGACCTTACTGTGCATATTGTGACAGATTTGGCCATGATTTGTCACAATGTTGGTATGCACCACATGATGCTCACATAACCTATGGACCTCCACAAGCATATGGTGTTCCATATTATCGTGCAGCACCTACTCCTTCAGCTCCACCAGGCTATGATCTTGTACCTAGAGGTGCATATAGGAACACTGTTCCTCATCAGATTCAGCAGCATCATGCCTATTATCATTCACAGCATCCAGCATCACCACTTTCAGTGTCCTCCTCTGTTGATTCTGGTCTTCTTCATCCACCACTGAATTCTAATCCAGTTGCTATGACTGCCACAAGAGCTCAACCAATCTGGTACCCTGATTCTGGAGCAACCAATCATCTTACCTCTGATAACAATTTGGTTCAACATCCAGTTGAACAGTTCAGCAATGAACAGATATACATGGGTAATGGTCATGGTTTATCTATTAAAGCTATTGGTTGCTCTGCCTTTAATTCACCATTTTGCTCTCAAAAATCACTTAAACTAAACAAGCTTTTATTAGTTCCAACCATTTCCAAAAATCTTTTAAGTGTCAGTCAATTTGCCAAAGACAATAATTGTTTCTTTGTCTTTACAGCTAATGAGTGTTTTGTGCAATGTCAGGACACTAAACAATTGTTGCTGAAAGGAGCTCTAACTCCTGATGGGCTCTATAGTTTTCATCCTACTCATATTCCATGCCAAGCTCCAAATAATACTACTGTTGCAAGCTGTAATTCCTTGGAATCTAAGTCTAGTGCTAATGTAGCTACTGTACCTCTTTCTGATTCTAATAAAAGTACTACTGTGTACTCATTATGGCATTGTAGGTTAGGCCATCCTAGTGAGACTATTGTACAGAAAGTATTGAATCATTGTAAAATACCACATTCTAATAAAACAGTCTATGATTTCTGTTCTTCTTGTTGTTATGGTAAAGCTCATAGAATTCATTCTCCTGCATCTACTACTAGTTATTCATCTCCTTTTGACTTAGTTTACATTGATGTGTGGGGACCTTCTCCTAATCTGTCCTCTAGTGGTTTCAAATACTATTTATCTATTGTTGATGCACACACTCGATATACTTGGTTGTTTCTCTTAAAACAGAAATCAGATTCTATTCTAATGTTCAAAACCTTTATAACAATGGTTGGAACTCAATTTAATACAACTATAAAAGCTGTTCAAAGTGATTGGGGTGGTGAATTTAGGCCATTAACCACTTACTTACAAACCATGGGTATTAATCATAGGGTCACTTGTCCTCATACTCATCATCAAAATGGTACTGTTGAGAGGAAACATCGTCATATTGTTGAAACAGGTCTATCAATCTTGGCACATGCACATCTACCATTAGTTTATTGGGATGATGCATTCCAAACAGCTGTATATCTCATAAATAGACTACCTAGCATCTCTATCAACAATCAGGTTCCATTTAATCTTCTTTTCAAGTCTGACCCTGATTATACTTTGCTAAGGGTATTTGGTTGTGCATGTTATCCTCTGTTAAGGCCTTACAACAAACACAAACTTGATTTTCATTCAAGTGAGTGTACTTTTCTGGGTTACTCACCTTCACACAAAGGCTACAAATGTCTCAGTTCAGAAGGCAAAATTTACATCTCTAAAGATGTGATCTTTAATGAATATAGCTTCCCCTTCTCTACTGCAACAACAGACATTGATTCAACACATACAACTAATAGTTCAGCAACTTCCTTCTTCCCTACAGCTTCTCCTATCAACCTTGTATCTCCTTCAAATGCATCTTCTGATCTTGCTGACATTTCCTCAGTTCCTACTACTACATCTACAACAGCTGCTCCTCCTTTAGCTTCAGGTTCTCCTGTTTTACATCAGCCTTCATCCAGTGCTTCACCTCCTACTACTGATAATTCATCATCCACCTCTGTTTCTCCTCATACTACTTCTAGGAATACCTCAACTCATCCTATGCAAACAAGATCTAAATCAGGCATTTCCAAAGCTATTGCTCCTAGGGTTCTTCTAGCTCATTCTGAAGTGGAACCTACCTCAGTTAAAGCAGCTCTCTCAAGTCCTGAATGGAGAGAATCTATGCAAGCAGAGTATGATGCTCTCATCAAACTCAATACCTGGACATTAGTACCTCTGCCTCCTGATAAAGAAGTTATAGGAAATAAATGGTTTTACAGAATTAAAGAAAACCCAGATGGATCAATTCATAAACGAAAATCCAGATTGGTAGCTAAAGGGTTTCATCAAAAACATGGACAGGACTACAATGAGACTTTCTCCCCTGTAGTTAAACCTGTTACAGTTAGAATTATCTTAACTTTGGCTGTTACTAACAAGTGGGATCTTCAACAACTAGATGTCAATAATGCTTTCCTCAATGGTACATTAGAAGAAGAGGTATATATGAAACAGCCACCTGGTTTTGTTCATAGTGACAAAACTCTAGTTTGCAAACTAAACAAGGCTATATATGGACTTAAGCAAGCTCCTAGGCAGTGGTTTGAAAATCTGAAAAATACTCTGCAGAATTTGGGTTTCAAATTTAGTAAGTGTGATAACTCCTTGTTTTTACTGAAGACTCCTACTTATGTGCTGTATGTCCTAGTTTATGTTGATGACATCATAGTCACAGGATCCTCCAGGACACAAATAGCCAAACTAATTCAGCAACTGAGTTCAGTATATGCTTTAAAACAATTGGGCAAACTAGACTACTTTCTTGGTATTGAGGTCAAACATCTTTCTAATGGCACAATACTTCTCAATCAATCCAAGTACATCAGAGACTTGTTGGAAAGAGCAAATATGGCTAATGCAAAAGATATATCTACACCTATGATGAGTAGTTGCAAACTCTCAAAATTTGGGGGTCAAGAGGTAGCTGATCCTTCTTTCTACAGGTCAATTGTTGGAGCACTACAGTATGCTACCATTACAAGACCTGACATCACCTTTAGTGTGAATAAAGTGTGTCAGTATCTCTCCAAACCACTTGAAGAGCATTGGACTGCAGTTAAGAGGATTCTTAGATATCTAAAAGGTACAGTCTCTCATGGGCTGTTATTTCAGCCTACTGATCCCCATCTGCCTCTAAAAATTCAAGCCTTCTGTGATGCTGACTGGGCAGGGGACCAGGATGATCGAAAATCAACTTCAGGTGCCTGTATTTTCTTGGGTTCTAACCTAGTTACGTGGTGGTCAAAGAAGCAACATACTCTGTCCAGATCTAGCACTGAGGCAGAGTATAGGAGTTTAGCTCTTGCTTCACAAGAACTCATGTGGATAGAATCTCTTTTGTCTGAACTACAGCTCCCTTATACAATCCCTACTTTATACTGTGAAAATGCTAGTACTGTTGCCATGGCTCACAATCCTGTACTGCATCACAAGACTAAGCACATTGAGTTGGACTTGTTTTTTGTCCGAGAAAAGGTGCAGAAAAGGACTCTCACAGTCACTCATGTTCCCTCTAAATGGCAGACAGCTGATATACTTACCAAGCCATTGTCTCAAGCTCGGTTTCATGAACTCAAGCCAAGACTCAGAATTGTTCAAGGGAGCTCTATTAGCTAGGCCCTTCAGTTTCAGGGGGGTGTATTAGAGTATTAGAATCTAAGCATGTATTTTGCTTGTATTATATTTCTGAATTGTTAGTTAGTGTAGTTGATATGTTAGTTGTCCAGCTGTAGCCAGCTGGCGTGTGCTTACTTGACAGCTGTCAAGTAAGTCACACTACTCTACTCTTCTATAAATAGATGTAAAATCACTCAATGTACCTTACCTTTCATTTTTTACCAAATTCAGAAATAACAGAATAACAGAATTCTCTCTCTCTCTCTTTCTCTCTTATTCTCTATCTTAGTTTCTCTCTCTTACAATCAAAGGTCGCAGTGCAATTTAGAGAACGGGTAAGCTGACTGAGAGCGATTAAGTTCAAAGGACAGCCAGGTATAAATAAAATAAAGTTTAAAGACATAAAAGGAGTGGATGAGACACGACCGATTACTTTGGCAGCAACCTTAGAGCCACCCTCTAGAGTAATGAAATGAGGGAATTTAGATGAAGAGATAGAGGAGAATAAAGAACTGTTACCGACAAACCAGAGACAGGACCGAACCCGCTTGATACCAAGTTGAAAAATAAGGAGAGAATTAGGCTAAGACTTTGTGTGAATTTCTTCAGTGATTTTCCACTCTGTTGATTAGCTATTTGCATGCACATTAGGAATAAATACAAAGCATGTTTACTAGGAGAGTAATCATCATTCTAGTACCGATGTACATGAACGATTCATCCTAGGTACATGAATAACTAAGTACATGCATCTGATATTTATTTGATGCAAATTCCAACGGGAACCATAAGCTGCAATTTCTGAATATGCCTTTGAAATAAACAAGCCAATTTATTCCTTTAATGAGTAATTTCATGACAGGGTAACACTGGTGGTTGTCCACGGGAGCCGTGGCATGACTTGCATTCTAAAATTGATGGTCCAGCAGCTTATGATGTTTTGAGTAACTTCGAGGAGCGCTGGTTAAAAGCTTCAAAACCTCACGGGATAAAAAAGTTGAAAATTTCATATGATGATGCTTTACTTAGGCTGGAAAGAATTCCAGATATTATCGGCATTAACGATGTTCCTTGTGTTGGTGAAGATGATCCTGAAGCTTGGCATGTTCAGGTTATTAGTTTTAACTGAATAAATATTTCAATTTTGTAGAAGCAATTTTCTTCTTATTTAGTGTACAATTGATTCTTTTTAATTTGGTCTGCAGATATTTCGATCAATTGATTCAAATTCTGTTAAGGGATTTCCAAAGGATCCAAAAGATGCAACTAGCAAGGTGAATAAAAGCTGTGCTTCTGTTTTTTTCATGCTTGATTTCAATAATCAGACTTCAACCACCTTGTGTTATATGTTCTTTGAGAAGGTCGAACATTATTGTTTTTTCACAGAACCTTGTATGTGGGAAGAATGTGCTGATTGACATGAGCATACATACAGCATATGTGAAGGCCATTCGTGCTGCACAGCATTACATTTATATAGAGAATCAATATTTTATTGGGTCTTCATATAATTGGAGTCAACATAAAGACACTGGTATGGAACTTCTGCTTTCTATTTAAGTGACTTTAGTTTCAAAAATTGCAAGTTGCAACTGGTACTATCCTGAATAAGTACGACATAAATTGCAATGCAATATCAGCTCTGTTAGGGATATATCATACAAAGCAATAATCCAGTAAATCTTTCACTAATTTAACTAAGTAACCTACAAATCAGATATAGAAAAGCAATCTTTCAATGTATGGTTTGCCTTCTGGGTGCATATACATTAAGGGCTCTGGAATCTACAAGAGTTTTTCATTGTTTGCAAAGAGAGGTCATTAAGAAGTCAATTACAGAGATGCCCATGAAAATCTTCCATCTACTCTATCGTTTCTATGCATTTACTTGATGAAAAATTCATTGGTAATGAGGTTCCATATTGACTTATTTTGAAGGTACCTTTTTTCAGTTAATTTTCGTGTTTTTTGCAGGTGCTAATAATTTGATACCAATGGAAATTGCTCTAAAGATTGCTGAAAAGATAAAGGCAAATGAGAGATTTGCTGTGTATATTGTTATTCCAATGTGGCCAGAGGGTGTTCCAACAGGGGCTGCCACACAAAGGATTCTATTTTGGCAAGTACGATTCAGTTCACAAATTGAAAGCCAATTTTTTTATTGCAAGGATTTGATTGAACTTTTCAGTTAGCATTTGGAATTGTTCACTGCTACCAAATAACACATTGGCGGTCATTGTCAACATTAGATCATTTTCCTATTTTGTCTCTTATTCTTTCTCCTCTAGGGCTGGTGTCTGTGTATTCAAACAAAATGAAATGTGATTGAGATCATCATAATTTTAGGGAGCTAGAGTTTTAATTTAATTATTATTTCATCCTTCCAAATTACTGTGATGTATGGAGTGAAAAAAGAAATTGGTTGGTTAAATTATTCAAAAACTCGGATATCAATATGGTCTGTCAAATGAGTAGAACTCATTTGATCGAATGATACGGCTCAATTGTTCAAAACTAGAGCCTTCTTGATGTCTAAGGAACAGTTATAGCACATTCTATAATTGGTTATTGCATTTACTAATATGGAATTATTTTTTATTTTGGCAGAATAAAACAATGCAAATGATGTACGGGACAGTTTACAAGGCTTTGGTTGAGGTTGGACTTGAAGGAGCATTCTCTCCACAAGACTACTTAAACTTCTTCTGTCTTGGCAATCGGGAGGCCATCGATTTGTATGCTAATGTTAGTGTGTCCGGAACTCCTCCCCCAGCAAATAGTCCTCAAGTATGTTATTACTACCAACCCTTTCTTTGTTTCTCCTCATCCTGGTGACATTTTTTGGCTGCCATTTTGAAGAAAAACAATGTTTTCTGCTGTTTATTCCATGAATAAGATGATTTGGTTTAAAGATGCTGGCCACACTAAGTATTGGCCAATCTGATCCTTTTTGAATCAGGAATTAAAACTAGAATCCCTTGTTCTCAAAGGAAACAAGAATCACTAAGGTAGAAAAATAAATTAGGAAACAATCAACAAAACAAGGAAACAGAAAATTTGGATTTGAGTAGTTAGTAGGTGTAATCAAACTCAGCAAAATGTTATTAAAATATATTAGAACTTTGTAATTGGAATTAAAACAAAATAATCATGTGAAGATTCCCATGTGACCAGCAACACGTTCAATACTACATTTATATTATAAAGAGGTAATAGTCACATAGGTCCCCAAAAGATACCTATGGAATCAGTTAGGTCCTTGAAATAATTGTGGAATCTTTTAAACACCCCATAGATCATTTTGGAATCAGTTAGGTCCCTGAAAGATTTGTGGAATCTCTTAAACCCCCAAAGATCAATTTGACACGTTAGTCCCCCCGTGAGTAACCTAATGGAATTCTACGTGGCACGTTAAATGCTTTGTTGGCCCAAACGTGGCACCTTCTTAACAGTCCAACATGGCATTGGGGCCAACAAAGCATTTTACATGCCACGTAGGATTCCGTTAGGTCCCTCCTGACGAAATTGGATGGGGGGACTAACGTGACGATAAATTGATCTTTGGGGGGTTTAAGAGATTCCATAAATCTTTTAGGGACCTAACTGATTTCATGGGTATCTTTTGGGATCTATGTGACTATTAACTCTATTATAAATCCTATTACAAGTAGCCCATACAAAACTCTAGACATCTGTATCGATAGTACGTAAAAATAAAATAAAAATTGCTTCCAGATAACTGTTTGTTTTGTTAGTGTGTTAACTACTCCCTTACACTTAAGGTAACAAGTAATAGTTAACAAGTTGTTATATATCTGATAATTCTCTATCCATGTTTTTTACTAAATATCCTGAAAGATATGTCTTACAGTCATTTCAAACATCCAGATAATTTTTTCATGGCAGAAAATCTCTATTTAATGAATGCAGTAGTAAATCTTTTTCCTGTTGCTGTTGTATTTCCAGGCAGTTAGTCGAAATAGCCGACGTTTCATGATTTATGTCCATTCAAAAGGCATGATAGTTGATGATGAATATGTGATATTGGGGTCAGCGAACATCAACCAACGCTCTATGGAAGGAACAAGAGACAGTGAGATTGCTATGGGAGCTTACCAACCTCATCATACTTGGGAAAGAAAATATTCTTATCCACGTGGACAGGTAAACAAGAATCTCTCTTATGTTCCGTTTTTACTCTTTCTGCTTGTTTTTCCTTGGTTTATCTTAGTGTTTCAAGGCCACGAAAAAAGGTCAATGAAAATTGTCATTTGGTTTAACAGTGGTAAGGGAAGGTTATGGCGGAACAAAAATAGTATTCAAACTATAACTGTCATTGCACGATTTAATGTTAATGGCAACCGCAACTGCTACTTAAGTAAGGGTACATTTGGGAAGTGGACTGAAAATTGAAAAGTGAGGATTGTGAATGCCAACAGTCCGACCCAAAATTATTATATCCAGTTTCCCTGAATTAAATTTCGATTGATGCAACAAAGTAGGGGTGGGGATAACTCATAGCAATAAGAAATAAAATACTCATTACTACTGTTTTAAGCTTGTTGCATCAGATTTTGTATGCACGACTATACTATGGTCAAAGACTATGTAACAACCATTAATATTCTTATATTCACAACCACACTATTGATTCTTCTTATATAGTAGTCTTTAAAAAAACTAATATTAAAGTGATAGCAGTTTAATTTTGCTTTGTCTGCATATTTGTTTTCTATCCATTAGCATGTATTATAATTTGACTACGATTCTTCATACTGTGTAGATCCATGGATATAGGATGTCACTTTGGGCAGAGCATACAGGAACAATGGAAGAGTGCTTCTTGCAACCTGATAGCCTTGAATGTGTGAGAAGGGTTAGAGCAATGGGTGAAATGAACTGGAAACAATTTGCAGCAAATGACATAACAGAGATGAGAGGCCATCTACTCAAATACCCGGTTGAAGTTGATCGAAAGGGCAAAGTTAGACCCCTTCCTGGCCATGAAGAGTTCCCTGACGTGGGAGGAAAAATAGTTGGATCATTTCTTGCTATGAAGGAGAATCTAACCATTTGATGAATTTATCACTTCGGTCTTTCCATGTAACATGAATGTAAATTACAAAAATAGAAGTCGAACAATTTTTGAAATACCCGATAGTGAATAAACGCATTAAATGTATAGTCATAAAACACAGATTATTCTTTATCCTCAGAGGATAAACAAAACTACAGGGCATAGTCTAGATTACCATAATACCATACAGCATATAGAGAAAAAAACCCAATGTCTGGTTTTTATGCATGTATGTATGCCATTACTTGTAACACTATTGAATTTTTGTGCGACTATGTTTGATATGACTTCTGTTCCACTGCTTAAAAATCATGATCAGTATCAGCAGAATGTTTCCCTCTGCTTTGAATACCTGGATGGATTGAAATCATTTCAACTGAAAACTGAAGTCACTATCAACTGAAGTTGTTGGCCTCTTAGGATATATCTCGATCCAGAGTTAATTTTTGACAAGAATACATGTACTGCTCCTTTTATTTACAAAAGAAGGTTTTGAGTTGAACATCTTACAGCAAATGCATTAACAAGTAAAACATGTAACTTCAGGATTTGTCAAATATTGGAAAGAGCTACATTTCCTTTGAACATTTAAATATGCAACTAATTTTAAGCAAGCAAATAAATTCATAGCACTAACTTAGGATCAGAGTACCACCAAGGCTTTTAGGTTGACAACTGATTTACTTGGTCGTTGGTATACTATCGACTATGGAGCATATTTTATCAGATTTCATTGTTAGCAAGCATTGTTACCATCTTTGTAATTAAATCATAGCATACGGTACTAACAGTTTGTTCCAAGCATAACTGGTATGCGTCATGTTGAAGACATTAAAAACATTGAGAGACCTCCTATGATAACTTCAAATCTTATTCAGAGTAGTTTTTTAACACCATTACATATTCACAACAAAATATTAGAGTCATGATGCAGGTAAGATTCCTTTAACAAGATACTACTCATTCGGCTGATGGAGAGAAGCAATGTATAGTTTTGCCGTTGTACTTTTCGAGCTTATTACAGAACTTGGGGTTTCTGGGAATCAGAACTTGTCAACCATATAGAAAGGAAAAGACACAAAATTGCAGAAGTCCAGCAACAACAATTTTATTTACTAATCAACCAAGCAAGCAAATCAGAAGTCACTACAATATATGAGTGACCATCTACAACTCAAACTATACAAGAAAGAAGCCTCTTCAACTCACAACACAAGGGTAAGCACAGACAACATATCGAGAGCACCATTCAAGGTATCCTTCAATAAGTGAGGACACGAGCATAGCAAGCCAATAGGAACAATTAGGCATAAAAAAAAAAAAAAAGATAACAAAGCTGGTTGTCATGGTTTATCTAAATAGCGTTAAGAGGCATATTAGTATGGTATTGCACAAACAGATAACATATATTCAACACTCAAGATTGAATGTCTAGCTCTAGCATCTTCAGGAAAGTGGCATAGCAAGCCATTTGACATGCACAACCTCCCCCACAATGCCCACTTTGGTGATTAATTTAAAGTTGCACTGGTAAATATGAGAAACAAAATTGCACCACCAAGGTTTTCAAAAAAATAATAATAATAATAATAAAACAAGTACAGAGCTGATTGATGTAAATCTATGGTCCTGACCTATCTTCCATAATGGATTTTCCAACTAAATCAATATAATCAATTGATCTTACATCTTCATAACTGATCAGGGAAATAACCCTAAATGTCAAAAACAAACCACAAGAAGCATTGTCATTGCTGTTCAGCTTCTCCATGTATCTTCTTGAGCAGACACAACACTAATAAAGACCAAATAAACATGTGTACACTAGCCAGGTTATAGTCACTGTTCATTGGATGGGACGTTTACAAGCTTTGCACGCCTAGTTCTCTGATCAACCTCCACTCGAAGACCAAGTGCAGCAATTTCAGGCACATTAGCAGATCCTTGAAGCTCCAATTCAGCAACTATCCTTTGATTCTCCTCGTTGCCCTCCAACATATTCCTCACAGACCATATGCCCCATTCTCTAAGGAAAGGATTATCATCATCAGTAACACATTGCTGCAATAGCAGAAGAATTCCATTCCGATAACGAATTTCATCTTGTGCTTGCTTCCTTCTATATACACAATTTCCAATAATTGCAACTATGTCTCGCCTAAAGCCCTTGTAAGGGCACGGTTTTGAGGAACAACTAGCACCATCTTGATTCTCAAATTGTTTGATACCTTTCCTGATAATTGCTGGAGGCTCAAGGTCCCCAAGCAAATTTAAAGTCAACTCAATGAGGCCATGTGACAATAGCACATCGACAACATCCTCTGTATTTTCCCTATTATCTCTCACACTATCTTGAGCACAAATGTCCCTCAATATAATAAGAGAGTATCCAAGAATATCAACCGCAGCAGAGCCACTAGGAAGACCAGATTTGCCTCTCAATGCATGTTCGAGAACGCCAATAGACTTCTTGAATATGCCAAAAAGAAACAATGCAACATCCACTGAAATAGTAACATCTCTGATTCGCTCATTCAAGATTTCTGATAAAATTTGCAGAAGAAATGCTTGTTCGGATGAAAACTGATCTTCTTTGGAGTCAATATTTTCGCCATCAGGAACATCAACAAAATATAATTTAGAAAACAACGCAGACGACTGAGATTCTTCAAGGCAGATTCTTGAAAGGAGCAACTTTAACCAATCCTCACCAAAACCAGCTGGTTCAGTATAAAGTAATGAATGAGGATAAGGCATATAAGTTAACCACAAAATCAGTATTAAAACTTTAAAACCTTCATAACCCCAGATCACACTCATGACAACATATTCAAAACATCAAAATATCAGGGATGGACCCACATAATTTTTGCGAGAATTTTCTTTTGTATAGAAAGTATTAAGCAAGCAGCAGCAGTAGCAACAACAAAAATTATTTTCCATTTGGCATTGTAGTGAAAAAAACAAAAATATTGACATTTAGATAAAGGAAAAGATTACAAGAAAAAATCTTCCTGGACATCATAATAGAAAATTAAACAAGAAAACACTCAAAATACTAACCAGAAGCAGCAGTCCTCACAATTTCTGTCATTAAAGACCAGCCACCATCACTCAACAACTCTCTAAACCATTCAGGGTTTCCATCACAACATGTATAAATCACCATACACAACGGGTCACAGGTCTCCTTGCTGCCAAGTCTTGTGAGAGACACGAACCCGACCGGATAGAGCTCTTCCCAGACAGCACACTGGTGCTGCTTCCCAGCCAAAGAAACATTTGCCAAAACCTGAAGACCCCAACGAACCAACCCTTGATCAGGCCTCGAAGAACCGGCTTCCAACCTCAAGATATCCGACACAATAGTAACCCCATTAAGCTCCAAAAACGAGTTCTGGTTTGCGATTTCCCCAGCACACAGGTTTCTGAGGAGCTTGAAACACAAGGAGAGAAGAAGATGATGACGCTGACGGTGCGAAGCATTAGCGAGCGAGTTAACTAACTTGAGCACTGCAGGGAGGACACTTTTGGAAGCAAGATCCGAACGCCCAACATTTGATTTTGATTCTTTAATGAGAATCTCGAAAGACTTTTCCAAGTTAGAAGTATTAGAAGCACCATAAAGTAAATTAAGGGTTTCTTCTGATACCAGACACTCATCATCATCACCCATCTATCTCGATTGAAAATTCAAGATTAACCTAACCAAGCCTGAAAATATACCCAAAAGAACAGTTAAGTAAATAAAAATTAAAAAATAATAATAATAATAATAACAGAGAAATGCTCAATCTGTTTGAAACTGTTAAATTTAGGCGGTAATTAGAGCGCATTACATTCTCTTTCGTTTCAGCCCTTTTAATGGAACGAAGGGAGTATACCAAACTCTAGATAACATTAAAGATGACGGCTAAGCTAAGTAGCTAACAAGTAACATTAATTAAGAAATTTTCATCATCATTTATCTGAAAATTTTCTTTTGAAATAAGAATCAATTCTTTTTTAATATGTTTGGACGTTGTAAGAACTGAGCAGTCAAGATAATTAAAACATTTCGGAAACACCTAAAAGAGCTTAATAAGTATGCACTGACAGTGTAAAGTTTTTTACCTCATCATCCACCATTCATTTGTATTACTTTTATTTAGAAATCAATGACAATGAATGATGAATGGGTGATGCATTGATGGTGTAAAAAATTAAAATACTTCCTCATCCCCAGTGTTAAGCAATAAAGGAGTAGCATAAGAAAGGATAGACAAACGAACAAATTGTAAGCAAAAGTGTATATTAAAAAATTAAAATACTTCCACATAAACCAATAAAAGGAGCAGCAAAAGAATACAAACGAACAAATCGTATGCAAAAGAAACAGGAAGCACTAACCAAACAAGGATTTAGAGGCTTGAACTAATACCTTTCACTATCTCAATAGCAAGAAGGGACAAGACACTAAGCCACCGAACGGTTTGTGTTTTAGATAGGGGTGAGCATGGGACGGGTTGGGACGGGTTGGGGTTGACCCTTACCCGTCCCGAAATGTTGCACGGGTCATTTTTTCAACCCGAACCCGTCCCTAATTGGAGAGGGACAAGATAAGGACGGGTCCAAAATAGGACGGGTCCTAATAGGGACGGGTCCGGGTTCACCCGGGGGACGGATCAATCACATTAAAAAAATCTCAAACCATTCAAATTTTGAAATTTTTATAATCTTTCTAAAATTCTATAACTAGTCACATGAAGTATAATAACATTAATATAATTCCTTCAACAACAAAAAAGTATAAACTATAATTCGTTACTCACCGAAGAATTCGCCTTTGTTGATCGATCCTACACCATGCATATTCCGCCCATCCTTTTAGTAAAGAATCAACAAATCCATTTATCATTATAGTACTTTTCCGAACCTAAGCAATCAATTCATGACACAGAATAATATAAGTGTGTATTCCCTGTCATTATTGACAAAATAAAACTCAATAAATGAAACAAAAATAAAGCCTTACCAGAATGAATTCCTATTCAAGATGATAATGCAAGATCTTAAAAAAAACCTGGAACTTATGAAGAGAAATTCACAGAATAAAAAAAGAGATACAAAGAATAGAAATGCTCAAATACATAATTGTTGGATCATTAATTAGGGTGTAATACTAGTAGTCCAACATTACACAATTCAACCAAGTTTCATTTGCAAAATACAAAAGTAACATAAACATCACAGCCAAGAAACATCACAGACAAACTGTAGAAGAAAGAAAAATGCAACAGAAAACTAAACTGAGTACAAATTACATTCAAAATAGAATCTACATGTGAAACCAACATGAAGCAATAAGTCCTGTCCACTACGAAAACTGCTTCAGTGATAACATTACAACCCTTTAACAAAGGTATGTTCCACCTTATGAACATGTGTAACTCTTGTGTTATCAAACAAATACCAAGCAGTTGTTTCTAAAATACATGGCAAAAGAATGAAGAACTCACTAAGAAATGTGGGGAAAAAGTGTTATGGTTCCAACATATACCAAGAGAAAACGTTTCTCCAGATGACTTGATTAGTAGGTACCAGGACAGTTATAGCTCAAAACACAGCATACCAAATCACTAAAAAGAAGAACATAGATCCACTAAATAGGAAATTTATCTTTGCCTCCTGTTTGTTTCAACTCAATGACGCCACATATCACCGGGACATTTGATCATCAAAACCTACTTAAAAATTGCCTAAATTAAGACAATTTGAATTCAAAACATGACACAAAATTGGCACATGCCTAAAAAGGGAAATTAGTTTACTATTAGCTCAATTGCTTTCTCAATTCAATGAGGCATGATTTTGTTTTCAATGTGCAATGGAGAATTTCAATTTGTACACATCCAATTTAATGTTGCCTAACTATAGACAGCTCGTGTTCAAAAACACAATAAAAAATTATTACAGAACAAAATTTGCAGAAAACTGACTGCTTCAGGAAACATGGTTGTCTTTAACCATGCCCAGACCAATCAAACTGATTAACATCTAAAGCGCCAATAACAAGAAATTACAACCTACCAACCAAAGAAATAAAGTACTTCAGAACCTAAGACTCTCCAACGATTATTGAAGCTCTTATTTACTTTTGTTCAGAAGAAAATGGAACCTAATCCCTCCATCAAAACCCCACCTCTGCCATTATTACCACTTGAGGCACACACAACAATCAAGTAACATAAAGCCTTGAATAATCAAGCTCTTAGCCTCAGCTCAGTCAAAAGAGGCAGGGTTTTCATTTTCACACCATCAAACCAAAATTCACGTTTGGGGAATAAAGTTCCAAAAAACCTAGGACTAGCCCAAAACTAGTAATTCATCCCATGGCACAGAAAAGCATCAAAACCATAATTGCTTATTTAAAATGAATAAATAAATAAAAGAATCACACTTTCTTGAACCAAAACCCCTAATTACTAAATAATCAGTAAATCAATTTAAAAAAAAAAAATACCTTGTGGGTCGACCTCACAGCGGCGAATCGGCGATCGGGTTCACGACGGCGGCCGACGAGCAGCGAGCAGCGAGTCAGCGACGAGGAGCGGGAAGAACAGGGACGACAGCGGCGACCTCACAGCGGCGACGGCGGCCGACGAGCAGCGAGCAGCGAGTCAGCGACGAGGAGTGGGAAGTATAGGGACGACAGCGGCGACCTCGCAGCGGCGGCGTCTTCTCTGCGGCGACCGACGAGAGAACAGAGCCTCTTCTCTCCTCTGCGACGAGATCGACAGCTCACAGCAGTACCTCCTCCTCTGCGACGCGTGAACAGCAGCCAGCAGCCAGCAGCCAGCAGCCACGAGCGACGACCGGCGGCCTGATGGTGGCGGCGTGGCGCTGTCGGGTGAGACCGTGAGAGAGTGTGCGCCGTCGGGGAGAGAGTGAGAGAGTAAGAGAGAAGTGATAAGAATTAGGGTAGAAACTAGAAAGAGGACCAGACAGGGAATAATAACAAATAAAAAAAATAACTAATAAAAAAAATGGAAATAATTAATAAAAATATAAAATATAATAAAAAAATATATAGGGTATATTCCGGGCCGGGTCCGGGTGACCCGGCCATAAACCCGAACCCGTCCCTATATCGGACAGGTCTGTCCACTTTAATCACGGGTTTGTCCCTCAACGTTCACGGGTCCAGGTTTGGCCCGACCCGAACCCGTCGGGTTGGAACGGGTCTCCGGGTCGGGCCGGGTCATGCTCTCCCCTAGTTTTAGATAATTAATATTCGACGGTGGACAGCGATGACAGCGAACAAAGGGATTCATGCGATGGTGGCTGGTTTGTATGACGACTGTGACAAGACCCCAAAACTTGTCACTCTATTGTTGTCGGCCTCTCCTCCTTTCACTCTTTCTTTCTTTCTTTTTTTTTTTTCCCTATTTTTGTTCAGATTTAGTGATAGATTTTTTATTTTTTTTTGGATTTTGAGTTGGGTGGGTTTTTAGTTTGGTATAGGGTATGATAATAATAACAATAAAAAGACAAGGGTGTTATACCAAGGAAGATGAGTGCTTATTCAGTTATTGTTAAGTGATGAAGAAAAGTGGTGGAAGGTATTGTAGTGTTGTTTGATGATGCCAAAAAAGTTCTAGGGAGTTCAATTAGTAACGGAGGAGGAGATAAAAAGGATGGAATTTGAAAGTATCCAAGAAAAAAATGGGTTATTAATAAGGGTAATTTTGGAATTAAGTAATATGTCAAATTGACAAATTTATTTTTTGATATCTTTTAAATTTTAAATTGGTTTTTGAGATAGAAAAAATGAGTCACATTAGTCCTAGAATGTCAATGGTCCTTGGTCCTTAATGTGGATTAAATAAATGATTAAAACGATGTTGTTTTTGCGAAAAAAAAAAAAGATTGTGGGAATCGGTCATTGAGATTTAAGATTGTGGGAATCGGTCGAATTAGTCCCTCTCTTTGGGGACCACTAACAACATAGACTAATGTGACATACATTTTGATATCTCGGAAACTAATTTGAAATTTCAAAATTTTAAGAATTAATTTGATCGATACTCACAATCTCAGGGATCAATCTAACATGTTCCTCATTTTGGCTTTTTGACATCCTTTTGGATTTTTAACCCTTATTTTCTTTATGAGCAAAATATCTTACTTTAAAAAGTTTTTGGTTCTTTTTCATTTTTCTCCTTCTTTTTCTTCTTCTCATAATCTTTCAACATTTTTTGCCGCCCAATTTGCTGCATAAAAAAATAATGTCATCGAATTGTTTCTATTCATATCGTTAGTGGGACATTATGGACAAAAAAATTTCTTAGATAATTTAATCCTTAAAAAATTAAATTGCCAATTTTAAATGATTAAATTACTATAAAAAAATTATTTTTCATTGGTTTTATTTTTCAAAGATCAAATGTCCAATAATCAACATCTAAACATAATTATTGAGAACTATATAGGACTGATAATTTTTTCAAGAACTAAATTAGGTTAAGAAAAAAATATCAAATTTGTCCCTATAAAAGTTAGAGAATATTTCGCAATGATTAGTTAGTAACAATTATGGCTGGGAAGAAAAAAAGCATAGAATATGGAAGGGACCAAAACCAAAACAGAACAAAAAAATAGGGACCAAAATCCAAAAAAATAAAATGTAAGGATTAATTTCAAAGAGATCAACATTATAGGGATCAATTTGATTTTTAAACCAAAAATTTATAAACGAATTTGTTTATTTAATAATTAAACTTGTAATGGACCTAAATTGATTAGTTGAACAAAGCATACTAAACCGAGATAAGGCCTTCGTCGTTCCTCGATTCTCGCCTTCCATCAATGTTACGAGTTAATGTAACATCCCAAATTTAATTCCAAGTATAATCTATGTTGGGATGGTCTTAGGGTAGAAGAAATGGAGATATAAGTTAGAATCTAGCCAAAAATACATGTAGAACTAGGGTTAAAAACATAGAACCTTAGGAAATTTAAAATAAAAGATTGGCAACTCTAAACACAAATTCCACCGTTGGATGTGAAGATTGGTATGTAGGGAAGCTTGCTTTAAAATTTGAGGAAGATCCAACGGGTAACGAAGGAGTTATGGCCTTTCAAAGTCTGGGTATTGCAAAACTGTGCAGCTTAATCGATTAAGCTGCAACTTAATCGATTAAGGTCAAAAAATGGGGAAAGGTCTAATCGATTAATAATCGATTAAGACCTGTTGATGCAGAAAAAAAAATAAAGGCGTTCATTCCCCTTCTTTCATGCAAAATTCGAATCTTCCTTCTCCTAGGGCACAAATTCATTCATTCTAAGTGATCAATCCTCAAGGGAATCACACCAAATCCATCCTCAAGTCCTTCCTTGTTGCTCTAAGTAAGTATTCAAGCCTTTGATTTCTTCCCTCTCTCTCTAATTCGAGTTCTCTCTCTCCTCCCTCTCATGGAGGTTTTCATTTCTAAGCTTAGAACCTTCAAGTTTTCCATGGGGTTTAGTTTGAGAATCATGGAATGAGCAATAATCCTCCTTTTGTGGCTTTATAATAGGTTCTATCATTCTCTTGTGGATTTTGAGCTCTTGGTGGGCAAACTCAAGTATAGGACACTTGGAATCTCCTTATCCTTAAGTGTTTGAGGTAAGGGGGTGGATATTGTGAGCATTGCCTTGTTCTAGGGAGTTGGTTCTAATTAGTATATAATGATTTGTTAGGGTTATGTGTTAGGGGAGAAAATTAGATTATAAAACCCTAGGTTATTGAATATAAAATTCTAATTAATTAAATATGCATGATGATTGGATGTTAAGACTAGGAAAAGGAAACCCAATAATATGAAATTGAATTATTTAATAAATGAAACTTGGATAATGATTATAATGAAGTATGAGGGGATTTTGGTAACATGATAGTGAAGTGACCGTAAAAGATTTCTATGATAATTGATTTTAATCGTCAAGTTTTGTATAAAATGATAAATGATTGATGTTGCAAATATATGTAGGCATTATGGAGTAAATTGATATAGAAAGAAAATGGAATGGAAACGATTATATGTGATGAATATGCGTATTTGCACCTAAATGCTAAATGAGTATACATGTTAGGTATTATCAATTGTGAACAAAGGACATGGCTTATGAAATTGAACTTGTGAATATAGGAAATGGAAGTAAAATGATTATGTGTAAACAAAAGGTAAAAGGTGATATATGTAAATTGAAATGAAGGGCAATCTGAATGTTGGGCTATAAAAGAGAACACTACTTGGTATGATTGTGATAACTGAGAAAGGAAATGAATAAGGAAATCACATGAATGGTTAGATGTTGTATGTGTGTTGTTTAATTTAAACGTTTTATAATTGATTGGACAAGAATGTGGTATATATATGTTGGCCTCTGTTTGAGGTGACGATTTTTAAAATTGTGATGAATTGTTTATAATGAAAATGATGTTTATGTATAATCTAGGTGGTTGTATGAGGTACCTTCCGGTGTGGAGGTGAAGTACCCACCGGCCAAATTGTATGAGGTACCTTCCGGTGTGGATGTGAAGTACAATGGTATGAGGTACCTTCCAATGTGGAGGTGAAGTACCCATAGGCCAAGTGTACGAGGTACCTTCCTGCGTGGATGTGAAGTACGATAGTGTGTTGACCTCTGACCTGAGGGACACTAAATGAAATAAATTATTAATGTGTTGACCTCTGACCTGAGGGACACAATGAATTAAAATGAATGAGTGTTGACCTCTGACCTGAGGGACACAGAATGAAATAGAGTATTGACCTTTGACCTGAGGGACACCGGATGAAATAAAGAATCGAGTGTTGACCTCTGACCTGAGGGACACATAATTTAAATATGGAAAGGTATAAGGGCCTCTGTTTTGAGGTGATAAATGTGTTGAATAAAAATTGTTCATTGGCCTCTGATTTGAGGTGATGTACTGAAATGAAATGAGTATGTGAAATGAATAAATTAATAATGGAAATGGATGTTGAAATGAATAATGAAAATGGATGTTGAAATGGAATAATGAAAATGGATGTTGAAATGGAATAATGAAAATGGAAATAATGAAATGAGTATGGTGTGCAATATGTGAATATATGCTTATTTGCTAATTGTGCTTGACCTAGTGGGTTATTATGTCTAGTTAGAAATTGCTTTCTATTTCATGTGCAAAGCTCACTCCCTTACATTTTTCTGGTATGGAGATTGAGTTGGCACAGCCCCCGGCCGAGCAGGAGTATTTTCCCTTACAGGGAGAGTAGGGTGTTATGGGTTTAGTGTATAGTATGGACCTAAGCCTCTTATCTTATTTTGATGTAAGTCTAATATGCACATTTTAAATGAGGCTTAGGATGTTTTGTTTTGGCAAAGTTATATGTTTTGATTACGACACTCAAACTTATTATTTTCCGCTGAAAACTCTGAATATTTGATTATCTTATGCACTCTGATATATTTGGAGCCCATAGGGCCTTGTTATGAATTAGATATATATATTCTGAAGCCCTGCTGGCTACTTGATGTTTAGTTGAAATTATTTATCACAGGTTAAATTTACAAAACTCCGTCAGTTTGACGGGTGATTTTTATCAGATTAAAATGAAATTTCAAATTCATATTTTTAATAGCGGGGTTTTAAGGGTAAAAATCATAGGGTGTTACATTAACAACAACCATAAAGCCAACAAAATAATTGTTGCTGACTAATCAAAGCGGTATATTCTCCAACATTTATAGAGCTCAATCTTGTTAGACTAAATATCCTTAACAAAGATACCTGTTTTAACTTGCTAAACATCATTATTTCTTTCATTATCTTCTCTCTTGAGACATTGAACGCAAAATAGATGCTAAATATGGGCTTGTACCTCTTATCCTTTTTCTTCCCTTCTTCTTGGTAAGTTTCCCTCTTTTGTTGACCTTCGTCCGATTCTCCTTCACTTCAGGTCAGTGCCCCAGACGATCTTTGGCTGATGTACTCCGGGTTCGCATAAATATATAGATCTGACCTTCTTATTATCTCTTCCATAGATCGAGGATGTGTACTTGTAAGATCGGTCGTGAAGTTGCTATTTGGATGAAGACCTCGGATGAAGAGATGCAGGGCAACTTATGGGCTTAGGTATATGATCTGGTTCTTTTCTCTAGTAAACCTAGTTAGGAAGTCACGTAGCCTCTCATCATGTTGTTGGACTAGATTAGATAGGATGTTCACTATTTTGGGGTGAGCTCTGCTAGTTGAAAATTGTAGCTTGAACGTATCAGTTAGCTATTTCCAACCGTTGATGGATCTTGGTGCAAGGGTTTGAAACCATTCATAAGCTGGTCCAGTTAGACTCAATGCAAAAACCTTGCACATAACTTCATGCCTCAAAATAGGAAGGTCAATGTTAAAGAAGCATCAAGAGTCAATTCGAGCCTCAAAACGGTGCATAAAAAGGCGAAATGAGCCATTTTAGCCCAGTCTGGGCACCCAGGAGTGAGCCAGGCACGCCCAGGTGTGAGTGGGTCAACTGTTGAAGATTGGGGTGAAGGAATCATGTTTTTGCGCCTGGGCGGGCAGAACCATGCGTCCATGCGCGTTGAGACTCACCATGATGCAACAGGAGGCGCGCTCAAGCGTGGGCCAAGTGCGCTTAAGCGCGCTAGCTGGTGCCCAAGCGTGAGTGACGTACGCCCAAGCGCGCCAGCCTATGCCCATAAGCGGATTTTTGCGCTTTTGTTGAGACTCTTGCCTTTCGTTAACTATAAAACCGAATCTTAGGCATTTTTATCAAGAGAACTGGAACATAACAAGAAAAAAAAAAGGAGAAGGCTTGGTGAACATCAAGGAAGGTCAAGGAACCTCAAAGGAAGGGATTCTGGAGGGGCTATGAACCTACACAAAGGCTCTATGTCCATATAGAGTCAGCCTTGTATTCTTCTTTCTCTCTTTTTGATATGTATTCCTAAGTTCTCTATAGGGATATGGTGGATGTATGATGGATTGTTAATAACTCTATTTTGATTGTGAATAAATTATTTCCTTTATACCAATTGTTTGATTAAGTGTTTATTCTATGCATAGAAATGACCATTTTGTGTTTTGGGACTCAATCTTCCAATTGGGAAATTGAGGATTGAATTGACCCTATAATCAAACTTTGCAAATTCACAACTCGTAGGGATACTTTTGAGATTTTTTATGTATAACGATTAGAATTCCAGTGTTTTAATTGAATGGTTATTAGACTAAAATTCACTTAAGAGATTAAGGGGTATAGTTTAATAATACACAGTAAGGGCCTTGAGGAATCAAGTTTTTACTATTTCTGGAATTGTTGTTGATATAGGGAAAGACGAAATTCATAGTCATAAGGGTTATAATCCTAATACTGAAATCATGTCCTAGACTTTTTACTCGTTTTCTATCATTTTCAAATCATTTTCCAATCCCATTAAAGTTTCATCACTGGCCAATGAATGCAAGGTTTCCCTCTTCCTTTAAGAAGGGAATTTCGCCCAAGGCATGAAGGAAAAGAAGGAAGAGTAATGTTCATCATCAAATCAAGAATAAGTGCCATTTAATGAGGAGTTACAAAACCAATCATCAACTCTCATTAAGAGGAGGTTACACTCCAAGGCCAATCATTAGCATTCAAGATTGATTCCTTCCATCACCAAGCTTATAGCTCACGACCATGAAGAATCATGAAGTCTAGGCTAAGATATTTTCCTCAATAAATGTTTTGTAACTCCCTAGGCCTAGAATTAAGTAGATTCCTTTTTATTTAGGCAAAACTACTAGATTGGTCCTGTAAGTTATTTTTTGGTTGCGATTTCGTCCCTTAACTTTTTTTCGTTTCAAATAAATCCGGAAGTTTGTAACTTGTTTCAAATAAATCCTTCCATCCGATTTTGTCTTAACACCGTTAATGGGAGCCTCATATGTGGCAATCATTGGTCTTACGTGGCTAAAACTCAACATTACACCCCCAAAATGATGTCATATGAGGCCAAAATAGAAAACCAAAACAGTTAGGGATAGCCCAATAAGCTTCAATTTTAGCCTCATATGACATCGTTTTGGGGTGTAACGTTGAGTTTTAGCCTTGTAAGACCATTGGTTGCCACATAGGAGGCTCCCATTAACGGTGTTAAGACAGAATTGGACGAAAGGATTTATTTGAAATAAGTTACAAACTTCCGGATTTATTTGAAACGAAAAAAAGTTAAGGGACGAAATCGCAACCAAAAAATAACTTACAGGACCAATCTAGTAGTTTTGCCTTTTATTTATGTTGCTTAATTACTCTTTACCCTTAGCTTACTATCTACGGCCAAGTTAGGAGAAAGGCCATGAGTATCTTTTCTATATAATGTAACCTTGATCTTGAATGAAAGGGAGAATGAGTTTGGTTAAGACAAAGAAACGTGTTTCCTTTTCCTTGGAGTGTGATATTCTCTTGGTGAGAAACTTTGGTTCCCCAATTTCCAATTTCCTTAAGTAATTATAATTAGGTGAGAATTGTTTGAATCATCAATCTCTGTAGGATTGACACTCTATTTATCACTATATTACTTGTGTGACCCGGTATACTTGTCGATGATGTAATAGGTTGACTTCACCTTGTTTGTTAACCTGTGGTGGGTTAACCGAAATTGGGTTCGAATCTCCCATTGGGTTTGTGTTTTGTAATGTTTGTAGTTTATGGTTTCTCACATACGGCATCAATGTTCTGTCCAGTTAAAATAGGGATCCTTGTTAAGGATATTTAGTCTAACAAGAGTGGGCTCATGGTCCTACGTACTCGTTTGAACTAGGTTATAGGGATCAAGACTACGTAGTTCTATCGGGCACATTGAAATAATCCATTAAGGGAGAGTGAGATGGCTTCGAACTATCCCCAAGAGTAGTTAATGATATGCCCTCTACTCTTATGGAGGTTGTTTACGATTTAGTGTCTCTTGTATGAATGAGGTGGCACACCGCATTGGATCCTGAGGTAGGAGCACATAGACTGTTTAGCGATGATCGTCGCGAGATTTTTGAACATTCATGGTGGAGTTGGATGCAATTACCACCGTATGGAACAGAAAGAGTTTGCCTATCTTACTGCCGAATACCTTTCTCTGGGGAGTATTGATGATATACTCAGGGAGTATGAAATTGTGTATGTATAATGTGTTTGATACTTTCAATGATGATGCCCTCAACCCCTTGCTTGAGGGTGTTATCTATAGAATTTGGATGGGAAGTTTGGCCTAATGTAATCCCTTGATAAATCTTTCAACTCTGAGAATAATCTTCGGGAATCTAATTTCTAAGGAGATAATCAATGTTCTTCTATAATTCTTGATAATCCATTGATAATCTATCAAAATCTTTGATAAATGAGTTGTTTATCTTTTGAAAACTCTCTTCGAGAATAAGTCTCGTGACTTATCTATAGGTCCTTAGGTTTGTTCCCGAGCTTCTCCGAGTTTATACAGACTTAAAATCCTTTTTTGTAGGTTATCTAATCTTCGTTAGTGTTGTTAGGTCCTTATTGCAAGTAACGGAAGGTTTTTTGGAGATCATCATGCATGTACGGTAGGTGTCCTTAACTCGCGATAGACATAATTATACTTTTATCATTGAAAATACTTGAATTACCATACTAAAATATATAATTTGAAAAATGAAAAGTGATGGATGTTATAGTTTTGACCAAAATGTTTCTGTATTGCAAAGTGTAGATAATTAATTTTTATTAAAAAGTGTGTTCATTAATAAATGAATAATAGTTTAGAGATCAGAGAGAAACGAAAAGTAGAATTATTGAAAAGTAAAAAAATAATTGAATGACGGCTTAAACTTTATATATATATATATATATATATATATATATATATATATATATATATATGATTTTGCCTTGAAATTGTAAATCCACAAAAGTTATGGAACAAGAAAAGAAGAGTTAAAACTAAAAAAGTTAAAGAATGGAGGGAGGACTAAAAAAGTCTGTTACTTATTATCTATTATTTTTTTTGGAGATTTTTTCTCTTATTTATCTGTTTAAATTAGAAGATCAAGAATGTTATAAATGTTATTTTTCTTGTTTTCCCTGTTTAATATGGTATTGATTTACATAAGTAATGAAAAAAAAAGTAATGATTACTAAAAGAAAATGAGTATGTTAGGGAAAAAAACGTAATAAATTTATTAAAAATCAAAACAATTATTACATTTTTTAAATGGTGTGTTTTTTTAATGAGATAAGTAATAGGAAAGGGGGGAGTTCTTTGTATAATAGTTTTTTAAAATTTTATTTTGATCTTTTTTATAAGTCTTATATCAATTTTCAATGGTAATTAATTATTTTTTTATAAATATTTTTATTTACTCAATACTTTTTAGAATCCCAATAATAATTATTCTTGATAAATATAAATTTCTCCAATAAGATTTTATATTAAAGTCTGGAGGGAGTATAAGCATTAGTTTTAGGCTTTTAGCACATTATTTGTAAAAACCCGATTTATATTCTAAATTAATGACTTGATTTTTACCAAGATATGGACTATTTTTTTTAGGGTTTGCTTAAGAACTCAAAAATGGTTGTTTCATAGGAAATGATGCAATTAGGAGAGATAAAATCTTATATTTTTATTTTTTCAAGAAAACTTATCTAATTAAAGGTGCTTATAAGAGCTGAGGTTAAAAAAAAACCTTTTTTTTAAACATATCTTGTGATATAAAAAGATACGTACTCATCATAGAATACACCTTCTTTATTATACTTATTTATTCACAAATGAAGAAAGAGTATTGTGTTTTCCCAGTTTATTATAAAAAAAAAAGGAGAGAGAGAGAAAGAGTATTCTCTTCTTCAGCACACCCTTAATATTATTATACACTACATGGCATATGCAGAGCAAGGTTCACAACTCTTTAAAGACAACATCCTATACCATATTATTGTACCTACTGCCACAAGAACATTCTTACCGCTTACTCGTTCTTTCATTGGCTATCCATCGGATTCTCAACGGGATCCTTCTCCGCTTCCTCTTTCATGGGGTCTTCCTTTTCTTCCCCTTCACAACTGCTTACCACCCCGGGACTCGATATGTACCGGCACTGTGAAGTAAAATGAACTATGCCAGTGGAAAGAGAAGTAGACTGCACTTCATGATCATCTCTTCCGGAAAAGGAAGTTGAAGGAGTCCTTCGGGTTCTATGAAAAGGAGTTAGTGGACGGGGAGCCCTGGAAAGTGAGTCTCGTCAGTAAGAATATCCATTTGGGGTGTACATGGTGTACATTATGGGTACACACATCCTCCTCGACCTGATGCAGGAATGAGGGTTTGGATGACATAGGGTGGTCACTACATTACCCTCAACAGTCGCTCTGTCCTCCTCGAATTCCCACTCCTCAGTCAGGAGTGGTCTAATCTCTACACAGAATAGATTCAATAACCCATCGTTACATACCACACATATACGGATAGTGAGTGAGTCATTGTTATATCACTATATAAATAAGAATTGAAATAATTTAAAGTTAACAATCACATATAGCAATTATCTTCTTATAATGTTCATGATACTTGAAAAGCAACATATCATCACATGTTTCTACCGAGCATTTGTAAAATTTATGAATTTTAATTTTACATTCTACTTCCTCAATTCAAAATCACACTTTCTTCTTTTGAAAATCATATTAATACTCTATATATAGGAAAAGCAATCGGGAGTAAACGTTCCGCAACCAAATTGTATTGACATAGGCCTGAAAGCCTAAATACACATTCCTTATTTTGGAATGAGCAATTTTGAGAACTGCCATCCACCTGATCATAACATGTCAAGGAAATCGATAGAATTATTATGGTTAATGCAAAATTATATCGGGCGAGGTTAGCTAGACCGTCCGATCAAATGACCATCTTATCCATAATAACTCCCATGGTCATTTGACGAATCACCTTCACAGACCTAGTGATGATCCCAAGCCATGGACACCGTGAACCAAGTTTTCCTTGGCTAAATTTTTTTAAAGCTTGTTGAAGTTAAATTGTTGGTTTGTAATAAGGGCTTTGTTCTGCCCACTTTTTTAGTTAGTTTTATTATTTTTGTAATTAGTTAGTTTTGATCTAAGCTTGTAATAAAGTATATTTTAGGCCAGCCATCAAGAAAGGAGATTTCTAAAGCAAATGAAGGGGACTCCTTAAAGCCCACGGTTACAACAAGAGGAAAAAAGTCTTAGCAATTTGATGAAGACAAGTGATAAGTGCAACACAATAATGTGCACAGTTTCTAAAGCCAAGGATCAACATCAATTCTTCATCTTTGCAATCATGGATAAAGACTTAAGAGTGGAAGTTACAAATGTATTAAATACATTAATTAACAAGTGTGATTCTTGTGTGAAAAACCTTGTCTTATCATTCCTTGAATGTGGCGCCACCCTATCTTGTAAGTAGTTTCCTTTGTTTTTCTCTTTTCCTTGTTTAATTCGTTTCTATCATAGGTTTGAGTCTTCTTCATACAGTTTACGTTTTAGATTCTTTATGTTCTTTGGATCAATCAATCGATTATTAATTAAAGACAAACCTTATTCGTTTTCAAAGAACAAGCAACACTTGGATTCTTATCTTGGTTGCATCACTTTTAAACCCCGAATTGATTGATCAAAGGAGTAAGGATTCTATTCTTGTTTTCCTTGTCTTAATATTTCCTTCATCATCTTTTATCATCAACCTTGTTTTGTATCTTGAGTCATAGGATTGATTGTCTAAAAGTGTGTTTCCTATGCAAATCAATTCCTTCTTGTGTTAAGTCTAGATTTTTGATTGATCATTGCCTTAGAGAATAAATGGAGTCAATGGCCTCTTGGCATGCGGCTATCACCTAGCCCCATCTTTACTCTCCAATCAGGTTCCTAGAACCGTCATGTATCTTTTTCCAATTCCTTACCATGATTTCCCTTACACCATGTATGAATGAATGGGATTTACATAACTTACAATTTGTTTATAATTTGAATGGGAATTGAATTTGAAAACATTTTAAGTCTTTTTCTCAAGTTTCATGATAAGATTACCGATTATCAAGAACTATTAATCAGTTTTTTTCATTCAATGTTATTTAGTTCATAAAATTGTTCTTGGCTAACCAGTTACCATATTCTGTTAACCGATTAATGTGTATGAAAATCGCTTGAAACTTTGCAGAAAAAGCACCCAATAACTAGTTATAAGCGCAAGATAACCGATTAACTCAATAACTCAATCACTTGATGATGTCATTTTCACTTGTTTTCAATTTCAATTCACTCAATCAATCCAACTCATTACATAGCAACTATCATATATCAATAACTGTATATAAACAACCTATTTCATATAACATGTATACATGATTATGGACAAGTAATTCAAACTAAGCATTTAACATTCAATTCAATTATAACTCTCCTTTTTGATAAATTCAGTTCATTCTCGTCACGTCCATTCTTAATTTCTGAAATATTGGCAACATATTAACTGAATTACAGCTTAATCACCATTGATCACTGATTATTTTGATCTCCAAGTCAAGTAACCATTGGTGATACTCAAATTGATTAATTTTTAGCTTGTAAAGCTTTACTATAACTTTAAACAATTCAAACTCTTATCATGACAATATACTTCACTCCTTTCATACCTGAGCTTGAGAAAAGAAAGAATGAGATTCAAAAGATTCAGGAACAAGTGATTCTTTGCTGCAATAACAATAGAATTCTCATAATTTTCTTTACATTATCCAAACAAAATTGATTAACTTAAATTCATTTTCAGTTGATAGACCCAAATATAAACATATTATAAACTTAATAGATTATAATGACAAATAAAAATAATCATAATATAATTTTTCCAACTATAACAAACAAATAAAAATAATCATAATATAATTTTTCCAACTATAACAAACAAATAAAAATAATCATAATATAATTTTTTCCAACTATAACAAACATGACCAACGAGGTGTGGCACACCTGACTCGGGACTTTGTCCTCGGTCCGCAAGGACACGGGTTCGAATCCTACCTCGGCGGTATGAGCCTGTTGCTCCTTCGGGAGTGGTTGACCTCCTCCGGGCAGTTTGCAGGCTATGACCTGGAGGCGGGGTTGCCCATCAGAGTCGTCAATGTGCGGCAATGATGGTGGGATTTCCCTCGTAAACCAAAAAAACTATAACAAACACGCACTTAAATGACGATCCATATATAGTTCAGATGAGAGGTTAATTTAGTAGATCATGACCCTTAATATGAACTTATGTGAGGACTCAACATTCCAAAACCAAAATCACGATTTGTTAGATACAATCGTCAATCTATTGCATACAATTTCCAATGCATTGTAATTTTTTTATTAACTTTAATATTTTAATATCAATATTTATGAATAATGTTATT
Source organism: Crotalaria pallida (assembly GCA_037953625.1). NCBI lineage: Eukaryota > Viridiplantae > Streptophyta > Magnoliopsida > Fabales > Fabaceae > Crotalaria > Crotalaria pallida. The sequence goes on from CM075654.1 coordinate 91,423,114, forward strand.
AATGGATAAATATACTTCTACAAAACATATAAGAGTATTTTTATAAAAATAACTTGTTATAATATATTAGTTTGTTCCAACTGAAAAATCAATTTTCTTATATTACAATTTTTTTATTATATATGCTATAAGTTTTTTTTTATAATTATTTATTTTTAAAATATCATAATAATTAACATATTTCTTCAAATAGTGTATTTTTTTCTACAATAATCTGTTATAATATGTTAATTTGTTCCAACATAAAAATCACCTTTTGCATATTACCTTTTTTAATTATCTATGCTATAAGTTTTTTTAATAATTATTTATTTTTAAAAAATTATAATTTTTATATTTAACATATTTCTACAAAATATGTAAGGGTATTTTTGTTTACAGTAATTTGTTATACTATGTTAATTTGTTCCAACTGAAAAATCACCTTTAACATATTACATGTTTTAATTATCTATGTTATAAGTGTTTTTTTATAATTATTTATTTAAAAAAAATCATAAATTTTTAAAATTAACATATTTCTACAAAACACATAAGGATACTTTTCTACAATAATTTGTTATACTGTGTTAATTTGTTCCAACTGAAAAATCGTCTTTCTCATAATATATATTTTTTTAATTATCTATGCAATAAGTTTTTTATAATTATTACTTGATTTTTAAAAAATCTTAAATTCTAATTTCACTAAATTATTGTGTTTGAATAAAAGAAATCAATAAAGAAGATTATTATTTTTTGAATTTATGATGCAACATGTAAGTAAAAAAATAATTTAACAATTAAAAAAATAAAATTTCTTAAAATTTTAAAGATTACGAAAATAAATAATGAGTAACTTGCTATACATGTTATAACAGATAAAAAAGAGTCGTGTGTATTAACCAAAACACAATCCGATGTAATCTTAGCCTTCACCTTCGTGACCTACTCTTGTAAAACACACCCTTTTTGACGGTATTTTCAATTTTCACCTTAAATAACTTATTTAAACATTTCATAATTCTTCTGTTACAATAAGATGAGTGATAAGTGTATGTGCAAAAAAAAAAAAAAAATTATACAAACTAACCACAAACGTATTTAATATTAAAATCATTAGATTTTGTTTCCAATGGTTTTGAGTTTATTCCCATGTAAAATAATGCAAAGAAACTGAATCCTTCCTGGAAAAAAAAAAAAGATTAATGGGTATGCACTGACGGTGTAAATTTTTTTACACCATCAGTCTATCATCCACCGTTCATTTGGATTACTTTAATTTAAAAGTCAAGAACCATAAACGCATAAATGGTGGATGATGCATTGATGGTGTAAAAAACTTTACACTATCGGTGCATTACCCATTTTCTAAAAAAAAATTCCATTCCATTCCTTTAAAAGAGAAAACTCCGTCCGCGTAAGACAGCCTAGTTGGTGGCTGCAGGGACACTTAGGATTTCCCCGTCCCCCAAGTCATGGGTCTGGTCCCAGACCTCCCATGTAAAAAAAAAAAAAAAAAAAAAAAAAACTCCTAAACAATGGAACATCATTTTAGCGATTTATATTTCACTACGCCATCAAGGCTAGTCTCACTCATACGGTTCTTCTATAAATCTTTAAACCGTGACACCAATCTATTTATTTAATTTTATTTGTTTGGATACTCCACATTTCTTTAAATACACAACAACACAATTTTCTTCATAGGTATCATACAAATTGATAAATGACTTTTATTTGATGAATTTTATTGGCCACATTGTGCAATGAAATGGTCAGGCCTTTCTGGCATTCTTGTTAACCAAAACAGTGGCAGATTTTATATCATCACCTTGTAATTTAAAAAACCCAGAATTATGGAAGCATAGAAATATATTTTACTATCTTCCCATGATCTGGAAGGGCCGCACAACATTTCATTTTGATGTTATATCATGATCCTGACATGTAAGTGTATCTTGTTTGAGCTCCAATAATTAGTTCAACAGCTTGAGCTGTAAAATAACACAGAAAACCATCAGAAATTCAAAGTAATCAACAAAGATAAGTACTGGTTCCAATAAAAGAAATAAATTAGTATCAAGCACACCTGCGAGAAATCCTATGACAGGTACTGGTTCCAAAACTTTCTCAACGCTTTCAAGTTTTTGTCTAAAATATTGAAAGGGGAGGATTTTATCATCAGTTTTTCTCCGACTTGGGGAAGCAAATTGCATAATGGCTTAAAGTTGCGAGTGTTTTGGTTTTAGTTTCTAAAAGTGTTTTTTTTTTTTTTTTTTTTTTTAATTTTAACTCATCCTTGATTGTTTTGAATATTTGGTTTTTGTCCATGTAGTTAGCAAAACATCGTTAGCTGCTGAGGTGACTAATGAAATGTCACATCACGCATACATGTGTGTAAGTATCGCATAACATCAATATTATGAGGTGGATGATCCGGAGTTCCGGACCTGTAGGTTCGGATCATCCACGTCATCCTAGGATGACACACAATACTGCTACGCGTGTATGATGATCATGATGTGGCATTATGTTAACCATAATAGTAGTTAATGGATTTTTTCCTAACGCGAATGATAAAACCAAATTTTCAAAACAATTAAGGATGAGTTAAGGGTAAAAAAACTTATAGGAATCAAAATAAAAATACCCTAACTTTCAGGGACTAAAGACATAAATAAGCCTTTCAAAATTATATAAACAAAAGAGAGAAAGAATAGGGAAAGTGAGTAAACTAAGTAAACTATTGCCTGGTATATTTTCTGAACAAAGGATCTCTCATCAGGTATAGTACAAATAACAGCTTTCGTCTCTTAACCTGTTAACAAAAACATTTCAGAACGGAAACTTTTGATGTAAGTGATATTAATGGCAAATAAGACAGATCTAAAATGAGGTTTTAGTGACAATAAAGCCCCAAAGGCTGCTTGCATGTCAACATGGTATATAGCTTCAAAGAAACTCAAACCTCATCCATTTCCGGGGCAGAAAGATGAAACCTTCGCTTTTTCCCACCAGCCACTGATGTTGCAACTAGTGATAGAATACTCATCCCTATGCAGTCCATAGCCATCGAAACGACCCACGGGGTCCATGACCGAGTACCATACTTTCGAATTAATAAAACATAAGCAAGTGATCTAGTAGTAAATAGAACTTCTCCAATCAAAAATAGAGCACCAGGAAGACCCTTTTGGGACATTATGCCGAAAAGTGTTGGTCTCTCTATCACCGAAACTGTAACAACACAGTTGGCAAGTATTAGTTAATTTCCCGAGCAATAATCAATTAGACTACCGCTAAAAATGTCTTTAAAACATATTGCCTGCAGGCTCCATAGTTGCGTCTTGCTGTTGATTCTGTTGAACCCTACTCAGCCTCACTGGTTCTGACACCATCCTGGCATTTTCTCCAAATCTGCTTAAAGCAGATAGTGCTCTCCCTTCGAGATCGTATGGGTTCGGATTGTGATTGTTTCCCATGTAATTAAAGGCTTGACCAGAGCCAGGCTTTAACTCTATTTGATCTTGTGAACTCAAACTATTTGAATTCGTTTCATCATCATTAGAAGTTTCCCCTCCAGATAGCAGCATTTTATATCCACTCTTCCGAAACAAAGATAACTGAACCAGTACCCTGAGTAAGAGTAGCTCAAGATAATGAGATACATCAATGGCAACAGAGATAACGACAAAATTGAAGATAATTAGACAGGAACATATGCTAAATTATAAGATACCACTTACTTCGTGGCTTCGGTAACAGCAAGGAAGTTCCATTTCTTATCGTTACCATAGTAATGTTGTGCCACTGCTTCAACTAATGATTCCAAGCCTCTCAATGTAGATAAGCATAATGAAAAAGGAAATGAATAAGCCTCAATAGAGCCTGTAATTTCCTCGTCAGGAGCTGTATCAATTATATGTCCATGGATAGATGCGATAATCCCCAGAATGGTTGTTACTGCATAAAATTATACGTTTTCTTAGTAACCACTTTCTACATTGCAGCTAAATCTAAGAAAATGTTCCATTATAAAGAAAAAAATAAGACAAGTAGAAATTGTTACATTATAAAAGGAATGTCACATGACTTAGAAACTCTGCAACACTTGGAATCAAGAAGGTGCAGTGTTTTCCATGAGAACTAATTTCTAGCTAGCATTGTTTAGTTCAAGATGAACAGATGATATCGATAGAACTTTGTTCCAGCTTAGCCATAATATATTTTTTTTTGTTTTACATTAAAATACTTTATTCCCATTTTATCACTAAAAGAACATATAATTGCTTGAAAACGGATACAGTGATATGTAATTTTGAATGCCAAAAGAAGTAGCCAAAAGTTACCAAAATTTCACAAAACCTGCTTCTGGTCCAATCTCGGAGTCCCCGAACCGTTCAGGAAGAGCCCACGTCAACCCCTACCCACATTGTCAATCCCCCAATAAGATAATGATTAACATAAAATAGGTCAACAACTAACATATCCTATTTGAACACAAAGCTCACCATAGACTCTCATATGAACCACAGAACAAACCCATCAAAAAGTAAATTGGAACTGAAAATTTATAAAGCTGCCTATATTCACCAGGTTCACTTGTTAACCTTGCATACCATATACCAAGTTCACTTAAAAATAGTCTTGCAAAAAATAGGAGACAAAGTAGTACCCGTACGATACTGCTTTTATTACAATTTAATATATTTAGTCATAGGTCCTTAGTTAAAGTCTTTGTTAATTGGGAGAGCAATAATGTTATTTGGTCATTTACATCTAACATTCAAGTTCAACACCTGCTATTTTTGGGTAAAGATGTGAAAAATAATAAAAAAGAAAAATTGAAGGACCCGCTGTTCTTTACCCAAAATGGTAGGTGTTAAAGGACTCGGATGTTATATGTAAATATCCAAATAACATTATTGATTGAGAGAGTGAGTTAATCTAGTTAAAGCATTAGATCTATAAGTTTTTTCACTTGTATGTTGTGCAACTTACCGTGTTCTTATCAACATGTGATCTGGATTCTCTACACGGACATTAATGTTAAGCATTGCAATCCAAAATAAAAATTCTAGCTCTATTTTGGATTGCAGTGCTTTTAACACTAATAACCCTATGACAATGTGGTAGAGAATCCAAATCCGTCAAACTACAGCAGAGTATAGCATAATTTCAATAAACATGACTTAAATAGGTTTTGAGAGTGAAAACATATTTAAGCTAAAATAAATAGCTTACATTGGCCAAAGTCTCCAACGAGTTAACATAGTCTTTGTTCTGCCTCACCCATCTCTTGTAAGCCTCCATAGTTTCAACAGAGTCGGCACCTTCAAGCACCCAAAGCTAAGCACAAAATGTTTGCACTTAGAGACAAGTTGGGTGAAGTAACAATGGGATTCATGGGAGAAATGAGGTGCGAAGGAAAAAAAAAATGGATAAGCAATTCAGCACAGTGGGGAGAGTCAACAGAGTTACGACAAGGTGTTTGGTTTTGTATTATTTCCTGCGTTCCGGTTTATATTTTTTTTTAATTTTTTTTTTCGAAATTCCCAGCGGAGACATACGTATCCTGAGAGTACTCTTAATATCTGAGAGCCCTTAAAATTAAGGCCGTTACTACCATGCAATCAAAAATTAAATGGTTGCTATGTAACCCATTGTTAAACCAATAAAATCTTGCCACTTAAGACATGTATGCCACATAGTTACTTAAATTAGTCAAAATTAAGTTTTGCAATTTAGTCCAACATAAAACTTAAATTAAGTTGTGCTCATTAGAACCACCAGCAGCATACTTTGATTTTTTTTTTTAATAATGTTTTTTAAAATTAAAACTTATAATTTATCTATAGGTACAAAGGACTAAAATTTTAATTTACTATTTAAGTTGGACCAAATTGCAAAAAATTAAATTTGACATGACATGACACAGGTAAATTAAATGACAACTTTCTATTGGTTTAAGAGAAGGTTGTATGACAACACTCTAATTTTGGATTGCATATTAGAAATCTCCTAAAATTAATTCGAGGTGAGTTGTGTGGCTGACTCTCCCAGCGGAATGTTTTTAGTGGAAATCGAACACGGACTACTATCACCTTTATCTCATTCCCAAGATTTCAGTTGAGGTCTTACACCAACTGAACCAAACCTTGTTGGTTCCGGTATATATTTCTTATTTCAAACAAAACTCACATTTAAGAAACACAATTATTACTTAGATTTTTTTTTACATCATTACTTAAATTTTCAATAAATTAATTATATATTTTTTTTCATTGTACCCTTTCTTTCTTTATAAACATTATATTTTTTTTCACTGCTTATATAAATCAATACCTATTAAATAAAGATAAATATGAAAAATAATAGCTATTACACCATTAAATCACAGAAAAACCAATAAAAAAACAATTTTTTTTCTAAAACAAAAAGTTAATAAGAAACGGAAGAATTACTGTATTATCGATTGATGGGTGGGGGTGGAGACCCACGAGCAAAACACTGCTGAATAATAGAGTCTGTCACTTTCATGTCGATTTTCATTATTCAATTAGTGCTCCCTCCCACCCCTCCCTATATACATTAAGTAATTAACGTAACATCCTCAATTTTATTAATAGATATAGAATAGTAAAAAATTTAGAAATTTTAATGTATATGAATTACTTTGCATGTTTTTGGAAAGTATTGAAAGTTGCGTTTTTGATTTGTGAGATAAAAGTTTCTTTAGATTATGTTAGAAAATGTATAATAATAGAAAAATTATAATTAAATATTTACAACTTTAAACAAAAAAGTGACCGTTGGATAGGAAGATATGTTTATTAGGAAGTTTGCTTTCAAATTTGAGCAAGATCCGACGATTAACGAATAATATATGACACTTTGAATGCAAGCTGTTCCGGGAAGCGATTAGTTGATTACCAGCTGTCAGGAATTACTCGAGTAGTGATCAGTATACTCGAGTATTCTGCTACAGACAGTTTAAAAAACACGAATTTAACACAATTTTACTCATTCTTTCTTCCCCAAAACACACGAACCTTCCCCTCTTTCATGACCCAAAAACCCTAAACTCCATTATCATCAAATATAAAAGAGGTTGATGCCTTACTAGCATTCCTGTGAAGAGTCATAACTTCTTTCTCATTCTGCTGAAGTAACACATCGGTTGGATCATTACTCAATAGGGTTTGAGTAATTTCCAACTTTTCCCTCAATTCCTGCTCCTGCTTCACAATATTAACATAACATCTTCTATTTAAGTTGAGGAACTCCTTCCTTAGGCAATTTAGCTTTTTAATAAATTGGATCATAGTACAACCAGAGATCTATTTTGCCCAAAGAGATTCAACAATAGCTATGAATGTATCATCATTTGTCCACATATTAAAAAACTTGAAGCTAGATCTTCTAAACTCATTACTCTTATTCCACTCCACCAAGATGGAAGAGTGATCATACAGCCTAGGAGTCAATAAATTAGCCTCTGAATCTGGCCAGGCAGATATCCAGTCTTGATTCACAATAACTCTATCAAGCTTATAGTAAATCCTGTTGACCCCATCTTGCTTGTTGTACCAAGTTAAAAAATGCCCTTTAGATTTCGGATCCATTAACTGACAGGAAAGCATGTAATCTCTCAAATCTTCATATTGCATCACCTCTAAAGGGTTACGACCAAGCTTCTCATTAGGGTTAAGCATAGAGTTGAAATCTCCAAGGAGAATCCAAGGCAGGTTAACAAATCTTTCAACCCCTTTTAGAACTTCCCATAATTCCTTCCTCTCCAAATAATTATTTGAAGCATAAATGAAAGTAGCATAAAAGGACTTTTTAGTAATCTTTTCAGTTACCAAATAGTGGGAATACTGACCAGATCTTGCAATAATCATGACATCAAACATATCCTTTCTCCAAAGTACCAAAATCCTACCAATGGCACAAATATCAGAATCTGACAAAAAACCCTAGCCTGGTGCTAAATTATTCATGACAACATCTATAGCATTACTTCTAATTTTATTCTCCAATACTCCAAGTAAACCTACCTTATACCTTTTATGGAAGCTTATCACTTCCCTTTGTTTAGAGGGACTGTTGAGCCCTCTGATATTCCAACAAACAATATTATCCATGATGCTTCAGGTGAGTTCCCTCACCTTTCAGCTGGGTCTTACTTCTCGTTTTAACTGGAGTCCAGGGTCCACCATGATCAATCTCATTCGTAGCAATAATTGTTTATGCACTGTTAACACCAGATTCAGCACCAGGATTTTTTAAATCACCAGAGTTAAGAGTGGAACCAGGACCATGCACACCAGCCTTAGTTCCCAAATCAGAACCCTTTCCATTGTTACTATATTTGGCATCAGATTTAGGCTTTGATGCACCAACACTACCCTCTAAGGACTCACATTGCACCAGGTCCTTGCAAGCATCTATTGCTCGTTCCCTGTTTTCCTCGAGGATATTAATCCATTGTCAAGGGCCTCTTTGAGTTTTAATCTATTATCAATGTCCTCAATTTCCTCCCTTGTTGGCTTCCTTTTCTCAACCCATTGCTTCTTCACATTCTTTCTACACATTTTAGCATCATGGCCATACATAGTACACTTGCCACATAGGACAAGTTTCTACTCATAGGTAACACCCTGAGTAACAATATTACCAAAATCATCCTCAAAGAAGACTTCATCAGGTAGGACAGCAGGGTCAACCTCCACCAAAATTCTTGCAAAGTTAATCCTATTCCTTTCTTGGGTTACCTTATCCACCATAATGTAGAGTTATGATGTTTTGATGATAACAAACTAAAGCCAAGCAACAACATACAACAACAAGGAAAGCACCACTCATGGAGATTAGATTTAGATTAAGTTTTATTTAATTCTTAATCAATTGTAATATTTTATTTTCCATATTTCATGAGAGTGGGTGGTAGTTTAGAAATCTCAATATAGGTTTTAATATTGTTTGATTATTAGTGAAGAAAGGTTAATGTTGATAAAAATAGCTCTAATTAAAGTGTTGATTAAAGTACTTTTGAAAAGCTTTGTTTTTAATCACTTTTTACAGTGGTTAATCGATTAGCACGATAGGCTTAATCGATTAACACGTTAAAACTGTACAACACTGATTATGTTAACAAAGGTTAATCGATTAGTGATTTGTATGTTAATCGATTAGCACGAGTTAACACAGGTTAATCGATTAGTGGTTGTTCGTTAATCGATTAATTACTGTTGTATCAGAAAAATAATATTTTGTTTAAAAGCTTTTAATTTCTACTTTGACAAGGTTACACACACTTTCATATTTTTCAATAAGAGAATCATACTTTCATAATCTTTCAAGAGCTATTACTATTTTCCAATTATTCTATCAAGATTCAAACATCTTTCAATCTTCTTCACTTAAAATCATTCAACATTCTAAGTTTCATTGAGATTCAAGTTTTCTAGTTTTAGTACTTTGTGTTGAAGCAATTCACAACAAGAGGTTGTTACAATCAAGCTTTCAACAACAAGTGAAGATTCACAAATTGGAAGTCTTTGAAGCATCTCAAAGCAAGTGGAAAGGAATTAATTGGAGAGCATCCTTCAACAAATTCAAGAGGACAAGATACATATTCAATTGGGTAGATTTTCAAAGAGTTTGGTACTCTCTTTGAAGGGGTTAAGATAGGAGAGCTAGAGTGAGCTACATTTTAACCATTGTAATCTAACAATTGAAGTATCTAGTAGAAACTCTCTATCTTTGGATAGAGGGGACTGGATGTAGCTCTCAAGTGGTAGAGAGTGAACCAGGATAAAATCTTGTCTTATTTGCTTTTCTTTCTTCAAGCTTTCTTTAACCAAGAACAAATTAATTAGGTTAAATTTGGGGCTTTTTCAATTCCTAGATAATTAACCTAAATTGGCTTGGTAAATTTACTTAGAATTGCTCATTCATTCATTCATCATTTGTTGGTGCATCACTGTATTGAAATCTCCATTGAATTCTGATTAAAACTGATTTTTTACCGTATTAATCGATTAAGTGTATAATTAATCGATTAGTTCTTAAGTATCATTCGGTCTTAATCGAGTAACGCCTTAGTTAATCGATTAATACAAAAGTAAGCTTCGGTATTAATCGATTAATAGAGAAGTTAATCGATTAAATAGTATATTTTTGTTAGAAAATTTGTTTTCTCAAATCCATTCTCTTTAGCAATCGAAATATTTGTATTAAGGCCTCAAAATACTATTCACCCCCCCTCTAGTCTATTTTGAGCCGCTTGTTGGTTTCCAACAAGTGGTATCAGAGCTCGGTCGAAAGATCCGAGCATTAAAACGCTTTTTCGCAAAGATCCGATTTTGGAAATCATGGGCTCAAATCTTAATCCTTTTGGTGGTGAAGGAGCTTCCATTAATCGTCCTCCACTATTCAATGGTGAGGGCTACGCTTATTGGAAGGTCCGAATGAAAATTTTTATAGAAGCTATTGATATGGAAATTTGGAATGCCATAGAGAATGGGCCTTTTATTCCGCAAACAAAAGTCAATGATACTGTTTCTTTGAAACCAAAATCAAGCTGGAATGATGATGATAAGAAGAAAGTTCAATATGATTTAAAAGCCAAAAACATCATCACTTCGGCATTGTCTTATGACGAATTCTTTAGAGTATCACAATGCACTGATGCTAAACAAATGTGGGACACACTTCAAGTCACACATGAGGGAACGAATGAGGTTAGAAGGGCTAGGCTTAATACTCTCATGCATGAATACGAGCTCTTTCGTATGTTGCCAAATGAAAACATAGGCGACATGCAAAAGCGCTTTACGCATATCATTAATCATCTTTCTGCTCTTGGAAAAAGTCTAACTAATGGTGAAGTTGTCAATAAAGTTTTGAGATGTCTTAGCAGGGAATGGCAACCTAAAGTTACAGCCATCATGGAGTCTAAGGACCTAGAATAAATTGATTTAGCAACGCTATTTGGGAAGCTTCAAGAGCACGAAATGGAGCTAGGAAGATTATCCATGAACGGGGATGCCGATAAAAAGAAGAAGGGGATAGCTCTTAAAACTAATTCAAAATCCCTAAAGGCACATGAAGAACTCTCTTTAGTGGATGATTCCGACTCGGATATCGATGATGAGACACTCGGGTTGTTGGTCAAAAAACTTGGACGTTTCCTTAAGAAAAAGAATAATTTCAATAGAAATAGATCAAGAGACTCTAAGGACGCTCAACCAAGGAACAAGACCAATAAAGACAACATTATATGCCATGGGTGTGGGAAGCCGGGCCATTATATATCAAATTGTCCAACCAATTCAAAGAAGCCCGAAAGTGACAAAGGGAAGCCCAATCAATCTAAAGGAAAAAGGGCATATATAGTGTGGGATGAACCGGAAAATCAATCTTCAACTAGTTCGTCGGAATATGAAGAACTTGCTAACCTTTGCTTGATGACCAAGTTAGATGAAGAAGCATCTTCAAGCATGAAATCAAGTGATAACACAAATGAGGTAAATTATCTTTCCGATGCTAGTTCTAATTCTAATTCTCCCTCCTTCAATGAACTTTATAATGTGTATGTGGAAATGCATAAAGAGTTGAAGAAATTAGCAAAAATAAATGTTGAAAGAAATAATTTCATTTTGAAGCAACAATAAAAAATTTTGGAATTACAAAACTCTCTTGAGGAGCTAAAGCTTCAAAATGAAACCCTTGAACTCATTTATGCAAATTCCACATGCAATTGTGATTTGAAAACAAATGATATCTCTACTTGTGATAATTGCAAATCTCTTGAAAAAGAAGTTTTTAATTTGAATGATAGAATTTCAAGGCTCACAAGAGGAGACACATGCTTAGATCATTTGCTTTCTAATAAAAGGAATAATAGTAATAGAACCGGACTTGGGTATACCAAACCCAAAAATCGCAATTTTCGCAAAGTTGGTACATTCTCTAAAATTGATTTTTCAAAAACTCAAACTTGTCATTATTGTGGTATTTTTGGGCATACTACAAATAAATGCAATATTAAGAAATTTGGTATACCAAGTGGAAAGTATGTATGGATTGTGAAGAGGACTACACCCCAAACTAACATCAAAGGACCCAAGATAACTTGGGTACCTAAGTCAAGTAAATGACATTGTTTTGTAGATGTGCCTTCGAACAAAGGAGCGTAGATGGTACTTGGATAGTGGATGTTCGAGGCATATGACGGGAGACAAAACACACTTCATCGAACTTACTACAAAAGGTGGTGGTCATGTCACCTATGGCGACAACAACAAAGGCAAAATTCTAGGAGTGGGTAAGATTGGCAACGTATCTAACCTTATCATTGAAAATGTCCTATTCGTAGAAGGCTTAGAACACAACTTGCTTAGTATAAGCCAACTATGTGATATGGGCAACAATGTGACCTTTACTTCGGAATTTTGTTTTATCAAAAGTTGTATAGATGATAGTGTTAAGTTCGTAGGTCGTCGTTCTAATAACACTTACTTAATTGACTTGGATGAGATAACTTCATTGTTTTCAACATGTTTTAAATCTTTTGATGATGAAGTTCGTCTTTGGCATCGACGAATTGCACATGTCAATGTGAATCAATTAAATAAACTTTTACGTAAAGACTTAGTGATTGGTTTACCTAAACTTAATTTTAAACTTGATAGTGCTTGTGACTCATGTCAAAAATGCAAGCAAGTTAAAAACTCTTTTAAACCAAAAAATGTGGTAAGCACAACAAAGCCATTGGAATTAATCCACATGGATTTGTTTGGCCCATCACAAGTTCGAAGTTTAGGTGGCAATTACTACGGATTTGTTTTAGTAGTTGACTTTACTCGATTCACATGGACATTGTTTTTATCTGCAAAAAGTGAAACTTATAAAAGTTTTAAAAAGTTTGCCAAGCTCATCCAAAATCAATTAAGTTTGAAAATAGTGTCTATTAGAAGTGATCACGGAGGTGAGTTTGAAAATTCAAAGTTTGATGCGTTTTGTGAAAAGTTTGGTATAAATCATCAATTTTCAGCCCCTAGGACTCCGGAACAAAACGGAGTTGTAGAAAGGAAAAATCGAGTTTTAGAGGAACTTGCACGTACTATGCTTAAGGAATCTAGAGTTCCCTCTTATTTTTGGGCTGATGCGGTTAATACCGCGTGTTATGTCATTAATAGGGTTCTTATTCGTCCTCATTTGAATAAAACACCTTATGAGTTGTTAAAAGGGCGAAAGCCAAATATCTCTTTTTTTCATGTGTTTGGATGTAAGGTGTTTATTTTAAATAACGGTAAGAATCCGGTCGGCAAGTTTGACTCAAAAGCCGACGAAGGTATTTTCATTGGATATTCAACTCATAGCAAGGCTTATCGTATTTTTAATAAAAGAACCTTAACCGTAGAAGAATCAGTTCATGTCGTGTTTGATGAATCTCCGAAAGGAGAGTGTGTTGTTTCTTGTGATGATGAGAATGTAGGTACATTTATGGATCATGAGAAGCCAACACAACAACAAATAGAAGTAGAGAATCAAGTTGAGAATGGAGAAACTCAAGCACATGAAAAGGACTTAGCTCAAGCACCGCACTCCGATCTACCAATTGCTTGGAAAACGAACAAAAATCACCCGGTCTCTAATATCTTAGGTGACATTGCTAAGGGAGTGGTAACCCGAAGCACTTTAAACAATTTTTGTTATTATGTTGCTTTTGTATTGCAAGTAGAACCTAACATTGGGTTATGGCCATGCAAGAGGAGTTAAATCAATTTGAAAGAAATCAAGTTTGGGAGCTTGTGCCAAAACCCGATGATCGTCCTGAAACTGGTACTCGTTGGGTTTATAGGAATAAACTAGATGAGTCGGGTATTATTGTTAGGAATAAGGCTAGGTTGGTAGCTCAGGGGTATAGTCAAGAGGAAGGGATAGACTATGATGAAACGTATGCTCCCGTAGCTAGATTAGAAGCCATAAGAATCTTACTCGCATTTGCATCAATAATGAACTTTAAGTTGTATCAAATGGACGTTAAAAGTGCATTTCTTAATGGATACATTCAAGAAGAAGTGTATGTTTCACAACCTCCCGGATTTGAAAATTTTGAACATCCAGACTATGTTTTTAAATTGAAAAAGGCTTTGTATGGTCTTAAACAAGCACCTAGAGCTTGGTATGACCGTTTAAGCAACTTTTTAATTGAAAAGGGTTTTAAAAGAGGTGCCGTGGACAATACGCTTTTTATTGAAAGATCCGGTAAGGATATACTTTTAGTCCAAATATATGTTGATGACATTATTTTTGGTGCAACTAATGAAAAATTGTGCAAGAAATTTTCTGAAATTATGCAGAGTGAGTTTGAGATGTCAATGATGGGAGAGCTTACTTTCTTTTTGGACTTCAAATCAAGAAACTTGATGATGGGATCTACATTCATCAAGGCAAGTATTGTAGAGAACTTCTTAAAAGGTTTGGCATGGAGTCGTGCAAGGTAGCATCTACTCCTATGAGCGTCACATGTTACTTGGACAAGGATGAAGCCGAAAAACCCGTTGAGGTAACAAAATATCGTGGCATGATAGGTAGTTTATTGTATTTAACTGCTTCTCGCCCTGATATTATGTTTAGTGTCAGCATGTGTGCTCGCTTTCAAGCCAATCCAAAAGAGTCACATTTAACTGCTGTTAAGAGGAATATGAAATATTTGAAAGGTACAACCAATACCGGTTTATGGTATCCTAGAGATGCTCTTTTAAAATTAGTAGGTTATTCGGATTCCGATTTTGCGGGTTGTAAAGTTGAGAGAAAAAGTACAAGTGGAACATGTCATTTGATTGGTAGTTTACTCGTATCATGGTTTTCAAAGAAGCAAAATTGTGTAGCTTTATCAACCGCGGAAGCCGAATACATTGCGGCCAGAAGTTGTTGTGCTCAAATCCTTTGGATGAAGCAACAACTCTCAGATTTTGGTTTAAACTTGTCAAAAATTCCCATTAAATGTGACAATACATCCGCAATCAATTTAACTAAAAACCCGGTATTGCATTCAAGGACAAAACATATTGAAATAAGGCATCACTTTCTAAGGGATCATGTCCAAAAAGGTGATTGTGTTATTGAGTTTGTTCAAACCTCAGATCAATTAGCTGACATTTTTACAAAACCATTACCAAGAGATACTTTCTATGGTATTAGAAGGGAACTTGGCATTTTTGATGAATCAACTATTAGCTAATTGTATTTGAAATTTTTTTTTGCTCATCACCTTTAAGCCTATTTCATTATGCTTTGTTGTTTGAGTTGTTGTAATTTGAAAACCTTTCATAATTCTCTAAACTAGTAGTTCTGTGTGTGTTTTTCTATGATATGTTTGCTTGTGTAAATGTGTGTGCTAAATGCTAAATGTCTATATGTGTTTGTGTGTATGAAAATATTTTTCAAAATTTCAAAAATTTGAGTTTTGTGCACATTAATCGATTAACAGTCATTCATTAATCGATTAACTTTTAAACTTCTTTTGTACTTAATCGATTAATGAAGCTTTTACTCGATTAATTTTAAAACCTCTTTCGCACTTACTCGATTAACGGAGTTTTAACTCGATTAATTCTAAAACTGCTTTCGCACTTAATCGATTAAGGTCTTCAATACTCGATTAAGGGTCAAATTAATCGATTAAGGACTTCGCTAATCGATTAAGGCTTGAATTTTATAAAAACACGTTTTTCAGCACTTTGGCTTATTTTTTCTCTTTTTCTTCTCTCTCTTCTCCGAATTCTCTCTACTCTTCTCACTTTCGAAAATCGCATATTGACTCTAATGGGCTATTGTAACTCAAATTTCACCCAATTTCTTCCATAATTCTTCCTCCTAACAACATTTCTACCGAAAATCATCATCAATTTCACCCACAAATCCATAATATCGATTTCCCCCAAATTTCCAGAAACCCTAACCCTAGAAATCCGAACCCTAACCCTTTCTCTCTCCTTAAACATGGCCTCCTCCTCCTCTGATCCTACTCCTCCTCCACGCAAGAAGAGACCAGCACACAAGGACAGAAATAATCCTTGGTTTTCTCAGGCAGAGCGTGAATCATGAGCACCAAAGTTTGATAACAGGCTGTTTGGGATCATTCGGCACATCAATTTTGCATGGTTAAGGAAAGAAAGGTTTGGTTTCCATGATCTTCTTGTTTCTCAGAATGTGATTTGGGTCCAATATATATAGATTTGGGCATTGATTTGACTCCCTTATACTATGTATTTGGCTTGTTTCTCTAGCAAATTTAGGACTTTTTATTAGATTTTAATTATTTTTAGTAGTTTAGGGTCCTTTGAGCGTTTTGATCCGTTTGTTAGTGTTTCAGGTACTTTTTAGAGCTTAAATGGTTAAAATATTTATGGACCTGAAAAGAGGACGAAAAGATCTTGCAAATGGAAAAAGAACGGAGCAAAACGGAGTCGAAGTAGGTCCCATGCGCCTGGGGCGCGGGGACGGGTGCGCCTGAGGCGCGCCTGCGTGAAAGAGAACCAATCATCAGACCTACGCGCTTGGGGCACGAGGTCGCGTGCGCTTGGGGCGCGCGTAGCTGCTGGAGGCCCAATTTGACCAGATTCTGAACAAAATAGAAGAAGAGAAGTCTAATTTGGCTTCATATCTTAGATTTGGTCAGAAATTAGAAGATAAACATGGACCTTATCTATTAGATTTAATTAAGATTTATTTTAGGATTTGTTTTACTCTTTAAATAGAGGATTTGTAAATAGTTTTCAGTAGGTTTTAAGATCATAGAATTCAATTAGGATTAGAGAGAGAGGTTAGTAACATCTATTGAGAGTAAGGAGGCAAGGCACAAGGATTGAAGGTCTCTTGGAGAGTTAACCTGTATTGTCTATGATATGAGGTTTTCTCTTTGCTTCTGTTTTCTTTATTTCTATATGTGTAACTAAAACCTCTTGTTAGGAACATGGTGTAAATTGTATGATGTAATTTATTTTAATTTATGATTTAGTATTTTGCTGTTTTTAATTCATGCATTAATTGAGTTTTCAATACATAAACCCGTGCAATTTATGTTCTGGATTTCTTAATTCGCAACGGGAGTTGGGATTTTGAATAGGCCATGCAATTAATGGTATAATCAGTCCAAAATATAGGGATATAATTGGATGATTATAAGGCTTTTTAATTCCGTTGTGCTGAATAGATATTTTCTTATATTGTAATTTGTTGAGGGATCAAGGATTCAATATATAGAAAATAAGGGTAATGTTAGAGACGTCTAACTATTGCTATTTGAGAGGAATAGTCCATGAATTGAAGGATAATTAAAGGAAAATATAAATCATAGTTAAAATAAGTGAATCATACAATGAAACCAAGTTCCTAACCTTTTTCTATTGCTTTCTATACATCTTATCTCCTCAATCTTCTTATTTTATTTTATTATTATTCTTCTTCTCCTTCTTAAATTCAATAACAAGTTGCACTAATAATTACGAATTGGTGGAAAGTTATTAGAAACAACTGCGATCCCTGTGGGACGATATTCGGTCTTCCAGACTATATACTCGTTGACCCAGTCCACTTGCTGGTAACTCAACAAGTTTTTGGCGCCATTGCCGGGGATTGAAATTCGATTCTAATTTCTTTTCGGTACTTTTTGTAATTATTTGTGTAATTTGTACTTTCTTATGAATAACTATAGTTGTAATAGTGATTCAGATTGTGATAGATTTATTCCATATTATCCTTATCCTCCATACTATGTTGCACAAAATATAACTCCTAGGAAGGCCCAATGAGAAATAGATATAGAGATAATGAATCAACAGATTAATGATATGAAAAAGGAAAGATACTATTCTCAATTTTCTCATGTGGAGCCTCCCCCTCCTAGTAAAACCCCAATGGAAATAGCTCTAGAGAGATTGGCTCAAAAAGCTGAGGATTTTGCTAATGATCGCAAAAATAATTTTAGATTCCCTTGTGTTGAGCCAATTCGTCCCCCTGTGGAGAAAGAGTCATGGGAAATTAACCAAGAGAAATTAGCTCAAAAAGTTAGTAGTAGTGTTCAAGAAATTAATTTTATAAATGTTAGTAGTAGCTCCTAAATTTTTACTATGAGCATCCATTACTCGCTAGGTGAGTAATCTTGTGGAGTTTGCATAACTCCAAGGCCGAGGAGAAACTGCTCTGATACCATAAATGTAACACCCTATAATTATTTACCCTTAATTCCCCTTATATTAAAAATACGAACTTAAAAATTCCTTTTTAAATTATGAAAATCATCCGTCAAACGGACGGAGTTTCGTTTGTTTGTCGGACTTTTCCAAATTCTTCCACCTAATAAACACAGTTACTTAATAACATCAGTGGCCAGCAGGGCTCAAATATACTCATATGTGCATCACATAGTTGCCCCATGGGCTCAAGTGTAAAACAACAGCATCAGGTTGTCAGAGTGTCAGCAGAAATGTAAAGTGTGTGAATCTAGTGACCATATCAGCAACTACGCCCAAAAATGAATCATAAAACATGCACAAAAGAAACTATCCTAAACCTCTCTAAAAAAAAACATATACAGCTCATAAACATCGAATAACACAGAGGCTTAGGCCAAAACCAATGTAACTAAATCCCAACCCTACTCTCCCTATGAGGGAGAGTAATCCTGCTCGGCCGATCCTGGTGCATACTCCAACTCAGTACCTGAAAAAATGGTAAGGAGGTGAGTATTACACAATAAAATAGGGAAGCAGTTTCTATTATGCTATACTGAACCACCAAGCCAAACACAAATAATCATGTAATGCATATAAGTCAATAAATCATTCTCAGACATTTACATTAATTCCATTTCCAATAATAAATTTAATTCATTATATATTTGATTTCCACATTTCATATTATTATAATTTAGTCCAGAGTCTCATACTAATCATATTTTTGCACAAGTTCAACATCCGCCTTTTATCACATACTCTTTGTATCCTTGTAAAGACTTGTAGAATTTGTTACGTGGCTTTCCATCATTGCGTACAGTCTCCTTCGGACAACGTCTTACAGCTGCACACAATGTGTGTCTTACGCGGTCTATGCGTACAGTCTCCTACGGACAACGTCTTACAAGACCTGGATTCCACAATAGGAAGGTGCATCCATCTTTGCGTACAGTCTCCTTCGGACAACGTCTTACAGCAGCGCATCGAGTGCGTCTTACGCGATCTATGCGTACAGTCTCCTACGGACAACGTCTTACAAGATCTGGAGAGGCACAATCCATTTATATCTTTAATTAATATATATATAGTGTGTGTGTCCATAATTGCGTACAGTCTCCTTCGGACAACGTCTTACAGCTGCACACAATGTGTGTCTTACGCGATCAATGCGTACAGTCTCCTTCGGACAACGTCTTACAAGATCTGGAATCACACACTCTTTATTCTTTAGGTTTGAGCATTTCATTTTCAAATTATTCCGCTTGTATTCATTCTCATAGCTTCATCAATTTAAACATATAATTATATTTTTTTCAAAGTTTCCAAGAATCATTTTATACCAATTTCAACATCACATTATTATTATTATCATTCATCAATTCTAGGGCCCAACAAAATGTAACAAAATAACAACCACATAACCAAGCATAATAGTCACATTTAGCCCCAACATAACAACTCAAAAATATCTTTTTATACTTAGTCACATTTAAACATAATATTAACTACCCTAGGGTTCCTTACTCTAACTAACAATTACCTCTTAGTACCCAATATATACACAATACAATATACTCCCTAGAATATGGTAACACAAACCTCCTTACCTCAAGTTCTTAGAGAGAGAAAGAGAGTTTGTGCTTGGAGCACACTTGAGTAATAGCCAAGAATCAAAAGGAGAGGGAGGAACCTAAAATCAATAAAAAAAGAGACAATTTATCAAGCCTTGGCCCAAATTTTTGAGGTAAATTCGTGCCCCCACAAGTTTCCTCTAAGTTGGTGACTAAACTTCATGGGAGAAAAAGAGAGAGAGAAAAATTCGAGTTCTAAGGAGGGAGGAAGAGAAGAACACAAACACAAACACAAACACTTACTTGGAGCAACAAGGAAGGACTTGGATGATGGATTTGGAGTGATTCTCTTGAGGATTGATCAATTGGAGTGAGTGGATTTGTGCCCTAGAAGAGAGAAGTTCGAATTGGGCATGAAAGAACGCGTGCTGCACTTATATTTTTTTCTGCATCTACAGCCTTTAATCGAGAATTACTCGATTAAGTTTTTCCCCCCTTCAGGTCTTAATCGATTAAGCTGCAGCTTAATCGATTAAGTTGCAGGATTTTCAGCACCCCGACTTTGAACGACCATAACTTCTTCGTTAACCGTTTGATCTTCCTCAACTTTTAAGGCAAGCTTCCTCACATATCCTACTTTACATCTAACGGTGGAATTTGTGCTTTGAGCTACCCATCATTTTATTTTAATTTCCTTAGTTCCTATGTTTTAAACCTAAGATTGCATGCAAATTTGGCTAAGTTTCTCACCTATGCTCTCATTTCTTCTACCCTAAGACCATCACAACATAAATTACAATATAAATAAAGTTTGGGATGTTACAATCCTCTCCCACTTACCCGAATTTCGTCCTCGAAATTCAGTTGTCATCGAGCAAGTGTGGATGAGATTGTCTGATCTTGCTTTCCAACTCCCAAGTAGCCTCCTCCACATTGTTCCTGCTCCATATGACTTTGACCAAGCTGATTTCCTTGCCTCTTAACTGTCTCACTTGTCTGTCTTCAATCCTCACTGGCAACACCTCAAAAGTCAAATTCTCCTTCAAAGGCAAGTCATCCAGTGTGACCACATGAGTAGGATCATGAATGTATTTCCTTAGCTGTGAAACATGGAATACATCATGAAGCCTAGCTAAGTGAGGGGGCATAGCAATCCTGTAAGCTACCGGACCAACCTTCTCCAGAATCTCATAAGGTCCAACAAACCGAGGAGTTAGTTTCTTGGATCTAATTGCTCTACCTATCCCTGTGACCGGAGACACTCTCAAAAACACATGATCCCCAACATCAAATTCCAGAGGTCTCCTTCGCTTGTCAGCATAATTCTTCTGGCGATCCTGGGAAGTTTTCATTTTGTTCTTGATCATGGTGATCCTCTCCGTTGTTTCTTTCACAATATCAGGACCTGTCAACAAATTCTCTCCTATTTGGAACCAACACAGAGGCGTCCTACACTTTCTGCCATATAGAGCCTCAAATGGTGCCATGCCAATACTGGAGTGAAAACTGTTATTATAAGTAAACTCCATCAACGGCAGTAGCTGTTCCCAACTACCAGTCTGCTCCAGAACACATGCTCTCAACAAGTCCTCCAGTGTCTGGATAGTACGCTCAGATTGTCCGTCTGTCTGCGGATGATAAGCCGTACTAAATTTCAGCTTAGTACCCAATGCCTGCTGAAGACTCTGCCAAAATCTAGACAGAAACCTCGGATCACGATCGGATACAATACTGGTAGGAACACCATGCAATTTCACTATGTCCCTGATATACAACTGAGTCAACTTCTCCAGAGTGTACTTCTTGTGAATCGGAATGAAATGAGCACACTTTGTGAGACGGTCCACAACCACCCAAACTGCATCACATCCTGCAGCCGTCCTAGGTAGACCCGTCACAAAGTCCATAGCTATGCTATCCCATTTCCACTCCGGAATCTCAAGTGATCGCAACGGACCACCAGGCTTTTGATGCTCAATCTTAACTTTCTGGCAGGTAAGGCAATGAGATACATGATCTGCTACATCAGTTTTCAACTTTGGCCACCAATAAATCTTTTTCAAATCTTGGTACATTTTTGTTGCACCAGGATGGAAATTCATTTTGGTCTGATGTGCTTCCCACAGGATATCCCTTCTGATCTCGAAGTCCATGGGAACACATATCCGACCCTTAAATCGGATAATGCCATCCGTGCCTTTTACAAAATCGGGCTCTTCATTGCCCGATGCCCCTTCCAACAACTTCTGTAATTCTGCATCATCAACTTGTCTTTCTCTAATAAGACCAATCAAGTCATTAGTAACCTGCAACATTTCTAGAACAATGCTCTTCTCTTTCACTTGCATGTTCAAATTGAGGTCACTAAACTCTTGGATTAGCTGCATCTCCTTCACCATCAAATTGCTGACATGCAAAGTCTTGCGACTTAGTGCATCAGCCACTACATTGGCCTTGCCCGGATGATATTGAAGAGAGAAATCATAGTCCTTCAGAAACTCCATCCACCTCCTCTGTCTCATATTCAGCTCCTTTTGATCAAAGAGATAGCGAAGGCTTTTGTGATCGCTAAAGACTTCGAACTTGGAACCATATAATGTCTCCATATTTTTAAAGCAAAAACTACTGCCGCCAACTCAAGATCATTAGTGGGATAGTTCTGCTCATGCTGTCTCAACTGCCGGGATGCATAGGCTATGACTTGTCCTTGCTGCATCAGCACACAACCCAACCCTTGTTTTGATGCATCACAATAAACTACAAAGGATTGAGTCGGATCCGGCAAAATCAGCACCGGGGAACTAGTCAATCGCCTCTTCAGCTCCTGAAAACTATCTTCACATTCCGGGGACCATTCAAACGGAACACCTTTCCACGTAAGAGTAGTCAATGGAAGGGCTAGTTTAGAAAACCCCTCAATGAACCTCCTATAATACCCAGCCATGCCAAGGAAACTTCTGATCTCAGTAATGGACTGGGGTCTCTCCCACTTAAGCACCGCTTCCACCTTAGAAGGGTCAACAGCAACACCCTTCTCAGAAATCACATGCCCCAGAAAATACACTTCATTCAACCAGAAACTACATTTAGAAAACTTGGCATAAAGATGCTTGTCTTTGAGAACTTGGAGCACCGTTCTCAAATGCTCTTCATGCTCCTTCTGGCTCTTGGAATAGATAAGAATGTCATCGATGAACACAATGACAAAAGAGTCTAAGTACGGCCTGAAGATCCTGTTCATGTAATCCATGAAGATAGCAGGTGCATTAGTGAGACCGAAAGGCATCACCACATACTCAAAATGCCCATACCGAGATCTAAAAGCAGTTTTAGGAATGTCCTCCTCTCGGATACGGATATGATGGTATCCAGATCGGAGGTCAATTTTTGAGAAAACTGCAGCTCCCCTAAGCTGATCCAACAAATCATCAATGCGTGGGAGCGGATATTTATTCTTCACCGTCACCGCATTCAACTGACGATAATCAGTGCACATGCGAACACTTCCATCCTTCTTTTTAACAAAGAGGATAGGAGCTCCCCACGGGGAAACACTCGGTCTTATGAAACCCTTCGCCAAAAGCTCCTCCAATTGCTTCTTCAACTCTTCCAACTCTGGAGGGGCCATTCTGTAAGGTGCTTTAGATATCGGGCCGGCACCAGGCATAAGATCAATGCCAAATTCTACTTCTCTGGCTGGAGGCAAACCGGGAATTTCAGCAGGAAAAACATCCGGAAACTCACAAACCACTGGAATTTTGCTAATATCTGATGCTTCCTCATCATCCATGGCCGACACCGAGACTTGACAGAAAATTACTGACTTTCGGCTACAATCAAGAAGGACACGGTTCTGGGACATCCAGTCCATGCCTAGAATGATATCCAGCTTGGTTAAGGGTAAACATATTAAATTCACCTTGAATTCCCGCTCCAATACTCGAAGTGGGCAATCCAAGCACATCAAGGATGTAACCACTGCTGAATTAGTAGGGGTAGACACGGACAACTTAAAAGGCATCTCTACAGCCGATAGTTTTAATCTCTCCATGCAATTGACAGAAATAAAAGAGTGTGTAGCTCCACAGTCAAAGAGAATACCACAGGCAATATCGTTTATATGACCAATACCTCGAATCAGCTCGTCAGCCTCAGTCACCTCTTCTCCATCAAGAGTATATACTTTCCCCTTCTGAAGTGGGCGGCCATCACCAATCCTCTGCGCCCTAGTCACATTGGCTTCTTTCTTAACTGCATTCTGGGGGCAGTTAGTCGCAACATGACCTGGTTGCCCACATTTGAAACATGTGACATTTGGTTGATTCTGATTTCGATTCCAGCATACACCTCTATGTTGTTTGCCACAATGAGGACAAGGCGGAATAGGACCAGGGAAACTCCCTATAGGGCCTGCATAAGGGCCTGGTCGCTGCACCGCTCCCTTGCTCCTTATAGGACCACCGCTTCTCTGCACAGTCTTGCTTTTATCTTCTGCCATTTTCATCTTAAGACCCTTCTCATAAGTGCTCGCCATGTTTACCAAGCGGGCCAAATTGTCAATATTATGATACTCGCAGGAGAGGCGAATATCGGTCCTGAGTCCAGATTCAAACTTGACGCATTTGCCGCGCTCACTGGCATCCCGATAGTCAGAAAATCGGATGAGATCTTCAAATTTAGCTGCATAATCCCCAACTGACATCGAGCCTTGAGTCAGTTGGAGAAAGGCAATCTCCTTCTCCCTTCTCACATCTTCAGGGAAATACTTCCCTAGAAAAAGACCCTTGAATACCTCCCAAGAAACCACCGGATTGGCTGCCTCCAAACCCCTCCTCTGCTGGTCCCACCAATGCTCAGCCTCATTGGTTAGCATGAATTCCGCTAGTCGCACATGCTCCTCCATGGGCGGGTGAATAGAGCGGAGGATCTTCTCGATATCCTGAATCCATCTCTGTGCTCCATCCGGGTCATTTCCGCCCTCAAAACGAGGTGGATCATTCTTGCGGAACCTAGCCATCCAATCCACCTCTACTGGAGCTGGTTGTAGAGCTGCTGCTGCTGCTGTAGCTGCTGCTGCTGCGGCAGCTGCCATCTGCTCTCCTTGCTGCTGCTGCATCTGTGACAGATGCTCTAGAATGGCTGCAAGCCCATCATTAGCAGCCCTTCTTCCAGCCATACTGCTTAGTCAAAGAGAACAGACCAGTAAGACTAAATTACAAAATGTAGACATAATACTATACTCATACTATTAAATTCCTAAATTTTTACTATGAGCATCCATTACTCGCTAGGTGAGTAATCTTGTGGAGTTTGCATAACTCCAAGGCCGAGGAGAAACTGCTCTGATACCATAAATGTAACACCCTATAATTATTTACCCTTAATTCCCCTTATATTAAAAATACGGACTTAAAAATTCCTTTTTAAATTATGAAAATCATCCGTCAAACGGACGGAGTTTCGTTTGTTTGTCGGACTTTTCCAAATTCTTCCACCTAATAAACACAGTTACTTAATAACATCAGTGGCCAGCAGGGCTCAAATATACTCATATGTGCATCACATAGTTGCCCCATGGGCTCAAGTGTAAAACAACAGCATCAGGTTGTCAGAGTGTCAGCAGAAATGTAAAGTGTGTGAATCTAGTGACCATATCAGCAACTACGCCCAAAAATGAATCATAAAACATGCACAAAAGAAACTATCCTAAGCCTCTCTAAAAAAAAAACATATACAGCTCATAAACATCGAATAACACAGAGGCTTAGGCCAAAACCAATGTAACTAAATCCCAACCCTACTCTCCCTATGAGGGAGAGTAATCCTGCTCGGCCGATCCTGGTGCATACTCCAACTCAGTACCTGAAAAAATGGTAAGGAGGTGAGTATTACACAATAAAATAGGGAAGCAGTTTCTATTATGCTATACTGAACCACAAAGCCAAACACAAATAATCATGTAATGCATATAAGTCAATAAATCATTCTCAGACATTTACATTAATTCCATTTCCAATAATAAATTTAATTCATTATATCTTTGATTTCCACATTTCATAGTCCAGAGTCTCATACTAATCATATTTTTGCACAAGTTCAACATCCGCCTTTTATCACATACTCTTTGTATCCTTGTAAAGACTTGTAGAATTTGTTACGTGGCTTTCCATCATTGCGTACAGTCTCCTTCGGACAACGTCTTACAGCTGCACACAATGTGTGTCTTACGCGGTCTATGCGTACAGTCTCCTACGGACAACGTCTTACAAGACCTGGATTCCACAATAGGAAGGTGCATCCATCTTTGCGTACAGTCTCCTTCGGACAACGTCTTACAGCAGCGCATCGAGTGCGTCTTACGCGATCTATGAGTACAGTCTCCTACGGACAACGTCTTACAAGATCTGGAGAGGCACAATCCATTTATATCTTTAATTAATATATATAGTGTGTGTGTCCATAATTGCGTACAGTCTCCTTCGGACAACGTCTTACAGCTGCACACAATGTGTGTCTTACGCGATCAATGCGTACAGTCTCCTTCGGACAACGTCTTACAAGATCTAGAATCACACACTCTTTATTCTTTAGGTTTGAGCATTTCATTTTCAAATTATTCCGCTTGTATTCATTCTCATAGCTTCATCAATTTAAACATATAATTATATTTTTTTCAAAGTTTCCAAGAATCATTTTATACCAATTTCAACATCACATTATTATTATCATTCATCAATTCTAGGGCCCAACAAAATGTAACAAAATAACAACCACATAACCAAGCATAATAGTCACATTTAGCCCCAACATAACAACTCAAAAATATCTTTTTATACTTAGTCACATTTAAACATAATATTAACTACCCTAGGGTTCCTTACTCTAACTAACAATTACCTCTTAGTACCCAATATATACACAATACAATATACTCCCTAGAATATGGTAACACAAACCTCCTTACCTCAAGTTCTTAGAGAGAGAAAGAGAGTTTGTGCTTGGAGCACACTTGAGTAATAGCCAAGAATCAAAAGGAGAGGGAGGAACCTAAAATCAATAAAATAAAGAGACAATTTATCAAGCCTTGGCCCAAATTCTTGAGGTAAATTCGTGCCCCCACAAGTTTCCTCTAAGTTGGTGACTAAACTTCATGGGAGAAAGAGAGAGAGAGAAAAATTCGAGTTCTAAGGAGGGAGGAAGAGAATAACACAAACACAAACACTTACTTGGAGCAACAAGGAAGGACTTGGATGATGGATTTGGAGTGATTCTCTTGAGGATTGATCAATTGGAGTGAGTGGATTTGTGCCCTAGAAGAGAGAAGTTCGAATTGGGCATGAAAGAACGCGTGCTGCACTTATATTTTTTTCTGCATCCACAGCCTTTAATCGAGTATTACTCGATTAAGTTTTTCCCCCCTTCAGGTCTTAATCGATTAAGCTGCAGCTTAATCGATTAAGTTGCAGGATTTTCAGCACCCCGACTTTGAACGGCCATAACTTCTTCGTTAACCGTTAGATCTTCCTCAAATTTTATGGCAAGCTTCCTCACATATCCTACTTTACATCTAACGGTGGAATTTGTGCTTTAAGCTACCCATCATTTTATTTTAATTTCCTAAGTTCCTATGTTTTAAACCTAAGATTGCATGCAAATTTGGCTAAGTTTCTCACCTATGCTCTCATTTCTTCTACCCTAAGACCATCACAACATAAATTACAATATAAATAAAGTTTGGGATGTTACAACACTTTTAGCCATTTGCCCCATTACAACCAAAAATAAGACCTTTTGATTTTTGCATGCATTCAATAATTTCAGTGGAGATGTTGGTCTATGGTCAAGCCTATGGTAACACATTATCATTGTTGAACTTGAGTGAATTGAAAATATGACCCTTATACACTTTTGAGAGAAACAATTGAGAGGTTGAGAGTGTTCATTAGTTCTGAGTTCTGAATGGGATTGTTATGTTAACTAGTATGTAATTGTGTAAATAGTTTATGATAATATGTGTCGAAGTGATGAGTCGTAGTCTTAGATTAGGTGTATTCATGTTGATTTAGGGAGTTTGTCTTTTGTTTAGAATTTTTATTTTACTTTTGCCTGGGACATGCAAAATGCTAAGTTTGGGGGAGTGATTTGGGTCCAATATATATAGATTTGGGCATTGATTTGACTCCCTTATACTATGTATTTGGCTTGTTTCTCTAGCAAATTTAGGACTTTTTATTAGATTTTAATTATTTTTAGTAGTTTAGGGTCCTTTGAGCGTTTTGATCCGTTTGTTAGTGTTTCAGGTACTTTTTAGAGCTTAAATGGTTAAAATATTTATGGACCTGAAAAGAGGACGAAAAGATCTTGCAAATGGAAAAAGAACGGAGCAAAACGGAGTCGAAGTAGGTCCCATGCGCCTGGGGCGCGGGGACGGGTGCGCCTGAGGCGCGCCTGCGTGAAAGAGAACCAATCATCAGACCTACGCGCTTGGGGCACGAGGTCGCGTGCGCCTGGGGCGCGCGTAGCTGCTGGAGGCCCAATTTGACCAGATTCTGAACAAAATAGAAGAAGAGAAGTCTAATTTGGCTTCATATCTTAGATTTGGTCAGAAATTAGAAGATAAACATGGACCTTATCTATTAGATTTAATTAAGATTTATTTTAGGATTTGTTTTACTCTTTAAATAGAGGATTTGTAAATAGTTTTCAGTAGGTTTTAAGATCATAGAATTCAATTAGGATTAGAGAGAGAGAGGTTAGTAACATCTATTGAGAGCAAGGAGGTAAGACACAAGGATTGAAGGTCTCTTGGAGAGTTAACCTGTATTGTCTATGATATGAGGTTTTCTCTTTGCTTCTGTTTTCTTTATTTCTATATGTGTAACTAAAACCTCTTGTGAGGAACATGGTGTAAATTGTATGATGTAATTTATTTTAATTTATGATTTAGTATTTTGCTGTTTTTAATTCATGCATTAATTGAGTTTTTAATACATAAACCCGCGCAATTTATGTTCTGGATTTCTTAATTCGCAACGGGAGTTGGGATTTTGAATAGGCCATGCAATTAATGGTATAATCAGTCCAAAATATAGGGATATAATTGGATGATTATATGGCTTTTTAATTCCCTTGTGCTGAATAGATATTTTCTTATATTGTAATTTGTTGAGGGATCAAGGATTAAATATATAGAAAATAAGGGTAATGTTAGAGACGTCTAACTATTGCTATTTGAGAGGAATAGTCCATGAATTGAAGGATAATTAAAGGAAAATATAAATCATAGTTAAAATAAGTGAATCATACAATGAAACCAAGTTCCTAACCTTTTTCTATTGCTTTCTATACATCTTATCTCCTCAATCTTCTTATTTTATTTTATTATTATTCTTCTTCTCCTTCTTAAATTCAATAACAAGTTGCACTAATAATTACGAATTGGTGGAAAGTTATTAGAAACAACTTCGATCCCTGTGGGACGATATTCGGTCTTCCAGACTATATTACTCGTTGACCCAGTCCACTTGCTGGTAACTCAACAGAATGTTAAGAAGTTTTTGGAATTTAATACACATTATTACCCTAGGCTGGTTAGACAGTTTTATCAAAATTTTACCAAGATTGATGATGTGTATCAAAGTCAAGTAAGGGGACAACACTTTGTTATTAAACCTGATGATTTGAGACTTTTATTTGGATTGGAAAATGAGGGCACATTTTTTTGGTGATGATGAGTCTGTAGAACTTAATGTTGATCCTGCTACTGTTTTTCAAGATGCTGTTAGACCAGGGTTGCATTGGAATAAGGGTACTAAAAATGTAAGTTTGCTGCATGCTGAAGATAGGATCTTATTGTACATTATAGCTTATTGTCTTATTCCAAAAGGTAATCAAAACTATGCACAAGTCCAGGAGGATGACTTGACACTCTTTTATGGCATTAAGCATAATGTTAAGATAAATTGGAATAGTATAGTTTTGGCTAGGATGCTCACTGCTGCACAGTCTGCTCAAACTCAATATTTGCCATACCCTATGCATGTGACTAAGCTTCTTAGGCATTATGGTGTGCCAATCACTGATGGTGAACCCTGTGAAAAAGATCCGAAAGGGAAATTGTGTCTGAATATTCATCATATTAATTATATGCGGGTTGGTTTTCATAAGGCTACAAGGTCCTGGTTGTGGAAATCCCAAATTAAAGAATTAGAGCAAGCTGCCCAACCAGTTCCTCCTGCTCCCCAAGCTGCACCTGCTGCACCTCCAGTTGTTGATCCCATGGACATGGATCAAGGGGTAAATGTCGAAGATTTTTTTGACTTTGACAACCTAGAGGCGCCCTTTGATGCACAGGCTACTCACAACTCTCTTATTCAGCACATAGATGATCGGCTTGATGCTATGGAACAAAGAATTGAGATTCAGAATCGGGCCATGGAGCAACGCCTTATGGATCACTTCTCTAGCCTCTTTACCCATCCTCCTCCTAACCCTTAGTCCATGATGTGTTTATGCTGATTTTCACTGCTGTTTTTACACTGTTTTGCTGCACTCTTATACTTCTCTGATGCTGCTGAACTTTTTCTGATTATGGTTTTTGGGACTTAGTACTTGTAACGACCCAAATTTATTTCCCTATTTCTAATTCTTTTATAAAAATGTGAATTTATTTTTCGCCTTTTTGGAAAATAAACTTAAACCATTACGATATCACATATCATTCTTTAACCCTGTGGGATAAAAGTAATTTACATTATATTACATTGTTATCAAAAGTTTGCAAGCATACACTTATATCAGAGTTTAGCATCAAAAGTAACTGTCAACTAATCACCCATTAGTATCAGCTTTATCTTTAATTTTTGTACCCTAGGTCGTTCGACATATTTCACATTATCATACAATCAAAATAAAGACCCAGAGCACATGGCACTAACTCCACAAGATTAGCTGATATAAGCAAAAGCAGCGTTATATCATATAGTACTTATCATCCAGTCTAATCAGGGAAAAGACGGATGATAAGAACTACCGGTACTAAAGTCCTCAGGGAGCGCATATGGGGAAGAGGGTTGAGACGGCGGATCGTGATCTCGACCGTCCCCTCCAGAATCAGACTGCCTCCCCTCCTACGCCACCCCCCTGGGGAATAAATCGCATCTCGATACACATAGGATTCTGATCCATTACCTACAACAAAGGGCACGGGAGTAAGTCATAGCCGAAGCGCATCATTGAATAATAATCAATCAGGACTAGAAATAACAATCACAAATAGTCAGGTAATCAAAGAATAATGCATATACAGAATGCACGCCTAATTTATAATACAATTATCTTGTAATTAAGTGGCATGATGCATGTATTCTAATATCATTCTCCTCATATTGGATCCAAAATCATCATCATATACAACCCTTCGACCAAATCCAACCTCTTTGGATTTGACATGTTCACGCTAACCAAGGAAAACAACTGGGAGTAAACGCCTTTCAACCACGACATATCACACAACTCATCTATGTGTACCCATTCGGGGGTTAGATAATGCTAAAGACCCGTCCTCCGCAGCCCTGATATGTATTTAGAGGTTGATAGAATTACTATGGTTAAGCAAAAACTATCCCGGGAAAAGTCTGCAGAACCCCTCCATCATAGGACTGTTTTTGCCCATAATAATTCCCACGGTTAAAGATGAATCACCATCAAACCTAACCTCTGCACATTCTCGCATACATCCTAAGAATTCTCTTTCCAATTCTTAGAATAGCGGTATCTTTCCTGGTATCCTATCTCACCATCCACACTTCCTCATGAAAATGCAATTAAATGTTAGTTCCACCTTTCATTATGAATTCATTTCATAATCATTCATTCTCAAAGTAACTCATAAGATTATGCATTCACATATATAATCATTCTCAATTTCCAATTATAATAGGTTGAAGCTAAGTACATTAAGGTTTGGTATCTTCAGCTTTTAAAGTCATTCCATTTGCTCAGAAAAGCCTCCAATCAAATAAGATGTGAAAATTCAGATTTTACTAGTAAAATTGGGGTATGGATATCGATATCCTCATGTGCATATCGATATGCACAATCGATATCCTCCTGCTGGATATCGATATCCACCCTGTTTTTCTGCATACTGATTTGAAATTTGAAGTACCAAATCTCAATATACTTCACTTTACCCATTTTCAGTACAGAACAGGTTCATATCATATACAAACACATATGTTCATGCATAAATTCAGCAAGTACAACATCAAATTTCAAATTGAAATCAAGTAATATACATGAAAATGTAAAATCACAACTTAAACTATGAATTTCCAATTCTTCTCAAAACAGTCCCTATTCATCAATTATTTAGTTCATCTTTATCATATTATAGTTGTTCAAATCAAGAGATAAGATTTAAATGACCTCCAAGTCATATCTCATCTCAAGTTTTCCAGTTTTCATGTCTTTGGCCCTTGAGTTCAAGTGAACTCCTACATTTCCAGCCATTAGATTATTATCCTAGCACCCGGATAACTTCTCCCTTACCTATACTCAAGTTTCAGATCGGTTCAGGTTGGAAGGAAATGAATTTGTTGAGGTAAAGTTCAGGTTTTTGGTTTTCAGCCAATGTCCCCTGTTTTCAATTGAGCAAGGCACAAAATCAGTATTTATCTCTTACAATAGGACTTAATAAATGGTGATCAGTGGTGGAACTCAAACTAGGATATGAATTCTTGAAAATAAAACAAGTTTGAAGCTCAAAGAAAGCTTGAGCTTACCACAAGGATTAAAGGAATAAGGTTCTGGAATCTGAATTTCAGAATTCAATGTTGAACATCAAACTTCACAGGATCACAACTCTTTCTAAAGGTCACGAAACTTGACAAACTTGATACCAAATTGAAGATGGTTAAACAAGCTTTAATTTGGTATATGGTTTGCTGGGTTTTGAGGCTTTTATCACTGAGAACGAATTGCACAAAGGTGATGACAGGAAACACGATTTTCAGCAGGGTTTTAGTGTGTTTCTGGTTCTTTCATGCATATACTCCCTCCTTTTATTCAAATCCACCGCCCTAAGACGTCATTATCAAGCCAAGTCAGAGTCTCAGAGATTTTTAGGGTAATTTGTGGTTAAAATTATGGAAAAATTACAGCCATTCGTTCTTCCACTGCCTTAATTTTTACTCAGCAGAGTTGAGGATATCGATATGCATATCGATATGGCATATCGATATCCACTTCCTGCATATCGATCTGACTGGCTCAAAATAACTGCACCCTTCACACCTAAATTTCCATAACTTTTTCGTTAACCGTTGGATCTTGCTCAAATTTGGAGATAAACCTTCTATCATACTTATCTTCAAATCCAACGGTCGGTTTTGTGACTAATGCTGTAAATCTTTTATTTAGAATTTCCTACTATTAACATAAAATATACTTTATATTTCATTTAGTCTATACAATATTCCTAATTCCGAGGATAAATTCCGTGGGTGTTACAACTCTCCCCCACTTCAAAGAATTTCGTCCCCGAAATTCACCTAATATTTACATAGACTCAAACAGATGAGGATACTCCTCATGCATCTGGTCTTCTAATTCCCAAGTCAGATCGGTGCCTTCGCCTCGTTGCCACGCGACTTTGACTAAGGGAATATCCTTCCCTCTCAGCCTCTTAATTCTTTGATCTTCAATGCCGATTGGACCAGCTTCGAATGTCAGATTCTCCATCAGTGGCAACATGTCCGGTTGAACTTGAATGACAGCAGAGGGATCATGCACGAACTTCCGAAGTTGAGAGACATGGAAGACATTATGCAGATTGGATAGAACTGGAGGTAGAGCAATTTGATAAGCAACAGGACCGACTCTTTTCAAAATTTGGTAGGGACCAATGAATTTTGGTGACAACTTCCTGGGTTTCAACACTCGGCCAATACCGGTTGTCGGAATAACCCTAAGAAAAACATGGTCGCCTTCTTTAAATTCCAACTTAGACCTTCTGCGGTCAGCATAACTCTTCTATCGACTCTGAGCAGTCTTCATTTTCTCCCGGATCATCTTGATTTTCTCTGTTTTATCTTGAACTGTATCAGGGCCAATGAGTGTATTCTCCCCCACTTGAAACCAGCATAATGGGGTTCTACACTTTCGACTATAGAGAGCTTCAAATGGGGCCATCCCGATACTCGCATGATAGCTGTTGTTGAAGGTGAATTCCACCAAAGGCAACAACTCATTCCAGCTTTCTTGGTATTCCAACGCACAGGCTTGCAACAAATCCTCGAGCGATTGGATCGTCCTCTCTGATTGTCCATCCGTTTGAGGATGATATGCAGAACTCAGACTCAATCTTGTTCCCAAAGCCTGCTGTAAACTCTGCCAAAATCTGGACGTAAACCTCGGATCACGGTCTGAAATGATGCTAGATGGGACTCCATACAGTCTCACGATTTCCTTGATATACAGTTGTGTGAGCTTTTCCAATGATTACCGCATATTGATTGGAATGAAATGGGCCGACTTCGTCAATCGGTCCATAATGACCCATACAGCCTCATAGCCACCTTGTGTCCTTGGAAAACCAGACACAAAATCCATGGCTATACTGTCCCACTTCCATTCAGGGACTTCCAATGGTTGTAGTTCTCCGCTAGGCCTTTTGTGTTCAATCTTTTCCTTCTGACAAACCAGGCAAGATGACACATAAGCTGCTACATCTATTTTTAACCCAGGCCACCAAAACATCTTCTTCAGATCTTGATACATTTTAGTTGATCCTGGATGCAGACTCATCTTGCTCTTATGAGCTTCATCCAGAATAACTTTTCTCAGTTCTGGTTTGGCAGGAACACACACTCTGTCCTTGAATCTTAAAATTCCATCTACACCCAACTGGAAATCTGGTTCCTTCCCTTCTGCACTTAGCCTTTTCTTCTCTTGCAATTCGACATCTTCTTGCTGAAATTCTCGAATCTCGTTAAGAAATTCATTGGAAATCTGCAGCACTCCCAATTTAATACTTTTCTGGTCAAATTGCACGGCTAAGTTCAAGTCTCTGAATTCTTCAATCAACTCAGCTTCTTTCATCATCAATGCACTGACAAGCAAGGCTTTACGACTGAGAGCGTCTGCTACCACATTGGCCTTTCCAGGGTGATAGTGTAACTCAAAGTCGTAATCTTTGATGAATTCCATCCACCGACGTTGCCTCATATTCAGTTCCTTTTGATCAAAAAGATACTTCAAACTCTTATGATCACTGAATACTCGGAACATAACTCCATATAAATAGTGTCTCCATATCTTCAATGCAAACACTATTGCAGCGAGTTCCAAATCATGCGTTGGGTAGTTCTCTTCATGAACTTTTAACTGCCTTGATGCATAAGCTACCACTTTTCCTTCCTGCATTAAAACACAACCCAACCCTTGTTTCGAAGCATCACAAAATACTTCAAAACTTTTCTGCGGATCAGGTAAAATTAACACTGGAGATGATGTTAATCTACCTTTCAACTCCTGGAAGCTTGCTTCACACCTTTCATCCCAGACAAACGGTTGCTCCTTCCGTGTCAACCGTGTTAGAGGAAGGGCAATCTTGGAGAATCCTTCAATGAATCTCTTGTAGTATCTGGCTAATCCGAGAAAACTTCGAATCTCCGTGACGATCTTGGGTCTTTCCCAATCAAGCACAACTTTAACCTTTGCCGGATCGACTACAATGCCTTCTTTAGAGATTATATGCCCAAGGAAGTTGACTTCCTTCAACCAAAACTCGCACTTAGATAACTTTGCATATAACTTCTTCGCCTTAAGGATTTCTAACACAATCCTAAGGTGAGTGGCATGCTCCTCTAGATTCTTTGAGTAGATCAGAATATCATCAATAAATACTACTACAAAAGAATCGAGATAAGGCCGAAAGATTCTATTCATGTAATCCATGAATACGGCCGGAGCATTAGTCAATCCGAAAGGCATCACTACGTGTTCATAGTGTCCATATCGCGACCGAAATGCAGTCTTTGGAATATCTTCTTCCTTGATGCGGATCTGGTGATATCCAGACCTCAAATCAATCTTTGAAAATACTGCTGCTCCACGAACTTGGTCCATCAAATCATCAATCCTTGGAAGAGGGTACTTATTCTTCACCATCACTTTATTTAATTGCCGATATTCTACACACATTCTCATGCTCCCGTCCTTCTTCTTAACAAAAAGAACTGGTTCACCCCATGGTGAGACGCTCGGTCTTATGAACTGCCTCTCCATCAAATCTTCTATTTGCTTCTTCAACTCAGCCAACTCCAACGGAGCCATTCGATACGGAGCAATCGAAATGGGACCAGCTCCAGGGACCAACTCAATGCTAAACTCCACTTCTCTCTTCGGCGGCAACCCAGGCACTTCTTCAGGAAACACTTCTGGAAATTCACTCACTACTGGAATCTCCTCTATCTTTGCTTCCTTCTCGAACACAGCAGAAAGCAAACACAGATATCCTTCTGGTTGGCTTACCGGAGACTCTGGGGTTTGAAAGATCAGGGATTTTCTACGGCAATCGATAATGACATGGTTAGTGGACATCCAGTCCATTCCCAGTATCACATCCAATTGTGATAGAGGTAAACAAATTAAATTAACTGGAGTTGCCCAGTCTAATACCGTAACTTGGCAATTCAGGCAAACTCTGGAAGAAATAACAGGAGCGTTCATTGGGGTTGATACTTTCAGATTATAGGGCATCGGTGACATGACTAAATTCAAGCGATTAACGCACTTATACGAAATGAATGAATGCGTTGCACCCGAGTCAAACAAGATTTTACAAGGCATACCATTTAAGAAATAGTTACCTTGCACAAGATCCTCAGATTGATCAACCTCTGCACCTGCCATGGTGTACACCTTAGCCTTAACCATGGACTTGCCTCCAGCTCCTCCTTGATTTGCCTTCTTTATTGCCTCCGGACAGTAGCGGGAAATGTGGCCCTGCTTCCCACATTCAAAGCAAGTGGGTGGCTTCTCCGACCAGCATTGCCCGAAGTGGTGTCTCTTGCACTTGCTGCATTGCGGTACACTTACACTTTTGGTGACAGCGACAGCTTTTCCTTTACCAGCAGGGTAAGGAGTCTTCCGGTCTTGGGTATTACGTCCCTTGTGTCGTACAGGACCAACTCCGCGCAGGTTCCTCTTTGCTCGCAAGTATTCCTCCTCAGCTTTCTTATTTTCTTCATAAATGTGGCACTGATTCACTAGTAACGGATAGCTCCGAATATTCTGGTGTCCAAATGCAGACTTCAAATCAGGCCTCAGTCCATCCTCGAACTTTATACATTTCGAACGCTCATCCTGATTGTGGCGGTAGTAGGGAGAATATTTGCTAAGTTCCTCGAACTTCACAGCATATTCACCCACTGACATGCCTCCTTGAGTCAGCTTCAGAAACTCAATCTCCTTCTTCCTCTTTTCATCCTCAGGAAAATACCTCTCGAAGAATTTCTCAACGAAGGTATCCAGAGTGACTTCCCTTCCTTCAGCTGCTAAAAGTTGAACGGTGTGGTTCCACCAATCTTCAGCTTCATCAACCAGCACATATGTAGCAAAAGTCACTTTCTGACGATCGCTACAGTTCATGGTTCGGAAGATCTTTTCCAGATCACGAATCCATTTCTGAGTTTCATCAGGATGATGTCCTCCTCCAAATTTTGGCGGATCGCACTTACGAAAGTTTGCCATTTCCTTGAATTCTGCAGGAACAGGATTGGCCACTGGTGGTGCCACTTGTTGGGGTTGCTGCGACGGTTGCTGCTGCGACGGTTGGTTGCGCATATTCTCGAACATATCATACATCCGCTCCAATACATCGGCGAGACGAGCGTTAGTCCTAGCAGCCATAGAGAACCTGCACTATGACTTTCATTAATCCCTACCCTTATGCTAAAACATAGCATTTAAAACAACATTTCCTAGTGGTTAATATGTAAGGCCATACTCCAAAGCCAGGAGTTAAACCATTGCTCTGATACCACTAAATGTAACGACCCAAATTTATTTCCCTATTTCTAATTCTTTTATAAAAATGTGAATTTATTTTTCGCCTTTTTGGAAAATAAACTTAAGCCATTACGATATCACATATCATTCTTTAACCCTGTGGGTTAAAAGTAATTTACATTATATTACATTGTTATCAAAAGTTTGCAAGCATACACTTATATCAGAGTTCAACATCAAAAGTAACTGTCAACTAATCACACATTAGTATCAGCTTTATCTTTAATTTTTGTACCCTAGGTCGTTCGACATATTTCACATTATCATACAATCAAAATAAAGACCTAGAGCACATGGCACTAACTCCACAAGATTAGCTGATATAAGCAAAAGCAGCGTTATATCATATAGTACTTATCATCCGGTCTAATCAGGGAAAAGACGGATGATAAGAACTACCGGTACTAAAGTCCTCAGGGAGCGCATATGGGGAAGAGGGTTGAGACGGCGGATCATGATCTTGACCGTCCCCTCCAGAATCAGACTGCCTCCCCTCCTACGCCACCCCTCCTGGGGAATAAACCGCATCTCGATACACATCGGATTCTGATCCATTACCTACAACAAAGGGAACGGGAGTAAGTCATAGCCGAAGCGCATCATTGAATAATAATCAATCAGGACTAGAAATAACAATCACAAATAGTCACGTAATCAAAGAATAATGCATATACAGAATGCACGCCTAATTTATAATACAATTATCTTGTAATTAAGTGGCATGATGCATGTATTCTAATATCATTCTCCTCATATTGGATCCAAAATCATCATCATATACAACCCTTCGACCAAATCCAACCTCTTTGGATTTGACATGTTCACACTAACCAAGGAAAGCAACTGGGAGTAAACGCCTTTTAACCACGGCATATCACACAACTCATCTATGTGTACCCATTCGGGGGTTAGATAATGCTAAAGACCCGTCCTCTGCAGCCCTGATATGTATTTAGAGGTTGATAGAATTACTATGGTTAAGCAAAAACTATCCCGGGAAAAGTCTGCAGAACCCCCCCATCATAGGACTGTTTTTGCCCATAATAATTCCCACGGTTAAAGATGAATCACCATCAAACCTAACCTCTGCACATTCTCGCATACATCCTAAGAATTCTCTTTCCAATTCTTAGAATAGCGGTATCTTTCCTGGTATCCTATCTCACCATCCACACTTCCTCATGAAAATGCAATTAAATGTTTGTTCCACCTTTCATTATGAATTCATTTCATAATCATTCATTCTCAAAGTAACTCATAAGATTATGCATTCACATATATAATCATTCTCAATTTCCAATTATAATAGGTTGAAGCTAAGTACATTAAGGTTTGGTATCTTCAGCTTTTAAAGTCATTCCATTTGCTCAGAAAAGCCTCCAATCAAATAAGATGTGAAAATTCAGATTTTACTAGTAAAATTGGGGTATGGATATCGATATCCTCATGTGCATATCGATATGCACAATCGATATCCTCCTGCTGGATATCGATATCCACCCTGTTTTTCTGCATACTGATTTGAAATTTGAAGTACCAAATCTCAATATACTTCACTTTACCCATTTTCAGTACAGAACAGGTTCATATCATATACAAACACATATGTTCGTGCATAAATTCAGCAAGTACAACATCAAATTTCAAATTGAAATCAAGTAATATACATGAAAATTTAAAATCACAACTTAAACTATGAATTTCCAATTCTTCTCAAAACAGTCCCTATTCATCAATTATTTAGTTCATCTTTATCATATTATAGTTGTTCAAATCAAGAGATAAGATTTAAATGACCTCCAAGTCATATCTCATCTCAAGTTTTCCAGTTTTCATGTCTTTGGCCCTTGAGTTCAAGTGAACTCCTACATTTCCAGCCATTAGATTATTATCCTAGCACCCGGATAACTTCTCCCTTACCTATACTCAAGTTTCAGATCGGTTCAGGTTGGAAGGAAATGAATTTGTTGAGGTAAAGTTCAGGTTTTTGTTTTTTAGCCAATCTCCCCTGTTTTCAATTGAGCAAGGCACAAAATCAGTATTTATCTTTTACAATAGGACTTAATAAATGGTGATCAGTGGTGGAACTCAAACTAGGATATGAATTCTTGAAAATAAAACAAGTTTTAAGCTCAAAGAAAGCTTGAGCTTACCACAAGGATTAAAGGAATAAGGTTCTGGAATCTGAATTTTAGAATTCAGTGTTGAACATCAAACTTCACAGGATCACAGCTCTTTGTAACATCCTCAATTTAGATTTCAGTATAATGTGATTTAAGCTAAGTATTTGTGAGGATTCCTTAGTATAGAAGTAGGTTTGATGTAGAAATCCAAGCATAGGTTAGTTTAGGAACTTAAGGAAATGAAGGAGAGTTAGGAATCATCAAAGTTTGGAGTTTTGTTTAAGATAATCGATTACATTGAGGTTTGTAATCGATTACATGCTCTCAGGTATGAGTACACAAAATGTTGCAACATAATAATCGATTATTTTATAAAGTAATCGATTACATCATAGGGTTTAATCGATTATGTGTGCTCTGAAAATTGTATGGGAAATGTTGCATCAAAGGGAGTAATCGATTACCTAGGGGCAGTAATCAATTACTGCTTAAATGTCTGAAAAAAAAATAAGAGGTAGGGACCACATAACTCGTGGGTTGCTTTGGAAGCAACCAATCTCAGCCACACAAATTCCATGGTGGCCAAGACATGTGGTTAAAAAAAGAAAAGAAAGAAAAAAACATAAGTTCATTCATCATCATCAACATCACAAAGCTTTCCCTCTTTTTCTTTCTTATTCTCCAACGAGTTTCTTCTCCTTCTTCATAGAGTTTTTCTTCTCATCCATTAGCAAGCAAGAACAGGTGTTTATCCATCACCATCATTGAACCCAATCATCTTCTTCCTCTTCCATCTGGGTGTTATTCCTTTCTTTTCTCTCAAAAACCCCCCAACCTCCACCAAGAACAAAGTTGAGCTATCAACTCTAGAAAAGCCTTATCTTCATCATAGGAGCTTGGAAATCAATAGGAATCAAAGGAAGGAGTGCTAAGGAGCTTGGTCTTAGGATTTTGGTGGTTATTTCTTGAAGTTTCAAAGTCTCCTCTACCCTTCAAGAGGTAAGGGGTTTAAATTGGGTTTAGATTGGGGGAAATATTTGAAACTAGTAATAAGGACTTAATTATGTATATTTAGGTGTTCTATTAAGATTAGAATTAGGAGGGTATGGATTAGCTAGAAAATCCCAAGTTAGGGTTAGGTTATAGTTGCTATTTTGTTGTTTATGCTTTGAATTTGTTATAATTTGTCCAATATTGTTAATTGATATGATATTATGTGTACTGATATATTTATAAATAATAAGGTAAAGTATTAATAGTTATGCATT
The DNA here is from genome assembly GCA_037953625.1 of Crotalaria pallida. Lineage (NCBI taxonomy): Eukaryota > Viridiplantae > Streptophyta > Magnoliopsida > Fabales > Fabaceae > Crotalaria > Crotalaria pallida. The sequence goes on from CM075654.1 coordinate 91,464,387, forward strand.
AATTAGGGAAAAATACTTTGCAATTTAGTTTGAACCAAACTAATGTAATTTTCTAAAGTATAAATGGGTTTACAATTAAATTGGAAAGCACTTGCGAATTGCATCATTCATGGAGTACCGGGGACGTTAGGAGTAGGGGAAAAACATACATTTCTATTCGTGAGGACTGAAGTAAATCACTGGGATTATTTAGGGAACTTTGATCCTGCAAAGGACATGGGTTTGATTCCTGTGTTGGGGATTGGTTCCATGCAAACTATAGTAATTTCATTACTTTAGAGTTCTTCTTGGCCAGTGAGAGTGATTTCTGCTAGATCCAATTTGGTCAATCAAGCCAAATTGTACGTTGAACACTACCCTTGAGGAGTGTGACGTATTGTGCAAGCGGGTGAGCGACATTCCTAGAGGATGTGAAGCACCCAATCAGAGGTTGAGAAATGCTTACTCCTGGTCGGTTTTCCCCAGAGTGGAGGGTGTATGTGAGGTTGTTGAAATAGTATTGAAAAGGGAAAAGTTAAATTTAAAGTTAAAGTTAAAGTTAAAGTTAAATTGGAAATGTTAAAGTGAAGGTGTGACAGAAATGCATAAGGACTAATTCATTGAATCCGATTAAATTGTTAAAGTTAAGAAAGTGAAAATAAATTGTTTAATGTCGGATTCATGAATTAGATCCCTACAGTGGGACGTGCATTGCATAACCATGTGTTTGTACAATGATGCATTGCACTATAAGTATATATTATATATACATAGATATTATTCTTGAAATTGCCTTACTAATTGCTTGATGAGTGTGAATATGCTTAGTTATTACTTATTGTTATTTTCAAATGTTTTCTCTAATCTAAATTCAAGTTTACTCACCCTTACATGTTGACAATTTTAGGTACCCCTGACGAGGACCCAGCTACTATTCCCTCTGCCGAGGATCCTTACACTCCGACTGAGGGAGTGTAACTGCATTACCTTAGTTCATGTCAGCTGCACGCATAAATACTTTTCTATTTTTATGTAAATATGTGTTATGTAAAAAGGTTGTGAGGATGTGTATTCATCCTTTTCTTTTGATGTATAATTGACAAACCACAACCTATATTTTGGATTATGTAGAAACTTTATGAACTTTGTAAATCAAATGGTCGTGTAATGATGACCCTAAACTAAATGTTATATATTTGAATATTCTGGTTTCTGACAGGTTTCTGCTTTACTTGAGAAAGTCCGATTTATAAACGAAACCTTGCGAAAATTTTCCTCACTAATTTCACTAATTGCGTTAGAGCTATCGTAATTAAGTTTAAGTGTTACATTTTATGGTATCAAAGCATTAGTTGCATTCCTCGGCTGTGGAGTATGGCTTTCCTACTCCCGAGGTGCTACTCCACATGAGAGTATCATCAAAGTAGTTAATAAATAGTTCATTTTCATTTCTTAAGTAATTAGTAGCTAGTTCTAGTTTTAATTTTCTTAGCGGATGTGATTCTTACTAATCGTTCTGTGATTCCAGATCTAGAATGGCGGCTCGACAAAATCGAGTATTCGAAAGAATATCCGAGGTCTTTGAGGACCTATCTCGGACCAATGCCAATCAAACCAACATTTTGAAGAATTTGGTTCAGGCCAGTGCTCAGCAGGCCCAAAATTTTAATAATCATCAGTCTCCTCAACCCCAGCCACCAGTGCAAGCTCATGGTATTGCTGATTTTAAGAAGTTGGACCCCCCAAGGTTTGTGGGTGGGTTTGATCCAACAGGAGCACAACAATGGCTGAAACATATAGAGAAGATCTTCAAATCCTTGCCATGTACAGATGAGGAGAAGGTGGCGTATGCCTCATTCATGCTTTCTGGTGAGGCGGAGGCATGGTGGGAGGACACTAGTCATTTCCTGGAGGCAGAAGGAAAGCAGATTACATGGGAATTGTTTAAGGATAGGTTCTTGGGCAAGTTCTTTCCGGAAGATGTCAGAAGAAAGAAGGAGATTGAGTTTTTGGAATTGAAACAAGGGGGTATGTCGGTGGGGCAGTATGTCTCCAAATTTGAAGAGCTGATTAAGTTTTCTCCATATTACCAGCACCATCCAGATGAGGGTTCTAAATGTGTCAAGTTTGAGAACGGTCTTCGGCCCGATATCAAGTTGGCTGTTGGGTACCAGAGGATCAGAAATTATCCACAGCTGGTTGATATGTGCAGAATGTATGAAGGGAATTTGTTAGTGAAGGAAGCAAATGACAGGAGTATAAGAGCAGCTCAGAGGGTTGCTGGTCCAGTGAGGGACAAAGGTAAGGGACCTTCCATCCAGAGGAACTACCCTTACCCAAATTCCAGGGGTGGAGATAACAGGGTTAAGGGAGTTGCGGGGAAAGCAGCAGTTCCTGTTGCAGGCAAGTCAGTTCCTGTTGCTGTTCCTGGTGTTGTTCCATCTTTTCCACAATGCCAACATTGTGGAAAACGCCATGGGGGTACGTGCTAGAGGTTGTTGTATCCAGGTCAAGTGGGTCCATGTTTCTTGTGCAGACAGTTTGGACATCGTGCTGCTAATTGTCCAAACCAAGGTCAAGGAAGGGATGTTCCAGTGGGGCAGACAGGTCAAGCTCAGCCTGCGGTTTATGGCAAAGTGTATGCTATGAGTGGTGTGGAGGCAGAGCAGTCAGAGGAGCTGATCAGAGGTACTGGTCTTCTTAATGGAATGCCTTGCCGAATTTTATTTGATAGTGGTGCAACTCATTCATTTATATCCCTAGAATGTGTTAGTAGATTAAATTTACCTGTTATGGAAGCTTCTTTTAAACTCATAGTAACTACCCCAACTAACCCTTCAGTCATTACATCCCAAATGTGTCCTAATTGTACTCTTCAAGTAAATGACCACACTTTCCAGATAAACCTTATATGTTTGCCTTTGACCCAATTAGATATAATTTTGGGTATGGACTGGATGTCAGAAAACCATGTCCTAATAGATTGCCACAAAAAGACCATAATCTTTAATCCACCCAAAGAACCAAAGTTAAATCTCACTGCTATAGAAACCCACAAAGAACCATTAATCCACCAGATCCCAATAGTGAATGAGTTCCCGGAGGTTTTTCCAAATGAAATTCCTGGTTTACCACCAGTACGTGAGGTGGAGTTTAGTATTGACCTGGTGCCAGGAACTGGACCTATTTCTTTGGCTCCGCATAGAATGGCTCCAGTTGAGTTGGAAGAATTGAAGAAGCAGATAGAGGATATGCAAGCAAAGAAGTTCATCAGGCCTAGTGTCTCGCCCTGGGGTGCACCGGTTCTTTTTGTCAAGAAGAAGGACGGAAGCCTCAGGTTGTGTGTAGATTACAGGCAGCTGAATAAGGTGATGATCAAGAAAAAGTATCCTCTCCCACGCATCGATGATTTGATGGATCAATTGCGTGGTGCAGCGGTGTTTTCTAAGATCGATCTTCGATCTGGTTATCACCAAATCTGGGTGAAGGAAGAGGATATACCCAAGACTGCTTTTAGATCAAGGTATGGCCACTATGAGTATGTGGTAATGCCGTTCGGTCTAACCAATGCCCCCACAGTTTTTATGGACTATATGAACCGTGTTTTCCGACCTTACTTGGATTCCTTTGTAGTTGCCTTTATTGACGATATTCTTGTATACTCAAAGGATCCCAGTGAGCATCGGGAGCACCTCGGGATAGTCCTAAAGACTTTGAAGGAGAAACAGTTGTATGCTAAATTTCCCAAGTGTGAGTTTTGGCTTGAGAGGGTCAATTTCTTGGGCCATGTTATCACCAAAGAGGGCATTGCAGTGGATCCTGTTAAGGTTGAGGTCGTATTGCAGTGGGAAAGGCCTAAATCAGTGACGGAGGTTCGGAGTTTCCTTGGATTAACAGGCTATTATAGACGGTTTATCAAGGATTTTTCCAAGATAGCTTCGCCATTGATCAAGTTGACAAGAAAGGAGACAACTTTTGTTTGGGATCAGAAGTGTGAGCTGAGTTTTCAAGAACTCAAGGACAAGTTGACTTCTTCTCCTATTCTTGTTCTTCCGGATCCAAAGAAGAATTTTGATGTTTATTGTGATGCCTCTAGTCAAGGACTGGGATGTGTTCTCATGCAAGAAGGAAGAGTGATTGCTTATTCTTCCAGGCAATTGAGGCCGCATGAGGAGAACTATCCTACACATGATTTGGAGCTTGCAGCTATCGTTTTTGCTCTCAAAATATGGAGGCATTATCTTTATGGTACGAGATTTGAAGTGTATAGCGACCATAAGAGCCTTAAGTACTTGTTCGACCAAAAGGAGTTGAACATGAGACAGCGGAGATGGGTGGAGTTTCTTAAGGATTATGATTTCAGCTTGCAGTACCATCCTGGAAAGGCTAATGTGGTTGCTGATGCGCTTAGCCGAAAAGCCCTCCATATTAGTTGCATGATGGTCAAAGAATTGGAGATGATTGAGGATTTTCGAAATCTCAATCTTGGAATCCAATTCAATAAAGAGAGCATAAGTTTTGGGAGGTTGCAGATAACCAACACATTTTTGGATGCGATTCGACAGAAGCAGCTTGAGGATGTTGAATTGCAAGAAAGAAAAAGAGTAGCCGCAAGCAAGAATGAGCCTGATTTTCATGAAGGTGCAGATGGAGTTCTTAGATTTCGGAATAGAATCTATGTTCCATCCAATCCAGAGTTGAAAGAAGCTATTCTGGAAGAGGCGCACAAGAGCAAATTAAGTTTGCATCCAGGCACGACGAAGATGTATCAGGATTTAAGGAAATTGTTCTGGTGGCCAGGCATGAAACGAGATGTAGCAGGTTATGTGGCTAGATGTTTAACCTGTCAAAAGTCCAAGATAGAGCACCAGAAACCTGGAGGTGTGTTGCATCCTTTGCAGATTCCAGTGTGGAAATGGGACAGTATAGCAATGGATTTTGTCTCAGGGTTGCCAAGGACCATAGCTGGATTGGATGCAGTGTGGGTGATCGTGGACAGATTGACAAAGTCTGCCCATTTTCTTCCCATAAATATGAAGTATTCTATGGAGAAGCTGGCACAGTTATATGTTAAGGAGATTATCAGGTTGCATGGGGTGCCTTCTGATATCATCTCAGATCGTGATCCAAGGTTCCTTTCACGATTCTGGCAGAGTCTTCAGCAAGCTTTAGGTACAGAATTGAAACTCAGTTCTGCCTACCATCCTCAGACAGATGGACAGACTGAACGGACTATTCAATCCCTAGAAGATTTGCTTAGGACTTGTGTTTTGGAACACCAGAAGAGTTGGGAGCAACTGTTGCCTTTGGTAGAGTTTACTTATAATAACTCCTACCATTCTAGCATCGGAATGGCTCCTTATGAAGCATTATATGGTAGAAGATGTCGGACTCCCCTATGCTGGTTCCAAGTGGGGGAGAGATAGTTGATGGGTCCTGATGTTGTCCAAGACACAACGGAGAAAGTGAAGATGATTTAGGAAAGAATGAAGGCATCACAGGATCGACAGAAGAGTTATGCGGATAAGCGGAGGAAGCCTTTGGAATTTGAAGTGGGTGAGCATGTGTTTCTTAAGGTGGTTCCTACCACAGGTGTTGGAAGGGTGTTGAAACCCCAGAAGCTCACTTCCAGATTCATTGGTCCGTATCAGATTCTGCAAAGGGTCGGATCAATGACGTACAGAATAGCTCTTCCTCCTCAGTTATCCAATTTGCATGATGTGTTCCACGTTTCCCAGCTTCGCAAGTATGTGTTTGATCCTTCTCATGTCATCCCAGAAGAAGAGGTTCCGGTGAGGGAGAACCTGACTATTGAGATGCAGCCAGTTAGAATTGAGGATAGAAGGATTAAACAGCTTCGTGGCAAAGAGATTCCCTTGGAAAAGGTGATTTGGAATCGCAACAACGTAGAGGAAGCTACATGGGAGTTGGAGGACAAGTTCAAAGCTTCTCATCCCCTTTTATTTCAGGTAGCTTGAATTTCGAGGGCGAAATTCCGGTAAGTGGGGGAGAATTGTAACATCCTCAATTTAGATTTCAGTATAATGTGATTTAAGCTAAGTATTTGTGAGGATTCCTTAGTATAGAAGTAGGTTTGATGTAGAAATCCAAGCATAGGTTAGTTTAGGAACTTAAGGAAATGAAGGAGAGTTAGGAATCATCAAAGTTTGGAGTTTTGTTTAAGATAATCGATTACATTGAGGTTTGTAATCGATTACATGCTCTCAGGTATGAGTACACAAAATGTTGCAGCATAATAATCGATTATCAAGGTCAAAAAAATTGATTATTTTATAAAGTAATCGATTACATCATAGGGTTTAATCGATTATGTGTGCTCTGAAAATTGTATGGGAAATGTTGCATCAAAGGGAGTAATCGATTACCTAGGGGCAGTAATCGATTACTGCTTGAAAAGTCTGAAAAAAAAATAAGAGGTAGGGACCACATAACTCGTGGGTTGCTTTGGAAGCAACCAATCTCAGCCACACAAATCCCATGGTGGCCAAGACATGTGGTTAAAAAAAGAAAAGAAAGAAAAAAACATAAGTTCATTCATCATCATCAACATCACAAAGCTTTCCCTCTTTTTCTTTCTTCTTCTCCAACGAGTTTCTTCTCCTTCTTCATAGAGTTTTTCTTCTCATCCATTAGCAAGCAAGAACAAGTGTTTATCCATCATCATCATTGAACCCAATCATCTTCTTCCTCTTCCATCTGGGTGTTATTCCTTTCTTTTCTCTCAAAAACCCCCCAACCTCCACCAAGAACTAAGTTGAGCTATCAACTCAAGAAAAGCCTTATCTTCATCATTGGAGCTTGGAAATCAATAGGAATCAAAGGAAGGAGTGCTAAGGAGCTTGGTCTTAGGATTTTGGTGGTTATTTCTTGAAGTTTCAAAGTCTCCTCTACCCTTCAAGAGGTAAGGGGTTTAAATTGGGTTTAGATTGGGGGAAATATTTGAAACTAGTAATAAGGACTTAATTATGTATATTTAGGTGTTCTATTAAGATTAGAATTAGGAGGGTATGGATTAGCTAGAAAATCCCAAGTTAGGGTTAGGTTATAGTTGCTATTTTGTTGTTTATGCTTTGAATTTGTTATAATTTGTCCAATATTGTTAATTGATATGATATTGTGTGTACTGATATATTTATAAATAACAAGGTAAAGTATTAATAGTTATGCATTAATTAGGGAAAAATACTTTCCAATTTAGTTTGAACCAAACTAATGTAATTTTCTAAAGTATAAATGGGTTTACAATTAAATTGGAAAGCACTTGCGAATTGCATCATTCATGGAGTACCAGGGACGTTAGGAGTAGGGGAAAAACATACGTTTCTATTCGTGAGGACTGAAGTAAATCACTGGGATTATTATAGGGAACTTTGATCCTGCAAAGGACATGGGTTTGATTCCTGTGTTGGGGATTGGTTCCATGCAAACTATAGTAATTTCATTACTTTAGAGTTCTTCTTGGCCAGTGAGAGTGATTTCTGCTAGAGCCAATTTGGTCAATCAAGCCAAATTGTACGTTGAAAACTACCCTTGAGGAGTGTGACGTATTGTGCAAGCGGGTGAGCGACATTCCTAGAGGATGTGAAGCACCCAATCAGAGGTTGAGAAATGCTTACTCCTGGTCGGTTTTTCCCCAGAGTGGAGGGTGTATGTGAGGTTGTTGAAATGGTATTGAAAAGGGAAAAGTTAAATTTAAAGTTAAAGTTAAAGTTAAATTGGAAATGTTAAAGTGAAGGTGTGACAGAAATGCATAAGGACTAATTCATTGAATCCGATTAAATTGTTAAAGTTAAGAAAGTGAAAATAAATTGTTTAATGTCGGATTCATGAATTAGATCCCTACAGTGGGACGTGCATTGCATAACCATGTGTTTGTACAATGATGCATTGCACTATAAGTATATATTATATATACATAGATATTATTCTTGAAAATGCCTTACTAATTGCTTGATGAGTGTGAATATGCTTAGTTATTACTTATTGTTATTTTCAAATGTTTTCTCTAATCTAAATTCAAGTTTACTCACCCTTACATGTTGACAATTTTAGGTACCCCTGACGAGGACCCAGCTACTATTCCCTCTGTCGAGGATCCTTACACTCCGACTGAGGGAGTGTAACTGCATTACCTTAGTTCATGTCAGCTGCACGCATAAATACTTTTCTATTTTTATGTAAATATGTGTTATGTAAAAAGGTTGTGAGGATGTGTATTCATCCTTTTCTTTTGATGTATAATTGACAAACCACAACCTATATTTTGGATTATGTAGAAACTTTATGAACTTTGTAAATCAAATGGTCGTGTAATGATGACCCTAAACTAAATGTTATATATGTGAATATTCTGGTTTCTGACAGGTTTCTGCTTTACTTGAGAAAGTCCGATTTATAAACAAAACCTTGCAAAAGTTTTCCTCACTAATTTCACTAATTGCATTAGAGGTATCGTAATTAAGTTTAAGTGTTACACTCTTTCTACAGGTCACGAAACTTGACAAACTTGATACCAAATTGAAGATGGTTAAACAAGCTTTAATTTGGTATATGGTTTGCTGGGTTTTGAGGCTTTTATCACTGAGAACGAATTGCGCAAAGGTGATGACAGGAAACACGATTTTCAGCACGGTTTTAGTGTGTTTCTGGTTCTTTCATGCATATACTCCCTCCTTTTATTCAAATCCACCGCCCTAAGACGTCATTATCAAGCCAAGTCAGAGTCTCAGAGATTTTTAGGGTAATTTGTGGTTAAAATTATGGAAAAATTACAGCCATTCGTTCTTCCACCGCCTTAATTTTTACTCAGCAGAGTCGAGGATATCGATATGCAGTGCTGCATATCGATATGACTGGCTTAAAATAACTGCACCCTTCACACCTAAATTGCCATAACTTTTTCGTTAACCGTTGGATCTTGCTTAAATTTGGAGATAAGCCTTCTATCATACTTATCTTCAAATCCAACGGTCGGTTTTGTGACTAATGCTGTAAATCTTTTATTTAGAATTTCCTACTGTTAACATAAAATATACTTTATATTTCATTTAGTCTATACAATATTCCTAATTCCGAGGATAAATTCTGTGGGTGTTACAGTACTTGCTGAACTATTTTAGACTTTATTGTCTTTGCTATGGTTGTATGACTTAGGGTCTGTGTATGGCCTTAGTTTACTTTCTGGATATATTTTACTGCTGATTTCTGCTATGATACTATGACATTTGCTGTTTTGGCCTGGTTTATGTGTATTTTGCACTATTTTGGACTATGCTATTTTGGTTTTTTAGTGCGGTATATATTATGGTCTCGGTTATGGCCAATGTCTATAGTATTTCACTGCATATTCATGTTCATATATAGTGTTTCTTCATATATATATATATACACACAAATGTCTAGTACTTACCTCTCACTTTTGGCAAAAGAATTTTTTTAAATATTCACTACTTTTTAATGATGCCAAAAGGGGGAGAAATGTTTGTTGATGTTGTGCTTTGTAGGTTAAGTTTTTAGATATTATTCCTAAGTGTGTTACATTTTGGGGGAGTATTTAAAAACTTGGTGTTTTATTGTGAAGAGGGTTTGTCATCATCAAAAAGGGGGAGTTTGTAGAGTTATGATGTTTTGATGATAACAAACTAAAGCCAAGCAACAACATACAACAACAAGGAAAGCACCACTCATGGAGATTAGATTTAGATTAAGTTTTATTTAATTCTTAATCAATTGTAATATTTTATTTTCCATATTTCATGAGAGTGGGTGGTAGTTTAGAAATCTCAATATAGGTTTTAATATTGTTTGATTATCAGTGAAGAAAGGTTAATCTTGATAAAAATAGCTCTAATTAAAGTGTTGATCAAAGTACTTTTGAAAAGCTTTGTTTTTAATCACTTTTTACAGTGGTTAATCGATTAGCACGATAGGCTTAATCGATTAACACGTTAAAACTGTACAACACTGATTATGTTAACAAAGGTTAATCGATTAGTGATTTGTATGTTAATCGATTAGCACGAGTTAACACAGGTTAATCGATTAGTGGTTGTTCGTTAATCGATTAATTACTGTTGTATCAGAAAAATAATATTTTGTTTAAAAGCTTTTAATTTCTACTTTGACAAGGTTACACACACTTTCATATTTTTCAATAAGAGAATCATACTTTCATAATCTTTCAAGAGCTATTACTATTTTCCAATTGTTCTATCAAGATTCAAACATCTTTCAATCTTCTTCACTTAAAATCATTCAACATTCTAAGTTTCATTGAGATTCAAGTTTTCTAGTTTTAGTACTTTGTGTTGAAGCAATTCACAACAAGAGGTTGTTACAATCAAGCTTTCAACAACAAGTGAAGATTCACAAATTGGAAGTCTTTGAAGCATCTCAAAGCAAGTGGAAAGGAATTAGTTGGAGAGCATCCTTCAACAAATTCAAGAGGACAAGATACAAATTCAATTGGGTAGATTTTCAAAGAGTTTGGTACTCTCTTTGAAGGGGTTAAGATAGGAGAGCTAGAGTGAGCTACATTTTAACCATTGTAATCTAACAATTGAAGTATCTAGTAGAAAATCTCTATCTTTGGATAGAGGGGACTGGATGTAGCTCTCAAGTGGTAGAGAGTGAACCAGGATAAAATCTTGTCTTCTTTGCTTTTCTTTCTTCAAGCTTTCTTTAACCAAGAACAAATTAATTAGGTTAAATTTGGGGCTTTTTCAATTCCTAGATAATTAACCTAAATTGGCTTGGTAAATTTACTTAGAATTGCTCATTCATTCATTCATCATTTGTTGGTGCATCACTGTATTGAAATCTCCATTGAATTCTGATTAAAACTGATTTTTTACCGTATTAATCGATTAAGTGTATAATTAATCGATTAGTTCTTAAGTATCATTCGGTCTTAATCGAGTAACGCCTTAGTTAATCGATTAATACAAAAGTAAGCTTCGGTATTAATCGATTAATAGAGAAGTTAATCGATTAAATAGTATATTTTTGTTAGAAAATTTGTTTTCTCAAATCCATTCTCTTTAGCAATCGAAATATTTGTATTAAGGCCTCAAAATACTATTCACCCCCCCTCTAGTCTATTTTGAGCCACTTGTTGGTTTCCAACACATAATAGGATTCCCCACCAAACTAGCAATTTTGCTGAGAGCCCCAGCACCCCAAAAACGCTGGCTCAAATTTGGAAATTGGATCCAAATTGGCACACAATCAATAAAGCTTTTAGACATACTCCTGCCAGTCCATGGTGCAAGTATCATGGGTTTTTTTTTATCAAAATGAAAAACCCCTATCTCAAGGACAATGTTTCTTGCCTCCATAGAATTGAAACGCACCACAATAGTTCCATCACCATTCATTAGGATTTTGTCAATTCCATACTGTCCTCATGCCTTTTTGATGAAACCACTAATCACAGGGTAAGGTGGTTTGGCGCCTTACACATAACATGTTAAAGCACTTTCCCAGTATTTCAGTTCCTGCTCTACATCTGCTGACACAATTTTACCAATAGATACCCCCTCCTTCAATTCAGGTTGAAAAAAGAAGAGTTTTTCACCAGCATTCCGAAGTTTTGATATGTCAAAGGATTCCCACACAGAAGCTTTTTTACCCGTATTACCAATATTAGGATTAGGGCCAGCACTAATTGTTGGAGGATTTAACACAATCTCTTCTATTGATTTCCCATTCGCATTACAACTCTACTCCATTGGTGATTTGCCTTTGATCTTGGATCTGATCAAGTCAAGACTTCTCAACAAGTCCTCCGATAGCTTAGCAGTCAAGTTATCTAGCTTTGACAAGTCATCCTCATCAATGTTCGAAAAGTCCAAAAGTTGATCAACATTATTCGGTTTTTGATTTCCAGTGTGAGAAGAAGGAGAAGAAGGAGGCCTCCCTTTTTTCTTGGCCATAACGGCGCCAGCGGTGGAGCATCCACCGCAAGAAGAGAGAAAGGAGGTCTGTTAGTAATTATTATTTTTCGTTAACACTTAGGTAAATTGATATTCTATTAAATAAAGTTAAATTGGGAAAATAACATTTATTATACTCTTGAAATTTTAAATAAAATATATAAATAAAAACAAAAAATCTTTGAATAATGGCAAATAATAAAAAACAGATGGAATATTATTATTTTTTACACTCTTCGCTTGAATTAAATAGACAACTAAGATTGAGTAATAGATTCCGCCTCTTTCTTGTCAATTTCGATTATTATTTTTCTAATAATATTCAATTTAATATTTTAGCTTATTTTATTGGTTTTACTATATATTAATTTTAAGGTAATATTTAAATAAATAAAAATGAAAAATTTATTTAAAAAAGAATGTATTTAAAGTAGTAAAAGCCAAATTTTTAGTTTTTCAATATTAATTAAATATTTTTATATTGCTTATATATTATTTTTAGGATAATAAATAGCAAAATAAAATTTTTAAAAGTATGATTTTGTTTATTAATTTAAAAGATGGAGAGGATCCTAGGGAAACTCAGTGTGTTTTTTGGTAAACGAAAATTCATTAACTGACGAATAAAGTCAAACACAAACTAAGGCCAATCGATCTCCTACCCTTTGCCACCTGCTAGGAAGGGTTTAAAGAATAGAAATACACGATTAGCTAAAGCCTTAGTGTCCCAATTTTGAAACAAAGGATAACAATGACTTATTCTCCAAGCAACGTCAGATTTCACAGTCCTAAGAACATAATCTACTGAATGAGAAGATAGATTGAACAATCTGCAATTCCTCTATGTCCAGATATGATACACAACAACTCTAAACAAGGAAACAACACATTTCCTTCTGATTTTATCCTTGAATGCATAAGAAAGCCATCTATGCCACTGCTGAAATCGAATTAGCCATCTGTCTAAGTCAAACCACAAGCAAGCAGCTTCAATTAAGTCTCTACTCCAGCTACAATCGAAAAAAAAGATGATCTCTGGTTTCTATAGCAGAATTGCATAGGCTGCAGTCCAAGGATATATGCATGAATTGACTAAGCCTATCTTTTGTCTTTAACTTATTCAACATAGTTAGCCATAGAATAAAATTGTGTTAAGGAACATTAACAGAATTCCAAACAAATCTATAAACAGGAAAAGGGTTAGAATTAGCCTGCAATATTGTATAAGCACTCTTGATTGTATAAATCATATCAACAAAGTGTAACCACTTATCATTAAGAAAATGCAACTTCAATCTGTCCTTCACTTTGATAAGTTGCTTCCAGTGCCAGCCATCCTGTGGTTTCTTCTCATAATCCCAGATTTCAGTGCCTTTGAGGTAGATGGAATTAATCCACTTAACCCACAAAGAGTCTTTCTTATCAGCCAAATGCCAAATTTTCTTCCCTAATGCAACATAATTCCAAGTAATGCAGTTTTTGAAACCAAGGCCACCATTCTTCTTAGATAAACAAATCTGATTCCAAAAGACTGCAACACTATAATGACCAGACTGATCCATACCCTACAAAAATTCTTTGCACTTGCTCTCAACAGCCTTGAGAACAACTTTTGGTATGATGAAAATTTGGCTCCAATAGGATTGTAGATTAAGCAATACAGAATTGATTAGAACACATCTAGCCTGCTAAGATAAATTCCTGCTTTTCCAGCTGTTGATTCTTCTACTAATTTTATCAATCAGAACTTTACAAGTTGTAATGGACAATTTCTTTGCTGAAAGAGGAATACCAAGATATTTGAATGGAAAGTGAATGTGTCTTAAGTTTTATTGGAATTATTTGAGGATTAGTTAAAGTAACTTAAGTTTATGGGAAATCAATTGAGGTTAGTTAATGTGACTAAGCAAAGGGAAAGTTAACGGAGATGAGAGTAATTGAGGATTAGCTGAACTGTCATAGGTATGAATGAATTAACTGAGGTAGAATTAATAGAATCAAGATTTGATTGAGGTTAGTGGAAATAAATTAAGTATAACCGGATTGATTGGGAGAAGTGAGAATAAAGAAATAAGGATAGATAGAAGTGGTTAGAAAATGGTAAATGGATAAACTGGATAATAGAATAAGAAAAATAAAGAGGGACATGGATGGTCTAAGTAGGACGTATAGAATCGGTTGTACTAGGTATCCCTGAAAAGGGAAGATGTACAACGCAAATAGGAATCGTTGTACCAGGTATTCCTGAAAAGGAAAGACGTACACCGCAAATAGGATCAGTTGTATCAGGTATCCCTGAGAAGGGAAGACGTACACTGCAAATAGGATCGGTTGTATCAGGTATCCCTGAGAAGTGAAGACGTACACCGCAAATATGATCAATGTACAAGGTATCCCTTAACAAGGAAGACATACATAACAAATAGGATCACTGTACAAGGTATCCCTTAACAGGGAAGACATACATAGCAAATAGGGTTGTACCAGGTATCCCTTAAAAAGGGAAGATGTACAATGTAAATAGAAATAGAAAAGATAAGGGTTATGGGCATCAAATAGGAATGAATAATGGAATAGATAAAATAGAAGAAATAGAATGTACGTTTATTGGTTGTGCATGTTGGTTTGCTTGTTATGTGTACTTAGTTTATTTTTATGCATTTTTAGAAACTATTTACTAAGTTCTGTGTAATGCCACCCTTCTCACTGTTTTTATACAGGTACAGAGGCAGAGCTTACACTATTACAGGCCGAGCAGGACTACACTCCACAGGATTAGTCATGAGAGGAATATAATTAATTTGGTGTACTTAGTTTAGTTTAACTTTTGAAGCCCTGAAACTTGTATTATTTTGTGAATCAGGACATTAGTGATAAGCTGGATGTAACATACATATATTCATGTTTTAAAAATATTCTGATAGAATAGGTATTCAGGAAGGAACTTTTGGAAAGTCCGAAAAACGAAGTAAACTCCGTAAAATTTTACGGAGAATTTTATAAGTAATGAAACATAATCAAGAAATTTTCAAGTACGTAATAAATCTTAATTTAATTTAGGGGTATTATTTGTGAGAGTGTTACAACTTTCACATTTCCTTTTACATCATCACCATCTCATTGTTGCGTCCACATATCAAAAGTATTTTCATCTTGATTCTCAAAAACTTATAAACTTTTCTCATACATCACTCTTGATAACATAACATACTTTTCGTATTATTCTTAATCAATTCCACTTATCATTATAACTCTTTCCAAGATTTATCCGAATCATAATCAAGACGTAGCAGATGTTTCTCAGGCAAACTACTAACAACATATAATAGATACCAGATAAATAAAGAGTAGTAATCTACAAACCCCACACTTTAGGCCCCAAACCCCATTATTTTTGATGGGGTTCTATCGGAATATTTTCCCATACCCCTGAGTCGGAAAAATGCATTTTTTCGAATACTCGTTTATTAAAAATTCATTTTTAAAGTCGGAAAATGCATTTTTCCGACTCTGGGGTATCGGAAAATATTCCGATAGAACCCCATCTAAAAAAACGGGGTTTGGGGATTAACAACAGACCTAAAGTGTGGGGCTTGTAGGCTAATCTTCATAAATAAATACAGGTATGCCATTCTCAACAGGAACATATAATCACATAATTTATCAAAACATAAGTGATCTCAACTTTTCGTGTGAGCAGCCAAACGTACACACGACAAGTTGCTCTCACACTACTAACTCTCGAGATCACGGTTCCAAGATGATTGAAACGTCTTAATAATATGTCTAAAAGCCACTATGTCTTAGGACGACTTCTCTCTCACCTCTAATTCCAGCAAATGGTTGCGCAGATTTGTCGCGTGTGACACCCTCACAAATATTGCCATTTAATTAAGATTAGTTTATTAAGTACATGAAAATGTCATTAAAAAAATTGACAGAGTTTCCTCTGTTTTTCGGATTTCCCAGAATATTTTTCCTGAATACCTGTCAGTCTAGAATATTTTAAAACATAAACGTATATATTACTTTACAACCACGTTATCACTAATGCACTTTTTCACAAAAATAATACAAGTTTTAGGGCGTACAATTTGTGAATTTTTTAAAAATCCAAAATAAGCTGACTTAAGCCTAAACTACTATACTCCTCTCATAGCTAAGTTACACTCCACGGGGTGGAGGGCATTCCTGCTCGACCTGCAGCACTGTAAGCTCCATTCATATACCGTATAAAAACAACAAGAAGGGTAGCATTACGCAGAACTTAGGAAATAGTTTCTAAAGTAGACATAGAAATAAACTAAGTACAAACATTAAGCAAACACATGCACAATTTATAAACATACATTCTACTTCTCCTATTTCTCGTTTTCATTATTCATTCCTATTTAATGGCAATAACCCTTATCTTTTCTAGTTCTGTTTATATTGTACGTCTTCCTATTTATGGGATACATGGTACAGTTCCTATTTGCTATGTACGTCTTTCCTGTGTAAGGGATACTTGGTACAGTGATCCTATTTGTGTAATGTACGTCTTCCCTTTTCAGGGATACCTGATATATTGATCCTATGTGTTATGGATGTCTTCCCTTTGCAGGAATACCTGATACATTGGTCCTATGTGTTATGTATGTCTTCCCTTTGCAGGGATACCCTATGTGTTATGTATGTCTTCCCTTTGCAGGGATACATGATATATTGATCCTATTTGCGATGTACGTCTTCCCTGTGAAGGGATACCTGGTACAACCGATTCTATTTGTGTTATGTACGTCTTCCCTTTTCAGGGATACCTTGTACAGTGGTCCTATTTGTGTTATGTACATCTTCCCTTTTCAGGGATACCTTGTACAGTGATCCTATTTGTTATGTATGTCTTCCCTTTGCAGGGATACCTGATACATTGATCCTATTTGCGGTGTATGTCTTCCCCGTGAAGGGATACCTGGTACAATCGATTCTATACATCCTACTTAGACCATCCCTTTCCCTCTTTATTTTACTTATCCTATTATCCAATTAAACCATCTACCATTTTCTAGCTAATTCAACCTATACTGCATGCTTTCTTTATTCTCACTTCTCTCAATCAATCCGATTATACTTAATTTATTTCCACCAACCTCAATCAAATCTTAATTCTGTTAATTCTAACTCATTTAATTCATTCATACCTATGACAATTCAGCTAATCCTCAATTACTCTCATCTCTACTAACTTTCCCTTTGCTTAAGTCACATTAACTAACCTCAATTGATTTCCCATAAACTTAAGTTACTTTAACTAGTCGTCAAATAATTCCAATAAAACTTAAGTCACTCTCGCTATCCTAAATTTATTCCGATAAACTTAAGTCCCTTCTACTAACCTCATTTAATTCTAATAAGCTTAAGTCCCTTTTCTAACCTCAAATGATTCATCGACCCCAAAGAATAATGTTATTAATTACCTTCCTAATTCCATACTATCCACCTAGTGTCCGTTTCTAACTACCCTAAGGTTCTATCCTATTTTACTTAGTCAAGCTCTTAACTATCCATCTATCCTAGTTGATCTCTCTACTTTCACTTATTCTTTTGACAAGTATCCTAGGTGTCTCCAACTTGCTACTTAGCTATTCCCTTAGCCCATACAATCCCTATTATTCTATTATCACCTATTCAAGTTTTCCTCTCAAACTTTTACTTATTTATATTACAAACCTAGCATAACTAGGGATTAACTCACATTTTCATCTTAACAATTATTTCATAAAAATCAATAAAAACATATTCAAGCACAAAATATCATAAACATATTCATTCATCCATATAGTGGGTTCTATTCCCCAAACACTAGATATTAAGTTTCTAACCAAATATAATACCCTTAGGTTCACTATTATCCATACCCATCTACTCTTAGCTATCCCTATACTTTATTTAGAATCTACTCCCTAAGTAAAGGTAATACCACCTCCTTACCTCAAAGAGAGAGAGAGAGAGAGGAAGATGGAACCTTAAGACTTCACTCTATTTTCCTTTCCTTGAGTCCTTAGATCCTCAACCGTTTGATCCTAGTTTTTTATTCTGCTGAGAGCAACCAAATAGTGAGTGGGTATAGTGTCCAAAGGTGAGTTTGAAGAAGGAAGATGCTTCACTTGTACTTGTGAAGGTTCTTGGGGCATGAGAGAGAAACTAGAGCCATGGGTGTTGTAACACCCCAAATTTAATTCCTAGTATAATTGATGATGGTCAAGCTTAGAGTGAAGGAAATAATGATATTGAGTTAAAAATAGTGGATTGAAGGCTTGATTTTGGGGTTAACAACATAGGATATTAGGAAATTCAAAATAAAAGATTTACAACTCTAAACACAAATTCCACCGTTGGATGTGAAGATTGGTATGTAGGGAAGCTTGCTTTAAAATTTGAGGAAGATCCAACGGATAACGAAGAAGTTATGGCCTCTCAAAGTCTGGATACTGCAAAACTGAACAGCTTAATCGATTAAACTGCAGCTTAATCGATTAAGGTCAGAAAATGGGAAATGGCATAATCGATTAATAATCGATTAAAACCTGTAGGTGCAGAAAAAAATAAAAGCGTTCCCTCACTTCTTTCTTGCCATATTCGAATCTCTCTCTTCTAGGGCACTAGTTCACTCATTCTAATTGATCAAATCCTCAAGGGAATCACTCCAATTTCATCATCAAACTTCCTTCCTCCTTGCTCCAAGTAAGTATTCAAGCCTTTGATTCCTTCCCTCTCTCTCTCTAATTCGAGTTTTCTCTCTCCTCCCTCTCATGGAGGTTTTCATTTCTAAGCATAGAACCTTCAAGTTTTCCATGGGGTTTAGTTTGAGAATCATGGAATGAGCAATAACCCTCATTTTTGTGGCTTTATAATAGGTTCTATCACTCTCTTGTGGATTTTGAGCTCTTGGTGGGCAAACTCAAGTATAGGACACTTGGACTCTCCTTATCCTTAAGTGTTTGAGGTAAGGGGGTGGATATAGTGAACTTTGCCTTGTTGTAGGAAGTAGGTTCTAGTTAGTATATAATGCTTGTTAGGGTTAGGTGTTAGGGGAGAAAATTAGATTATAAAACCCTAGGTTATTGAATATAAAATTCTAATTAATTAAATATGCATGATGATTGGATGTTAAGATTAGGAAAAGGAAACTCAATAATATGAAAATGAGTAATTTGATAAATGAAATTTGGTAAATGATTATATTGAAGTACATGAGGAATTGGGTAATGTGATAATAAATTTGACATATATGATTTCTATGATTATTGATTTTATTTGTAAAGTTGTGAATTAAATGATAATTAATTACTGTAGAAATTATATGCATGTGTTGTGAAATAAATTGATATAGGAAGAAAGGGAATGGAAACGATTAAATGTCATGAATGTGCATATTTGTATCTAATTGTTAAATGAGTAAAAATGTTAAGTATTATCAATTGTGAATTAAAGGTCATGGCTTAGGAATTGAACTAATGAATATGGGAAATGGAAGTAAAACGATTATGTGGAAATAAAAAGGTAGAAGGTGATATATGCAAGATTAAAATGAAGGGCGAATCTAAATGTTGGGCTATAAAAGAGAACACTATTTGGTATGATTGTGATAACTGAGATAGGAAATGAATAAGGAAATTTGGAATGAATAATGTGTATTTGTGATTGTATGTGCTAAGTTGTTTGTGTAAGATGGTGAAAGTATGATTTGGCCTCTGATGTGAGGTAATGTGAAATGAAAATGTAATAAGTGCGTTGGCCTCTGTTTTGAGGTGACGATTAATGGAAAGTGATGATTTGGCTGACCTCTGATATGAGGGGCACAAAATAAATGAAAGTAATAGAGTGTTGACCTCTGACCTGAGGGACACCGGATGAATTAAATTGAAAGTGTGTGTTGATCTCTGACCTGAGGGGCACGAAAAGGAATAAAGTGAATGGGTGTTGACCTCTGACCTGAGGGACATCATATGAATTAAAGTGAATGAGTGTTGACCTCTGACCTGAGGGACACAAAATGAAATAAAGTGTTGACCTCTGACCTGAGGGACACCGGATGAATTAAAGAACTGAGTGTTGACCTCTGACCTGAGGGACACATAATTTAAATAAGGAAAAGAATGAGAGCCTCTGTTTTGAGGTGATAAATGTGTTGAATGAAAATTGTTCATTGGCCTCTGATTTGAGGTGATGTATCGAAATGAAATGAGTATGCTAAATGAATGAATTAATAATGAAAATGGATGTTGAAATGAATAATGAAAATGAATGTTGAAATGGAATAATGAAAATGGAAATGTGAAATAAATAATGAGTATGGAAATGATGAAATGAGTATGGTGTGTAATATGTGAATATATGCTTATTTGCTAATTGTGTTTGACCTAGTGGGTTGTTATGTCTAGTTAGAAACTGCCTTCTATTTCATGTGCAATGCTCACTCCCTTACATTTTCAGGTACAGAGATTGAGCTGGCACAACCCCCGGCCGAGCAGGAGTACTTTCCCTTAAAGGGAGAGTAGGGTGTTACGGGTTTAGTGTATAACGTGAGCCTAAGCCTCTTACATTATTTTTGTAAAGTTTGTTATAAATATTTTAAGTGAGGCTTAGGATGTTTTGTTCTGCTAAAGTTATAACTTTTGGTCTTAATACTCAAACTTAGTATTTTCCGCTATTACTCTGATATATTTGGAGCCCATGGGGCCTTGATATGATTTAGAATTATAATCTGAAGCCCTGCTGGCTATTAGTTGTTTATTTGAAATTGTTTATCACAGGTTAAATTTTGGATTAGTCCGAAAAACAAACAAAACTCCGTCCGTTTGACGGTTGATTTTAATGAATTAAAAAGGAATTTTTAAGTCCGTATTTTAGTATAAGGGGAATTTAGGGTATAAATCCTAGGTGTTACATTTATGGTATCAGAGCAGTTTCTCGTCGGCCATGGAGTTGTACAAACTCCAAATGATTACTCACCTAGCGAGTAATTGATGCTCATAGTAATAGTTTAGGATTGTAATAGGATAATTATAGTAATAAGTATCTACTTAGTAATTGAGTCTTAATGGTCTGTTCTCTCTGGCTAAGCAGTATGGCTGGAAGAAGGGCTGGTAATGATGGACTTGCTGCTATTTTGGAGCATCTATCTCAGATGCAGCAGCAGCAGGGGGAACAAATGGCAGCTGCCGCAACGGCAACAGCTACAGCAGCAGCAGCAGCTCTGCAACCAGCTCCAGTTGGGATTGACTGGATGTCTCGTTTCCGAAAGAATGAGCCGCCTCACTTTGAAGGTGGAAATGACCCAGATGGAGCGCAGAGGTGGATACAAGAGATAGAGAAGATTCTTCGTTCTCTTCAACCACCAAGGGAGCAGTATGTTTGACTAGCCGAATTCATGCTGACCAATGAGGCAGAACATTGGTGGGATCAGCAGAGGAGAGGATTGTCGGCAGCTAACCCTGTGATTCCTTGGGAGATGTTCAAGGATCTATTCCTGGGGAAGTATTTCCCTGAAGATGTTAGGAGGGAGAAGGAGATTGCTTTTCTCCAATTGACTCAGGGGTCTATGTCTGTAGGGGACTATGCAGCTCGGTTTGAAGATCTCATCCGATTTTCTGATTATCGGTATGCAAGTGACCGGGGCAAGTGTGTTAAGTTTGAAGCTGGACTTAGGAGTGATCTTCGCCTCTCGTGTGAGTATCTAAACATTGATAACTTTGCTCGCTTGGTCAACATGGCAAGCACCTATGAGAAGGGTCTCAAACGAAAGCTAGCTGATGAGAGATCTCGGGCAAACCAGAGAATCGGAGGTCAAAATAAGGACAAGGGATCGATTCAGAAGTCAGGTCCATACTCTCATTTCGGGGTCACGTTTCCTAGGGAATCCGGACCAACAGTGAATGCTTATGGTCCCATACCAACTTGTCAGCACTGTGGCAGGATGCATAGGGGAGTGTGTTGGACATTGGGTCGAAAGGAGGGGTTATGCTTTCATTGTGGACAACCCAGACATCTTGCTTCAAATTGTACTAAGAACACAATGAAGAAAGAGATTAATGCTACTAAGGCACAGAAGGCTCGTGGTGGTCCATCATTGCAGAAGGGAAAATTGTTTACCGTCGAGGGTGACGAGGTGGACCCAACTGATATGGCCGCAGGTAACTAATGTTTGCCAAGTCCATGCGTAATGTTTCTAAGTTCAATTGATGTGGAGTTAGTTTTCTCCTTAGTTAGCTAAATAGTGAGTTAGTAATTTCTTAGGGTAGAATTGTTTAAAAACATGTTGGATATCTGCCTCTCCAAATGCAATCCTGTTCTTATAGATAACATATGAAAGACCTTAGAAAGAATTCTTAAGTTTGAGAATTCTAGTACCAAGTGACCAATACTATGTTGTGATGTTGTTATTTGATGTAATGTGAGGTTAGAACTGATCACTCTAATCCTTGCATTTGTTAAAGGATGACATCATTGACAGAACCTGATAGTGATGTGTTGTTGGTAGACGTGAGGTTGGGATTGATCACCTCAATTCTTGCATCTATCAATAAATGCTATCATTGTAACCTCTAAAGTGAAAATAGACAACCAAAGTAGTGTAGCTAATTGCTGAATCCTAGGAAATGAATTAAGAAAACTCTCCAGAAAATTATTCTTAACCATCCTATCAACTAAACCAATCATTGAGCAATTTGACAATTGCTTCGACTCTTTTCCCGGTTCTTAGATAACCATTCATAAGAATAGCCGGTTGTGTCAAATTTGAAAACCCCTGCATTAAGACCAAACAACTCTAAACACAAATCTTGTCGTACCCTTCACCTTTGGTAGTTGGGTAAATCTTGGAACTAATGTGGACCCCTTCCTTCCTATTCTTTTAATCGATTCATGGAAGAAGCTGAATGTGGAGCATTTAATAGGAATTGTGCCTGCTCTAATCAACTAAGCATTGGGGTGCTTCTTGTTCATGAACGCTTGTGTATGTTTTTGAAAGGTTCTAAATCTTACTGATGATAGTCAAACCTTGTGAGGAGATAAACTCTAAGGCGTTCTATCCTACAAAAATCTTTGCATGCCACGATCCCAGGGTATCTATTCTGGGAAAGATTCTAAAACTATTCTGAAACGCTAAATATTTCGAGTTGTCCCGTATCTAGCTAATGCAACTCCTGTCTTGCATCTATCCGAAGGACAATCGGAAGCGGATTCACCCGATCCCACATCCTTTAGCATAGCAGTAATGGGGTATGTCGATGCCAAGTGGGGGAGCACCTCCTACCCTAATTTAAATTCTGTCTAAGTAAGGGCAAACCGAAAGACCGACGGAAGAAACCAAATGGGATTAAAGATAGGAATCGCAAGTCCTATCACCGGGGTGATTCTTCATTTACTGAACCTAACGGAATTTCGGGGGCGAAATTCCAATAAGTGGGGGAGAATTGTAACACCCCAAATTTAATTCCTAGTATAATTGATGATGGTCAAGCTTAGAGTGAAGGAAATAATGATATTGAGTTAAAAATAGTGGATTGAAGGCTTGATTTTGGGGTTAACAACATAGGATATTAGGAAATTCAAAATAAAAGATTTACAACTCTAAAAACAAATTCCACCGTTGGATGTGAAGATTGGTATGTAGGGAAGCTTGCTTTAAAATTTGAGGAAGATCCAACGGGTAACGAAGAAGTTATGGCCTCTCAAAGTCTGGGTACTGCAAAACTGAACAGCTTAATCGATTAAACTGCAGCTTAATCGATTAAACTGCAGCTTAATCGATTAAGGTCAGAAAATGGGAAATGGCATAATCGATTAATAACCGATTAAAACCTGTAGGTGCAGAAAAAAATAAAAGCGTTCCCTCACTTCTTTCTTGCCATATTCGAATCTCTCTCTTCTAGGGCACTAGTTCACTCATTCTAATTGATCAAATCCTCAAGGGAATCACTCCAATTTCATCATCAAAATTCCTTCCTCCTTGCTCCAAGTAAGTATTCAAGCCTTTGATTCCTTCCCTCTCTCTCTCTAATTCGAGTTTTCTCTCTCCTCCCTCTCATGGAGGTTTTCATTTCTATGCATAGAACCTTCAAGTTTTCCATGGGGTTTAGTTTGAGAATCATGGAATGAGCAATAACCCTCATTTTTGTGGCTTTATAATAGGTTCTATCACTCTCTTGTGGATTTTGAGCTCTTGGTGGGCAAACTCAAGTATAGGACACTTGGACTCTCCTTATCCTTAAGTGTTTGAGGTAAGGGGGTGGATATAGTGAGCTTTGCCTTGTTCTAGGAAGTAGGTTCTAGTTAGTATATAATGCTTGTTAGGGTTATGTGTTAGGGGAGAAAATTAGATTATAAAACTCTAGGTTATTGAATATAAAATTCTAATTAATTAAATATGCATGATGATTGGATGTTAAGATTAGGAAAAGGAAACTCAATAATATGAAAATGAGTAATTTGATAAATGAAATTTGGTAAATGATTATATTGAAGTACATGAGGAATTGGGTAATGTGATAATAAATTTGACATATATGATTTCTATGATTATTGATTTTATTTGTAAAGTTGTGAATTAAATGATAATTAATTACTGTAGCAATTATATGCATGTGTTGTGAAATAAATTGATATAGGAAGAAAGGGAATGGAAACGATTAAATGTCATGAATGTGCATATTTGTATCTAATTGTTAAATGAGTAAAAATGTTAAGTATTATCAATTGTGAATGAAAGGTCATGGCTTAGGAATTGAACTAATGAATATGGGAAATGGAAGTAAAACGATTATGTGGAAATATAAAGGTAGAAGGTGATATATGCAAGATTAAAATGAAGGGCGAATCTAAATGTTGGGCTATAAAAGAGAACACTATTTGGTATGATTGTGATAACTGAGATAGGAAATGAATAAGGAAATTTGGAATGAATAATGTGTATTTGTGATTGTATGTGCTAAGTTGTTTGTGTAAGATGGTGAAAGTATGATTTGGCCTCTGAGGTGAGGTAATGTGAAATGAAAATGTAATAAGTGCGGTTGCCTCTGTTTTGAGGTGACGATTAATGGAAAGTGATGATTTGGCTGACCTCTGATATGAGGGGCACAAAATAAATGAAAGTAATAGAGTGTTGACCTCTGACCTGAGGGACACCGGAAGAATTAAATTGAAAGTGTGTGTTGACCGCTGACCTGAGGGGCACGAAAAGGAATAAAGTGAATGGGTGTTGACCTCTGACCTGAGGGACATCATATGAATTAAAGTGAATGAGTGTTGACCTCTGACCTGAGGGACACAGAATGAAATAAAGTGTTGACCTCTGACCTGAGGGACACAAGATGAAATGAATGTTATTGGGTGTTGACCTCTGACCTGAGGGACACCGGATGAATTAAAGAACTGAGTGTTGACCTCTGACCCGAGGGACACATAATTTAAATAAGGAAAAGAATGAGAGCCTCTGTTTTGAGGTGATAAATGTGTTGAATGAAAATTGTTCATTGGCCTCTGATTTGAGGTGATGTACTGAAATGAAATGAGTATGTGAAATGAATGAATTAATAATGAAAATGGATGTTGAAATGAATAATGAAAATGGATGTTGAAATGGAATAATGAAAATGGAAATGTGAAATAAATAATGAGTATGGAAATGATGAAATGAGTATGGTGTGCAATATGTGAATATATGCTTATTTGCTAATTGTGTTTGACCTAGTGGGTTGTTATGTCTAGTTAGAAACTGCCTTCTATTTCATGTGCAATGCTCACTCCCTTACATTTTCAGGTACAGAGATTGAGCTGACACAGCCCCCGGTCGAGCAGGAGTACTTTCCCTTACAGGGAAAGTTGGGTGTTACGGGTTTAGTGTATAACGTGAGCCTAAGCCTCTTACATTATTTTTTTAAAGTTTGTTATAAATATTTTAAGTGAGGCTTAGGATGCTTTGTTCTGCTAAAGTTATAACTTTTGGTCTTAATACTCAAACTTAGTATTTTCCGCTATTACTCTGATATATTTGGAGCCCATGGGGCCTTGATATGATTTAGAATTATAATCTGAAGCTCTGCTGGCTATTAGTTGTTTATTTGAAATTGTTTATCACAGGTTAAATTTTGGATTAGTCCGAAAAACAAACAAAACTCCGTCCGTTTGACGGTTGATTTTAATGAATTAAAAAGGAATTTTTAAGTCCGTATTTTAGTATAAGGGGAATTTAGGGTATAAATCCTAGGTGTTACAGGTGTAGTGTTCGTGAGAGAAAACTTGGTGGATATGGTGGAGATGATGGAGGTGGTGATGGGGAGAAGCTTTGATGATGATGAAAAGCCTTGGTTTATGGCTATGGAAACTTGGCTTGTCCTGGAAGCCTTGAGTCCTAACATGGATAAGAAGAATGGGGCATTTTCGTGCCCCCCACGTTTTTATTTTTTTCTGATCTGGGACGAACTAATCAATTAGTTAGATGACTAATCGATTAGTCAGGGTATTTTGACTTTATTTTAGTCATTTTTCATGAACTAATCGATTAGTTGGCCAACTAATCGATTAGTCACTGTAAGCTTATATTCCTTTGCACTTCAAAGTGTCATATCTCCTTCGTTACCCGTCGAATCTTGCTCAAATTTGAAAGCAAGCTTACTAAGACTCCCAACTTCACATCCAACAGTGAAATTTATGTTTAGAGTGGTAAATCTTTTATTTATAATTTCCTAATATAGGATGTTTATAACATCGAAACACCGTTTCTAACACTCGTTTGTTCATCTTTCAATCTATATCCTATGTCAATGCTTCCTAACTCCTTCATAGTACTCAAAGGGGCTTCTAATCCATCACTTTAATTCTTCTTTAGCACAATTATCATTTTTATAATCTTATTATTATTTTAATTATTCTTGGAATTAAAATTCGATATGTTACATCGCGGGTCGATGCGACTATCAAGTGCTCTAGCCTTCCGCCTTCTAAATTCCTCGGATAAAATAAAAAACTTAATTATTACAAGTTTATATAATTAATCGTTTCATTATAAACCCAAGTATTTTTACAAAACCCGTTCCTTAGTTATTTGTCGTGTAAAAATCAAAATATACTTAAGAAATATTTTCTTCGTCTTGTTCCAACCCTTTTAAACACTTTGAATACTCTAAATTAGTTAGAATATAAAAATCAAAATTCTCCAATTAAATTCACTTAGTTTTTGGCCCATAAGGTTCAACAGCTAAGATTTGCTCGAAAACATCAAAAAACGTTACTTTTTCGCTTTAACTTTGTACTATATCACTTGGGATTTAAAACTCAAAACTTTTAGTCACTTGGAAACATTTTTAAAATATAAATAACATAATATAAACTTCTGGACAGCATAAAAATTAAATTTCGTTCTTTACTTTTTAAAAAAGAAAATGACCATAATTTAAACACTTTATCGTATGAATGTATAACTTACATGTAGCTTTTAACTAGCTTTTAAAAATAAGTTAATTGTGGACAGCATCAAAACAATTTAATTTCTTACACTTCTATTCATTTTATAAGTTATAAAAATTATCCACCATGCAATAAAAATAATCCTTTAAATGTCACATGTATGCACAACTTTTTGAACTCAACATGCATGTTTCTAAAAATCACACATCACCAATCAATCAAACTTATACATATTTCTAAAAATCACTTTTCCCTTTTCCTAGAAAGAAAATCTTTACCCATCATCATAGAATCACAAACATAAAATCACAACTGCTCATTACATGCAATTCCTTAAGTCAACACAACATCATCAATTTCAAGCAATAAGGCAACCCATTTACATAATCTCCTCAAACTTATTTATTTCTCAAATAATAAATTTTTATTTCTATCCTTTAATCATTATCAAAACTGAATCCTAATTGGGAAAATATAACAAATCAACTTCTCTAATTTTTTCCTACAAAACCGAAACAAAAGAGAAAAATAACATAAAAATTTTTTAACTATTTTTCATCACTCAAAAATATCGTTTTCTCAAAAAAAAAATGTTTTCATGCATGTCACATACATTTTCATTTAAGCATTTGTGTTATTAAAATACCACATGCATCAACCATTAACCATCATAAGTTAATCCCTATCAAATCAAACTTACTAAAACCTAGCCTAATATGCATTGGCCAAATTTCATTGATCGCAAAAAAAGTCATCATATTGTTTGAAAATAAACATGCATGCATCAAATTAAAACTAATTTTCATCATCCTATTCTTATACCTTAAAACCCTGACTTTCAAAGGCCAAAGATCAAGATCAAAAATCTTTTTATCAAGAGAACACATAAATCCTCGTGCACGTACGTCTAAACTCAAGATCAAGTACTAACAAGCACATGCATGCACCAATTCATCAACAAAAATTCACCTCCCTAATATTTTTATTTAAACCGAAAATAAAATAATAAATCAAGTAGGTCAAGCCACATTTTCATACATAAAACCGAATCATAAAGTCATCCAACACAAGAGATCATCATGCATGTGACACCCTCGTTTTATATCTCGAAAATAATAAATTCCAAATTATTGGAAATACTTTCTATCAAAAATAGGACATGAAAATTTTTCCTTTCTAATTAATACTTGCTTAATCATAAACACTTTTAATCGGAACAAATATTTGAATACGGCTTAATAATACTTTAATTACGAAAAGACTCTCGAGACAACATTTTTGTAATATAATAAAACATTTCCGTAGCATTTGTTAAAAATATTATTGTCTCTTGGATTTACTCGAGTGCATATGATATGAACTTATTGCCGAATCCTTTTTCGTCAAAAATCAGAGTTTGCGAAAATAAAAGTAATACTCATGGGGCACTGCTGAGGTAAATAAAACATAACATAGATATATATATATATCATGACATAAAACCACATCAGTATCATCAGTAGCAAGTAGTAAGAGTCGAGATAGCAAGTTTGGTGAAATATATACATAACAACTGCATAAAATAAACCTCACTCTAAGACCTCTCAAAATATATACAGTATATCACATAATCCAAAAGTAGAAGTCCCAGAGCAGGTCATCCATGTCCTCAGCAGCTCCTCAGATCCTCCACAGCTCTATCCCTAGGATCTAGGATCCAAAATATCCATGCTATGCAGGCTCCTATGAACCAGCAGGTCCACCTCTAGCAGAAACAGTCGGCTTGACATGCACCTCCTCCTCGCTCTCATCCTCCACAGGGTCCTCCTCGACCTCGCCCGACTGTGTAGAGACCCCACCACTGGGTCTAGGATCTGCAGAAGCAGTCCTCTCGAAATCAGTCGGACCAGGAGAAGGAGTCTCCTCGGTGACAACTCTATGGGAGGAAGGATGAGAACGAGTGGCAGCTCTGAAACGAAAACTATGAAATCGACGCATAGGTCGAGCCGGGGGTGGTCCTCTATATTTATAAAAGGGTGGTACATGCATAGTGTAGACTAATGGGATCCTAAATCGACGAGGTCGCATTCGCACCAGAGGGTTAGGGTGGTAGAGAGTGATCTCCACCTCCCCCTCAAAAGTGGCACGATGCTCCTCATACGTCCATATGCCACTAGGGATAGGGCGTATCTCGATGCAAGCTAGGTATCTGGCCATCACCTAAACAGGGCACAGGGAGTAAGTATACACATATACATAATTGATAAAGACTAAAGTTACAAACACAAGTATATCATGGACAGATAATAATGCAAGTACATATGAGCACACCAATTTTCAACATTATATCTCTTATAATGCAAGTGGCATGATGTATGATTTTCTATCCACAACCGAGGCCTCTAAAAGTCCATCTTGGACGTCCATCCAATACACCCTTGTGTTCCCGGAACACTGACATTCGTTCCCAGAACGTAATGCCAAACCATACTTGGATAATAAGCATCACTCCCGGAGTGTGCACCACGTTCCCAGAACGCATACGTTCCCAGAACGCATAAAACCAGGTCCCGGACACTGGCCACATTCCCAGAATGTGTCATCAAGTAGGTTACAATTTGGTACTCCCGGAGTACCCTCCTCATATTCCCAGAATATATGATGAACGTTCCTACCAACCAAACTTCCATTCTATATGGATGCACAATTATCAAGGTTGGTTTTATCTTTACATTAATTACTGTGATTTAGAAATATTCCAATTTCTCTTTTGAATGATTTATTTGAGGCATAATCTTTGGCACAAAATTCTCCTTTGAATTATCTCAAAAACATGCCCTTAAGCTTAGATTGGGAAAACATAACCAATGGTATTCCAAAAACTTAACTTTTTATTTTCAGATTCAGGTACTAACCGGTTACAGTTTCAGGCTAACCGGTTAGAATTACAGACCTGAACTGTTTACCATTGAAATTCAGAAAAACCCTTTTTTTTTTAATTTTCTACCCATTCTATAAACAAGTTTTCTTGGGTTTGACTTGGGTTTGACTCCCTCTGCTAGGGTTTTATTTTTTTGGTTTCCTTCTCTTGTCTCGCGGTGGTCGCCGCCGCCGCAGCTAGCCACCATGGCTAGAAAGAAGGGACGCCCCCCAAGTCCCCCTCCACACATCTCTCTACCCCAAATAACATTCCAAAGAGCCACGACCTTGACCATCTTGATGATGAAGACCTAGAAGACATTGATGCTGTAACATCCCAAATTTTAAACCCAAAGGCGAATAAGTAAATATAATAGCTGGAATAAAGGAAATAATGATAATAAACTACAAATAGTTATTTAAAAGAAGTATTTTAACATTAGGAAAGGATAACAATAATAATAATAAAGTTAGAAAAGAAAGAAACATTAAATTGAAGTTAGGAACAGGCCAGAAAAATAGATAATTCGGTGTTAAAATATAATGTAGGTTAGAAAATCAAAATAAAAGATTTAGGGATCAAAACAAAATTTCCACCGTTGGATATGAAGATATGATTTTTAGGAAGTTGCTCCTCAAATTTGAGCAAGATCCGACGGTGAACGAAGAAGTTATGGCTATTTGAAGTTGGGGAGAAAATAGCTGAAAAATAGAAAAAAAATAAATCAGGCATCTGGTAAAAGTATCCGGATACCAGCCAAAGTATCCGGATACTTCGTGCAGAAACAGCATAAAACGCGTTGAGTCTTCTTCTCCATTCATTCCCCTTTTGCTTTCTCTCTCTAGGGCTCAAAACCCCCATTTCCGCCCCTCCCCTTTCAACTCCGGCGTCCTCCTTACTCCACCACCCAAGGCCGCCCCTCTCCTTGGCCTTCCTCCTCCCCATAGATCTACTCTCTCTTTCTTCCCTCTAGATCTCTTTCTCTCTCTTCCCTCTTGGTTCCCTCTCTCTCCACCTCCTCCACCGCCCTTCTCTTCCTCTCCAGCCACCAAGCCGCCACAACCCGCCGCCGCCATGAGCCGCCATCACCACCGTTCCGAACCATCACCTTAACCATAAACCGCTCCCTTTTCCATTCTCTCTCTCACCGTGAACCCTCTCTCTCTCCTCCCGGTGTCGAAGAGCGACACCGTCACCGTGATCGAGATCGATTGTCCCCACCGTGCTTGGAATCGAAGATTGGGGAAGCTTAGGATCAAGTTGGAGCCGAGCTAAAGCGTGGGTCGGGGAGTAAAGCTCCAGATTAAGGTTACCCCTCACTATCACCGATTGAGGTAAGGTGTTTCATTACCAGTCCTTAAGGGGTGTATTTCTGGGTAGTTATATCTATCGCTAGGATCGGGGGAAATGTTAATTGTTAATGAACCTTAGAGTAGCCCGCTAATAGTGAAGGAAGATAATTAGAAAAGAAAATTTAGTTAAAGAAGAGTTGAATGATTAGCAACGAAATAAACAGAATAATAAGAAAGAAATAAATAATCGGAATTATGAGAACGAGTGAGTAGCGTAAGTGAGTAGAGGGAGAAATTAGAGATTAACTAGGGAGAGCCGGTACTAAATAAAGAAAATGTAAGAATGAGTTGAGAACTAAATTAGGATAAACTAAAGTTAAGAGAAATAAATGGAGTGAATGAGTAATTAGCCATTAGAGGAAAGAAGTAAACGAAAAATAAGAAAGAGAGAGTTAACAAATAAAAAGAGAAATAAGAAATGATATAAGTGGTTCTAAATGTATGAACTAGGTATTATTAAATATGAGTGATGTAGGAAAAAGAAACAAAGGAAGAGAAGAAGAAAAAGAAAAGAAAGGGAATGAATTAATTAAGAGTTAGTAACGAGAGTTAAAATATAAAGCATATGACCAAGCTAGGTAGAGTTAAATAAAAGTAAGAATAAATCATTAAAGATAAATATTGAAAATAGTGGAAAATAAATAATATGATAATAAGCCCTTAAGTAACGGAATGAGCGAAAAGAGAATGATTTAGTGAATCAGAAAAAGAGAACTGAGGAACTAAAAGTAAAAGAGAAAAGACTGAGGTAAATTAATAATGAAAAATAACAAGGAAAGATGGAAAATAAAAAGGAAAGAGGCTAAGGATGTATGCAGATCATCTGCTTGTGGTTGCATACATCGTAAATAAGATTATGGATATATGCAGATCATCTGCTTGTAGTTGCATATATCTTAAATAAAAGGTGGGCGTATGCAGATCATCTGCTTGTGGTTGCATACGTCGTAAATAATTGTGGGTGCATGCAGATCATCTGCTTGTGGTTGCATGCATCGTAAATAGATAGTGGGTGTATGCAGATCATCTGCTTGTGGTTGCATACATCGTAAATAAGATTGTGGATATATGCAGATCATCTGCTTGTGGTTGCATATATCTCAAATAAAAAGTGGGCATATGCAGATCATCTGCTTGTGGTTGCATACGTCGTAAATAAATTGTGGGTACATGCAGATCATCTGCTTGTGGTTGCATGCATCGTGGGTGCATGCAGATCATCTGCTTGTGGTTGCATGCATCGTAACTAGATAGTGGGGGTATGCAGATCATCTGCTTGTGGTTGCATACCTCGTAAATAAATAAGGTGTAGATCTCTGATTGAGGTTACACATATTGGAAAAAGTAATAAAGGAAAATGGAAAGGATAAAGGGTAATGAGAATGAAATAAAAAGGAAATTAAAATGGAAATAAAAATGGAAAATGAGAACAAAAAGGGAAAATAACGAACGCAATGAGGAACAAGAATAAATAGAAATTAGGGATTATCTAAAAGAAGACAATTAGAGAGGAAAAGAATTGAGAAGCAGTTAGGAGGTAAAAAGGAAAGAAGAACATGAATTGAGTAGTATAGCATAGGCTTGAATGGTTTTTGGCGTGTCGTATATATCTGCTTAGAAATCTCCTTTTTAAGTTCTGTGTGATGTTTCCCCTGTGTGGTTAATATTTTTCAGGTACACAAGTGGAGCTTACACCAGTGCTGGCCGAGCAGGATTTTAAGTTCCACTACGTGGAATGTATTTTACATATTTTGAGTGGATAATTATTTAATGTAATTTATAATATGAATTAGTAACTTGCCCTGAAACTTGTACCAATTGGGCATTAGGATTTGTTATGACTTTTAAACTGTTGTTGTTTATGTTTTTAAACAATTCTGGACTGACAAGTTTTTCGAAGAAAATTTTTGGGAAGTCCGGAAAACAGAGGAAACTCTGCCGGATTTTCGTAAAACCTTTTAAAGGAATTTAGGTGTTAAAAAGAAATTTTCAAACTCCGATTTTTAATAAAACCTAAAAATCACTAATAAAAGTGAGAGTGTTACATTTTGGTATCAAAGCAGTTTTTCCTCGGCCTTTGGAGTTTGAACTCATAACTCCTGTGGTTTACTCACCAAGCGAGTAACCGATATGGATAGTCAAGTGTCTAAGTTAGGCGAATAGGAATACATATATATAACTACCTATTTATATATGTGTTCACTTGCTAACTCCTCCAGGATTAGGTTGTGACAGCCATAGACTATAGGACGTTAGTTTGAACTCAACTGGGTCCCTCGATGGTGTTGTCGTTTAATAGAGTGTAAGGGTAGGATTGGTCATCCTTACTCTTGCCACTATTAAGTGATGATATCGTCGACAAACCTGACGATGAAGTTGCTATTGATAAATGCGAGATTGAGATTGACCATCTCGATCTTCGCGCTTGTCGATTGTCAATGTCATTGAAAGCTTCGAAGTAGCACAAGAACCAATCTGACATAAGATTTCATGAGAAGTACCACCATTAGAAGAAAGTAAGTCGACTTGAACGGTACCTTCTTTGGATTCTTCACACGAAGTTCTTGAGGGAATCAAGTTCACCCTAGCAACCATCTCTAACTTCCCTGAAAAGCTAAACCAGACTTTGGTAGTCCGAAACCTACTGGGAGCCTTATCAACAAGATTCCTGAACGGTCGCCCGCGAGAAAAGCAAATCTTGACAACCTTACCAAGTATCCACGCTGAGATCAACCAAGATTGAACAATTGAACAATGGTCTTCGGTGAAAGTAAGAACCCGACAATGGTGCGCTGTTGATAGACATGAGGTTGAGATTGATCACCTCAATCTTTGCAACTATTAACGGATGATATCATTGCAATCCTCTTAGTGAAATTGAAACAATAGAAATGGAAACTCTCCAAGGGAGTAGATCCTTTGGAAGTAAAGGAACCAACCCGAATGGTGTCCTTTCCAAGTTCCTTAAACGGAAGCGGATAGTAGGCCCAAAACAAAAACCAAAGCATAAGAGCCTTAAGCCATCTTATCTATTTAAGAATAGCGTAATCGAATACCCTATCTTAGAACGGATGGAATAAACCCTATAAGAACCACCCCTACCCATCAAAAAGCCAAACTAAAACTTAGGTAATCCAAGTCTTATCGGGAATCTTACCCAGGTTCCTGAATGGTCACCCATTAGAAAAGCTTAACTGGTAACCTCTTGAAGTCTCTACATAGAGACCAAACAAATTGAATGAGTGACCACCAACGGGTCGTCCACCCAACACGAATCTCGATTTCGAGAGTAGTGCAAGTCTTAAGGTAATAGAAAGGTCAGATTCCATCAGCTTTCTTGTTCGGTATCAAATTCATTCAAGCTTTCCTTAAGATCCAACTCGAAATAGGTTGTAAGGGATTACTGACATACACCCAAGGTATGTCTTGAGTGTCATTGATCTAAAATAGTGCTTAATAGAGCGTTCAGAAGTCAAGAACTTATGCCAACCGCAATTCGTGGACATCAAAAAAAATCGTTTAAGACTTTAATAGTAATTCTGAAAAGCTTAGTTAGTACCTCAATTCGTGCAAGTAGATCTCTTCCTCCTCGTTCTTCTTGGTTTGACTCTACCTTGAAGTAGCGACTTTTGATCACGAATCAAAGATTTCTCGCTCTAATCTACTAAACCTCGTGAACTTACGATCTTCTCCTTGTCTCTTATCCTGGAATACCCATCGTTCCTGGAGTTCCAGTCTTATTTATTCGATCCGGTTCCTCGTGGACGAGGAAATTTCTAGTCATAAGCTGCTACATTCTGCGAAAAGTCTTTGGATCGCATAATCTTAGACTATTTTCTTAAGCAAAAGCGCAAATTCCTTGTGAATTCCAAAGATTACGTTTTCTGTTATGGTTAGAGTGTTACACTCTTCATTGAAAGTCGTATGAAAGACAATCCGAAGCTGACACGTTCGATTCCCTGCTTCCTGGCACCGACATAATCAGGTAAGTTGATACTAAGTGGGGGAGACTTAACGACTCAGTTAGGATCCTATCCGAGCGACAATAACTAGTAACCATACCATAAGCTATAGGATTACCAAACAGACAATTCCAAACACTTCGCGGAGAATCGAATGACAGTTAAACTAGAAAATAAAACAAGACCTTCCCAAAATGACACAGAATCGAGAAACAACAACTAGACCTGGATCTTGACCCTCAAGTGGAATCGATCTTTAGAAATTCATACATCGAATTGAAATTACTAAACGAACGAGAAGGAAGTAGCATCGAAGTAGAATGCAAACGCGGTGAAGAGTGATTTTAAAAGTGACCTTGCTAGACTCACTTGAAGGAGTAAAAGGTGAACGGGATAAAAGTGTAGTCGTGAAGTGGAATCTCAATCAAGACGTTAGGTCGGAACACCGCAAGTGATAATCTAAGTATTTTGGGACTCTGTGCATTTGATAGGACCCCGAGTGACCGAGACCAATCAATTAACCCCAAATCCATAGAAAACGCATCCTTCGACGGCTCTCTGCTGAAAAGGCACACTTTGGGGATAATCTCCATTGTATTTTTGCTTGACATGTATCCAGTCCATCCTGGGTCATCTTGCAAAGACCATGAGACTCATTCTTGAGTACTTCATGTTTCTTCTTTTCATCTTCACTCCCTTCAAGCTTCAAGCATCTCTGATGCAAAGGTGAGAATTGGCCAAGTCATAGAAACCCGACATAGTTCTATGCCTACCGATAGATAACCACCTATGTGTCCTCTTTTCAGCCTTAGATACCGGTCGGGAACTTGTATACTCTATTCTGAGCAACGAATGAGCATACCCCCTAGCATGGATATAATCAAGTATGCCAATGCTAAGTGGGGAAGGATTTCAATCCAAGGAATGAGAGCTGGAACTTTAATAATAAGAAGACGACGATACTATGCAGATAGAGATAGTACGTAGTGCTAGAAGACAGACGTCGAAATGGGCATGACCCTAACCATATATGGAGCGGAAAGTAAAAACCGAAGGAAAGTGAAAACCCTGGTCAGAAGCTTATTAATGGGATGGTTCTCCATTTGAAGGAATTGAACGGAATTTCAGGGACGAAATTCTAATAAGTGGGGGAGAAATGTAACATCCCAAATTTTAAACCCAAAGGCGAATAAGTAAATATAATAGCTGGAATAAAGGAAATAATGATAATAAACTACAAATAGTTATTTAAAAGAAGTATTTTAACATTAGGAAAGGATAACAATAATAATAATAAGGTTAGAAAAGAAAGGAACATTAAATTGAAGTTAGGAACAGGCCAGAAAAATAGATAATTCGGTGTTAAAACATAACGTAGGTTAGAAAATCAAAATAAAAGATTTAGGACTCAAAACAAAATTTCCACCGTTGGATATGAAGATATGATTTTTAGGAAGTTGCTCCTCAAATTTGAGCAAGATCCGACGGTGAACGAAGAAGTTATGGCTATTTGAAGTTGGGGAGAAAATAGCTGAAAAATAGAAAAAAAATAAATCAGGCATCTGGTAAAAGTATCCGGATACCAGCCAAAGTATCCGGATACTTCATGCAGAAACAGCATAAAACGCGTTGAGTCTTCTTCTCCATTCATTCCCCTTTTGCTTTCTCTCTCTAGGGCTCAAAACCCCCATTTCCGCCCCTCCCCTTTCAACTCCGACGTCCTCCTTACTCCACCACCCAAGGCCGCCCCTCTCCTTGGCCTTCCTCCTCCCCATAGATCTACTTTCTCTTTCTTCCCTCTAGATCTCTTTCTCTCTCTTCCCTCTTGGTTCCCTCTCGGTTCCTTCTCTCTCCACCTCCTCCACCGCCCTTCTCTTCCTCTCCAGCCACCAAGCCGCCACAACCCGCCGCCGCCATGAGCCGCCATCACCACCGTTCCGACCCATCACCTTAACCATAAACCCCTCCCTTTTCCATTCTCTCTCTCACCGTGAACCCTCTCTCTCTCCTCCCGGTGTCGAAGAGCGACACCGTCACCGTGATCGAGATCGATTGTCCCCACCGTGCTTGGAATCGAAGATTGGGGAAGCTTAGGATCAAGTTGGAGCCGAGCTAAAGCGTGGGTCGGGGAGTAAAGCGCCAGATTAAGGTTACCCCTCACTATCACCGATTGAGGTAAGGGGTTTCATTACCAGTCCTTAAGGGGTGTATTTCTGGGTAGTTATATCTATCGCTAGGATCGGGGGAAATGTTAATTGTTAATGAACCTTAGAGTAGCCCGCTAATAGTGAAGGAAGATAATTAGAAAAGAAAATTTAGTTAAAGAAGAGTTGAATGATTAGCAATGAAATAAACGGAATAATAAGAAAGAAATAAATAATCGGAATTATGAGAACGAGTGAGTAGCGTAAGTGAGTAAAGGGAGAAATTAGAGATTAACTAGGGAGAGCCGGTACTAAATAAAGAAAATGTAAGAATGAGTTGAGAACTAAATTAGGATAAACTAAAGTTAAGAGAAATAAATGGAGTGAATGAGTAATTAGCCATTAGAGGAAAGAAGTAAACGGAAAATAAGAAAGAGAGAGTTAACAAATAAAAAGAGAAATAAGAAATGATATAAGTGGTTCTAAATGTATGAACTAGGTATTATTAAATATGAGTGATGTAGGAAAAAGAAACAAAGGAAGAGAAGAAGAAAAAGAAAAGAAAGGGAATGGAATTAATTAAGAGTTAGTAACGAGAGTTAAAATATAAAGCATATGACCAAGCTAGGTAGAGTTAAATAAAAGTAAGAATAAATCATTAAAGAGAAATATTGAAAATAGTGGAAAATAAATAATATGATAATAAGCCCTTAAGTAACGGAATGAGCGAAAAGAGAATGATTTAGTGAACCAGAAAAAGAGAACTAAGGAACTAAAAGTAAAAGAGAAAAGACTGAGGTAAATTAATAATGAAAAATAACAAGGAAAGATGGAAAATAAAAAAGGAAAGAGGCTAAGGATGTATGCAGATCATCTGCTTGTGGTTGCATACATCGTAAATAAGATTATGGATATATGCAGATCATCTGCTTGTGGTTGCATATATCTTAAATAAAAGGTGGGCGTATGCAGAGCATCTGCTTGTGGTTGCATACGTCGTAAATAATTGTGGGTGCATGCAGATCATCTGCTTGTGGTTGCATGCATCGTAAATAGATAGTGGGTGTATGCAGATCATCTGCTTGTGGTTGCATACATCGTAAATAAGATTGTGGATATATGCAGATCATCTGCTTGTGGTTGCATATATCTCAAATAAAAAGTGGGCGTATGCAGATCATCTGCTTGTGGTTGCATACGTCGTAAATAAATTGTGGGTGCATGCAGATCATCTGCTTGTGGTTGCATGCATCGTAACTAGATAGTGGGGGTATGCAGATCATCTGCTTTTGGTTGCATACCTCGTAAATAAATAAGGTGTAGATCTTTGATTGAGGTTACACATATTGGAAAAAGTAATAAAGGAAAATGGAAAGGATAAAGGGTAATGAGAATGAAATAAAAAGGAAATTAAAATGGAAATAAAAATGGAAAATTAGAACAAAAAGGGAAAATAACGAACGCAATGAGGAACAAGAATAAATAGAAATTAGGGATTATCTAAAAGAAGACAATTAGAGAGGAAAAGAATTGAGAAGCAGTTAGGAGGTAAAAAGGAAAGAAGAACATGAATTGAGTAGTATAGCATAGGCTTGAATGGTTTTTGGCGTGTCGTATATATCTGCTTAGAAATCTCCTTTTTAAGTTCTGTGTGATGCTTCCCCTGTGTGGTTAATATTTTTCAGGTACACAAGTGGAGCTTACACCAGTGCTGGCCGAGCAGGATTTTAAGTTCCACTACATGGAATGTATTTTACATATTTTGAGTGGATAATTATTTAATGTAATTTATAATATGAATTAGTAACTTGCCCTGAAACTTGTACCAATTGGGCATTAGGATTTGTTATGACTTTTAAACTGTTGTTGTTTATGTTTTTAAACAATTCTGGACTGACAGGTTTTTCGAAGAAAAATTTTGGGAAGTCCGGAAAACAGAGGAAACTCTGCCGGATTTTCGTAAAACCTTTTAAAGGAATTTAGGTGTTAAAAAGAAATTTTCAAACTCCGATTTTTAATAAAACCTAAAAATCACTAATAAAAGTGAGAGTGTTACAGATGCCTTGAGCCCCAAGAAAGCGGCGTCTATATTGAAGAAACTTGATGAGCTCCGAGCCAAGATCAAAGGGAAGGCATCTGCTGAAACTAGTATCGAAGATCGGCCTTCTGAAGACCCTCCTGGTAATCCTGAGAACAAAGACAAAGAAGAAGTTGTTAGAAAAACATCAGTATGGGATACTTTTGATATCACAAAATTACGAAATGCAGGAGACAAGTTAAACTTTGTAAGGCCAGAAATAAAGGATGGAGTTGCAGTGGGTAAAATCGCTGTAATAGATATTGAAAGTGAAGAGCAGTATTGGAAACAGGCGATAGTGTGTTACGTGCTTGGTGCTCGACCCCCGTATGCTGTGCTTAATGGATACATTTGGAAAATTTGGGGCCATCATGGGATTGACAAGGTGCTAATGAATGGGGATGGCACTATGGTGGTCAGGTTTAACACTAGAGGCGGTGACTGCTGTTCTTGATATAGGAATCTATCATTTTGATAGAAAACCTCTCATTATAGCACCATGGACAGGGAAACCCGTGAACAAGAGTTTTCTCACAACTGTTCCTGTTTGGATACAGTTACCAAATTTGAATCTCAAATTTTGGGGAGTGCCAGCCCTGAGTAAGATTGCAAGCCTTGTGGGAACCCCAATTATGGTAGATAATGTTACAAAAGAGCGAAATCGTATCAGCTATGCTAGGGTGTTAGTGGAGGTTAACCCCTCTATTCTGCCAGAGGAGGTTTTTTTTGAAGATGAAAAGGAAAATATCATAGCTCAAAAAATTGACTATGAGTGGAAACCGGTCCTCTGTGCGTCATGTACCATGTATGGTCATGATAGTAAGTCCTGCAGGAAGCAAACCAAGAAGGTTTGGGTAGAAAAAAGGAAACCCTCAAGAGAGGACATTGAGAAGGTGGATGAGGCACTAAAGATGAACAAACACATAGAAGAGGGCACAGTTCCAGTGGAAAATATTGACTCAGCCTCTAAGGCGGTGAAAGAAGTCTTAGAAGCTCACTGTGAGGAGGGATCAGTTTCTGTGGTCAGGGACTCTCAAGCTGAAAGCAAACAGCCTCAGGTAGAAGCAGGGGACCAAAAAGAAGGGGCATGGACTCCTGTCATGACCAGAAGGAAGGCTCAGGTAAAGTTATATAAAGGGGAAAGTTCTGCCCTTATCCTTAATGGATAGTATAGGAGCATGGAATACAAGGGGAATAAACCAGCCCCTGAAACAAAAAGAGGTTAAAGGTCTCATTAATAAATGTAATTTAGGTATTTTAGCCTTACTTGAGAATAAACTTAGAGCTAATTCTTTTGATGTGGTGAAACAGAAGTTGTTTGAGGACTGGGGTTCCTTTATTAACTTAGAGGACCATCCAATTGGGAGAATATGGGTGATTTGGAAAAAGGACATGTTTATGTTGGAAGTGGAAAAGCACTCAAGTCAATTTGTTCATTGTAAGGTGCTATATGTCCCTGATCAAATTGTTTTCTATACTACTTTTGTTTATGCTCATAATGATAGTGAAAGAAGAGGGAGGCTCTGGCATGACTTGAAAGAAATAGGGGATGATATGCATGAAAAATGGGTTATAATGGGTGATTTTAACTGCTGCCTTAATTATCAAGATAAGATTGGGGGAAACCCTCTGGAGGTGCACCAGATTCAGGATTTCAAAGATTTGGTCTATCAATGTCAACTAGAGGATATGCAATGCTATGGCTGTTTTTACACATGGACAAATAAACAGGAAGGAGGGGATGCAATTTCAAGCAAGCTGGATAGAACTCTGGTTAACTCTGAGTGGTGTACCACCTGGCCTGAGGTTCACACAGAGTTCATGAACTGTGGTGTTTCTAACCACAGTCCCATGGTTATTCATTGGACCAATAATGCAATTAGAAGGGGTCATTCCTTCAAGTTCCTCAATCATTTGACCCTGGACAGTGAGTTTCTACAAACTGTTAGCAGCTTGTGGAGGCATGGAGGGGATCATTTTGCTATGTACAGACTTATGAGAAACCTGGATAACATTAGAGCTGGCTTGAGAGACCTAAATAATAGAAAGTACAGGGACATTGACAGCAGAGAAATACAGGCTAGACAGAAGTTAGACTCAATTTAGGATATGCTTCAACTTGACCCCTTGAATATCCATTTACAGAAGCTGGAGAAGGAAGCTAGGAAAGAGCATTCAAAAGTGTATCAGGCTGCATTTTTT
Source organism: Crotalaria pallida (assembly GCA_037953625.1). Lineage (NCBI taxonomy): Eukaryota > Viridiplantae > Streptophyta > Magnoliopsida > Fabales > Fabaceae > Crotalaria > Crotalaria pallida. The sequence continues at coordinate 91,506,403 of CM075654.1, forward strand.
GTCTTAAAGCAGAAAGCTAAGCAGGATTGGCTATGTGAAGGGGACTTGAACACCAAATTTTTTCATCAAAGCATCAGGCAAAGAAGATACAAGAACAGAATTCTGAGTGTCCAAGACAGTAATGGCAGAGTACTAACACAGCAGAATGATATAGTGAATGCTTTTGAGGTGTTCTACAAGGAGTTACTGAAAGGAGAGAATAGAGCCTGTAGTATTCCTGATAATGAAATCCAGCAAGGGAACGTTTTAAACCCTTCTCAACAACTGTCCTTGTTGAAGCCAGTTGAGGCTGAGGAGATTAAGCTATGTTTTTTTCAAATGGGTGATGATAAGGCCCCTGGGCGTGATGGGTATGGAGCTGCTTTCTACAAAGCTGCATGGTCTGTTATCAGTGCAAGTGTGGTGGAGGCTGTTCAGGATTTCTTTAACAATGGGAGGATGCTCAAGGAGGCTAACCAAACCTTACTGGTTCTAATTCCTAAGGTTGAGTGCCCTAATTTGGTAAGTGACTTTAGGCCAATAGCTTGCTGCAATGTGATATATAAAGCTATTTCCAAGTTGATCTGTAATAGATTGCAAGCATGCTTGCCTGATTTGATTCATGATAATCAAGCTGCATTTATAAAGGATAGATCAATTCTGCATAATGTGCTTATAACTCAAGATCTTTTGAGATTGTATAGAAGGAAAAATGTGTCTCCTAGGTGCCTTATGAAAATAGACTTGAAGAAAGCCTATGACAGTGTCAGCTGGGAGTTTCTACAGGCAAGTTTGGTAGCCCTAAAGTTTCCAGAGAAGTTCATCAATTGGGTCATGATGTGTGTTAAAACTGTGTCCTATAAATTGGTGATAAATGGGAATGTTCATAATAGATTCACTAGCTCCAGAGGGTTACGTCAAGGGGACCCAATGTCCCCCCTCTTGTTTGTTATAGTTATGGAGATGTTAACCAGAAAAATGCTAGCTGCTACTAAGATGAGGGATTTCAAATTTCACCCAATGTGCAAAAGGGTAGGGTTGGTTAATCTGGCCTTTGCGGATGACTTGATGATATTTAGCAAGGCAACAGAAACAAGTGTGAGCATTCTGGTTGAGGCCTTTAAGGACTTTTCTAAGAACTCTGGATTGATGGCTAACTACAGCAAATCTCAGATCTTCCTAGCTGGAGTGCATGGTGATTTAGAGCAGAGGATTGTGACTTTGACTGGCTTCAGAAGGGGTACATTCCCTTTTACTTACTTGGGACTTCCTCTTGCAGCTAAGAAGTGGAGTGTGGATACTTGTAGAAGCTTGGTTGAGAGAGTAACTAAAAGAATCAACATGTGGTCAACAAGGAACCTATCATTTCAAGGAAGAGCACAGCTAATCCAGTCTGTGCTAATGTCCATGCATGTGTATTGGGAAACCACATTCATAATCCCTAAGACTGTTATCAGAGAAATTGAAAAACTATGTCGAGGTTTTTTATGGGGCAAAGATCAAAGGGGGAGAGCCAAGGCTCAGGTGGCTTGGACCATGGTCTGCAGAGACAAAAAGTATGGAGGTTTGGGATTCACGAATATTTATGTGTGGAATGTAGCAGCCCTGGGGAATCAAGCATGGCATATAACGAGCAACAAGAAATCTCTCTGGATAAGATGGATTAATGCGGTCTACTTAAAAAGGATTAGCTTTCAAGATGTGCAACCTGCCCAAGCCAGTAATTGGCACTGGAAACAAATTCTTAAAGCAAGGAGCAAGCTCAGTAACCTATTTGCTAATCTAATCACGAATCAACAGAAATATTCGATTAAAGAAGGGTATGAGTACCTTATTGGAGATTTGCAAGTGTTTCACCATCATAGACTTATCTGGAATCCAGTGAGCATCTCAAAACACAACTTCATCTTCTGGTTGTTGGCTCATGACAGCTTGAGGACGAAGGACAACCTCCATTTCGTACAAGCTTCGCCTTTATGTGAGCTGTGTGCAGGAGTGGAAGAAACTAGCAGCCATTTGTTCTTTGATTGTCCTTGGAGTCGTCAGCTTCTTGAGGAAGCTGGTAACTGGATCGGTGTGGATGTCCCCCATTACAAATTCCCCAATTGGTTGCGTTGGTTGCATCATGGATTCAGAAACAAGCAGAGGCGCCAGGTGCTCACGGCGGTGTTTGCAGGCTGTGTATATGGGGTGTGGATGGAGAGGAACCGGCGGATTTTCCGACAACAGTGTTTGCATCCTCATCAAGTGTTTGCTCTACTTCAGAATGAATTAGCCATTAAAATTTGTTGGTATTTTAGAAATAATAAGATTAGAAGTAATGGGCCTCTTACACTGCTTATTAGTAGAATAAAGGCAATGGCCTAATTAGTTTGGGCTTTTATTCTTTGGGATCATCTGGGCTTTAGAACCCTTCATAGAAGGTGGCTAGGGTCTTGATGGTCGCCTTTTATGTGTACTTATTTGTTCGTTGGTAATGCATTTTTTTCTTTACCAAAAAAAAGTTTTAACATTGTTTTATACCTCAAAACACTGTGTTTATCATTCAAAAGTCTAAATCACATTCTATTTCCAAAAGAGTATTATTTCCTCTTGAAATTATCTCATTAAATTAAGGTATTAACCCTTACCCTTCAATCTGAACCAAAACAGTATTATCAACTCATTTTCAGATTGTTTCTAGTGAAATTAAAATATAGATTTGAGCAAAATTAGTAAGACTTCAGGACTGATTTATAAACTGATTTTCTTTTGAAATTTTACAGTGTCTAACCGGTTACAAATATCGAGTAACCGGTTAGATTATGCAGTCAGTCCACTAAAACAAGAGATTTGACAAATCATTCTTTTCATTTCTCAAATCTAACCAAATTTCAACATTTATCAGGGTTCATATACCTTAAACAAATATATTTCACCACAGAAACATATTCAATTTGCATGCATTAAGCTTCTTGTGTCAAATTGCATAAAAGTCAATATAAACACAATTCAACACAACAAAACTTAAAATAAACATTCAGATCCAGATTCAAGTATCAATATCCATTGCATGCATTAACACAAAGTTACTCAAAACAACATTGAGCTAAAATTTGGCCTCCATGCCTTTGTGCTTCATACACATAATGCCCTTTTGAGTTTTTGTTAACTCAAATCCTAAATCACTTGATTTTAGTCTAAATCTAGTATAAGGTATACTTCTCCCATACCTTAGGATAGTGTTTGATGAAGATTAACACTGGACTTGAAGAAAAATCCCAGATTCCACCAAAATCCCTAGTTCTGCCCTGTACCCACGATTTCAGCAACAAGGTCCAAAAACCACCAAATTTGACATAGTAATTGGCCAAAGAAATTGGGGAAAACGATTAGAACTTGATCTGGGTAACATGCACTAGAAAATAAAAGTGATTTGAAACTTAAACGTTATCTGTGCTTACCAGAATCAAGGCTTGAACTCAGCTTCCAGAATTAAGAGAAGACAGAGTTCAGTTTCCAGCTCCAATTTCTAAGGTTGATTCCTCCTCACACAGGAACACTCAACTCATAAGGTGTATATCAATGAAAAGCCCTTGATTCAAGCTTTTCAGAAGTGTGTGTCTCACTCTCTAACTCTCAAGGAAGAAGATGAATTTCTCTGAACGAATCTGAAACCCTAGCAACTCTTCTCAACACAAAATCAGCTGAATCAACCCCCAATTCTTCAGAAATTCAACCATTTATAGGCAAATTGGAGTAACATGCACATTGACGCGTGTTATCCACTAGGTTAAAGCTGTATTCGTGGTGATTAAACGAATTAATCAAGTGATTACTCATCAAATTCCACTAACCCAGTTTCTGAGTTCATCGTCTAACCGGTTACAGGGCATTACTAACCGGTTAGATCAGTACAAAATTTAAAAATCAATATTTTTAAATCTTTCCCTCCAAGAACTTTTCAATATTACATTTAGGTCCTCAGCCAGGGACTAAAATGCAATATTCTTATATTTTGCATTTATTTGCCATATAAAAATATTTCAACTAATTTTTATATTTCAGGCTAATTAAATACAAAACATAAACTTGGACAATTCATATAAATTAATAATAAAACTTTTATTATTAATTTTCCTTATTATTCGGGAGACGAAAATTAGGGGTGTTACAATGCATGTGTCAATTTAATTAAAATAATTTATCTCCCTAATATTTAGACTTAAAACCGAATTAAGAAATGAGGAAGATAATTAGATCAACCCATGATTTTAACACTAAAACAAATATAATCATCATCTAACATGAAAATATTGACATGCAACATCATTAAGCCATAGATTTCAATAAACTTATAACATGCATGCTTGTTCTTAAGCTAACCAAACTTTTAGCGAAAGTCTAAGAAAATTACAAACAATTAGAGTAAGGATCATGTAATAAAGAAGATGTAAACCTTTGAAAATAAGTTAGAATACTTGAGAAAAGTTTCAAACTCTTCCTAATCTTCTTCTTCTTCTTCCTCACGGTTTCTTCTTTCTCTCTCTCTCTCTAAGTTCTTAGTTTTCTTCTTCTTTGTAAATGAATGTGTCGTGTCCTAGACCAAGGAGCAACTCTTAAGATCAGAGATGATCAGAGAGCTACGGTTTGATCTAGTATTAATTTGTGATCCTCTGGTTCTCCAAATATCCAGTTGGGATACCTAGGGTTTTCTCCAATCACTGGTGTGTGTGCAAATGAGAGCAATTAGGGAGTAAGGGAACGTACCTGAGCCCCTAGCTGGATACAACTATTTATAAGGGATGTGGTGCTATACCCTATGGGCCTGTACGGAGGTCCAGTAGGACTGACGTGGCCCTTAGAGGATAAGGGGATGAGTCATTCATCCTTATCCTGTACTAGAGGGCCTTATCCCTGAGATAAGTTGCGTGCGCACCCCGGAGCTCGGATCTTCAAGGAGTAGAATCCCTATGGTTGGTCCGAGTCTGTAAGGGTGAATGTTTGGATGAGTGCTCGGCCTGAATAGGCACGATGCTTTATATAGCCAAATTACTACAGAATTGCAAAAAAGTAGCCGGATATTAATCCTGGTTCCGTTCCGGAACTGGGATTAATAGACAAATGATAGTTAAAAAATACCATGAATTTATTGATCCCGATTATAAAAAACACAGAACCGGGATCAATGTTATAACATATATAATTTTTTATTTTTTAAAAACTAAAAATCACACAAACCATATTTATCTCGTTGTTTTACTTCAACTGGGATGAATAATAAAAACACGGAACCGAGATCAATGTTATAACATAAATAATTTTTTATTTTTTAAAAATTAAAAACCCCACAAACCTTATTTATCCCATCATTTTACTTCAACTAGGATGAATAAAACTAACACTACATAAGAAACGAAAAATGCTCAACACTGCACAGTGCAAACCCTTCTCTCTTTCTCTCTCTGAATATCGATCCCTTCTCTCTCTGAACCAAACCGCCTAACGCTGTCACTCCCTCCGCAAGACGATGGCGACGACGAGACTCAACCTTACGGTGGCGTCAATCATCCTTACGCCAACATCTCTCCCCCCTTTCAGCTCATTGCTTCCTAAATCGCAGCAAACCCTATCTCGGTGACGGCGACGACTACGGTGATGGGGTTGGGGTTTATGCTTCTGCTTCTTTTGCTTATTTACTTCTGCTTCTTTTGCTTACGCTACTTTTACTTCAATCGGAAAAACTCTTTTTAGTTTAATCTGTTGGTGTTATAGAGTGTTATATAAGCCAACTTTCTTATAGGAAGAAAGTTTTATGGAGTGTTAATTAGAACATAGTATAGGCCTTGCATGATTGGCATAAATGCCCTAGCAATTATGCTGATATTTGTCACATCCGACCTTAAAGAGAGACAAAAACTCAGAACATAAATGCTTACTCGATGCTAGAGATTTTAATTTATGAAATTGATGTTATATTTGTGCAACGGGAGATTATTATAGCTATTATATGTAAATAGTTTTGTTCTTGATTGTTCAATTTGAATCTATGGTTAGTTTCTACATTATGTGACTATTGTTGAGGTAGGTTGAATTTCTAAAGACATTAAAGATGCAGAGAATGATGTTGTATTTTAAGTTCAATTTCTTTGTGTTATCTTATCTAAAAAAACTAATTTTTCTTGAGTTATGTTATCTAAAAAAACATTTGTTTATGTTAGGTGCATGCATTACAGGAGGAGATACAAAAATAGAGTACCATGTTATGATGAAGTTTTTGATTGTAGGCTAAGATATTATAATAAACTTGTGCCCTGTTTTTCTTTAGGCTTCTTTAGGTTGAGAATGTTTATTATGTCAATGTCAATTTCTTACCCTTTTTAAATCTATGAAACTCTTCAATCATATCTGATTTTTAGCAAGCTGCATGGACTAGTTGCTTGTGCTGGTGAAGATGGTGCTGTGGAATGCTTTGACATGCATGTGAGGTCTTCAGTTGGTAGAATTGATGCTGTCGGACCTAGCGGTGATACTGGCCAGGTAGTGGTTCTTTTATCTCGCAAGCATTAGAATCATCTTGATATGATAAGATGATTTTTTATATTTGCTTGGTTAAAACCATTTTCAAAAGGAAAATTCCATGGATCACTCAGATTATTTACTTTTTGATGTTTCTAATGGGCAGGAAACTTGTATACCTCCCACATTTTCCTGTCTAAGTGACATTTGTTATTAATTTTTATTTATTTTTAGGTCACTGCATTGGAATTTGATGGAAATGGTGGTTTCTTAATGGCTGTTGGAAGTAGTACAAGAAAGCTGGTATGGTTGTATTTTATCTGTGATATAGTAATATTTGAAGTGTTATAGTAACTGTTAATTTATTAGTATTTGCATTGTCCTCTTTGTGAGTAAGCTAAGCAATATTCATAGCTGGTGCCATGTGGGTTTTTAAGGAAAGCTTGTATTGTATTATTGCATATATGAATACTATTAGGATAAGCAAGGTTTATTTTATAAAATGGGTGGTGTGAGGGGCCAACTCCAATTATTTGAAGTTGTTAAATGGAGGTCCATGAGTTCTTTGTATTTTTAACAATGAGTTTGTCAATTTTTATTATGCTCCATACAGCCTCAACTTGAAGCATATAAAATAATTAAAGAAAAAAGTTTTTAAAAAATAAAAAGTGAATTTACCTTTTTATTGATGAAACATGGCAAAAAGCCAGTAATGGATCATGGATGTAGAATAAACCCACCAAAAGTGGAGGACATATAGCTTAGAAATTACCCATTAACAATGTGTTGCATGCCTCTTCACACCAAAACCCCTTGGGATTGAAGTGTGGATAATATGCAGGCCTTCTCACTTTAACTTGTGCTGAAATTTAATTTAGTTGTGTGCGATGGGGGTGTGAAGGTTCAAAATTTTGACCATATTGCCTTGTTGATTTGTCTATGTCTTTTTTATTACTTTAAATTATATTTACTTGTCTATTGTCTCAGAAGAAAATACACATATAGTGAGAGAGAGTGGATTTAGTTTCAACATTAATTAAAATCATTCTTTTTCTATTCATACAATGCTTGCTTGAGAACAGATTCAAAATGCTAGACTATATTTCTACTTCTAACCGTTTGTCGGAGCTAATCTCAAATATTTCTTGTTTTTATTTATGTCTAGTACAGAGAAGGTGGTAGTCATTGCAACACCAAAGGAACCATCAGAGCAATGGAGATCCGCATGGTCTTTTTCAACTGGAGATGAACTGATTTTACAATGGGAGTCATCACTATCAATGACAAGCCCTTACCTTTAGTTTGAGAAATGAAACATCTCCGGAATCAGTATATCTTCAACCTTGGTTACCTTAACTTAGTTTTGAATTTAGGGCATCATATATATTTTTGAATGTGACTATGTAGTATCTATATATCGAGCCTGTTTAGCCTTTTGTATGTATAGAGCCATTTTTTTTTGGTTTGGGAGTTGTCTATCTTAAATGTGTAACAGCCCGATTTTCGAAAACCAAAACAATTGACTTTTTATTCACTAATGTTGCAAAAGTGAGGCCAATTTTTTTTTTTTTTTAAAATTAAAACATGGTTGGAGTGTTTGAAGTCATTATGGAAAGGTTCTGAATGTACTCCAACGCTTTCTTTCGAAAACCGAGTTGTTACTATAACAAATCTTTACTCATCCAGGTTTCCAAATCATTTGTTAGGGAAAACGATTGGGTTTCATTTTTTTAAAATAGACCTTTGCACTTTATCAAAAGAAGTCATTAAACATTTCTCACAAAGATGTGATAAGTCGGGCAGGTTTAGAATAAGTTAAGTTACATCAGCATACCATCGCTCAGGTAATCCTTAACACAACACATTCACTTCCATCTAAACTAACCATGCTATTTTTCAACTACCCTATTGAAAGCAATCAGATGAAGGTCCTCCTTCTTCTTGTGTCCTTTCTTCTTTCCCGAGGATGATGCCCCTCGGGTTACAATCCCTACTGTGTTATCGAGCCCCATCTTTCCTTCGCCTCTGGTAGTATAATTCCACTACTTCTCATACTGTGCCTTCTCCTTGTAGTTCTTGTATCCTCGCACGGTGACTTGTCTCAGGAGTGGCCCCAAATCAGCTCCGCTCAATTGATGCTCTGGGTCGGGGATCACGATCTGAGCATGGCCGATCCATACCTAACCCCTTGCGGTTCGCTTCCATCCTCTTCCATACTTACTCCATGTGGTGACATCCATACAACATTCCATCTGCTCGTTGGGATACCAGCGACACCGATGTACCAACAGACAGGAGAGAGTAAGCGATTCGGACGCGTAACGTCGACGGTGTGGAATTACGGTAGGCAAAATAATAGGACACACACAACAATACACAGCATGCACACAAGATAACATGCAAACACACTATCACCCTCAATAATACTTGATACCCCATCTTAATTTTTATTCATTATTAATTATTTCATACTTCTCCACTTTCCTTTCATACCCTTCTCATGGAACTTAATCTCTTTTCCACACTTCCATTCTCAATCTCTTCCTCACTCTTCATACTTCTTGAACTCTTATTCTTATAATTATGAACCTTTAATTAAGATGTCTTATCGAATTATAACCATCGATGATCGGGGAAGTTAAAGGATCATCGAGGTACGCGTTTCTTTCGTAGTTAGCACTCACATCTCAAGCCTACATCTCCTCGGCCATCCATCACCTAGTCGGAAGCAAACAGGAGTACAGGACCTTTACCACCCGGGCACGACAGCTGTCACAACACATAAATGGTCCCTGACCAGGAGGCCCAGCCTCAATAATATCAATTCATAATAATCATGGCACACTGCCTCGCAGTGGCAAAACACAATGCCCCGTTCCAGTCCCTCTCACTGTTCTCGATCTGCAATCTAGGGGGCGACAGTATTGTTGTAGTGCGCGCACAGAACTTACCACGGTATTAGACCCAGTCCCCACCACGTTAGTGCACCACTTATGGAGTTCGTTCTATCTACAACAATACTCTAGACTTCTTGACGTTTCACCGTCATCGTCCTCCCCTAATGCAATCTCGTCCTAAGTATCCGCAGATACTTATCGTTCCTTCCTCTCCACTACTTCGGGTTAACTCTCATATCTCACCACGTTCGCTGTTAATGTCTTTTAAGTGTCTTTTATCTTTTTAATTAACCTAATAGTCGGCTCACCCTTCGTGCATCCCTTCAATGAGTCCCGACCACTAACTTTGCACAATCTTTCTCTTTCTCAAAACTCACATAGCACAGAGCTGGGATCACATCACAATCTCACATCTCATATCTCAAACTTTCTCAACATTTCCCTTTCTCACAATCATCTCATTTCAAAATCTTTTCTCAAACAATCTGTTCAAGATTATCTCAAAGTACCATTTTATAAACTTTCACACAAAGCCTCATTTCATAAATACTTTCAAAAGAATTTCTCTTCACAAAACCTTTTCTAAAATTCTCTTCTCACCATTCTTTACAAAATCTCTTTTCACAACCTTACCCAAAATTTTCCTTTCAAAAACTTTTCTGAAAACACTTTTTATACTACACCTCTTTTCAAAACATTTCCAAAAGACTTCCTTTTCAGCAACTTCTTTCTAAAAATTTCTTTTCAAAAGTCTTTTCAAGAAGCTCTTCTCAAAAACCTTTTCAAAAACTGCTTTTCGAAAACTTTTTTTTTTTCAAAAACCATTTCTTAAAAACCTTTTCAGAATTTTTCCACTTTGCTGAGCGCTAATGGAGGAGCAAGCTCAACTCAACACTAGTCCCAGACTAAAACCAAAACCAAGGAGCCCAGCTCCACTCAAATCACTCCTCATATCAACATCACTCTTCCCAGCTCTGGCTCGATTCCTTATCATTATCATTCAACTCTTTCCCCACTCTCAACTCTTATCTCTCATCATTCCTTTCTCATTATATCTTATCATTGTTATTCTCTCATACTTATAACTTTACTTTCAATTTCGTTAATTTCATTTCCTTATTCAGGACGTAACAGACGTCCATCATCCATTCACTCATTTCAATCAACAGTAATAAGTATAATAAAATAAGTAAATAACAGCATGCACACAACATCACACAATAACATTGTGGTCTTTGTCACCTTCGTATAAGTGGCCACACAATCAAACAATTGCCACTTATACTACTGACTCTAACCACTTAGTTCCGATCTTTGAGATGATACGGAACGTCCTAATATATCACCTAACTACCACAGTGTCATAGGAAGGCTTCTCTCTCACCTGGGGTCCAGCAATGAAGTGCGTACCGTCTCTTCGAATCCTTTCTGTTGCCAGCTGCCAACTGCCCCAATCTCGTTTCTACATCATTCCTCATATTTAAGTAAAACACTTTAATATTTTTCTCAACTCAATTATCACTTGAAAACTTTACTTTAAACCTTACGAAAACATTTTTAAGTCAAAAAGGCACGTCCAAGAAATTCAGGACAGCAAATATAGTTTTACAAAATCACTTTATTAAAACTCCGATAATATTATAAAAATGTCCTTTTTCTTTAAATAACTTCTTAACTTAAAATTAGCACTTGGAAATTTCAGGTTTTCACCATAAAACAATTTTGGACAGCCACACACACACGCAATAACAAACAACACTTTAAGCACTTAAACAATCCAATCAACACCAAAGCAATTACACATCCTACACATAATTCATGCTCACTACACAAAGCACTTAGGCATACAAGCATTCATAAATCAAATTGAATCAAGTTTCAAACCACATATTTACATTTATTTTTCTTTACCTTAAGTACTTTATATCCTTACCTAAAATCATCATGCACATTTTATTTCATGCACTTAGACTTCCTAAACCTATTTAAACTACTTAACCGAATAAAAGCCAAGAAAATAAATCAAACATCACAATCTAACTCACATAAATCAACTTGACATTTGAAATTCCATTTTCTTTCAACACTCTCACACATATATGCATTCAAACACAACACTTTTCTAAGATTAACTTAATTTATTTATTTCTTTTATCTTTAAATAAAGGACCGGTTGGAAATAAAGGTTCACAACACATCCTTAAGACAATTTATAATTTCACAAAACATACTTATCTCTTTTATATTATTTCATTGAAAAAGAGATCCTAGACTAGCTAACATGAATAGGCCGAATATCATCATGAGAAAGCAAGGCCAAATATTCATCATATATGCACATAGATCATGGATTAAGGTAAAGGTCATTCTCTAAAAACTTGTTTTCTTGTTTTCTTTATAAAAATCCGTGAGCTTCACAAGAATTTGGGCAATCAAAATTTTAATCTCTTAACACAATAAAATCAAGAGTCATGTCATGGTCTTCATCTCTCTAAACAGACACATGCATGCACCTATAAATTTCTAGGTGAGACAAATTTCAACATGCATTTAAGAAAAACATGATCTAGTATGATTCCCTATTCTACCTAGACTTGGCCGAATGATGTCATGCAAGAGAACAAGGTCTTACAATTTATTTTTTTCTACATGTAAGTGTCTAAATTCATGGATCTTATCATGCATGACATAGAAACATCATTTTACTTTTCCCAACCCCAATCGAATCATCATCACACACACAAAACTTGATTCAAACTCTTGTTATACAAAAATTATTTTTAAAGCTCGCTAAACTTATTTTCTTTGAAAAACCGTGATATGCACACAAGAGGTCAAGGCTTTATACTCGAATTAAACATACTAATTTCAAGCTTTATGCTTTCTTAAAAATAAATCATAGATCAAGACATGCAAAAGAAAATCAAGACAAAATTATAAACTTAAACTCAAATCCTAAAGCAAACCGTGAAGAACAAATTAGAATTCAACTTCTCTAAACATAGACATAGCATGAAAGCACTTAGATCAAATTAAAAACATCAAGACCTAAATTTTCTACTCATGGCCGAATCATCTAGCTCTTGATTTAGTGATTTATGTGTTCATTTATTCACAAAAATCCAAGATCAAAACATAAGAAGAACAGGCAAAGGAAAACAAGGATCATCAAGCCACAAAATCCACATGCATGATAAAACCAAAGAAAAAAATATGAACTCAACACAACTTTTAAACCAAAACCGTGTTGAAGAAGGATCACAACTACGAGATCAAAACTTTTTCACATCAATATGCAAGATCAAAGCATACAAATAACATGCAAAACCTTTAAACCTCAAGATCACTCCAAAATAATTACATGCATCATAAAGGAATTAGACAAAGTCCACCAAAAGTCCTTTACAACATGAAGATCACTTAATCAAAACTCATTCTACCTTAATCCTAACTTAAATCTTCAAGTTCCTCTCCTTCGCTTCTTGGGGTTTTGCCTCGGTTTCTCCTTCTTCTAGGGTTAGGGGTAGTTTTCTCTTTGATCCTTGATGAGGAAGGTGGTTGAGAGGGGATTGAAGTAGTTTGGTTTAAGGGCTTTGGGATTTTTGCTCTCCTTCTTCTCTTCTCCTCACGGTCTCCCTCTTTTCTCTAAGTGTCTCAAGAGCTTGATGATGCTCTTGAGAGAAATTGTTTTTGAGAAGGAAAAAAAGGAAGGAAAGAAATGAGATGGGAAACAAAGCCAATACACTCTCCCACGGTTTAAGGACAATTGAAAGGGTGTGGGAATTCCCTTTTCTAACCTCGGTTTAATGGGTGGAAGGAAGGGTAATTTGGGCCATCCCAATTGTTGCATGGGAGGGTCAAACCGTGGGACACATGGAGGGAGGGAAGTCCATACTAGGTTTCATGAGTCATCTTCCCTAATCTCTCCCTAGTAGCATGACTCACTCTTTCTATTTCTTCTCTTATTTTTTCTATTTAAATTTGGTTCTCTTAATGCTTAAGGGAATGCACCCTTCGTGGCCCTTCTATTTTATCATGGCCGAAACACATGCACACACATTCACATATGATTTCATTTTCATCCACATGGTACACATTCATGCATACACTTAACACACACATAGGCATGCACAATTAACACGATGCATACATGTATATATTCATGCATTCATGCATCTCATAGCACTCATTCATATGCACATAAATTCACACATTCATGTTTCTTCATTTAATTAATTCTTGTGCTAATCATACTCATACATGCCAAAACCGTATGCACACACACAATTACAAAATAAATCACAAACTTTTTATAAAAATCTCGAGCATACAAACCTTCCAAAAACCAAATTTCTAAATGTTGGACATTATTTTGGAAAATCATCACTTTAAAATCATTCATTAGCTTTGAAAACGTGGATTTTAGAAAATCATTTAATGAACTACTCTTTCAAGATGTTTTTCTAAGAAAATAGTTTCTTTAGTGTTTTAGTTTAATATGAGGAATTTTACGGGGTGTTACATTCTCTCCAACTTAAGGATTTCTCGTCCCCGAGAAATACATTGTAGATTGGGCAGCAGGGCAACAGCATTCTCATGTTATTCGGAGGTTCCTCGTTATCTGCTTCCAGGTGAAGAGATTCCACTCGTACCGTCGCTCGTGTGTCGAGTCGGGTTAAGTCCGATGGACTAACCGAAGAAGATGTCACCCTCTTATTGGGTCGTCGTCTCAAAAGTCCAACCAGAGGTACGAACTTGGGGGAAAAATCAAGCAATCAAACACACACCCGCATCTACAAAAAAAAGGATTTTGCCTAAAAATCCTTAAATACTTGCTACTTCCTATAACTCGAATTCCCACTTCCTTACCATGATCCGTCCTTCCTACAATTCTCGTTCTAATTCGAAGGTTCTTGCCTATCATTTTTAGCTTAGAGGGGGTGCTATCATCACTTAGGCTTTCTTGCAACCTCATCTTCCTTCGATTATCTCATTCTCTAAATGGGGGGCAGGTAACCCTAATCTCCAAACTTTCCTTTAATATTTGGCAACAGACGCCTTGTTTCTCCTTGTGACTCCCCAATTTTGATTCAACTTATAACTATTCCACGGTGATCTTATAGCCTTACTTAACTTAAACTATGTCTCCTTCCTCAATCATTCAAGCCTAATTTATTTGGGGTAGCTATGGCACTTGCAACTTCATGATTCGGTCTAAAGGGTTTTAAATAGGATTGGTAGGGTCACAAGATGATAGGGTTTCTTGAAGAAAAGGGGTTCGAATCCGGACAACAAGAATGTTTTGTTGAAGCAATCCAACAAACACGGGAGTTAAGAGATTGCAACCTATATCCTCAAAAGTGATAACTATCTCTGTATGAAGGTATGCTAAGGCTAATCAGACTTAAGTCCTAACAATCATTAATGGAACATCAGGGGTATAGGGGCTTGATTGCAGGATCTATTCATGGTCTACCCGTATAGAGCCAAAAGGTTTCTTAAACTAATACGGTCGATGCTAAACTACAAACTAGTTCCATGCCCTAAGAGACAAAAGCCCATCCTCCTATTCCTACTCGAATGCTAACAAACACACAGAGTCACACTAACAAAGCATGAAGCCCATGCTTAAGGCTACAAAGGATTACCATAAGCTCTGATACCATTCTGGAACAGCCCGATTTTCGAAAACCAAAACAATTAACTTTTTATTCACTAATGTTGCAAAAGTGAGGCCAAATTTTTTTTTTAAAATTAAAACATGGTTGGAGTGTTTGAAGTCATTATGGAAAGGTTCTGAATGTACTCCAACGCTTTCTTTCGAAAACCGAGTTGTTACTATAACAAATCTTTACTCATCCAGGTTTCCAAATCATTTGTCAGGGAAAACGGTTGGGTTTCATTTTTTTAAAATTGACCTTTGCACTTTATCAAAAGAAGTCATTAAACATTTCTCACAAAGATGTGATAAGTCGGGCAGGTTTAGAATAAGTTAAGTTACATCAGCATACCATCGCTCAGGTAATCCTTAACACAACACATTCACTTCCATCTAAACTAACCATGCTATTTTTCAACTACCCTATTGAAAGCAATCAGATGAAGGTCCTCCTTCTTCTTGTGTCCTTTCTTCTTTCCCGAGGATGATGCCCCTCGGGTTACAATCCCTACTGTGTTATCGAGCCCCAGCTTTCCTTCGCCTCTGGTAGTATAATTCCATTACTTCTCATACTGTGCCTTCTCCTTGTAGTTCTTGTATCCTCGCACGGTGACTTGTCTCAGGAGTGGCCCCAAATCAGCTCCGCTCAGTTGATGCTCTGGGTCGGGGATCACGATCTGAGCATGGCCGATCCATACCCAACCCCTTGCGGTTCGCTTCCATCCTCTTCCATACTTACTCCATGTGGTGACATCCATACATCATTCCATCTGCCCGTTGGGATACCAGCGACACCGATGTACCAACGAACAGGAGAGAGTAAGCGATCCGGACGCGTAACGTCGACGGTGTGGAATTACGGTAGGCAAAATAATAGGACACACACAACAATACACAGCATGCACACAAGATAACATGCAAACACACTATCACCCTCAATAATACTTGATACCCCATCTTAATTTTTATTCATTATTAATTATTTCATACTTCTCCACTTTCCTTTCATACCCTTCTCATGGAACTTAATCTCTTTTCCACACTTCCATTCTCAATCTCTTCCTCACTCTTCATACTTCTTGAACTCTTATTCTTATAATTATGAACCTTTAATTAAGATGTCTTATCGAATTATAACCATCGATGATCGGGGAAGTTAAAGGATCATCGAGGTACGCGTTTCTTTCGTAGTTAGCACTCACATCTCAAGCCTACATCTCCTCGGCCATCCATCACCTAGTCGGAAGCAAACAGGAGTACAGGACCTTTACCACGCGGGCACGACAGCTGTCACAACACATAAATGGTCCCTGACCAGGAGGCCCAGCCTCAATAATATCAATTCATAATAATCATGGCACACTGCCTCGCAGTGGCAAAACACAATGCCCCGTTCCAGTCCCTCTCACTGTTCTCGATCTGCAATCTAGGGGGCGACAGTATTGTTGTAGTGCGCGCACAGAACTTACCACGGTATTAGACCCAGTCCCCACTACGTTAGTGCACCACTTATGGAGTTCGTTCTATCTACAACAATACTCTAGACTTCTTGACGTTTCACCGTCATCGTCCTCCCCTAATGCAATCTCGTCCTAAGTATCCGCAAATACTTATCGTTCCTTCCTCTCCACTACTTCGGGTTAACTCTCATATCTCACCACGTTCGCTGTTAATGTCTTTTAAGAGTCTTTTATCTTTTTAATTAACCTAATAGTCGGCTCACCCTTCGTGCATCCCTTCAATGAGTCCCGACCACTAACTTTGCACAATCTTTCTCTTTCTCAAAACTCACATAGCACAGAGCTGGGATCACATCACAATCTCACATCTCATATCTCAAACTTTCTCAACATTTCCCTTTCTCACAATCATCTCATTTCAAAATCTTTTCTCAAACAATCTGTTCAAGATTATCTCAAAGTACCATTTTATAAACTTTCACACAAAGCCTCATTTCATAAATACTTTCAAAAGAATTTCTCTTCACAAAACCTTTTCTAAAATTCTCTTCTCACCATTCTTTACAAAATCTCTTTTCACAACCTTACCCAAAATTTTCCTTTCAAAAACTTTTCTGAAAACACTTTTTATACTACACCTCTTTTCAAAACATTTCCAAAAGACTTCCTTTTCAGCAACTTCTTTCTAAAAATTTCTTTTCAAAAATCTTTTCAAGAAGCTCTTCTCAAAAACCTTTTCAAAAACTGCTTTTCGAAAACTTTTTTTTTTTTTTCAAAAACCATTTCTTAAAAACCTTTTCAGAATTTTTCCACTTTGCTGAGCGCTAATGGAGGAGCAAGCTCAACTCAACACTAGTCCCAGACTAAAACCAAAACCAAGGAGCCCAGCTCCACTCAAATCACTCCTCATATCAACATCACTCTTCCCAGCTCTGGCTCGATTCCTTATCATTATCATTCAACTCTTTCCCCACTCTCAACTCTTATCTCTCATCATTCCTTTCTCATTGTATCTTATCATTGTTATTCTCTCATACTTATAACTTTACTTTCAATTTCGTTAATTTCATTTCCTTATTCAGGACGTAACAGACGTCCATCATCCATTCACTCATTTCAATCAACAGTAATAAGTATAATAAAATAAGTAAATAACAGCATGCACACAACATCACACAATAACATTGTGGTCTTTGTCACCTTCGTATAAGTGGCCACACAATCAAACAATTGCCACTTATACTACTGACTCTAACCACTTAGTTCCGATCTTTGAGATGATACGGAACGTCCTAATATATCACCTAACTACCACAGTTTCTTAGGAAGGCTTCTCTCTAACCTGGGGTCCAGCAATGAAGTGCGTACCGTCTCTTCGAATCCTTTCTGTTGCCAGCTGCCAACTGCCCCAATCTCGTCTCTACATCATTCCTCATATTTAAGTAAAACACTTTAATATTTTTCTCAACTCAATTATCACTTGAAAACTTTACTTTAAACCTTACGAAAACATTTTTAAGTCAAAAAGGCACGTCCAAGAAATTCAGGACAGCAAATATAGTTTTACAAAATCACTTTATTAAAACTCCGATAATATTATAAAAATGTCCTTTTTCTTTAAATAACTTCTTAACTTAAAATTAGCACTTGGAAATTTCAGGTTTTCACCATAAAACAATTTTGGACAGCCACACACACACGCAATAACAAACAACACTTTAAGCACTTAAACAATCCAATCAACACCAAAGCAATTACACATCCTACACATAATTCATGCTCACTACACAAAGCACTTAGGCATACAAGCATTCATAAATCAAATTGAATCAAGTTTCAAACCACATATTTACATTTATTTTTCTTTACCTTAAGTACTTTATATCCTTACCTAAAATCATCATGCACATTTTATTTCATGCACTTAGACTTCCTAAACCTATTTAAACTACTTAACCGAATAAAAGCCAAGAAAATAAATCAAACATCACAATCTAACTCACATAAATCAACTTGACATTTGAAATTCCATTTTCTTTCAACACTCTCACACATATATGCATTCAAACACAACACTTTTCTAAGATTAACTTAATTTATTTATTTCTTTTATCTTTAAATAAAGGACCGGTTGGAAATAAAGGTTCACAACACATCCTTAAGACAATTTATAATTTCACAAAACATACTTATCTCTTTTATATTATTTCATTGAAAAAGAGATCCTAGACTAGCTAACATGAATAGGCCGAATATCATCATGAGAAAGCAAGGCCAAATATTCATCATATATGCACATAGATCATGGATTAAGGTAAAGGTCATTCTCTAAAAACTTGTTTTCTTGTTTTCTTTATAAAAATCCGTGAGCTTCACAAGAATTTGGGCAATCAAAATTTTAATCTCTTAACACAATAAAATCAAGAGTCATGTCATGGTCTTCATCTCTCTAAACAGACACATGCATGCACCTATAAATTTCTAGGTGAGACAAATTTCAACATGCATTTAAGAAAAACATGATCTAGTATGATTCCCTATTCTACCTTGACTTGGTCGAATGATGTCATGCAAGAGAACAAGGTCTTACAATTTATTTTTTTCTACATGTAAGTGTCTAAATTCATGGATCTTATCATGCATGACATAGAAACATCATTTTACTTTTCCCAACCCCAATCGAATCATCATCACACACACAAAACTTGATTCAAACTCTTGTTATACAAAAATTATTTTTAAAGCTCGCTAAACTTATTTTCTTTGAAAAACCGTGATATGCACACAAGAGGTCAAGGCTTTATACTCGAATTAAACATACTAATTTCAAGCTTTATGCTTTCTTAAAAATAAATCATAGATCAAGACATGCAAAAGAAAATCAAGACAAAATTATAAACTTAAACTCAAATCCTAAAGCAAACCGTGAAGAACAAATTAGAATTCAACTTCTCTAAACATAGACATAGCATGAAAGCACTTAGATCAAATTAAAAACATCAAGACCTAAATTTTCTACTCATGGCCGAATCATTTAGCTCTTGATTTAGTGATTTATGAGTTCATTTATTCACAAAAATCCAAGAGCAAAACATAAGAAGAACATGCAAAGGAAAACAAGGCTCATCAAGCCACAAAATCCACATGCATGATAAAACCAAAGAAAAAAATATGAACTCAACACAACTTTTAAACCAAAACCGTGTTGAAGAAGGATCACAACTACGAGATCAAAACTTTTTCACATCAATATGCAAGATCAAAGCATACAAATAACATGCAAAACCTTTAAACCTCAAGATCACTCCAAAATAATTACATGCATCATAAAGGAATTAGACAAAGTCCATCAAAAGTCCTTTACAACATGAAGATCACTTAATCAAAACTCATTCTACCTTAATCCTAACTTAAATCTTCAAGTTCCTCTCCTTCGCTTCTTGGGGTTTTGCCTCGGTTTCTCCTTCTTCTAGGGTTAGGGGTAGTTTTCTCTTTGATCCTTGATGAGGAAGGTGGTTGAGAGGGGATTGAAGTAGTTTGGTTTAAGGGCTTTGGGATTTTTGCTCTCCTTCTTCTCTTCTCCTCACGGTCTCCCTCTTTTCTCTAAGTGTCTCAAGAGCTTGATGATGCTCTTGAGAGAAATTGTTTTTGTGAAGGAAAAAAAAGGAAGGAAAAAAATGAGATGGGAACCAAAGCCAATACACTCTCCCACGATTTAAGGACAATTGAAAGGGTGTGGGAATTCCCTTTTCTAACCTCGGTTTAATGGGTGGAAGGAAGGGTAATTTGGGCCATCCCAATTGTTGCATGGGAGGGTCAAACCGTGGGACACATGGAGGGAGGGAAGTCTATACTAGGTTTCATGAGTCATCTTCCCTAATCTCTCCCTAGTAGCATGACTCACTCTTTCTATTTCTTCTCTTATTTTTTCTATTTAAATTTGGTTCTCTTAATGCTTAAGGGAATGCACCCTTCGTGGCCCTTCTATTTTATCATGGCCGAAACACATGCACACACATTCACATATGATTTCATTTTCATCCACATGGTACACATTCATGCATACACTTAACACACACATAGGCATGCACAATTAACACGGTGCATACATGTATATATTCATGCATTCATGCATCTCATAGAACTCATTCATATGCACATAAATTCACACATTCATGTTTCTTCATTTAATTAATTCTTGTGCTAATCATACTCATACATGCCAAAACCGTATGCACACACACAATTACAAAATAAATCACAAACTTTTTATAAAAATCTCGAGCATACAAACCTTCCAAAAACCAAATTTCTAAATGTTGGACATAATTTTGGAAAATCATCACTTTAAAATCATTCATTAGCTTTGAAAACGTGGAGTTTAGAAAATCATTTAATGAACTACTCTTTCAAGATGTTTTTCTAAGAAAATAGTTTCTTTAGTGTTTTAGTTTAATATGAGGAATTTTACGGGGTGTTACAAAATGTGTGTTGACATTCACGTTTCTAATGTATATAATTATGACATTTATTTGTTGCAAAAAAAAATGTTGACAATTTATTTAAATATACGGATATAGCAAATATTATAATTATGACAATTTATTTAAATATAATTATGACATTTATATAGGCTTAATTAACATTTTAGTCCTTGGACTTAGGTGCTCTTTTGGAATTAGTCCTTAAACTTTTTTTTTCAGATGCTTTGAGTCCTTGAACTTTGTTTAATTTTTGGAAATGGTCCTTTCGTCGCTTAAGTGATGATATAGCCCACGACATGTCACTTCACTTTCACAATATCGACGAGAGACGTGTTATGTAGAGCCACGGGACACTACATGATTTTTTTTAGTAAAAAAATAATTTCTTTTAAAATTTATCACAAGATTCAATTTTCTTTAAAGAAAATACAATTTTTAATAAATTTGAATTTTTTTAATTTAAAAAAATAATGTGGCATCATCTGGCACGTTACCTATCGATGTGGCGAAGGTGACGTGACATATCCTCGGCCATATCACTACTTAAGTAATAAAAGGACCATTTTCAAAATTTAAGCAAAGTTTAGGGACTCAAAGCATCGAAAAAAAACTTTAAGGACCAATTCCAAAAGAGCATCTAAGTTCAGGGACTAAAAAGTTAAATAGGCCTATATATATATATATATATATATATATATATATATATATATATATATACTAAAGACCCTAGTTCATTTTAAAAAATTCAATAATGATCTTATATACTAAAGATCCCGGTTCATTTTAAAAAACTCAACAGTGATCATATATACTAAAGATCCTAGTTCATTATTGAAAAATCAACAGTGATCATATATGCTATTGATCCTGGTTCCTTGTTTTTTATTGATCCCGGTTCCGTGTTTTCTAAAACACCTGGGATCACAAGTATCTAACTTATTATACCAGGGGATACAATCCCGGTTCGGAACCGGGATCAATATGCATGCGAAACCGGGATCTTTTAGCATTTTTGTTGTAGTGAAATATGGTCGACCAGTTACAAGACAGGTTGGACCGAGGGTTGGTCCACCACAGAATGAAATGAATGAAAATGAACTAAGTGCATGTGTTTGTGTGGGTATTTATAGGGTAGGAGTCATGGGGTTTTAAGAACAAAAATGGGAGGTGAAACCGAATTTTTAGGGGTAGTTTAGGAATTAGCAAATGTTGCACGCAATAGTAACTTAGTGGCAGACATCTTGAGGAATTTAAGGAAAAAGTAATAATTAAGGGCACCTCTTGATTTGATATAAATTTAATTTATTTTTTGCATTGTTTTATACTTATTGTAAAAAATAAAAATTTGCAAAATTCTTACTTCCTTTTTCCTTAAAAATGATGTGGCTCATTTATGGGGAAAAATAAAATTTTTCCTCCTTAATTTAAAAGGGTATACAAAATTCAAAAACCATATGAAAATAAATTATATAAAATATACAATTTTTATAAGGTTGAAAACTCAAAAATTTACTCAATTCTTATCGTACACTTTTGTGCAATTAAAGTAAGCTCTTCACTTCTAAAAATATAACCTAAATCAAAACATCATTTTATCAATAAGAAAATCAATTACTTATTTGGGCTTTTCATATTATGCAATAGATTAACTTTAATTTATTTAATTAAAATATGCGAGAAATTTGGCGGGTATTACATACTATACGAAAAAAAAAGAAGGTAAAGTTTCAACAAAGGCTATAGTTATTCAATATCGAGATTCAGTAACCCCAAATACTTGCTATTTGATTTAAAGGTCTTTAAATATTTTAATAATAGTCTTTATTTTCAGCTACAGGAACTCATCACAAGTTTTTTTCTTTAATATTATCTTAAATAATTTTTTATTGCTATCAATTTTAATTTTGTGGAACTTAATTTGATGCATTTTTTTTAACATAAAACACTCCAAGAGCTTAGTCACATAAGGCCTAGTGAGGAAAACTCTTCAAAATTTTGTTGTAGGTGGTCACTAGTGCATAGAATTTTGTGGCAGGTAATAATGTCATTCATATTTCACTATGATGTGTGACACCCTTAGTTTTATTTAAAAATTATAATTGTTTCCAAAAATAGTTATGGACTTGTTTATGAAAAATAGGTCAATAAAATATTTCTTTTTATTATTCCTCTATTTAATTCCAAAAGAGTTTGGACTTGCGTTCTAATCGAATACTTTAATCTTTCATAAATACTTTGAATCCAGCTTATCAATTTACTTATGAAATTTAATTTCAGGAAACTCTTCGAGATAACGTTCTTGCTTTACAAATAGAATGATATATAGTTGTGCATTATAAATCTAATCATTATCTCGAGAGATTTATTGGTACGAAATAATAATAGCAATCGCTGAATTCTTTTATACTTAAAATCAAAGTACGTGGAATAAAACAGTACATGAGGATCATTCGTGTTATATAATCGTCATATATATATATATATATATATATATATAATAAGATAAAAAGATCCCACCGATACATCGTCATAGTCCAAAAGTAATACATGTCCAAAGTAGCAAGTCCATAAACTGAAGGTAAAGGCTATATCTGATATGACTTCGACACTAAGACACCTCAAAATATATACAGTATAATAATACTCCAAAATAGACGTCTAAGAGCAGGTCAACTGATCCTCCAAAGCTCCCAACTGGTCCATAGCAGCCACAACCCCAACCTAGGATCCAAACTATCTATACTATGCTCGCCCCTAGAAACCACTAACTCCACTATGAGTCTTGGAAACTGGCTCGACTGGTACCTCCTCCTCATCCTCATCCTCCACAGGATCCTCCTCGACCTCGTCCGACGGGGTAGGGACCCTACCACTGGGTCTAGGGTCTGCAACAGGAGCAGACCTACCAGCACCTATCGGGCTAGGAGAAGGAGTCTCCTCAGTGAAAATCCTCGAAGTAGAAGGATGGGAACGAGTGGCAGCTCTAAAACGAAAGTTGTAAATCTTCGTACAGGTCGAGCTGGGGGTGGTCCTCTATAAGTATAAAAGGGTGGTACGTGCATAGTATATATAATCGAGATCTTGAACCTACGAGGTTGCATCCTGGCCAAGGGGTTAGTATATATAATCGCCATAGCAGACCTGCACTATGGACTTAGGGTCACTAAAGGTCTTTTGAAAGAAACACAACTATCTAATTCAACTTAAACTATATTCAATCTTCATTGAATAACGTACTCAGCCGCACAACCAGAGCTAAGAGGGACAGGACCATTGCTCTGATACCACCAAAAGTGCGACACCCTTAGTTTTATTTGAAAATTATAATTGTTTCCAAAAATAGTTATGGACTTGTTTATGAAAAATAGGTCAATAAAATTTTTCTTTTTTTTATTCCTCTATTTAATTACAAAAGAGTTTGGACTTGTGTTCTGATCGAATACTTTAATATTTCATAAATACTTTGAATTCGGCTTATTAATTTACTTATGAAATTTGATTTCAGAATACTCTTCGAGATAACGTTCTTGCTTTAAAAATAGAATGATATATAGCCGTGCATTATAAATCTAATCATTATCTCGAGAGAATTATTGGTACGAAATAATAATAGCAATCGCCGAATTCTTTTATACTTAAAATCAGAGTACGCGGAATAAAACAGTACTTGAGGATCATTTGTGTTATATAAACATCACATATATAGATATATAATAATAATAATATTATTATTATTATAAAATGATCCCCACCAGTACATCGTCATAGTCCAAAAGTAATGCAAGTCCAAAGTACCAAGTCCATAAATTGAAGGTAAAGGTGATATCTGATATGACCTCGACTCTAAAACACCTCAAAATATATACAATATAATACAACTCCAAAATAGACGTCTCAGAGCAGGTCAACTGATCCTCCAAAGCTCCCAACTGGTCCACAGCAGCCACAACCCCAACCTAGGATCCAAACTATCTATACTATGCTCACCCCTAGGAACCACTAATTCCACTAGGAGTCCTGGAAACCGGTTCGACTGGTACCTCATCCTCGTCCTCATCTTCCACAGGATCCTCCTCGACCTCGTCCGACGGAGTAGGGACCCTACCGCTGGGTCTAGGGTCTGCAACAGGAGCAGACCTACCGGCACCTGTCGGGCTAGGAGAAGGAGTCTCCTCAGTGAAAATCCTCAAAGCAGAAGGATGGGAACGAGTGGCAGCTCTAAAACGAAAGCTGTGAAATCTCCGTACAGGTCGAGCTGGGGGTGGTCCACTATAAGTATAAAAGGGTGGTACATGCATAGTGTATATAATCGGGATCCTGAACCTACGAGGTTGCACCCTGGCCAAGGGGTTAGGGATCACACATATACATAATAAAATGAGACTAAAATATCATACACACATAATCATAGACAGATAGAATATACATAGACATATGAGCACACCCATTTTCATGATTATAACTCTTTCAATGCAGGTGGCATGATGCATGATTTCTATCACAATTCCGAGGCCTCCAATCATCATATAGATATCTATCAATAAATATCCTTGTGTTCCCAGAACACTAAACAATACGTTCCCAGAACGTATGGCGGAATTGCTTGGGGTGATTACCTTAACGTTCCTCCTAGAGTATACGTCACGTCGCGAAGACGTAATGAATCACCGTGGTACATAACGTCACTCCCAGAGTGAGCGTCACGTCGCGAAGACGTAACAACCACATCAACAGTGTCCCAACACTGGACACATTCATCCACAGAATGTGTCATCAAGCAAAACGCAACAGAGGTATTAAGTCATGTACTCAAGTCATGTTCCCAAAACATTACCCAATCACATCGCCAACCTGTTCATCCCATTCTCCATGAATGAATGCACATATACAAAGCATTATTGGTTGGCCTTTAATTAATTTCCATAATTAATCCATAAATATTATGACATAATCTTAACATCTCCACAATTAAGATTAAACCCATGTCATAATTCCTTTTATTATTTTCAATGATGAACTTAAGGTATTAAGAATAAATTACCTTTACACATAAAAATATTTCATGAATTTAACTTAGGTAATTTCCACATATATTTGGGTTAAAAGAACATAATTAAAAATGGTATAAGTCCCTTAACAAAATCTTCAAAATTTAATTTTGTTTCTCAGGTTCTAACCGGTTACAAGAAATTCTAACTGGTTAGATCATACAGTACCAGAACAGAATTTTTAAGCTTTTTAATACCATTTTCAACTCTATACCAATTCAACCCAAAATAGTCCTCAACAGACCTTTAATACCTCAAGTTACACTTGTTTCATCATTGAAAATTATCAATTCTCAATACATTCAAATATCCCATATTTTCCAAATGAATTTGTTTTCACATTAAGGTATAAAACTAATTACCCAACCTTGATTCCACATCAAGTATTCACAGGGTAACTTACAGTAAAAAAAGGCTAAGAGAATCAAGCAAAAATGGTGAGAACAACTGAGCAAAAATCAGAATTTTATTTTTAATTTCTGTCAGGTTCTAACCTGTTACTAGAAATTCTAACAGGTTAGATACTGCAGAACAGTACACTAAAATTGAGGTTTTCAACACCATTTTTATTGGTACTCAAATCTAACCTATTTTCATTATCAACAGAGGTTCAATACCTTAAAGTACACACATTTAAACACTTATACATGCAACAAATTCATGCATGCAAATCTCATACTCCAAAAGTGCATAAAACACATATTTCACAACTTGGAATACCAAATTCATATATCATGCATATAACCATCATCAAAGCATTATATAAGCTTGCATGCATCATATTAAAGTTGCTCAAAATCATAAATGAGCTCAAGTTGGCCTCCAAGCCTTAAAACCAATTCAAACTATGCCCTTAGAGTCTCTTGGTGACTCTAACTATACAAAACACAATTTTAAATCTCATTCTAGTATAAGATAAGCTTCTCCCTTACCTCTAGGTCGAGTTTGATGAGTACAATCATTTACTTTGCCCAGAAATCCAGAGAATCACAAAGTTCCGCCCTCAGCCAACACAAGTTGAACAGGGTCCAAAAACAGAGAGTTTGGTACATGGAATGGACAAACAAATTGGGGAGAACCATCAATACTCACTCTATGCAACATGCACTAAAGAATAGAACCAATTTGAGACTCAGAGAGCGACTATACTTACTCAAATCGAAGCTTGAAGTAAGCTTCATAAACTAGAAACAGAGCTGGACAGACTTGGAACCTCTACTTCGTGGTTCGATTTATCCCAACACAGGAACTCTCAGCTTATTATGTTTATATCTATACAAAGCTCTTGAATCAAGCTTTGTAAAGGTGTATCACTCGCACTCCACTCTCAGAGACGAAGAAGAACTTCAAAACGAAATCAAGAACCCTAGAACAGAGTTTTCAACACTCAACTCATAAATCAACCCAAATTCATGCATAATTGGTGCTTTTGTAGAGAAATCCAACTAACATGCACAAGGACGCGTGTTCCTCACTAATTATGGGCTGGACTTGTAACACCCTAGTTACTTTTACCCTTAATTAATTGAGGATTTAAAATTTTCTTTTAATACTACTAGCTGATTATGAAAACTCTTAGTTGTATTTACTTCTTATGAAAATCTCCGTAAAATCGGACGGAGTTTAATTTGTTTTAGGGACATACCCAAAATACAATTTCCTGTTTAACCTGCATCATCCCAGAAAATAATTACAAATGCTTGAATTGGTTTGACTTCCAATATTATTATACATTTCTATATCCAAAATAAAACCCTTGACCAACCAATGGTCACCCAACTAACTACACAACACTCCCCGAGGTGGAGTGTAATCCTGCCCGGCCATGCTTGCGTAATCTCCTTCTGCACCTGTAAAAATATAGCAAGAAGGATAGCATTACACAGAACTTAGAAAATACATTCTAGAATGACATAGAGAACAATTAAGAGATCACTACCCGTTATCACTTAAATTATATTTCCTATTTCATTTCCCCAGCTTCATTAACTCCTTATGTTGTCCATATTCCCTTATATTCCTTTCCAGTCCTTTCTTATCTCTTCCTTACTCTATTATTTCCATTCTGCCATATTTTACGCTCACCTCTCGGCGAGTCCTAATATTAACCATTTACTCACACCCTAAGGGTGTGTCCTATTCTATTTCATTTATCTCTTTACCCCTTTCATTCCCCTTTATTACTCACTCCTTATTGGAGGGTCATGATACTTTATTCTCGCTCCACTTAGAGAGTAAGTGAAGGGTCATGATAGCATATTTCTTGCTCCGCTTAGGGAGGGTCATGATAATATAATTTCTCGCTCCGCATAGGGAGGGTCATGATAATATACTTTCTCGCTCCGCATAAGGAGGGTCATGATAATATACTTTCTCGCTCCATTTAAAGAGTAAGTGGAGGGTCTTGCTAATATAATTCTCGCTCCACTTAGAGAGGGTCATGATAATATACACGCTCCACTTAGGGAGGGTCCTGATAATATACACACTCCTCTTAGGGAGGGTCATGATTTCATTCATATATACATCCACATACATATCACATTCCTACACCCATGCACATCATAATTACATAAAACACTTTTTAAGACTCATAACCAATTGATTCACTATTTAATTTTCCTTCGAATTCCATTATCCACCTATATTAATACAAGTTCACATCCAAATTCATCATTTCCATTATTTACCTCATTCCTAAATCTGTAGCTTCACATTCATTAATCATCATAATTAGATGTCCCTACAAATTAAATATCCCAAACAAGTTTTATTCTTTTTATTCACTTACTCCAAGTCCTATTATCATCAACTACCTTAAGGTTCAACTTCCTATCTTTACTCCCTATCCTTAATTCCCCCTATATACAAGCTAGAAAAATACCCTCTAAGTAAAGGTAACACACCCCTTCTTACCTCCTCAAGAAGAGATGATGAACCTCAACCCTAGCACTTGAATCCTTAGCCCTAGCTCCTTATTCTTTGTCCTTGATGGTGAGACATATATGTATGCAAATCTCCATAGGTTATGAAGCTTGGAAATCAATGGAGATGATAGGATTGGGGTTCACGGATTCTAGGGAAAGAGAGGAGGAGTTGTTGGGTATTTCTCTTGCTTGATTTTTGATGGAGATGAAATATATGATGGTTATATGAATTGATTTTTGGTGTTTGGCTTCTTGAATCAAGAAAGGAGATGAAGGAGATGATGAGAGGATGAAGAAGATGGAAGAAGAGTGTGTGTTGTGTGTTGTGTTTTTCTTTTTATTTCTTTTTTCTCCCTTTCTTGGCCACCAAGTTGAATTGTGTGGCCAAGATATTGGTTGGCTTCTTAATGAAGCCAAAAGGAGTGGTCCACGCATATTTTTTTTTCTGATTTTTCTATCTGGTAATCGATTACTCCTTTAAGGTAATCGATTACCACCTTGATGCAACATCTAAGAAGATTCACCAGAGGGCTGATAATCGATTATTCTGCCCCAAGTAATCGATTACTTCATTAAAATTACAAGGTAATTGATTACTTACATGAAGTAATCGATTATCATTGATGCAACATCAAAGTAGTTCTACTAGAGAGCTTGTAATCGATTACTCCCCTCAAGGTAATCGATTACCTTGCCCAAAACTCATATTTTGACAAATTCTAACTCTAAGACATTATTCTTAACTCCTACCCATAGATTACTATTGATATTCTCGAATAACCCTTCTAAACCACTAGGATTTAACCTAATATACTCATTCCTCTTCACTCTAAGCCTACTACTACACTAATTAGACTTGGGATTAAATTTGGGATGTTACAGGATTCATGGCAGCTTAAGGATTAATCAAGTGATTACTCATCAAAATCCACTAACCCAGTTTCTGGGTTTGTCAACTAACCGATTATCGGGCACCAGTAACCGGTTAGTTACTGGAAAAGTTCAAAAATTAATATTTCATTCATTTTCCATCCAATAACCTTTCTAATATTGCAATTGGGTCCCAACCCAAGGACTAAATTGCAAAACTTATATTCTTGTACAAAATACCCTTATAAAAATATATCCCATATTTTATATTTCCAAACACATAATTTACAAAAATCAAAACTTCAAAACTAATATAAATTAAGTATAAAACAAATTTTATAATTAATTTCCTATTATTCGGGGGATGAAAATTATTTGGGGTGTTACATGATGTGTACTAGTGCATAGAGTTTTAAAAATTATTAAAATATACAAATTTGCATAATGTTTTTTCTACTATTGTCGTTGGAATATATTTATGAGAGAACCTTATTCAACATTTTTTAGACATCTAAATTTTTAGTTAATAATATCACACACCTAATGCTTAATTAATAGGAATAAAAACTTCCAATATAAGTATATTTGAATCAACTATATAACAAAAAGTGTTATACAAAGGACTCTCCAACCAATATACATAAGTCCAAAGTCTGACATAATTTCTAGAAATAAATAATGACTCTAACTAATACATTGATATTGATCTTAAACCAAATTTGAATATGATAAATGAACCAATTATATCGTTGAGGTAATCTGAAACCAATAATCATAATTCATTCAAATTCAACACCCTTAAATTAAAGAATATGCTATTTTCATGTCTGAAACAATTTCACTGCAATGCGAAACTATAGTAAATCAAACAAAATTCGTTTTTCCCTCTATTTTTTTTCTTTTTAATCAAACCATTGTGCTATTAAAAAATTGAGATTGGCAATATAATAAGACATCTTGTTAATCCAATAAGCATAACACTTAGTCAAAATAAAACAACAAAACTTGCATGAGAAATATATATTTTGAAGAACATTGTGCTTCATGATATTAGACAAAGACAAAATCCACTGACAAAGAGTTATTTGGAAGAAATTTTGTTTTATCATGTTGAGTCTTATTCTAGCAATAATGGAAGGCTACATATGGATCAACAAGATCAGAATGCTTGCATAAGTAATTTCACCAACACAACAAAGTTATTTAGGAGTTCATAAATGACAAACTTCATGCAACCTTCAACATTGTCAAATTAATGAGCAAGAGGCAATATGTCATCCTGACACCAAATATCCTCGAGGACACCATATAGGCCCTTACTCCCATTATTGTTGCTTATGTTCTTGCAATATCGGCACCTGTTGCTTTGACAAAAAAGAAGCTTTCTTAGCAAAGAGATATCCAAGACTTTTTCCAAGTCACGAATATTGTACAAATCAAGGTGGGATCCAGCAGGTTTATCCCAAATGATAGAGTGACAAATGTTTATGACTTCCAAATCCTTCAAGAATTGGAGTATACGAATTAAAGCATTCACGTTCACAGATTTTGTTCGTATACTAATGATCTTTAGTCTTGGGGTGTTTGTTATTAGGGCATCGGCATGATATTCTTCAAAATTGCAGGTAAATTTTATTTCAGAGATGTACTTGCAGTGTCGCCCTATTGCAGAAAAAATGTGTTGTTGCCCGGTAATGGAGGTAATTGTAATAGACTCGAGGTATGTCCATGACATCATTGCTAGATCAATTCCAAGTTTTGACACATGACCATTATATGGTAGAACTAATCGTTTGAGATTTGGTGTCCTGTTAAAAAAAAAAAAAAAAAAAAAAAGTAACACATAATAGCCACCATCATTTTATAGAATTTATTTAACATAGTTATGTGTAAAAAAAAGTTTAGTTTAAAATGTTACCTCTTAGCTGCAGAGATTAGATGCACATCCCTTAAATATATATAGAAATTAAATATTAAGCATTTTGTATGCCCATTGCTTAAATCTAGAGCATACTTCAAGAATTGATTCATTTTGACTCTTGAATGTTTATTAGACCAAGCACAAAGTGTCTTAGGTATGTTCAAAGAGTAAGTGTGCATTCCCCTTAAATCAACCTTATACCAAAGTATTGGATCACGACTAGCTCTTTGCCAAGATTTACAAACCATAGAGACAACTGCAAGGTTCGCAACATTCAGGGCCATGAAAATCCTTACTAGAATATCATGACAAAAATGTTCATTATAGTTTTTGATGTCGGACTTGCTTTTCTTCATTGCGAAAGTATCCTGCAAGAACTCGAACACATTACATATTTTACAACACCATTTTGAATATTGACATAAAATATCAAATGTGTGCTGCAAAAGTTGAAGAAAATATACCATCTTATTTGAAATGTCATGGGTGAAAAAATGGAGCAACAACAACACTCACCAAAGTAAAATAAAATAAATAATGAAACCAAATGATATCCTGAACTTTGCATTTGATGTTATTCATGATGATTATTTAATAGGGGAAATCTAAAGAAAAATAAAGATGAATGAAGTCAAACGTGAAAAGATCTTAACAATAATTTTTTTTAATTAAATATTTCATTCAATAACTCATAATTTTGAGTCACTATTAGTAAATATTAACCTTTCAACCCAATGCTTGTATAAATAGGTAAGAAATCAAAAAGTTCCAAATACCTAGTGAATAGTATTTTTAGAATAACATGAATTGACTATTATTGTATATGGTATAAAAAGTCCAAAGAAAGATTCTCAAATGATAGTTTATCAGGTAAAGTGAGCAAGTAAAATTCTTTATACCATTGATTCAATTTAAAGTCCATTACAACTTGAACCCCACCGAAATTTAAACTTGGATAGAGTTACTGCCCATTTTACAAAAAATAAATAAATAAATAAATAAATAAATAAATAAAAGAAAAAACTTTAGAAGATCTTGATGACCATAAAAAGTTGGGAACACATTTTTTCATATATTTTAAATTTTTTAACGTAGGTTTCAATAGTAAAAATTAATTATCCATCAGTATTATATAAAAGAAAGCGACGAATTATAATCAGTTTATTGCAAAGACATGATATTAAGTGATAAAGTACATAAGTTAAATATCTATCATGACTTTTTTTTATTTAAAGGCCCGCTCATTGTATATGTATATGTATGTATTCATCCCATTGGATAACCATGTAAAAATCTATATCAGAATAAAACAATCGATTAGAAACTTCTTCTCGTACTACTATGTAACATCTTAAATTTTTATAAATATTCAATGTGGAATTCTCATTTTACATTCACAAGAATAAAATGATTTAAATATTAAAAAATTTAATGGGTGAATAAAATGATTTCAGAAAGCAAATCATTTTATAAAATAAGTCAAACAAAAACAAAACCATATAAACTTATTCATAAGTTCATTTGTGAGCAATTAGTGTTTAAAGTTCTTGGATACTAATCTCTTAGAAATATTAAGGATGTAAAATACAAAGTGTGAGAGTGATAAAGGACATACAATGCAAACTCAATGAAAATAATAAGCATACCTTTTACTCTGAACTATGGAGGAAGTTGCTTGATGGCTCTGGTAAGAAAACTAGCTTAACTGGTGGCAACAAATTGCTTTCTTATCTATTTAAAAGGCGGAATTTCAAATTATTTTATGTTCTTGCACATATTTCTCAAAAGGAACTCAAGGTTCATTGTATAATATTTTTTTTTAATAAAAAATTGAAATGTTACCAATTTGGAATTATACCATAAATAAAAGAAATTGGTTAAATACAATTTAGTAATTATTTCCATTTTTCAATAAACCTATTTACTCACTTCCATAAAAAAAACACAAATAGTAGGCAATGAATCTTGCAAGATTTTAAAAGAAAATATGCAAATACTTTCCTTAAAAAATGTAAACACGGAAATGCATTTGAAGCCCTCAAAACATTTTTGTAATTATATTTAAAAATGTTCATGAATATAAATATAAAATATTTTTTCTTTAAATGAAATTTTTTTTTCTATAATTCGTACATATTAAATTTTAAATATAAGATTTGACTAAAGAGTTTTTTCCAATGAAAAATAAAGGCTTATTTATGTTTTGGTTTTAGTCCCTATAAGTTGAATGTGTTTTGGTTTTGATTTATAGAAGTTTTTTTTTTACCTTGACTAATCCTTAATTGTTTTAGTCCATGCCGTTAGGAAAAATCCATTAATTGTTGATGTAGTTAACGGAATTCATATCAGCATACACGTGTGCAAGTATTGCATGCCATCAGTATGATGACGTGGATGATTCGTACGAGCAAAATGGCCAAAATCCAATTCACATACATGTTTTAGTTGTGCTTTGGCTCTTTTGCCCTGCGAGCCCGGATCATCCACTGGTGGCACGCAGTACCTGCACACGTATATGCTATTGTGATGTTCCGTTAGCTACTTTAGCAGTTAACAAATTTTTCCTAACGGCAGGAACGAAAACCAAATTTTCAAAACAATTAAGAATGAGTCAAGGTAAAAAAAAACTTCCAGGGACCAAAACCAGAACACTCCTAACATTCAGGGACTAAAGACATAAATAAGATAAAAATAAAATATTTTGAGCCTGCATTTAATCTTATAATAAGCAATTCAAATATGGCTTATTTATGCTTTTAATCCCTAAAAGTTCAGCGCATTTTGGTTTTAGTCCCTATAAGTTATTTTGATCGGGATTGATCCTTAATTTTTCAAACATTTTGGTTTTGATCCACTCCATTATCAAAAAACTGTTATTTGATGATGTGGTTAGCGGAACACCATATCAGGAGTCATGTAATGTGAGGAGACGCCAAATAAGTGATATGACGTGAATGATACAGATCCATGGACACAAAATGGTGTCATACGCAAAATGATGTCATACGCAAAATGGTTTCATACGCAAAATTTTGCGTTTATGGAACTGAATTATTCATGTCACAATATTTATTTGGCGTTATCTCACACCAAGTAGCTGTTAGTGTGGGTTTCCGTTAACCACGTCAACAAATAATTGATTTTTTCTAACAGATGAGACTAAAACCAAAATGTTTGAAAAATTAAGGACCAGTCACAGTCAAAATAACTTTTAGGGACTAAAACCAAAACACGCTGAACTTTTAGGGATCAAAACCATAAATAAGCCTTCAAAAATTCATATTCATAATTTTATAATTAAGAAACATTGCGCTATTCAATTTCATTTTAAAAATTAATTATAAATTTTAAGATAATTATCGAAGTTCAAGTATTATTAAATTCTTACATTTGTGATGTTTTATATTTTCCTTTGTGCAATGGAAAGCTCAAGGAGATCTTACAAGGGGAAAGGTGTAGGGTTAACCGATCTGAGTCTCTCTAGATCAACTTGAGTCATCCCACTCAGGACAGATGTTCCAACGGTTCGAAGGCTTCTCGCCTATTACTCGGACCAACTACAACAGACAGGATCGCCAACCGACCGTAAAACTGGGCCGACCTCTAATAGGACCCTAGTAGGCCAGCTAGACAGGGCAACTCGACACTCGATCCCAAGCACGGATCCAAAGCCACCCCCTCGTCTTGCGCACGGCTTAGACATGAGACCTGTTGAGTTGTCCAAGCTCTGGTACAATGTAGTGTTGTCTATTCCCTATAAAGCCAAAGATATTTACCAAATATTTACAGAGCCTGACGTTAGCATGGTAATCCTAACGGGCCTCAATACAGACCCTCTCCCGCACACCCTATAAAAGGCATAATCATGCCTTGTGTAACATCCTACCTTTTTAATTTAAAATACATTAGTTAAATCTGTTGATTTTATTGGAAAAAACTTGGGGTTTTATAAAAATTTTGGCAGAGTTTTGTTTGAAATACGGACTTTCCCCAATTTAATTTTTTGTACCTGTCAAGTCCAGAACGGTTTGTATAAAAACAAGACCTATAATTACATTTTAGTGGTTGTGTCACACTTTAGAATTATTTAAAAAGAGGATAATCCTTATATCCTTCACAACCACTAATACATTCTTAAAAGTCATTATAGAGTCCTTTTTACAAAAATCAAAATAGTCTTAACTCCAAGTAAAAGCAAGGTTAAAATACAACTTTGATTAATGAAAATATTTTACATAATAGAATCTTAGCCTGGTTGCTAAAGTGATGCGACTACAAGGTCACTATCACAATTACGCTCTCTTTAAAAGAGAGTGGACGGTTCTCGGCATAGAAGTTATGAACATCTTTCTCCGTTGGGTACCTAATATGGTCAACAGTAAGGGTGAGTAATTTGAGTTTAGATTAAAGAAAACATTTAAAAACAGTAATAAAGCATAAATAAGCATATTCCAAACATCATACAATTTAGATAGTAAGACATAATGGCACCATTCAACTATAGAAGAAGGCATACTTATGTTATAATGCTTTAATATACAATCACATGATTATGCTATGCACGTCACACTTTAAGAGTTTGATTCTTGAATCCGATGTTACACAATTCATTTCATTTCATTAACTTTAACAATTTAATCGGATTCAATGAATTAACTCATTTATGCAACTTCTTTCACACTTACTCTAACACTTTAACTTTTAACACTTTAACTTTTCCCATTTCCAATAACACTTTAACATCCTCACATACACCCTCTACTCTGGGGAAAAGCCGACCAGGAGTAAGCATTTCTCAACCTATAGTTGGGTGCTTCTCCTCCACTTAGGAAGGTCCCTCGCTCACCCGCTTGCACAACACTTCACTTCCACTCCGGAAGGTCCCTCATGCAATTTGGTTTGATTTGTCCAAATTGGCTTTAGCAGAAATCACCCTCGACTGGCCAAAACGAGCCAAAGTAATGGAATCACTGTGGTTCGCATAAAACCAACACCCAACACGGGAATCAAACCCGTGTCCGATCCTTTGCAGGATCAAAGTTCTCCACAGTAATTTCAATAATTTACTTTTTCCCTCATCAATCGAAACGACGTGTGTTTTTCCCCTACTCCTAACGTCCACCTTTACACCATGCATAAGGAAAATGCAAGTGCTTTCCAATTGAGGTTTAAACCCTTTTTATTCTTTAGAAAAATAACATTAGTTTGATTCAAACTCAATTGGAAAGTATTTGACCCTAATTTGTGCCTAACTATTAATACTTTAGCTTTATAATTTGTATACATATCAAACATACACAATCATGTCCTTTCGAGTTTAAAATAACAATATTCATAAAATCAATACAAATTACAAGCATTAAACATAAATACACAAATATAACATAACAATTCCTTAGGGTTTTGTAACCAATTTATACTCTCTTAATCCTACACTTCAACAATAGTTTAAATACACCTAGTTATGTCTCTATTACTATTCCTAAACCCTTTCTCTAATACTAAACCAAAGTACACCCCTTACCTCTAGAGAGAGAAAGAGGAGAACTTGAAAACCTTAGAGCTCAAACACTAGGACTTAAACCAAGCTCCTTTTCCCTTCTTTTGTAACATCCCAAATTTTTATTTCAGCATAATAGGAGATTATTCCAAGTATTTAGGAAGAATTTCCAAGATTTGATGAAGGTTTTGGGTAGCAATCCAAACCTAAATGAGTAATGAGCCTAAGGAAATGAATTGGAGTTAGAAAATCATCAAAATATAACTTTTCACTGAAGTAATCGATTACTCTGCATGGAAGTAATCGATTACCAGGCCTCAGGTTAAGTTACACAAAATGTTGCAGTAATTTAATCGATTACAAGGGTACGGTAATCGATTCCTTTGAGTAAGTAATCGATTACATTCAGGGGGTTAATCGATTACTAAGGCTCTGATGAAGGTACTGAGAAAGGTTGCATCACATAGGTAATCGATTACTTTGTGTGAGTAATCGATTACTCACTGGAAAAATCAGAAAAAAAAATAACGCGTGGCAGCCACTCATTCGTGGCTTAGTGGATAAGAATGCATCCACAGCCACACAAAACGCTTTGGGCTGTTGATAAGAGATAAGAAGGGGAAAAACAACAAAACACATCATAAACTCCTCTCTTCTTCTTCTCCAATTCGTCCTCCTCCTCCTTCCATTGGGGTTCCATTTCTCTTCCAAATCAACCCAAAATCAAGAGGCTCCTCCCTTATTCATCATCAAATCCTTCCTTTTCTCACTCCAAGTAAGTATGTAAACTTTGGATTTCTCTATCTCTCTCCTTCTCCCTCTCATCTGCGATCTCTCTCTCTCTTCCAAGGTTCCATAACTCCATCATATTTGGTACAAGATCAAGGGGCTTTGGGCACTAATATCATCAACTCTCTTCCTCCTTAACTCCAAATAAGTGGGTAAGTCATGGATCTTCTCTTTCTCTCTCTAAATTCGTTTTCCCTCTCTCTCTCTCTCTCTTGTCTTTCATGGTGATTTTCAATCTCAAGCAATGGAAGCTTCACATCTCCTTGAATCTTAGCAAGAAATCATGACATAAGTAATAATCTTTTCTCTTTATGGCTCTTCGTTTAGGTTCCTTCATTCTCCCTGTGATTCTAACTCTTTGGTGGTAAAAGCTCAAGCTTGGAGCAAGTAAAATCACCTTATCTCCAAGTGTTTGAGGTAAGGGGGTGGGTTTTGCTTTGTTCTAGGGAGTGGGTTCTAGTTAGTATATAATGACTTGTTAGGGTTATGTGTTAGGGAAGAAAAATTAGATTATAAAAACCCTAGGTTATTGAATATAAAATTCTAACTAATTAAATATGTATGATGTTGAATGTAAAGACTAGAAAAAGGAAAACCCAATGATATGAGAATGAATTATTTGATAAATGAAACTTGGATAATGATTATAATGAGGTACAAGAGGAACGGAAGTAAAATGATTATGTGTAAACAAAAGTAAAAGGTGATATATGTAAATCTAAATGAAGGGCAATCTAAATGTTGGGCGATAAAATAGAATACTACTTGGAATGATTGTGATAGTTGAGAAAGGAAATGAATAAGGGAATTACATGAATGATTAGGTGTTGATTGTGGTTGGTTGTGATTAAATGTGTTATGATTGATTGAACAAGGAAGTGAATAATTCTTGGCCTCTGAATTGAGGTGTCGAATATTGAGAATGTGGTATATATGTTGGCCTCTGTTTTGAGGTGACGTTCCTTAAATTGTGATAAATTGTTTATAATGAGAATGATGATAGTGTGTTGACCTCTGACCTGAGGGACACCGCATGAATTAAAATGAAAGTGTGTGTTGACCTCTGACCCGAGGGACACGAAAGGAAATAAAATGAATGGGTGTTGACCTCTGACCTGAGGGACACCAAATGAATTAAAGTGAATGAGTGTTGACCTCTGACCTGAGGGACACCGGATGAAATAAAGTATTGGTGTGTTGACCTCTGACCCGAGAGACACACCGTGAATTAAGAAATTGGAGTGTTGACGTCTAACCTGAGGGACACAAAATGAATTATAATGAATGGGTGTTGACCTCTGACCTGAGGAACACATAATTTAAATAAGGAAAAGTATGAGTGCCTCTGTTTTGAGGTGATAAAGGTGTTGAATGAAATTTGTACATTGGCCTCTGATTTGAGGTGATGTACCGGAATAAAATGAGTATGTGAAAAGAATAAAAAGTAAAGGAAATGGATGTTGAATGGAATAATAAAAATGGAAATTTGGAATAAATAATGAATATGGAAATAATGAAATGAGTATGGTGTGCAATATGTGATGATATGCTTTAATTGTTAGTTGTGCTTGACCTAGTGGGTCGTTATGTCTAGTTAGAGACTGCTTTCTATTTCATGTGCAATGCTCACTCCCTTAACATTTTTCAGGTATGGAGATTGAGCTGGCATAGCCCCCGGCCGAGCAGGAGTACTTTCCCTTACAGGGAGAGTAGGGTTGTATGGGATTTTAGAGTATAATATGGACCTAAGCCTCCTACAATATTTTGATGTAAATTGATTATATATTTTTGAGTGAGGCTTAGGGTATTTTGTTTTGAAAAAAGTTATATATTCTGGTTTTAATACTCAAACTTAGTATTTCCGCTAACACTCTGAATATTTGATGCACTCTGATATATTTGGAGCCCACTGCTATACTTGGGCCTTGATATGATTTATATATATATAATCCAAAGCCCTGCTGGCTACTGGTTGTTTATTTGAAATTGTTTACCACAGGTTGAATTTTGGAACAGTCCGAAAAACAAACAAAACTCCATCCGTTTGACGGGTGATTTTTATTAAATTAAAAAGAAATTTCAAATCCACATTTTTAATATCGGGGTTTTAATCTCCAATGCTTCCCCAAGCTCCCTACATGATATTGTGACCTTAGTTGATGGATTGAGCTAATTGGGGTTTAGGGTGGATTTTGGGATTTTGTGAGAAAGAGAAAAATATAAGATTTGAGAGAGGGAAAAGCATGAAGGAGTGATGGGTGAAAGATTCATGGAGTTAATTTGTTGATTCTTGGTGGTAGCTTTGTGAAATCAAAAGCCCTAGGTGAAAAAGAGAAGAAAAGCTCGTGAGGCAAGAAGAGGAAACAATGAGAATTATATAAGTTAACACGTGTTTTATGGCTGAAACAACGACCCTTAATCGATTAACTCAGACCTTAATCGATTAAGGTCTGATGCTGATTAATAACTTAATCAATTAAGCTACACATTACTCGATTAATGGCTGAAGACTGCTCCAATCTTAATCGATTAATGCCTCATTTAATCGATTAATTCACTGAAAATTGCCTTTCTTTCATACTTCTAAGACTTCTAGGCTATAACCACTCATTCTAACTTGGCTAACACTAAGACCTACATCCTAAACACATCCTAACCTATTCTTAACTTACACCATTCAACACTTAGCTAAAATCCTATATCCTAAACACATAATCACACTTCTAAACGAAATCGAAACTTGAGAATACTACAACACTCATCAAAATTCTACTAACTAATGCACATAACCACTTAGTGAATTTGGGGATGTTACACCTTGGGGTCAGGTAAGGTGATTGATCACTCTCTAGCAAGTATACTAGATCGCAAAGTAATATAGTCGGTTAAGACCAGATATCGTACCCACAAGGACTCAGAATTGTTCAATCTATCTCTACCTAAGGAAAAATCTAGAATAAAATCTATTAAAATGCAAAATTCAGAATTAAATAAATAAATTAAAAAGAAGAATTATATGCTGAAAATAAAATAAAAGAGAAATTAAATGGAAGAACTTGGTTAGGAACTTAGTTTCATTGTATATTCATTTATTTATTATAAATCAATATTTTTCATTCAAATCAAGAACAAATTCAGAAAATAGTAATTTCTAGACTCCTCTTATGAAATTATTGTTTATTAGCCAATTTATTAATGTTGGAAACCAACAAGCGGGCTAAGCAAATACTAGAGGGGGGGTGAATAGTATTTTGAAGCACTAATACCAAATATTTCGATTAATAATTGAAGAATGGAGCTTAGACTGAATTTTCTGGAATCAGAAACAAAAGACTCGAGTCTTTTGTGAAATACTCGAGTTTTTCAGGATGAACAACTCGAGTCTTTTCTGAAATACTCGAGTTTTTACTATCAGATAGCAGAAAAACCAGAAACGAAAATTCAGCAATTTAACTCAAATCAATTCAATAATAAACAGGAACTTATCCAACAGAATAGCAAGTAATCTAAATAACTTTTAACACAAAGATTCCTTGAACTTGCTACCTAATTGTATAAATCCTAATTGATTGAAATGACTTAAGTCTATTGAGCTAGAAAGTAGATTAAAAGCAATAAACCAACACTCAAGCAATTTTATCCTGGTTCACTCCAACAATGAGCTACATCCAGTCCTCCTAATCACTTAGGAGTTTCTACTAATAATCAAATTGTTAGAAATTACAAAGGATTGCTTGAGAATGGCCTCACTCAACCTAACCCTTTCAAGAGTGTACCAAACTCTTGATTTCTACCCCAATTTGATTCCGGTGATTGAAGAACTCTTCACAAAGCTTCCTTGAACTCCCTTCAAGAAACTCCACCGGGATAGGAACCTCCTAGTCTTGTGCTTGAGAACCTCTCAAGACTTCCAACACCCTAAGCCACTTAGGGTTTGCTTGGGAACAATCCAAGACTTTGAATAATCAAGCTTTTTGTATGTGTATTACTAATCTCACAATGGATTAGCACAAATAAGCACAGCTCAATGTAAGAATTGAGGCCTAAAACTCAACTTGGAATAAAATGACAATATGATTGAGAAGTTGAGCTTTTTGGGAATTAACACTTGAGAAAAGGAAATTATGAAAGCTTGTGATCAATAATGTGTTGTTGTCTTGTTTGTTCTTGCACAAATTCAAAGAGAAATTTTACAATAAGGTTCTGAATTCTCTCTTGGGGTTGGATGAGACTCAAATGCCCTCAATTGGGTTTTTGAGTTTCTCCAACGTTCATTTTTGCTGACTGGACAAAAATACTCGAGTCTTTTGGTAAAAACTCGAGTCTTTTTGGTCGGTCACGAGTGAATTGGTGCACGAACAAGACTAACGGTCATAATTGCTGACCTGGCACAAATACTCGAGTTTTTCTATAAATACTCGAGTATATACTCGAGTCTTTATCAAAATACTCGAGTATTTTGATCAGATATGGGAAAAATTATTTTTCAATTTTATTTTTCCTCTCAAGTATTAATTTTTGGTCAATCTCAACTTAATAAACATATAAAAATTTATTCCTAGAAGAGACTAACTATTTCTACCCACTCTCAACCACTCTCAACATAAATTAGA
Source organism: Crotalaria pallida (assembly GCA_037953625.1). Lineage (NCBI taxonomy): Eukaryota > Viridiplantae > Streptophyta > Magnoliopsida > Fabales > Fabaceae > Crotalaria > Crotalaria pallida. The sequence continues at coordinate 91,549,048 of CM075654.1, forward strand.
AATTTACAATTAATATTTGATTGAGAATGATTGGGCACTTGTCTTCTTTTCTTGACTTCTTGTTGATGTTGATGTTGCAATATCTTCAAGGCATGATTTGTTAATTATTTTGTCATCATCAAAACATAATCCACATAATTAGGAGCATTGAATTCACAATCTCCCCCTTTTTGGTGATGACAAAATAATTAACACTTGATCCATTTGTTAAGCTTGATCCACTTGGAGATGCAACTCCCCCTCACTATATGATACTTTTCACCTATCTAAAAATTCAGCTTGAGCAAGATGTTATGACAATTTAATTTTAGCACCAAGCCTATGGTATTAGAGAATTTAACAATTATCAGAGTATATACCATAATTAGAGATTTTAGGTGCAACAATATCAAGACAAGACAAGTGTAATATCTCTCCCCCTTTTTGTCATACGCCAAAAAGATGTAACAATTTAGAAAAAGATCACGGGATGAGAGGTGCATAATCGGAAAACCCCATAACCAATTATGCAAATAAAACGGAGATATAATAACGATAAAGAGCTCCCCCTGAAGCTTTGCACAAACATCATAATGAAGACCAAATTCATTAACATAAAAATATCATAAAAGGTCCAAATCAAAGGTGCAATTAATAAACCCAAAGTCTCAAAACACCAAGTTCTCAAAATACAGAAAATGTAACAAAGACCAATATGATAAAAACAGAATGAAAACTAAGATAAAATCCAAAGGTCAACATCATCAAAACATCGAAGGAGCTGGAGCATCTGGAGGAGGATAAAACCGAGAGAAGAGTTTAGAGGATGAAAAACTAGTAAGATTTGACAAAACTTTGAGGAAAATATGAGTTTTGAGGAGAGAGATATGAGAAAACCGAGAGAGAAGAGGGTCGCAAAAAAAACTTGAGTCTGAGAGTATATATAAACAGTTCAAAATATATTCGAGTCGGTCGTGACTCAGCCCAGATTTCCCCAGAAAAGTCGAGTAAAAATTGAAAAACTCGACTTTGGTCCGAAAGTTCAAATTTCAGGAAAACTCAAAATACTCGAGTTTTTGGAAAATACTCGAGTTTGGTCTGAAAGTTCAAAAATTGGGGGTTTCGAAAGACTCGAGTGTTTTGTAAAACACTCGAGTATTTTTATCAGACCCTGATTAAAAACTTTTTCAATTTAAAACTGATTTAATTTTGAATTAAAATACTCGAGTGTTTTTGGAAAAACTCGAGTATTTTGACAGAACAGAAAGTAAAAACTCAGTTTTAAAAGACCAAACACAAATCAAACACAAATGCTTCACTACCAACTTGGAATACAGTACAGAATCACACACAATTAACATATACAATTTCAAATATCATCAAGGACAATTTAACTAAGAATCAATAACATATTAGAGTAAGACTAATATGGTGATTTTCCAAAAATGACACACAATGCAATTAGCCTATATTAGCTTCATCTAAAATACCAAGTTCTCTCCTAATATGATAAAAGGTGTCCCTTGGTAGAGGTTTTGTAAAAATGTCGGCTAATTGATTTGTGGTACTAACAAATTCAATTGAGCAATCACCCTTTTGTACATGATCTCTTAAAAAGTGATGTCTTATTTCAATGTGTTTAGTTCTTGAGTGATACACCGGATTCTTAGTCAAATTGATTGCACTCGTGTTATCGCATCTAATCGGAATTTTTTCAAGTTTCAAACCAAAATCCGATAATTGTTGTTTCATCCATAACAGTTGAGCACAACAACTACCGGCTGCGATATATTCCGCTTCGGCGGTAGAAAGAGCGACACAAGCTTGCTTTTTAGAAAACCATGACACCAATGAACTTCCCAAGAAATGGCAAATACCACTGGTGCTTTTGCGATCAAGCTTGCATCCCGCGAAGTCGGAATCCGAGTAACCAACTAAACTAAGATTGGCATCAGCAGGATACCATAAACCAGTGTTAATTGTTCCTTTTAGATACTTAAATATATGTTTAACTGCGGATAGGTGAGATTCTTTAGGATTAGCTTGAAATCTAGCACACATGCATACACTAAACATAATATCCGGTCTAGATGCAGTGAGATATAGGAGACTACCTATCATACCCCTATACTTACTAACATCAACCGGTGTACCTTGTTCATCCTTGTCTAGTAGCATGATGTGCTCATTGGAGTGTAGGCTTCCTTGCACTTGTCCAATCCGAATTTCTCAAGGAGCTCTTTGCAATATTTCCCTTGATGCACAAATATCCCCTCCTTGACTTGCTTTATTTGTAAGCCTAGGAAGAACTTGAGTTCTCCCATCATTGACATTTCAAATTCCTTTTTCATCAAATTTGAAAACTTTCTACAAAGAGACACGTTAGTAGCACCGAAAATGATATCATCAACATAGATTTGTACTAACAAAATGTCATCCTTGGTTTTATAAATAAATAATGTATTATCAACCTTCCCTCTTTGAAACTTGTTTTCTAATAGAAAGGAACTCAATCGATCATACCAAGCTCTAGGAGCTTGTTTCAATCCATAGAGTGCCTTTTTCAATTTATAAACATGGTTTGGAAATTCACTATTTTCAAAACCGGGGGGTTGTTTGACATACACTTCTTCATTTATAAACCCATTCAAGAAAGCACTTTTAACATCCATTTGATATAAAGTGAATTTCATGATTGAAGCATAAGCAAGTAAAATTCGGATTGCTTCAAGACGTGCAACCGGAGCAAAGGTCTCATCATAATCGATACCTTCCTCTTGGTTGTACCCTTGAGCTACTAGTCTAGCTTTGTTTCTTATAATCAACCCGGATTCATCAAGTTTGTTTCTATAAATCCATTTAGTACCAATTATGGTATGATCATCGGGTTTAGGGACTAGATCCCAAACTTCATTTCTTTCAAATTGGTTTAATTCTTCTTGCATAGCAAGAACCCAATGACCATCCTCAATGGCCTTTTTAATTGAATCGGGTTCAATTTGAGAAACAAATGAGACATAGTGGCAAATGTTTTGAATAGACCTACGAGTAAGTACTCCCTTTGACATATCTCCTATGACTTTGTCTATAGGATGAGCCTTGACCGATTTCCAAGTTGGAGGAAGTTCTTCCCTTACTTCTCCTTCATCAACTTTTGAATTCTCTCTCTCTTTTTCTTCTTTTGAAAAGACAATGCCATCTTCACTAGCATCACATAAAACACTATCTTCTTTTGAAGACTCATTAAAAACCACATGAATTGATTCCTCAATAGTTAAAGTTCTTTTATTGAAAATTCTATAAGCTTTACTATGAGAAGAATAGCCTAAAAATATGCCTTCATCGGATTTGGAATCAAACTTGCCAAGGTGTTCTTTTCCATTATTTAAAACAAAAACTTGGCATCCGAAGACATGAAAATGAGATATATTTGGCTTTCTTCCCTTGTAAAGTTCATAGGGGGTTTTATCCAAAGAGGGCCTTATCAAAATACGATTTAAAACATAACAAGCCGTATTGACGGCATCGGCCCAAAAATATTGAGGTACTTGAGAATCATTTAACATGGTTCTAGCAAGTTCCTCTAGCACCCTATTTTTCCGCTCTACCACTCCGTTTTGTTCCGGAGTCCTTGGTGCGGAGAATTGATGCTCAATACCATTTTTAGCACAAAATCTATCAAATTTGTGGTTTTCGAATTCACCACCATGATCGGTTCGAATAATAATTACTTTTTGATTTACTTGGTTTTGCAAAAGTTTGACATGATGTTTAAAAGATTTGTAGGTCTCACTCTTAGTAGTTAAAAATAAAGTCCAAGTAAACCTAGAGAAGTCATCAACAATCACCAATGCATAATAGTTGCCACCAAAGCTTTTTACTTGTGATGGTCCAAACAAGTCCATATGAAGCATTTCTAATGGCCTTGATGTGGACATCACCATTTTTGATCCAAAGGTGTTTTTAGTTTGTTTACATTTCTTGCAAGGAGAACAAACACCTTCAATAGAAAAATTTAGCTTTGGTAAACCAACTACTAGATCTTTAGATTGTATTTTCTTCAATTGGTTTACATTAATATGAGCGGTCCTACGATGCCATAACCAAGTGTCATTTTCTTTGCTCACTAAACAAGTAGAGACCAAAGAAGTGACTTTGTTCAAATCAACTAAGTAAGTATTATTTGACCTTCTACCAACAAATTTGATTGATTCATCTTTGTCACTTTTAATGAGGCAATGGGTAGAGGTAAAAACTACATGATTACCAACATCACATAATTGGCTTATGCTCAAGAGATTATGTTCTAATCCTTGAACATAGAGCACATTATCAATAATTAAGTTTGAAGAGTTTCCGATTTTACCAATACCAAGGATTTTGCCTTTGTTGTTGTCCCCATAAGTGACATAACCCTTTTCCTTTGGAGTAAGCTCAATGAAGTGCCGCTTATCTCCCGTCATGTGCTTCGAACATCCACTATCAAGATACCACAATTGTTTTCCCGTTCGAAGGCACACCTACAATATGAAATCACTTGTTCACTTTGGGTACCCAAACAATGTTGGGTCCCTTAGGGTTAGTGTTGGGACTTTCTCCCTTCTTAATCCACATATAAGTGCCCTTTTTCATTTCAAACTTCTTAATGTGGCACTCAATGTTGATATGTCCAACTTTTCCACAATAAGTACAAGTTGGTCTCTTTGATGAATTTTTCTTAGAAAATGTTCCAACCACCTTGTACTTTTTGTCCTTTTTATGAACATATCCTAAACCGGTTTTGTTGTGATTATGTCTTTGAGAGTTCAACAACCGGTTGAGGTTTCTATCACTATGTGAGATTGTGAGTTTGTTTTTCAACTCTTTCACTTCTTTTTCAAGATCAACACATCTCTCACATGAAGTGATAATTTCCTCATGATTTGCACAATCACTTTGATGACTAGAATTAATAAGTTCCAAGGATTCATTTTGAAGTTTCAACTCATTTATAGATTTTTGCAATTCATCAATTTCATGTTGAAATTCCAAAATTTTCTTTCCTTTTTCCTTATTAATTTTAGCAAGCCTTTTAAATTGAATTAACATTTCATTGTAGGCTTCTTGCAAATCATCATATGAAATGGAGTTTGAAGAGGAACAAGAAGAACTAGAGGTTACCTCATCATCACTTTCACTCATGCCATGATTAGCTCTTGATGAGGACTCATGATTGTTCTTGGCCATGAGACAAAGGTTTGCATTTTCATCACCGGAGCTACTTGAAGATGATTCATTGCTCTTCTCCGGTGCATCCCAAACAATGTATGCACGCTTCCCTTTGGTCTCTTGGGTCTTCTTGTCATTCTTCTTCAAGAATGTGGCACATTCCATTCTTATGTGACCAACCCCTCCACATTCATGACACTTAACTCCATCATTGGTACTCTTTTCTCTTTGTTTGGAGTCTTTGGTTCTCTTGAAATTGGATGAAGATCCACCTTTCTTCCCTTTGAAGAATTTGTTGAATCTTTTCACAAACATCCCAAATTCTTCTTGATTTGGTTCACCATCGGAATCTCCACTTGTAGAGCATTCTTCAACTTCTTTTGTAGCTTTGGTTGAAGCTTTGAGTGCTATGCTCTTTTTCTTTTTGTCCGATTCCTCATGCATCCCAAGTCTTGTAAGCTCCATCTCATGCTCTTGGAGTTTGCCAAACAATGTGGCTAAGTCCATGCTATTTATGTCTCTTGATTCCTTGATGGCGGTACCTTGGGTTGCCAACTCCTATCAAGACATCTTAGAATTTTGTTAGTAGTTTCACCATTGCGAAATACTTTTCCCAAGGAAATCAAACGATTAACAATGTGAGAGAATCGCTTTTGCAAGTCACTAATGGTTTCATTTGGCAACATGTGGAACAATTCATATTCGTGAGTTAGAGAATTCAATCTTGCATCTCTAACCTCACTTGTTCCCTCATGTGTGACTTGCAAAGTATCCCACATTTCTTTTGCCGATTTACATTGGGAAACTCTATAAAATTCATCATGGGATAGAGCCGAAAAGATGATGTTTTTAGCTTTTAAATCAAATGAGACTTTTCTCTTTTCATCATCATTCCAACTACTCCTTGGAATTTCAACAATTTCATCATTTATTTTCTTTTTGGGAATGAAAGGACCATTTTCAATTGCATCCCAAATATCCATATCAATTGCTTCAATAAAAACTTTCATGCGAGTTTTCCAATAAACATATCCTTCACCATTAAATAGTGGAGGACGGTTTATAGAAGCTCCTTCTCCACCAAAGTTATTGCTAGAGCCCATTAAGTTTCCAAAAGGATCTTTTTCGAAAAAGTTGTTACACTCGATCTTTCGACCGAGCTCTGATACCACTTGTTGGAAACCAACAAGCGGGCTAAGCAAATACTAGAGGGGGGGTGAATAGTATTTTGAAGCACTAATACCAAATATTTCGATTGATAATTGAAGAATGGAGCTTAGACTGAATTTTCTGGAATTAGAAACAAAAGGCTCGAGTCTTTTGTGAAATACTCGAGTTTTTCAGGATGAACAACTCGAGTCTTTTCTGAAATACTCGAGTTTTTACTATCAGATAGCAGAAAAACCAGAAACGAAAATTCAGCAATTTAACTCAAATCAATTCAATAATAAACAGGAACTTATCCAACAGAATAGCAAGTAATCTAAATAACTTTTAACACAAAGATTCCTTGAACTTGCTACCTAATTGTATAAATCCTAATTGATTGAAATGACTTAAGTCTATTGAGCTAGAAAGTAGATTAAAAGCAATAAACCAACACTCAAGCAATTTTATCCTGGTTCACTCCAACAATGAGCTACATCCAGTCCTCCTAATCACTTAGGAGTTTCTACTAATAATCAAATTGTTAGAAATTACAAAGGATTGCTTGAGAATGGCCTCACTCAACCTAACCCTTTCAAGAGTGTACCAAACTCTTGATTTCTACCCCAATTTGATTCCGGTGATTGAAGAACTCTTCACAAAGCTTCCTTGAACTCCCTTCAAGAAACTCCACCGGGATAGGAACCTCCTAGTCTTGTGCTTGAGAACCTCTCAAGACTTCCAACACCCTAAGCCACTTAGGGTTTGCTTGGGAACAATCCAAGACTTTGAATAATCAAGCTTTTTGTATGTGTATTACTAATCTCACAATGGATTAGCACAAATAAGCACAGCTCAATGTAAGAATTGAGGCCTAAAACTCAACTTGGAATAAAATGACAATATGATTGAGAAGTTGAGCTTTTTGGGAATTAACACTTGAGAAAAGGAAATTATGAAAGCTTGTGATCAATAATGTGTTGTTGTCTTGTTTGTTCTTGCACAAATTCAAAGAGAAATTTTACAATAAGGTTCTGAATTCTCTCTTGGGGTTGGATGAGACTCAAATGCCCTCAATTGGGTTTTTGAGTTTCTCCAACGTTCATTTTTGCTGACTGGACAAAAATACTCGAGTCTTTTGGTAAAAACTCGAGTCTTTTTGGTCGGTCACGAGTGAATTGGTGCACGAACAAGACTAACGGTCATAATTGCTGACCTGGCACAAATACTCGAGTTTTTCTATAAATACTCGAGTATATACTCGAGTCTTTATCAAAATACTCGAGTATTTTGATCAGATATGGGAAAAATTATTTTTCAATTTTATTTTTCCTCTCAAGTATTAATTTTTGGTCAATCTCAACTTAATAAACATATAAAAATTTATTCCTAGAAGAGACTAACTATTTCTACCCACTCTCAACCACTCTCAACATAAATTAGAAATTTACAATTAATATTTGATTGAGAATGATTGGGAACTTGTCTTCTTTTCTTGACTTCTTGTTGATGTTGATGTTGCAATATCTTCAAGGCATGATTTGTTAATTATTTTGTCATCATCAAAACATAATCCACATAATTAGGAGCATTGAATTCACAATTAAATCCTAATTCCTTAGAAATTTAAACCATTGAATAACCTTAATTAAGAACAGTGAATTATCAAGTTATATAGTAATCCAAAAGTATTCCTACAAATTGAATCATTATATTGTTTAATTGCATGACCTATTCTAAATCCTAATTTTCCAATTCAGATTTAGAAGTCCAAAACATAGATTAGCTACTTCTATGCATAACATTAAAATCACAATTAAACACTTGATTTAAATCTGAAAAACATTAATTCATAAAAATAAATTACAAATACAAATCCACCATGTTCCTAACAAAAAAGGTTTAGTTACACATAATGAAAGAGAAGAAGAAAACAAATAACTATGATATTTATCCCTAAATTACCACAGATATGTGCTTTGAATCTTCAATCTTCTCCGGATTCCTCCTTCGAATGCTCCCAAAACTGTAATCTCCCTCCAACTTGATCCTAATCTCTAATGGTGACTGATTATGGCTACTAATCTCTGCCTAAAACTAATCCTAAAAACATAAATATATAGATAAGATACAAATCCTAATAGAAACCCTCAAAATTGATCAGAAATTGGCCCAATTGGGCCTTATCGTGTCATGCGCGCCTGGGCGTGTGAAGCAGCACGACTGGGCGCGCGCTATCTGATTGCCAATTAATCACCGCTGCACGCGCGCCTGGGCGTGCCAGGTACTTTCCGACTCCGTTTCTCTCCGTTCTCGTGCCATTTTCTAGGTCTTCTTATGCACTTCTTAGCTCCAATAATATTTTCTCCAAATAAAGCTCCAAAACACCTGAAACATACCCAAAACGGATCAAAACGTTCAAGGGATTCTAATAAACTAAAAATTCCTAAAACTAATACAAAATACCTATATTTACAAGAGAAACAAGCCAAAACCAAAGCAAAAGGAAGTGAAATTAAGCCCAAAAACATCATATATTAGACCTAAATCAGTGATCTCATCCCTATGTTGACACTCAGCACACACTTTGTTGACAGAGGGAGAACCTGGGTATTCCAACTGAATATTCAGAAACATTCCATAGCCGTCACACATAAACCCCTGATCTCACTCAGATTTCAGGACCACTAGTCATTGGTCTTGAGGTCCCCTAGGTCAGGGACATTTTCCTATTTTTTTGATCCACCACATTGGTGCCGTCTGTGGAAAACGATAAACTTCAATCCCTATCCACCATCCGGAGATGACAAAACGTGATCAAAACGTCAGCGATGCCCCTGTCCAACGCTCTCCCAAACAACATCAGGACCCAGGTGTGCCTAGGGTCCTCACGATCGCTGGGGGTCTCGTGAGTGGAGGCAAGAAACGCACTGGACGTAGGCGCTACGTTGGCCAGATCCATGGCTAAAAGGCCTAAAAAAGGGCTAAACGGGAGACCACCACCCCGCTTAAATTCAACGCCCGATAGCAACTACGGCAGCATCCTAAGGGACCATGATGACCCTATGGTCATCACAGCCGTGGCAAGGAACTACACAGTCCAACAGATGCTGGTGGACTAGGGCAGTTCAACAGACGTGATATTTGAACCCCTGCTGAAATATCTGGGTTTGAAGTGATCAGATCTATCCCTAGTGTTGGGACCTCTGGTAGGGTTTGCAGGGGACACAATTGTAACATCCCAAGTCATATTTTAAAAAAAATGGTTTAAATTTTTGAAAGTTTGTTTTATTTCCTTAAATTACAAAAGTATAAATTAAAATCTTGATAATACATTGGGATTTTACATATGGCATTAGGATAAAAATTAGAGGAAATTCTTTCGTTAGCCTTCTCCGCTGTGAATCTCTGGTTCCTTGCTTGTACCAAGAAATACCTAAAAATGTTAAGCCACAATGAGTGAGACATTTCTTTATAATTCAAGCAGAAGAATTAACAGAAACAATAAGAGAAACAAGAAAGTTCGAAATCATATTTATTTATCTTATTTCTTATTGTTTATTAAAATGTTTGAATCTTAACCGATTATTGAATTCAACTAACCGGTTAAGTTAGGAGTAACGTTATTACTTATAATTTATTCATTTTACATCTATTAATTACCTTTCCTACTTTATCGTATAATTAATTGCAATTCAATAGTCCCGATGAAATTATAGCTTAATCTCATCATTTTATTCCCATTTATATTGGTTTTGTCATTCTTTTCTTTTTAGCTATATATATAGATATATAAATAGTCACATAGGTCCCCGAAAGATACCCGTGGAATCAGTTAGGTCCCTGAAAGATTTGTGGAATCTCTTAAACCCCGAAAGATCAATTTGGCGTCACGTTAATCCCCCTATCCAATTTCGACATGAGGGACCTAACGGAATACTATGTGGCATGTTAAATGCTTTGTTGACCACAATGCCATGATGGACTGTTAAGAAGGTTCCACGTTTGAGCCAAAAAAGCATTTAACGTGCCACGTAGGATTCCGTTAGATCCCTCGTGGGGGGACTAATGTGATACCAAATTGATCTTTCGGGGGTTTAAGAGATTCTAAAAATATTTCAGGGACCTAACTGATTCCAAAATGATTTTTGGGGGGTTTAAGAGATTCCACAAATATTTCAAGGACCTAACTGATTCCACAGGTATCTTTTGGGGACTTATGTGACTATTAACTCTATATATATATATGCCTTCATAAAGATTAACAAAGCATCTACTCAATGATGTTACACTTAAATTCACTATGCGATTCAAGCAATCATTCTCAATCATTTATTTCAAACAATCTACATCCTCAGGGGTGTCTCAGTATAACAATTCAAATTAACTTCCTAGGGTTCTTCACTTCCTATCTAGTCAATACTCACAGGAGTATCTCGGTCCTATACTATTGCATAAACAACAGTAACATATTTAAATTAAATCTCTAATTCATCAATTATATAACCATTTTATATAGCTAAAAATCCTAATTCCTTTTTCCTTCCTTGTCTTCATTATGATTTCATTAACTCTAAAGCTTGAAGAATAGGAAATATCTCCTCCTTACCTTGATTGAGGAGAGGGAGACTTTGGTTACAAGATTGAAAGAGAGGCAGAGCTATAAAGAGAGAATCCCCATGGAAGCTTGGATGCCAAAAGCTCTTGGTTATATGATTGGTTTTCTAAAACCCCTTTCCCTTTTGGCTTGGTTGATGGAAGTCTCCAAGAGCATGGAAGAATAAGGGCCATTGGAAGGAGGAAGAATGAGATTGAGATAGGGTTTTATAGAGAAGACATGAAATCAAGGGTTAAAATTGGTGGGATGGTGATTATTTATGCTAATCTATGGTGTTGGGGTTAGATTTGGATGTATTTAGGCTTGTTGGTGCAAGAAAACAAGTGTTGGTGCATGGAAAATGGATATTGGTGCAAGCTGGTGCGTCTGGAGGAGTCTGGTGCGTGATTTCAAGGTTCTGGTGCACCATTTTATGATCTGGTGCATCGGATGCATATATATAGGCTTCGCGTCAAAATTTCTGGAAGGTTCTGGTGCGTTCCTGATGCATCTGGCGTTGGGCGATTTGGCGTGCCTAATCTGTGCCTAGGCGCAAGCCGTATCGCACCTATGTGAATTCCTCTCTGTGGCATCAGTTCTGGTGCGCTGGTGCGTGCCTTGGCGCACCAGACCTGCGCCCACAGTCCTGCGTTCGGGCGCACCAGTCCACTCCAAAATCCCGATTTTTGCACTTTTAGTCCGAGTTAAGGGTTCCTAACCCTATCTAACACTAAATCAAACCTACATAACATCAAAATATATTTCCAAACATAAAAATCATATTTTCCTAACGTCGAACACTAGATCAATAATACACAAAAGTCAAATGCATCTATAAACGAAACTCCAAACTTAACCCATTAATTACTCGTTCTTACTCACACACTTTAGGTTGACCTTCTAACTCCTTAATCTACTGCTATTAACATTCAAGGCGTAATCAAGTGGTTGGGTCATATTCAATGCCTCACAAACCTAACTTATCGCATAAACTTCATAACACACGATTATAATGAATTTCTGCAACACCCTCTTTCCTGAACCGGGTAATAAGAAATAAATAATAAATAAAGATATTACGCGGAAATATTATGGACTTGATAAAATATTAGAATTTATAGGAAATAATTTTTTCTTTTCTTTTCCTTTGAAATTCTAATGGGTTGGGTGCGCAAAGTACAAAAACCTTTGGATCTCGGAAAATAACATATATATGTATTGATTAAACATTAGATTCGTTATTCCTTACATTTTAGTAGTGACATAGCATTCGTTTGATATTAAGAACTGAGTGCCAGATGGTTACTAAAAGAACAGTAAATCTATCTCTCATCATTTTAGAAATTACGCTGATAAGCTTTGGCAAATGCCATAACCGAATCTTTTTTTAATAATATCAGAGTAAGCGGAAAATCATTGGACTATGAGCAGATAATATGAACATAATATATGTATATATATATATATATATATATATCAGAAGTAAGAAGGTACATAGTCCATATTGAGTAAGAGAAAACCGGATCCAAGTACAAGTCCATAAGTTTTAAAAGCATAAAAAGTAAGGATCATCCCTCTAGAGCTCCCCAAAAATATGTACAATATAAACATATCAAAATAATGGCTCTAGAGCTGATCCAGGAGTAGCAGTAGTAGTAGTAGTCCAAGTCACCAGAGTAGCATCCATCCATCCATCCAAAGGGTCCACAGCAGCTGCAGATCAGGTCCAGGATCCGCACTACCTATACTATGCCTATACCTAGGAACCACTCGGTCCTCCTCGAGGTCTAGTAGCCGGCTCGACTGGTATCTCCTCCTCGCTCTCTCCCTCCTCTGGGTCCTCCTCAATCTCGTCTGTCGGGGTAGAGACCCTACCACTGGGTCTAGGATCTGAAGCAGGCGCAGTCCTAATAGTACCCGTCGGACCAGGTGAGGGGATATCAGTATCAGTGAAAACTCTAGAAGCGGAGGGATGAGAACGAGTGGCTATCTGAAAACGAAAGCTATGGAACCTATGTAACATCCCTCATTTTTATAGAAAGATTAAATAATTATTTTAATATTGAAAATTATTTTCAAAAGAAGTATTTTGGAGATATAAACAAAAAGAAACATATTTCTTGAAAATAAAATAGTTGTAGAAAGAAGGATTTAATTAGAATAATTAAGAAAAAGATATTTTTGTAAAGTATGATGCAAAGATCGGTCAATATCTTCTTCGTTAACCGTTGGATCTTGCTCAAATTTTTAGAAAAGGTTCCTAACCTTGTTATCTTAACATCCAACTGTGGAAATATTTTTTTGAGAAGTAAATCTTTTTAAATTAATTTTTCAATGCAACAGTACATTATATTTAAATTTCTGAATTTTAGCAGTGGACTAACCGGTTAGTGAAACCAGTAACCGGTTAGTGAAACTCTGCAGAACCAGAAATAAGTCGGTTTAGCTCGAAATTTCGGGGTAAAAACGTGTCTTCACTTTCCTTGAGCCACATATCACTCATTAACACCCCAAGGCGAGTGTGTGGTGTAGGAGAAGGAAGGGTAGCATACATTGCTCACCCCTACCTCATCCTCACACCATCTTATCTCTTTTCCCCCTTTCTATAAATATAGGTTATGGGGCTGAGCTATTGCACGAAATTCCCTCTCTTTTCCATACCAAAACTCTGCCAAAATACACTCTTGATTCGTGCATATAGCTTGCTTAGAGTTATTGCACATAGAACTCATGATTAATGAGTGAAAAGCTTGAGATTCCTTAGTGTTTTCCTCTGTTTTTCTGGTTTAATTGATGTGGTTTATGGGGTTGTTGCTGCTGCTATCTTGGCTGCAGAAATTGGAGCAATTCAGAGAGTAATCCATAACCCTAAGTTGTATTCAAGGTATGGGAGATTTCATTCATATCGCTAGGATTATTGATTGAGAAGTTGATTATGTGTTTATATGAAAATCATGAACCAAGACATGGTTGCTTGGTTTGGAGACCAAGACAACCACTTGGCCTTTATGTAAAAAAAAAATCTAAATGAATGGCATGAATGAATAAGAATTATATGCTGTGAGAATGAAAGAATGTATCTCAATAAAGGATTGGTCATTGTGACTGAAATTCATAGAATTGAATTATTGACTGAACTAATATTGGATTCATGTTTATTTTACTGTTCAAAGATTTAATGTTTGATCAGAAATGAATGAGTAATCTGCTGCGATGCTTGAGGAAAAGCATAACAACTGAAACTTAATAATTGTTGTTGTTGAACTATTGATAGATTGATTAGGAATCTGTAATTGTTGAGATTAGATTGAGAATCAATGAGCCTGTAATATATGATTAATTGTCTGCTAAGTTGCTGCATAATGATTGTGAAGAGTTTAATGCGGTCTTGAAATGAATAAGGTATGAATTACAGACTGCTTGCTCTCAGGTCTGCATAATCTATCTGGTTAGTAAGTTAGTCTAACCGGTTAGAACCTGAGAGAGGAGGGTAATTAATCAGTTCATTATAGTAATTTTATATTAGCTTGGTATGAATGACATTTTAGTTGATAACTTAAGCTTAATTATAAACTTTAGAAGAAGGGTTCAATGACAATGAGAAATAGATTCATAAGTGTTTGATTGTGTAAAGTGAATACCTCTAATTGAACTTAAGTTATTGTTATCTGCTGAAATAAGTAACAAGTGAATAATGGTTAAAGGATTGGTTCAATAACTCAATAAGTATTGCTTATGTCCTTGTGAGTGTATGTTTTATGAAAAAGTGTGTGTAATCAACCTAGAAATTATATGGTAAAATGCTAATCAGATGTACTAAGTATTAATTGAGTTACTAAAATGAATTGGATAACTGGAAAAGTTCAAAATTCTGCTCTCTGGTATGCAGGTCTGTACTGACTAACCGGTTAGTGGTTTCAGTAACCGGTTAGTGCCTGACAGCATGCATTAGTTGTTCAGGTTTAGAATGAAAATCAACAAGGGTTGATATAATCTAGGTTTAAACTAATAATTAAGCTAATAACTTGATGTACGTAAATGAAATAATTATGGGAATTATTCTAATATAGTAAGACTTTATTGAGAATTTTTTTAATGGATTAAGAACTTACAAAGTATGCTTTGATATGCATGTTGTATTCGTTATTGCATTCATGACTAGGATGTAGAACTTAGGGAGATCAACCTTGAATAGACTTAATAGGAGGGATAATATATTGCACAGAGACTAGAGAATAATATTGGAAGTGATTAAATCGAAAAGAATAGGAATCGAACCTGTTCTGTTCTCAGGTCTGCTGTCACTAACCAGTTAGTGGACCTTGTAACCGGTTAGTGCCTGAGATAAGTGAATAAATAAATAATATCATTGTAATAATCATGGAGAGCTTTTCATAGAAGTTATACTAGTTGGTTATTAACTAGAGACTTCATGGCATTGATAATTATGATAATTATATTTGATAATAATGTTTGAATGAATTTGTCAACCATACTTAGGAAATGGTTTAAATGATGTTTGGATCATCATACATATGAAGTTTAATATTGATTCTACCTTGGAAATGGTTATTGCATTTATTAATGATTGTTTGTTGTGAACAATCCGTGACAAAGGTAGAGTTGTGATTATGAGGAAAGTAAAGAATGAATAAGTCCTCTTCATGCATGGTTTGGTATGAAGGGCGAGCACAAAAGAATTTCATAGGGTACAAGTATTTTATGATGAATTGAGTACAGGGAACGTATACGAAAAGAATTAGAATCCCGGTATATCGTGTCCTTTGGGAAGGGATTCGTTGCGAATAGGACGCTATTCGTAAGCGATATAGCCATGAATCCCGATATGCTGTGTCTTGTGGGAAAAGACCTGTTGCGGGTAGGACGTTATCCGTAAGCAGTATGTCAACGATGATATCCCGATATGGCGTGTGCCTTGGGAAAGGATCCGTTGCAGATACGACAGAGTGTATCTGTAAGCGCCATGTCAATGTTGATATCCCGGTACGACGTGTCCCTTGGGAAAGGACCCGTTGCAAATACGACGGAATGTATTTGTAAGCGTCGTAGCCCAGTATACGTATGACCCTTGTACAATTGAGATATTTTTGAATAGTGATGATGTACCTATGAGTTATTTTGTAAGAGAAATGTCTCGCATTGCATTGCATCACATTGCATTGCATTGCATCACATCGCATAGCATTGCATACTGATACTAATATGTCTACGAATGTTAAATCACTTGCTTAGTATGCATCATTTGTATTATGAGTGATTATATGGGTAAGACTTAATCATTAATCTGCTTATGCGATATGACAAGTGATTTACTCCCTTTTAGACTGTCCGGTGGTAGGTACACGTTCCAGCCAGAGATAGCTAGTGTGTTCAAGCCAGAGACTCAAGCGGAGAAGGAAGATGCTCTCAATGGGATCTGATCCTTTGTAACCCTGAGCACAAATGTATTTTAAAAGAAAAATTTTATTCACTATTCTTAAATAAAGGGAATTTTTATTTTCCGCTGTAACTCATTTTATAAATTATTTTATTCCCTTTATAAAAAGAATCGGGGTGTTACATTTATGGTATAAGAGCAGTTCCTTCCTTCCGGCCTGAGAGTATGGTTTCATCACCTATGTTGTCGGTCTCTGTCAAGTCATCATTTAGTTAATTAGAAATCATTAGAAGTGTAAGAATCTGGTTTGATTTTAGAAATCGTCTAAATCAAACATATTGAGTACCGTAGTTAACCTTTGATCAGGTTTGGTCAAAGTCACACTCAATTATCTTTGTCGTGATCAGAGAAAAGAAAGTTAGTTAAGCTTAGAGCGTATGATAACCAACGGGCTAGGGAAAATGAATGCCACCCCAACGGAAATGGATAACATCTCAAGCTTAATTATTTGAATTGAATATGACAATGACAAATAATCTTTATCTTTGGATTCATCGAATCCAATCGTAATTTTCCTTGTGGAAGATTATAGATTTTGATCGGATTAATGTGACCTCTCTACCAATGGTGAGTAATGTTAGGACTGGCCACCCTAATATTTACAACTATTGGTAGAAATGATCATAATTATCCAAAACCCCATTCTAATACGCAACAGAAGTATTCGAAAATAGGTATCTGATGTCTTAATCTCTTTTGTTAACGTGATTGTTGATCCTTGTAAAGAATAGTACCCCAACAAACCATGTTTTGAGTCACTTCCTCAGTATCTTCGAGAAATAGAATTTCCTTACACTCAGATAGTTAAATCTTGGGAACGCCTTTTCAAATATACTCCTTCAAGATTTTGTTTAAATGTTCTCTCATTCTTAAGTAAGGAAATCTTCGTAAATTTCTCATTCCTCCGAATGATTCGATATTCTTATTCCACGAATTTTTAATTCTGGTAACCTCCACGATTATCTTGTTTTATTTTTGAAAACTTCCTGATTTTGAAGTAAGAAATTTTATAATGTGAAAATTTTAGATTTTTAAAGTAAAATCTTCAGATGTTGTAAACCTCAAGATTTTATACAAATCTTCGGGACTAAGAATTTCTTGGAACTTATTTTAATGTGAAATGTTCTTAAATTTATTGAACTATATTGATTTCTCCACTAATTTGGTTTACGAACCAAGTTTCCCCAATAGTATTTAATGAACTCCTAATCATGTATTAGGATAACCCAGCAGAGCTGAAGCCTTACTTAAGGAAACTACCCTAGAAAGAACAATGACAACTAGACGAACCAATGAACTCTTGGAAGAGTTCACAACTGTTCTGCACCACCTAGCTCAATCCCGAAATCAGGAATCAGCCGAAGAGCGTGGATGGTTCAAATTTAGAAAATTCAACCCACCTAGATTCACCGGAGGATGTAACCCAGATGATGCTCAAAAATGGATACGGGAGATAGAAAAGATTTTTCAGGTAATGCGGTGTGCAGATGATCGAAGAGTCCCTCTGGCCACATTTATGCTAGTAGGAGAAGCTGAAGATTGGTGGAACCATACAAAACAGTTAATGGAGGCAAAACAAAGAATAATCACTTGGGATATTTTCGAAGAAAAATTCCTTGAAAGATATTTTCCTGAGGATATGAAGAGAAAGAAAGAAATAGAGTTTTTGAAGCTAAAGCAAGAAGACATGAGTATTGGTGAGTATGCTGCCAAGTTTGAAGAGCTGAGCAAATATTCAGCCTGCTATCAACATAACCTGAATGAAAGGTCGAAGTGTATACAGTTTGAAAATGGTTTACGACCGGACTTAAAGCCTGAAATTAGCTGCCAGAAGATCAGTAGTTTCCCTAAATTGGTTAATATGGGTAGAATTTAGGAAGAAGATCTGAAGGCAAAGGTAGCTTATGAGCAAAGTCTTCAAACTCAGGAAGGTATTAAACAACGATACAATCAAGGACAAAGTACTTCACATTGTCAGGAATTGTACCACAAAGGAAAAGCGGAAGGAAAGAAGAAGAAAGTCACTAATTTCTCACTGAATGCAACTCAGTGTAGGAAGGATTTGCATTCCTCAAAGAAACAGAGTGGTTGAATGAGGAAGGTTACCTGTAAAACTTGCCAACATTTAGGACATTATGCAAGAGATTGCCCAAACAAAAGAAAGAATACCCCGAAGTGAATATGGAAAGAAGAAGAAGAAACAACACACCAGGAGAACCAATAACCAAAACCGAAACTAGAAGCTTCACCTTAAATAAATAGAAAGCGATTAAGTACCCTAAAACAGAAGTACCCGATAATTAGTGATGCCTATCGAAGTGTCCAACTTCCTTAGAGAATGGACCTTATTATAGAGAACCCAACTTTGTTCTAAGTGGGGGAGAAATCAATAAAATATATTTTTATGATAATGACTTCTTTCAAATTTTTGTTTTCATCAAACATTTTAACGGAATCTAACGATGAGCATTCCTGTCTTTAAGTTCATTTAACTTAAAGATGCGATGTATAATCTTTCTCGTGAAAGATTGTATCCTATAAAAATGAATCTATTATAACACTATCGATCGTGCCTAAGTGATCAGTGTGCGCATCGAAAAAATAATTTTATACAAGCAGTTTGATTTGAAAAAGTTTCATTGGAAATATTCAGTCTAAAAGAATTTATTCTGAAAACTATACCTGAAATGCTTTCCATAAACCCTTTTGAAATTTGAACATTTCATAAAAGTGTAACCAAATTTTTTTAGTGCGGGAGAATCCCCAAGATAGTTTAAGAGAAGTAGAATGAAACTTTTTTCTTATAAGAAATAGTTGGAAAGTCAAAATTTTAGAAAACGAATTTCGGGGACGAAATTCAATTTAGTGGGGGAGAGTGTAACATCCCTCATTTTTATAGAAAGATTAAATAATTATTTTAATATTGAAAATTATTTTAAAAGAAGTATTTTGGAGATATAAACAAAAAGAAACATATTTCTTGAAAATAAAATAGTTGTAGAAAGAAGGATTTAATTAGAATAATTAAGAAAAAGATATTTTTGTAAAGTATGATGCAAAGATCGGTCAGTATTTTCTTCGTTAACCGTTGGATCTTGCTCAAATTTTTAGACAAGGTTCCTAACCTTGTTATCTTAACATCCAATGGTGGAAATATTTGTTTGAGAAGTAAATATTTTTAAATTAATTTTTCAGTGCAACAGTACATTATATTTAAATTTCTGAATTTTAGCAGTGGACTAACCGGTTAGTGAAACCAGTAACCGGTTAGTGAAACTCTGCAGAACCAGTAATAAGTCGGTTTAGCTCAAAATTTCGGGGTAAAAACGTGTCTTCACTTTCCTTGAGCCACATATCACTCATTAACACCCCAAGGCGAGTGTGTGGTGTAGGAGAAGGAAGGGTATCATGCATAGCTCACCCCTACCTCATCCTCACACCATCTTATCTCTTTCCCCCTTTCTATAAATATAGGTTACGGGGCTGAGCTATTGCACGAAATTCCCTCTCTTTTCCATGCCAAAACTCTGCCAAAATACACTCTTGATTCGTGCATATAGCTTGCTTTGAGTTATTGCACATAGAACTCATGATTAATGAGTGAAAAGCTTGAGATTCCTTAGTGTTTTCCTCTGTTTTTCTGGTTTAATTGATGTGGTTTATGGGGTTGTTGCTGTTGCTATCTTGGCTGCAGAAATTGGAGCAATTCAGAGAGTAATCCATAACCCTAAGTTTTATTCAAGGTATGGGAGATTTCATTCATATCGCTAGGATTATTGATTGAGAAGTTGATTATGTGTTTATATGAAAATCATGAACCAAGACATGGTTGCTTGGTTTGGAGACCAAGACATCCACTTGGCCTTTATGTAAAAAAAAAATCTAAATGAATGGCATGAATGAATAAGAATTATATGCTGTGAGAATGAATGAATGTATCTCAATAAAGGATTGGTCATTGTGACTGAAATTCATAGAATTGAATTATTGACTGAACTAATATTGGATTCATGTTTATTTTACTGTTCAAAGATTTAATGTTTGATCAGAAATGAATGAGTAATTTGCTGCGATGCTTGAGGAAAAGCATAACAACTGAAACTTAATAATTGTTGTTGTTGAACTATTGATAGATTGATTAGGAATCTGTAATTGTTGAGATTAGATTGAGAATCAATGAGCCTGTAATATATGATTAATTGTCTGCTAAGTTGCTGCATAATGATTGTGAAGAGTTTAATGCGGTCTTGAAATGAATAAGGTATGAATTACAGACTGCTTGCTCTCAGGTCTGCATAATCTATCTGGTTAGTAAGTTAGTCTAACCGGTTAGAACCTGAGAGAGGAGGGTAATTAATCAGTTCATTATAGTAATTTTATATTAGCTTGGTATGAATGACATTTTAGTTGATAACTTAAGCTTAATTATAAACTTTAGAAGAAGGGTTCAATGACAATGAGAAATAGATTCATAAGTGTTTGATTGTGTAAAGTGAATACCTCTAATTGAACTTAAGTTATTGTTATCTGCTGAAATAAGTAACAAGTGAATAATGGTTAAAGGATTGGTTCAATAACTCAATAAGTATTGCTTATGTCCTTGTGAGTGTATGTTTTATGAAAAAGTGTGTGTAATCAACCTAGAAATTATATGGTAAAATGCTAATCAGATGTACTAAGTATTAATTGAGTTACTAAAATGAATTGGATAACTGGAAAAGTGCAAAATTCTGCTCTCTGGTATGCAGGTCTATACTGACTAACCGGTTAGTGGTTTCAGTAACCGATTAGTGCCTGACAGCATGCCTTAGTTGTTCAGGTTTAGAATGAAAATCAACAAGGGTTGATATAACTAGGTTTAAACTAATAATTAAGCTAATAACTTGAAGTACGTAAATGAAATAATTATGGGAATTATTCTAATGTAGTAAGACTTTATTGAGAATTTTGTTAATGGATTAAGAACTTACAAAGTATGCTTTGATATGCATGTTGTATTCGTTATTGCATTCATGACTAGGATGTAGAACTTAGGGAGATCAACCTTGAATAGACTTAATAGGAGGGATAATATATTGCACAGAGACTAGAGAATAATATTGGAAGTGATTAAATCGAAAAGAATAGGAATCGAACCTGTTCTGTTCTCAGGTCTGCTGTCACTAACCAGTTAGTGGACCTTGTAACCGGTTAGTGCCTGAGATAAGTGAATAAATAAATAATATCATTGTAATAATCATGGAGAGCTTTTCATAGAAGTTATACTAGTTGGTTATTAACTAGAGACTTCATGGCATTGATAATTATGATAATTATATTTGATAATAATGTTTGAATGAATTTGCCAACCATACTTTGGAAATGGTTTAAATGATGTTTGGATCATCATACATATGAAGTTTAATATTGATTCTACCTTGGAAATGGTTATTGCATTTGATTGTTTGTTGTGAACAATCCGTCGAGTTGTGATTATGAGGAAAGTAAAGAATGAATAAGTCCTCTTCATGCATGGTTTGGTATGAAGGGCGAGCACAAAAGAATTTCATAGGGTACAAATATTTTATGGTGAATTGAGTACAGGGAACGTATACGAAAATAATTAGAATCCCGGTATATCGTGTCCTTTGGGAAGGGATTCGTTGCGAATAGGACGCTATTCGTAAGCGATATAGTCATGAATCCCGATATGCTGTGTCTTGTGGGAAAAGACCTGTTGCGGGTAAGACGGTATCCGTAAGCTGTATGTCAACGATGATATCCCGATTTGGCGTGTCCCTTGGGAAAGGATCTGTTGCAGATACGACGGAGTGTATCTGTAAGCGCCATGTCAATGTTGATATCCCGGTACGACGTGTCCCTTGGGAAAGGACCCGTTGCTAATACGACGAACTGTATTTGTAAGCGTCGTAGCCCAGTATACGTATGACCCTTGTACAATTGAGATATTTTTGAATAGTGATGATGTACCTATGAGTTCTTTTGTAAGAGAAATGTCTCGCATTGCATTGCATCACATTGCATTGCATTGCATCGCATCGCATAGCATTGCATACTGATACTAATATGTTTACGAATGTTAAATCACTTGCTTAGTATGCATCATTTGTATTATGAGTGATTATATGGGTAAGACTTAATCATTAATCTGATTATGCGATATGACAAGTGATTTACTCCCTTTTAGACTGTCCGGTGGTAGGTACACGTTTCAGCCAGAGATAGCTAGTGTGTTCAAGCCAGAGACTCAAGCGGAGAAGGAAGATGCTCTCAATTGGATCTGATCCTTTGTAACCCTGAGCACAAATGTATTTTAAAAGAAAAATTTTATTCACTATTCTTAAATAAAGGGAATTTTTATTTTTTGCTGTAACTCATTTTATAAATTATTTTATTCCCTTTATAAAAAGAATCGGGGTGGTACAACCTACATATTGGTCGAGCTGGCTGTGGTGGTCCTCTAAAAGTATAGAAAGGGGGTACGTGCATAGTATAAATAATAGGAACCCTAAACCTACGAGGGGGTTAGGGTGATAGAGAGTGATCTCCACCTCACCCTCAAAGGTAGCTCGGTGCTCCTCGAATGTCCATACACCCTTAGGGATGGGTCTGATCTCTACGCAAGCTAGGTATCTGGCCATCACCTATACAGGCACAGGGATAAGCAATAACATACACATAATCGAAAGAGAATAAAGGTTTAACATTTTATATGCATGTCAGATATGAAACAATCATATAATCAATTACAGGTCATTACAAAAATGAGTCAATGACAAGTAAGAATGCACATAATATGCTCGCACTCAGGTTATTAATCAAATAACATTTAAGTATTTATGTGTGGCATGATGTATGAATGCCCTATCATCAGTCCTATCTTCCATAGAAACTATTTCCCCTTTTTCGGGGCGGCCACCTTGTAACTTCATGTACAATTTATGTACTTGGTACCTTTGCGGGGTACAATTCAATACATTTCCTTGGAAATGTAATACGCTCAAGCTTGGTAGTGATTCAATATGCCGCAACCTTGCAGACGTCACGTTCCAATGTAATAATCACATCATCAGTATCCTCACACTGGCCACGTTTATTTTTATTACACATAAACGTGTCATCAAGCAGGACGTGTTTGACGCTCCCAGAGGCCCTCCTCAGGTTTTAAAAATAACCATGACAATTCGATCTAACAACCAACTCCATCCATGAATGCATCACACTAATTCCATTGATTGGTATTTAAATTACTTGATAATATCCAACATTATGTCCAAGTAATTAAATCATTTTTCATGAACATTTTCAAGAAAATAATTAAAATAGCCAATTAGTTATTTTTTAGTCTCAAATTCATTTCATAATGTTTATTCGAATGTTAAATTAATGGTTCAGAAATAAAAATGGTATTTTTAAATATTTTCAGCACTAGTAATCGATTATCAGAAGCAGGTAATCGATTACCACGTGTATTTCTGCTTTCAGGTTCAAAAACAGGGCAGATAATCGATTACCATATCGTGGTAATCGATTACCCCTGATAGTAAAACACTAAAAAATGAGGTTTTAACATATCATTTTCGTTTCTAACCAAATTTAACCCAAACCAAACATCCAGAGAGTTAACCTAACATATCTTGGACATGTTCAAACTCAGAAAACACATCATATCACCAAGATCATATTCATTCACTTCATTATGCATAAAAACCATTAAAACAACAACTCAACATACCAAAACTCAATTTGCTCAATTAATTCATGGTTTCAGTGTATACACAGCATGCTTGCATCATTTGTGACTTACTCAAATAAGTTTTAGAGCATATTTTGGTCTCCAAACCAAATTACCAATTCAATCTAAGCCCTTATAGCCTCTTGGTGGCTCTCCTATTAAAATCATGCTCTTTAATCTCAAACTAGTGTATATCAAGCTTTCCCCTTACATCACAGACGTGATCAAACGGAAACTTCACAAAGAAATGGCTTCCACACAGATTTCCCCAAAATCCTCTTTTCAGCAGCACATGCAGCACCGTTACCAACAGGGGTCCTAGACCAGAACTTTTAGCCAACCAAACATGCAAACAAATTGGGGATATTGGTTAGGGTTTGCTCTCTACAACAAGGAGAATAGAATGGAACAAGTTTGAGACTCAAGGGTTACAGGAGCTTACCAACATCAGAGCCTAAAGTAAGCTCCAGGATCAGGTTTTCAGCTTCTGCAGAATTAGAGCCTCCACTTGTAGGCTTTGATTCTCCTTGCACACTAACTCTCAACTCACGATTTTAGTATCTTTGCGAAGCTCATGATGTAAGCTTCACAACGGTGTATGGTTTGTAAGTTATTATTCAGAATCAAGGAAGAACAAAGGGTGCAAAATTATGAACCCTAACTTCAGAAAATGCATGCAATCCTTCCAAAACTAGGCCAAATGAGCTTCAATCCAGCTCCAATCATGATTTTATAGCCAAATTCCAGTAGCATGCAGGTCGACGTGTGTTATGGGACGTGTTTCAGACTTGATTTCGTGTCAACAACGGGGGATTAGGGCGTTGACTCATCAAATGCACTATGAACTGGTGTTGCTGCACTTTGGTAATCGATTACCGTATCGTGGTAATCGATTACCATGACTGAAATTTTCAAAAATTATTATTTTATTGCATTTCCCTCCAATACCTTTTCTAATATTACCTTTAGGTCCTTAACAGGGACTAACATGCAAAACTCCTATTTTCACATAAAATAACTTATTAGATTATTTTTCATGCATTCTCATACAACAATTGCATTTATAAAACACATAATTAATCAAGGATTAAAATAAAAGTAATTAATTATAAATAAACTTTATAATTAAACTTTCATTAATCCGGGATTAAAAATTTGGGGTGTTACAATTTCTCCGTATCTAATGATCATCAACATCTCAATCACTCAACCTATGTTTAGCATCCTCTACCCACACTCATCCAAGCTCACAACACCAAAGACGCCATCTAATTCTTGTTACTCATGTTTTCCAAACACACCTTATAAATCTTGATCGAACTAAGACAACAACATACACAATTAAATTTTAATTGAAGATTAATTCACGTCACAATTCCACTTAAATTAAATACATGCATAAATATAGTTATTTATTTAAGAAAAATCAGGTCCCCGAAATTCGGTCGAAATTCGAAAAATGAAGTGGGGTACGACAAGTCACTTTAATTTAAAACTCTTTCGAACCTTCCTCATAATTTAAAATAAGCCTTTTGAAATCAACATATCGTTTGAAATTTCAAAAATGTTCTTGGATTTTATAACAATAAATATGACACGATTCTTGGTTTTGGTTCTCGGGTTTCCTCCCCCACTTAGGACTTTGTTACTCTTTTAATTTTCTTCCGAATATTTCACTATTGGATATCACTTCTTACAATCATATCAAAAACCCCTACTTGTTTTCTGATTAATTTCTTTCATCTACTTACAGCACTCAACATCAATTAATCAATTTATATTTATTCTTTCACATCAAAACATTACAACCAACACATAAAATCCAACCAAGCATTTAACCCTACTCAAATATGAGATTCACATCAAAACAAATCAGCTACTATTCACCTCCTATCCTGAATTTTCGTTTCTTTATATATATTTTCATTTCATCATTTATTCATTGAGTATTCATGCCATAATATTCAAGTCCATTGGGAAGCATCATCAAAATATCTAAACATTATTATTCACATCATTATACGTCGTGTACTTAATTCACTTTTTGTTACATGTTTTTATTAACTGAAATCTTACTTTCATAAACTATTATTGAATATCATTTGAATATTGTACAAAAGTTCAAGCAGAAATTTTGCCAGAGTTTCCCCTCCTTTAGATTTACTCAAACCTTCGTAATAAAATTCATATTAACTATTTGTTATAGTTCGTTAATTAATCATATAATTCATTCAATCATATTCTATGGCAAACATTTATCAAACAATTAATTATTCGATCAAACCGTGCATATAAAGGAATCACCTTGGCAATTTATCTATTAAAATCTATGCATACATCCATGAATTAAGTTTTCATCTCCTTGCTCATTATTAAGTTAGAATCAATGTAATATTTTTGATTTGGTCATGGTTCCATTACTTAGTTTCCATACTAAGGGATTGAATACAAGGCTTTCTACATATTCTTTAATGCAAATTTTAATGTCATGCTATCATCGTAGTATAAAACTCATTCATTACAGTCAATTCATCATCATCATCATATATCCAAATTCTTACTCAATCAAAATATACTTAATTTCACTATCAATTAATATTTCTGTTGGAAACCAACAAGCGGGCTTAGCAATTACTAGAGGGGGGTGAATAGTAATATGAAAGCAACAGTGACTAATTTTCGGTGCAATTAAAAGATAATTGATCAAAAGCTTGATTTTCTGAAACTGGGCAATTTACTCGAGTGATTTTAAGAACACTCGAGTGAAAACCTGATAAATACTCGAGTGATTTGGAAAACACTCGAGTGTTTTATGCAGAACAGAAAAATTCAGTTTCAGAGAAATTTAGCCAAATGATTCAATATCTTAAAGACTAGGCAAGAGCTGATATTAATCAAAGTAGAGGGCAATTAAATGAAGGTATAACAAGTTGAAAACAATTTAATTGCTACCAATTTCTACTTAAATTGTAAAAGCCCCTTTCTAGAGAACTTAGGGTTTGGTTTTTCTTGAAATCTAAGAAAGCTATAAAGAGAGAGACAACACCAATTTATCCTGGTTCACACTCAATCTAGAGTGCTAATCCAGTCCCCCTAATCAACTTAGGAGTTTCTACTAGTAATCAAATTGTTAGAAATTACAAGGCTAAATTGAGATTCCTCACTCAATCCTAACCCTTTTCAAGAGTGTACCAAACTCTTGAAATTTCTACCCCAACTTGATTTGGTGATGAAGAGTCCCTTCTTCTTTTGCTCCTTGGAACCTCCAAGAGCTCCACCAAAGCTAAGAACCTCTTAGCCCTTGCTTGAGAACCTCTCAAGTCTTGAATGAACCTAAGACCCACTTAGGTACACTTGGTTTCCAACCAAGATTTTTAGAACAAGAAGTGTATGAGTGTTTGAGAATTGTACAACAAAAAATTCTCTTACAATTAAAGCACACTCTCTTAACTCACTAAGACAATTATAAAGATGAATGCTTGGTTGAGTTTTAGAGAGAGAAAAGATTTTAACACTTGAGAGAGATTGAAATCAATGAAAGAGTATTGGCTTGTTGTAGTAAATGAGGTCAACACATCAGAATATAAGTGAGGGGACAAAAGGGAAGGAAAAATCAAGTTATTCTCCCTTTTTGTCCTCTTCTAACGTTTAGAAAAATTGCTTTCAGACCCAAAACACTCGAGTCTTTTTGAAAACACTCGAGTGTTTTGGTCAACTCTGATAGGGTTGCCTTTTTACTGTATCCAACGGCTATATTACTGAAAATTCATAAATCACTCGAGTGTTTTGAGAATCACTCGAGTGAATTGCTTAATGTTGGAAAAATTAAGTTTTTCTAACATTGTTTTCAATTCTCTCTTCAAGCCTAATTGGTTTTAATCTCAACCTTGCATGCATAATTATCATGTGACCTTATGTGAGAATAAAAACCTAAACTACCCACTCTCATAAATAAAATAAAATACATTAAAATTAAATGAGAATGAATAAATAACTAAGCACTTGATCTTCTTTAATGTTGGGCTTGCATTCTTCACTTTAAGTCCATAATTTAATTACATTGTCATCATCAAAATTAATCCGCCTTAATCGGAGACTTGATTTTAATAAACATAATCAAGTGCTCATTGGTATCAGAGCAAGAGCATAAGTCATCATAGTATAAGCAAGAAAGCGGAAAAGAATATGCTCTTTCTCTTTAATCTCCTTTCTCCCCCTTTTTGTCATGATAAAAAAAAATAATAATTTGGAAACAAGGTGGAGAATGAGGAATACCAATAACAAAACTTACCCCGGAAGAGTAAATAATAAGAAAAATATGACTATGAAGCAATAAAGAAACTGTGAAGAACATGAAAATTATGAGTAATGCATAGATGTCATAAAGTCATCATTCCAACAAACCATAAATAGACCATAAAACTAGAGTTTGAATCAAAGTACACCCAACTCCAAAAACAACAAAATACTCAAAAAGTTCAACATAGCTAAAATAAAGACATAGTAAAAAAAAAAACAAGAAGTGCAAAGGAACATCCGGACTCAGACAGAGGGTGGCTGCTGATCATCATCGCGAGGATATGGCTGAAATCGCCCAAGAGCTGACAGAATCTGACTGAGGTCGGAGAGCACATGGCCAAAGCTAGCATCCATACGATCGGAATGTGCGTCAAGTCTACCATGAAGAGCAGAATGCTGGAGATCCATCTGAGCTCTCATGTCGAATAAGGTTTCCCTTTGCTCTTGAGCTTGGATTTCCAAAGCATCCAAGCGTCCATCAATCCTATCAGCCCGACCAGTCATAATGTTCCTAAACTCCTCAGCCTGATGTCCCATGGAGGCAAACTTCCCATCAAAAATATCCAGCCTCTCATCCATATAGACCCTGTGCTGTGCAAATTGGGAGTTCCAGGACTCCGACATATCAAAATTAATTCCATCAGTAGGGTCATCATGGGGCACACTCCCACTCCCTCCGGCCTGTTGGTCAAAAGCAGCCTGCTCCTCCTCTAGCTGCTGAGAATCAAAATATAAACATCGATTACCGTAGTATTCGATGTCCATCTTCCCCAAAGAAATGTCAGAAAAGGCATGAGTCTTCGCAGGAAGACGAACAACAGACTCGATTTCAGGAATTTGAACATCAAAATGTTGAAGGAGTCTGCACACATGCATAGGGTAGGGGAGGGGTTGCTTGGGTTTAGAGTCGGAGGCTTGGTTCATCTTGGCAAGGATAATGGAAGCCCAATTCAAAACATTTCCATTTAAAATGGCATCCATAGCTCTAAGTTCAATTTGAATAGGGCGGGAGTAATTTGGAGAAGTTTGGGGCAACAAAATATGGCTAACAATATAGTGAAGGACTCTATTGTCGGCGGTCATTTGGTTCGCTCTCTTCTCGCCCTTGAGATATGCACGATCGGGGCGGAGTAGTTTTCGGAAAATAGGGTCAACCTCCCCTTTTGATGTACCTTCGCCCGATCGTGAAATCCCAAAGACTTGGAATAAAGCCTTGGGGGTAACCTCAAAACGATTTCCTAACACGGAGGTCTCATAAGAATTCCCAACCGGCCTAAAGTTAGCATAAAATTGTCGAACTAGCCTAATGTAAATAGGGCCATTAAACGATATGAAACCCATAAGCTTTTGAGTTTTGAGGGCATCTACAAAAGGGAATCCTCTACTATTGAGATAAGCTTCACTTACCCATGTTTGAGTAGCATAATCGTTGGAAGCAAACTTTCTCTCCCTCTCAATGCAATTTGCTCTATCGTAGAAATCATCCTCCTCTTCAATTGGTTCCTCCATTCTAGGCTTCTTCCCTTTTCTTCTATCCGATGATGAAGCCATTTGCACTTATAATTGAAAACGAGAAGAAATTTTGAGAAAATTGGGGTTTTTGAAAGTTAGGGTTTTGAAAGGGAAAGATGAATTTGGGGGTTAAAAATGTGGATTGGATGTGAAATAAAGGATGGGAATGAGTTTAGAAGATGAAATCTTGTTGAAAAATGAAAGAAATATTGATTTTGGGTGAAATATGTGATGAAAGAAGTGAGAGAGCTGAGAAAACTCGAGTGAGAAGAGAGAGAGATTCGTGCAAAACTGGGCAAAATCGCAGCAGCATCAGACTAAATCTGATGAAATCACTCGAGTGATTTTTAAAACACTCGCGTGTTTTTCAGAAAACCTGAAAACACTCGCGTGAATTGAAATTCACTCGCGTGCTGCCCGAAAGTTTGATTTTCAGAAAACTGAGATTCACTCGAGTGAAATGGGATTCACTCGAGTGTTTTACGAAACACTCGCGTGAATTGAAATTCACTCGCGTGCTGCCCGAAAGTTTGATTTTCAGAAAACTGAGATTCACTCGAGTGAAATGGTATTCACTCGAGTGATTTACGAAACACTCGAGTGATTTAGAAAACACTCGAGTATTTTCCATCAGACCTGCTCAAAAACTTTTTCAATTAAAACTGATTTAATTTTGAATTAAAATTACTCGAGTGTTTTTAGGAACACTCGAGTCTTTTTATCAGTTAAGCTTAAAACACAGTTTTTAAAACACAAAACACAAAATCCACCACAAATAATGAAGACAATAGATAGGAATCATAATCACACACAGTTAAATCATAGATTTATAACATCTCAAGGTCCAACTGTTCATCAAACACCAATGCACATGAAATGAGACATGCTTGGTGATTTTTCACGAACACAAATCAATTAGCTAATGCTTGACTCATCTAAAATTCCAAGTTCCCCTCTTATAGGATAAAAGGTATCACTTGGCAATGGTTTTGTAAAATTGTCCGCTAATTGATTTGTGGTACTTACAAATTCAATTGTGCAATCACCCTTTTGAACATGATCCCTTAGAAAATGATGTCTAATTTCAATGTGTTTAGTCCTTGAGTGATACACCGGATTCTTAGTTAAGTTGATTGCACTCGTGTTATCGCACTTAATAGGAATATTTTCAAGTTTCAAACCAAAATCCAATAGTTGTTGTTTCATCCACAAGAGTTGAGCACAACAACTACCGGCGGCGATATATTCCGCTTCGGCGGTGGAAAGAGCAACACAAGCTTGCTTTTTAGAAAACCATGACACTAATGAACTTCCCAATAAATGGCAAGTACCACTAGTGCTTTTGCGATCAAGCTTGCATCCCGCAAAGTCGGAATCCGAATAACCAACCAAACTAAGACTAGTATCACTAGGATACCATAATCCGGTGTTAATTGTTCCTTTAAGATATTTAAAAATATGTTTGACCGCGGATAGGTGTGATTCCTTAGGATTAGCTTGAAAACGGGCACACATGCATACACTAAACATAATATCCGGTCTAGATGCGGTAAGATATAGAAGACTACCTATCATGCCTCTATATTTATTAACATCAACTGGTGTACCTTGTTCATCCTTGTCTAGGTAGCATGATGTGCTAATGGGAGTGTAGGCTTCTTTGCATTTGTCCATTCCGAATTTTCCAAGGAGCTCCTTGCAATATTTTCCTTGATGCACAAAAATCCCCACCTTGACTTGCTTGATTTGAAGTCCTAGGAAGAACTTGAGCTCCCCCATCATGGACATCTCAAATTCCTTTTTCATCAAATTAGAGAACTTGCTACACAAGGACACGTTAGTGGCACCAAAGATAATATCATCTACATATATTTGCACTAAAAAAATGTCCTTTTTGGTTTTATAGATGAATACGGTATTATCAACCTTTCCTCTTTGAAAGTCATTTTCTAATAAAAAGGTACTTAATCGATCATACCAAGCTCTAGGACCTTGTTTTAATCCATAAAGAGCCTTTTTCAATTTATAAACATGGTTTGGAAATTCATGACTTTCAAAACCGGGTGGTTGCTTAACATACACTTCTTCATTTATGAAGCCATTCAAGAAAGCACTCTTGACATCCATTTGATAAAGAGTAAATTTCATGATTGATGCAAAGGCAAGCAAGATTCGGATTGCCTCAAGGCGTGCAACCGGAGCAAAGGTCTCATCATAATCAACACCTTCCTCTTGGTTGTACCCTTGGGCAACAAGTCTAGCTTTGTTTCTTATAATCAAACCCGATTCATCAAGTTTATTTCTATAAATCCATTTTAAACCAATTATGGTATGATCATCGGGTATAGGCACTAATTCCCAAACATCATTTCTAACAAATTGATTTAGTTCTTCTTGCATGGCCATAACCCAATGTTCATCCAAAATTGCTTCCTTAATTGAATTTGGTTCGATTTGAGAAACAAAGGAAACAAAATGACAAATATTTTGAATTGTCCTACGAGTTAATACTCCCTTTGAAAGGTCTCCTATGACATTGTCAATAGGGTGAGCTTTCACCGTTTTCCAAGCCGGATCAAGGTCATTTTTGACTTCTCCTTCCTCCTTTAAAATCTCCTTCCCTTTTTCCTCTTTTGAAAACTCAAAACCTTCATCACAACCATCACTTAAAACACCATCTTCTTTCGAAGACTCATTAAAAACCAGATGAATAGATTCTTCAATAGTCATAGTTCTTTTATTAAAAATTCTATATGCTTTACTATGTGAAGAATAACCCAAAAATATTCCCTCATCGGATTTGGAGTCAAATTTTCCAAGATGATCTTTTCCATTATTTAGCACATAAACTTTGCATCCAAAAACATGAAAGTAGGATATATTTGGTTTTCTTCCTTTGTAAAGCTCATAGGGGGTTTTCTTGAGCATGGGCCTAATTAGAATTCTATTCATGACATAGCAAGCCGTATTAACGGCATCGGCCCAAAAATAATGAGGTACTTGAGAATTATTTAGCATGGTTCTTGCAAGTTCCTCTAACACCCTATTTTTCCGCTCTACCACTCCATTTTGTTCCGGAGTTCTTGGTGCGGAATATTGGTGTTCAATACCATGTTTATCACAAAATCTATCAAACTTGTAGTTTTCAAATTCACCACCATGGTCGGTTCTAATAGTAATTACTTTTTGGTTTACTTGGTTTTGCACAAGTTTAACATGGCGTTTAAAAGATTTGTAGGTCTCACTCTTTGCACTTAAAAATAATGTCCATGTAAATCTAGAAAAGTCATCAACAATCACCAAACCATAGTAGTTGCCACCAAAGCTTTTTACTTGAGAAGGTCCAAACAAGTCCATATGAAGCATTTCTAATGGTCTTGTTGTGGACACATCATTTTTAGAACCAAAATGATTTTTGGTGTGCTTGCACTTCTTACAAGGAGTACAATCACCTTCAATTTTAAAATCTAGCTTTGGTAATCCAACTACTAAGTCCTTTGATTGTAGTTTCTTTAATTGATTTACATTAATGTGAGCGGTCCTACGGTGCCATAACCAAGTGTCACTCTCTTTGCTAACTAGACAAGTAGAAACCAAAGAGGTGATATTGTTTAATTCAACCAAGTAAGTATTATTAGACCTTTTGCCAACAAATTTGATAGATTCATCTTTGTCACTTTTTATGAGACATTGGGTAGAGGTAAATAATACATGGTTACCAATATCACAAAGTTGACTAATGCTCAAAAGATTGTGTTCTAATCCTTGAACATAAAGTACATTATCAATAACCAAGTTGGAAGAATTACCGACTTTACCAATCCCATGAATTTTGCCTTTGTTGTTGTCTCCATAAGTGACATATCCACCTTCTTGAGGAGTAAGCTCTATGAAGTTTCGCTTATCTCCCGTCATGTGCCTTGAACATCCACTATCAAGATACCACGGTTTCTTTTCGGTTCTAAGGCACACCTACAAGACACAATCATTTTCTCATTTTGGGTACCCAAATTATGTTGGGTCCCTTTGGGTTAGCTTTTGGTGCTTCTTCCTTTTTAATCCAAACATAAGTGCCCTTTTGAATTTCAAAATGTTTTATGTGGCACCTATTGTTTGTATGTCCAAACTTTCCACAATAAAAGCAAGTTGGTTTCTTTGTATAATCAATTTTAGAAAATGAACCAACCTTTTTATTGTCCTTTTTCTTATGGACATATCCCAAACCGGTTTTGTTTGAATAATTTCTTTGAGAATTAATTATCCGGTCTAGGTTTCTATCACTATTTGATATTGTGAGTTTGTGTTTCAAATCTTTTATTTCATTTTCAAGAAAGTCACATTTCTCACAATGAGTGATAGTTTCCTTAGGATTTGCACAATCACAAACATGACTAGAGATAGCAAGTTCTAAGGATGCATTTTGGAGTTTCAAATCATTTATGTATTTTTCCAATTCATTGATTTCTTTTTGATACTCCAAAATTTTCTTTCCTTTTTCCTTGTTAACCTTAGCTAGTTTTTCAAATTGTGTCAACATTTCATTATACTCATTGAGCAAATCATCATAAGGAATAGAGGAAGAGGAAAAGCTAGAACTTTGAGATGATACCTCATCCTCATTTTCACTCTTGGCACTTGAGGCTTCATTGTTGCTTCTAGCCATGAGACATAGATTTGCAACTTCATCATCCGAGCTACTTGATGATGAGTTTGCTTCCTTCTCCGGTGCATCCCACACAATGTAAGCTCTCTTGCCTTTCCCCTCTTGGGTTTTCTTTTCACTCTTTCTCAAGTATGTAGGACATTCCATCCTTATATGTCCAATGCCTCCACATTCATGACACTTCACTACATCACTTGAAGTCTTGTTCTTTTATTTTTGTTCCTTGGGTCTTCTATCTCTTGATGATGAGCCACTCTTCTTACCCTTGAGGAATTTATTGAATCTTTTCGCAAATAATCCAATTTCCTCCTCATTGAGTGCATGATCGGAGTTCTCACTTGTAGAGTCATCTTCAACCTCTTTTACAACTTTGGTTGAGGCCTTGAGAGAGATGCTCTTCTTCTTTTTGTCCAACTCCTCATGTGAGCTAAGTCTTGATAGATCAATCTCATGTTCCTTGAGCTTCCCAAACAAGGTTGCCAAATCCATTGTGTTCAAATCCTTGGACTCCTTGATGGCGGTGACCTTTGGTTGCCATTTTCTATCAAGGCATCTCAAAATTTTGTGAGTAGTTTCACCATCACGAAATTGCTTTCCTAGAGAAATCAAGTGACTAATGATATGTGAAAACCTCTTTTGTAAGTCATCAATAGATTCATTCGGGAACATGTGAAATAATTCATATTCATGTGTTAAAGAATTTAATCTAGCATTTCTTACTTCACTTGTTCCTTCATGTGTGACTTCCAAAGTGTCCCACATTTCCTTAGCCGACTTGCATTGAGAAACTCGATAAAATTCATCATGGGATAAAGCGGAGAAGATGATGTTCTTAGCTTTTAAATCATAGGATACTTTCTTTTTATCATCATCACTCCAACTTTTCCTAGGAATTTCAACGACTTCCCCATTTATCATATGTCTAGGAATATATGGACCATCCTCTATTGCATCCCAAATATCGGTGTCTATTGCTTCAATAAAAACTCTCATCCGAACCTTCCAATAAGCATACCCTTCACCATTAAAGAATGGAGGGCGGTTTATTGAAGAGGATCCTTCTTGATAATTGCTAGAGCCCATAGTTTCCAAAGGATCTTTTCGAAAAAGCTTTTACGCTCGATCTTTCGACCGAGCTCTGATACCACTTGTTGGAAACCAACAAGCGGGCTTAGCAATTACTAGAGGGGGGTGAATAGTAATATGAAAGCAACAGTGACTAATTTTCGTGTGCAATTAAAAGATAATTGATCAAAAGCTTGATTTTCTGAAACTGGGCAATTTACTCGAGTGATTTTAAGAACACTCGAGTGAAAACCTGATAAATACTCGAGTGATTTGGAAAACACTCGAGTGTTTTATGCAGAACAGAAAAATTCAGTTTCAGAGAAATTTAGCCAAATGATTCAATATCTTAAAGACTAGGCAAGAGCTGATATTAATCAAAGTAGAGGGCAATTAAATGAAGGTATAACAAGTTGAAAACAATTTAATTGCTACCAATTTCTACTTAAATTGTAAAAGCCCCTTTCTAGAGAACTTAGGGTTTGGTTTTTCTTGAAATCTAAGAAAGCTATAAAGAGAGAGACAACACCAATTTATCCTGGTTCACACTCAATCTAGAGTGCTAATCCAGTCCCCCTAATCAACTTAGGAGTTTCTACTAGTAATCAAATTGTTAGAAATTACAAGGCTAAATTGAGATTCCTCACTCAATCCTAACCCTTTTCAAGAGTGTACCAAACTCTTGAAATTTCTACCCCAACTTGATTTGGTGATGAAGAGTCCCTTCTTCTTTTGCTCCTTGGAACCTCCAAGAGCTCCACCAAAGCTAAGAACCTCTTAGCCCTTGCTTGAGAACCTCTCAAGTCTTGAATGAACCTAAGACCCACTTAGGTACACTTGGTTTCCAACCAAGATTTTTAGAACAAGAAGTGTATGAGTGTTTGAGAATTGTACAACAAAAAATTCTCTTACAATTAAAGCACACTCTCTTAACTCACTAAGACAATTATAAAGATGAATGCTTGGTTGAGTTTTAGAGAGAGAAAAGATTTTAACACTTGAGAGAGATTGAAATCAATGAAAGAGTATTGGCTTGTTGTAGTAAATGAGGTCAACACATCAGAATATAAGTGAGGGGACAAAAGGGAAGGAAAAATCAAGTTATTCTCCCTTTTTGTCCTCTTCTAACGTTTAGAAAAATTGCTGTCAGACCCAAAACACTCGAGTCTTTTTGAAAACACTCGAGTGTTTTGGTCAACTCTGATAGGGTTGCCTTTTTACTGTATCCAACGGCTATATTACTGAAAATTCATAAATCACTCGAGTGTTTTGAGAATCACTCGAGTGAATTGCTTAATGTTGGAAAAATTAAGTTTTTCTAACATTGTTTTCAATTCTCTCTTCAAGCCTAATTGGTTTTAATCTCAACCTTGCATGCATAATTATCATGTGACCTTATGTGAGAATAAAAACCTAAACTACCCACTCTCATAAATAAAATAAAATACATTAAAATTAAATGAGAATGAATAAATAACTAAGCACTTGATCTTCTTTAATGTTGGGCTTGCATTCTTCACTTTAAGTCCATAATTTAATTACATTGTCATCATCAAAATTAATCCGCCTTAATCGGAGACTTGATTTTACAATTTCATTCAAAGTTCAACATTCCAGATCAGGTTTATTTATCTGTCTCATAAACGAGTTATATAATAAGGGTTCATCTTAATCAACTTCATATTTACTTAGTTGAATTCACATTCTCATTTTACTACAATCACACAATTTATTTTAATCCAATATTCATGCTCAATGTTCATATAATTTTGAATGCAACTAGTGCATGCCTTTATAACCCTTCGATTGAACTTAAACCCTTTTTCCTGGTTTCAATTTCTCTATCATTCTTAAATTTAGAAAATACGATTTGGTGTGTTTAAGTTCATTCTATATGCCTTTCCACTAAAATCATTGGGAATTGAAATTAGTTATGGAACCAATCAAAATTTTCACTTCTAGATCATACAAACATTATTTAGTCTCTTGGATACTAATCGAACATATCCTAGCAACCCTTGCTTTACTTTTACGTGGTTCCACGGCTAATTCCACTTCTATTCATTTTGACACCATTCTTGTTATTTCAATTTCATGCATACCTTTACAAATAATAAATATCAAAGAATACGGAGGGTCAAAAGAATTAGCACCATTTGACATAAGGAAGTCATTCATTCTTTCATACGAGGTGCTCAAACTTCTAGATTTCGACGATATCACCTCCCAATGAATGTAAGTGTCGGGGTGATCAGTCCCAATCCTTCATTCCATTGGTGGTAATAGTTCTCTCTATCGAGATTAAGTCTTTACACTTCGTGCTAGCAACTCTTCATTTCAAAAACTCAATTTTATAAACATCATTCATCTTCACCTTTTTTTTAGTTCAATACTAAGGGTTTCTCTTTCTATTTCTAATTCCACAAACTCTTTTCATTCATTCATTTATTCTTTTGCCACCACGTA
Organism: Crotalaria pallida; assembly: GCA_037953625.1. Classification (NCBI taxonomy): domain Eukaryota; kingdom Viridiplantae; phylum Streptophyta; class Magnoliopsida; order Fabales; family Fabaceae; genus Crotalaria; species Crotalaria pallida. The sequence continues at coordinate 91,587,176 of CM075654.1, forward strand.
AATTGTTTGAAATGGGTTGGTAATGTATTCTTTCTCTTGCCCCGAATCCCTAGTGAGCTCTCCTAGGTTTCGGGTACAATATATCAATTTCTTTCAGCATATCTGAACTCATTTCATATACTTTCCATTTGCAAACAATTTCCTTTCCTTTTTCATTTCATTTCATTTCTTGCCTCACATTCGGGCCTTTTCTTGCCTCTCATAGGCTTTTCTTTTCTTTTCTTTTTTCCTTTTCGATATTGTTTGTACGAGACATTCATCATTCTCTTTCATCTCATAACGTTCACCTATCCGGCGTGATATGTTTCTCAATATCAGGGTCAACATGCGTCCATGTTACCCAACTCTTTTCTCTTTTCTCTTTTCTCTATGTCATACCACTCTTAAAAATCTCCGCCCCGGAAAGACCTAACCGGGAGTAAGTGTCCCTCCACCACTGCTTGCACAGTATTGGCCTCTCTCTTGGTCCAGTACAACTTGGGCTGAAGGCCCAAGTAGCCTATAGCAGGGAACCATCCTCTGTAAGATCCATGAAGAATGTTTTGATAAATGCCAAAAGGTTTTGAACAAGCTTAAATGTGTTGATCAAGTTCAAGCTCGACAAGCAACAACAAACATCAAGTGATGAAGAGAGATCCAACTCATGAAGACTTAGTTTGGTAGTTTATGTTTTATTGTTTTATCTTTAGCCTCTCAAGTCTCTTAGTTTATGAGTTTGGGTAGAGTCTCTTAGAGGTAGTGAATCTCTATCATAGTCATGATTATATCATATTTTGAGTATTCACTTTGCCTAAAATCAATAGGTGGCTTAAAGGTTTGAAAGAAAAGGTTTAGTTTTTGAGAAAACAAGTTTTAAGTGATTTTTAATCAAAATAATCGATTAACAGGTTTTGATAATCGATTAACGGTATATTATGAACGGATAATCGATTAACAACTTTTGATAATCGATTATCTGCATTTTACTCGAATAAATTTTTACAGGCTTGCGGCATTACTCGATTAAGGCATGGTTACTCGATTAGCCACTTTGTTACTTGAGTAACACGATCAGATATGGTTTTTAAAATGCGTTTTTCACTTCTCAAAAGCATTTTTAACCATTCCTAACTTTTGGGTATTCTATATAAACCTATTCCTAACCTTTGTGATCATTACCTATCATTTTCTTATCAATTTTACAAAGAATCAAGCCACTCTATTCTCTCTCACTTTCTCAAGATCAAAGTTCTCATTTTTACATTCTTTGATCAAGAACCTTGAATCTCTCATGTTGATATTTTCATAGCTTTTGAAAGAGATTCATAGGATTGTTATTGTTTTTCATTTGAGTTGTAATCATTGCAAAGAAGGCAAACACTCTACAACAAAGGAAGTCTTGAAGAAGTTATTCATCAAGCAAAGTTATTTGGAAGCCTTGGTGTGGCATATCATCAAGCACTTGGAAGTCTTGTAGTGAAGCAAGCAAGTGGAAGTCTTTGAAGAATCTCAAAGCATTGGAAGTCTTGTTGTGGGGTATCGGCAAGCAAGAGAAGAGGTTAGATTAGATATCAATAGGGTTACAAGGCAAGGGTGTGGTATCTCTTGTAGGCTAGCAAGAAGGGAGTCTTGTGAGGCATTTACTTGTAATTTGAGAAACTCTAATTCCTCATAGTGAAGAATCTCTCTTGGTTGAAGAGGGGACTGGAGTAGCTTTCAAGTGGATGAAAGTGAACCAGGATAAATCACTGTGTCGTATCTCTAAACTCTCTACTCTTTATAATTCTTGTTATTAATTGTGTTCTTGGTTGAAAACCTAGAAAAAGTGATTTTTCATAATTGATTGAGTTGAATCTTAATTGTGCAAAATTGATTTTGGGAAAATCATTTTTATAACCTAGGTAATCAATAAGAATATTGGTGTTAATAAATTCCGCTTTATCTCTGATCATATGTGTTAATTGATTGATTTTCGTATTTGATTGAAAAGTGATTTTTCAATTTTAACATTGATTAATCGAGTAATTGGTTTCATTAATCGATTAGTTTGAATTGATCATTCGACATTAATCGATTAGTTGACTTGTTAATCGATTAATAGAAGAAAATTTCAAGAAAATCATTTGTTTTAATCGTTTTGATTTGTTTCTTGCGAAAATCTTTCAAGGTTTTTCTAACACCTATTCAACCCCCCCTTCTAGGTGTTCTCCTAGTGTTTCCTAGTTGTTTCAACCACCGATTGTAAGTTCTTACAATTGGTATCAGAGCTCGGTCGAAAGACACGAGCATAGAGCTTTGTCGTTAAGATCCTTGAGGAAACTACAATGGGATTCGTACCCTTTGGTGGTGAAGGTGCTTCAATAAATCGCCCTCCTATGTTTGGTGGATAAGGTTATGGTTATTGGAAAATTAGGATGAGAATCTTTATAGAAGCTATAGATGTGAACATTTGGGAAGCCATTGAAAATGGTCCTTATATTCCCTCAAAAGATGTAGAAGGTGTGCTTACACTTACTCCCAAAGATAAGTGGACCGTTGATGATAAAATGAAAATTCAATATGATTTAAAAGCTAAGAATATCATCACCTCCGCTCTATCTTATGATGAGTTCTTTAGAGTCTCCCAATGTCGTGATGCCAAAGAAATGTGGGACACCTTGCAAGTCACACATGAAGGCACTAGTGAAGTTAGGCGTGCTAGATTAAATTCTTTGATGCATGAATATGAATTGTTTCGTATGTTGCCTAATGAATCTATATGTTTTATGCAAAAGTGTTTTACTCATATTGTTAATCATCTCATTGCTCTTGGAAAAACTTTCTTGAATTGTGAACTTGTTAACAAAGTTTTAAGATGTCTAAGTAGGGAATGGCAACCCAAGGTTACCGCAATTGTTGAATCAAAGGACTTGGACACCATGGACTTAGCTACACTTTTCGGAAAGCTTCAAGAACATGAAATGGAGCTTAGACGCTTACATATGCATGAAGAATCGGACAAGAACATAAAAAGAAAAGGAATCGCTCTTAAAGCTCAAAGGTCATATCAAAAGGAAGAGAGTTCTGATGATAATGATGATAATGAAGATTCCGATTCGGACATTGATGAAGAGGAGATGAAGCTTCTACTAAGAAAGTTCAATAAGATTCTAAGGAGAAAAGGAAGGTTGAACAAGAACAAAAGTAAAGAGAAGGATTCCCCACACTACAAGACAAAGACTTCAAAAGAAGGTATAGTTTGCCATGAATGTGGAAAGCCCGGTCATCTCAAGTACTCATGCTCTAAGTATCTCAAGAAGAAGGAGAAAGAAAAGAAAACTAAAAGGGCATACATAGTTTGGAATAGTGATGATGAAAGAGACAAGAAAAGCACATTAAATAGTTCTTCGGATGATGAAGAAGCCGCTTGTCTCAACTTGATAGCTCTAGTAAATGAAGAAGAAAGTTCAAATGATGAATCAAGTGAACAAAGCGACAAAAGCGATGTAAGTCTTACTAAATCCGAAATTTCTTCTAAGTATGAATTGTTGTATAATGCTTATGAAGAAATGCATGAACAATTTAAGAAACTAGCTTTGAAAAACATTGAAAGAAAGAAGCTCATTTTGAAACATCAACAAGAGATTTTAGATCTTCAAAAACAAGTTGATGAGCTTAATCTTCAAAATGAAACTCTTGATCTTATATATGCTAGTTCTTCTTGTGATTGTGCTAGTAGATTGAATATTGTGGTTGATTGTGAGAATTGCAAGTTGCTTAAAGATGAAAATGCTATTTTGAAAAATAAGCTTGCAAATTTCACAAATGGTGACATTAGATCGCGCACATTGTTAAATTTTCAAAGAGAAAATTCAAACAAGTTTGGTTTGGGTTATACTAATGCTAAGAGTAAATCTTATAGAAATGTTGTTGATTTTTCTAAAGTTGATTTTTCAAATGCACCAACATGTTTCTATTGTGGTACTCATGGACATACTTCAAATGTATGTTATATTAAAGTGCATGGTATACCTAAAGGAAAGTTTGTTTGGGTGAAAAAGGGTGAGAGTCCCTACACTAACAAAAATGGATCCAAAACCATTTGGATACCAAAAAGCAAAGCATGATTGTTTTTGTAGGTATGATTGTAGATGCAAATGAAGGTCTATACACATTTCTTCAAATCTCAAGTAAAAGTCCTACAAGTTGACACAATTGATATTGTTGGATATCTTCAATTGGTATCAAGAAGAGAATCCTACAAATTGGTAACATTTGATATTATACAATTGGTATTTGTTTAGTCACAATTAGTATTATTTCTCTTGATGTGATATTGTTTATACTTTTGAGAAAATACTATTGGTATCAAATTCTTACAATTAGTATTATAATTGGTATACAATTGTTTCAATTGGTATCATTGAGTGGTTATTAGATGATTATCATGCTATTGAAGAAATGTTTGATATAGAGATAGTATGGTTATTAATTTCTCTATTTTGGTTTAGATATCTCTATATATGACATAGTTTCTCTTATACTTGGCTTAGTATTTTATATTTCAATTGGTATATATTACTTTTTGATAATGCCAAAGGGGGAGAAATGTATGTTTTGAAGAGAAATGTATGTTTTGAAGAGAAATGTATGTTTTGAAAAGAAATAATATTTTGTTTTGGAGAAAAGTTTGTTTTGTTGTTTTTATGTAGGTTGAGCAAAGTTGTTGGAGATAGGGGGATAATCAAGCTTTTATCTCAATTAGATTTCAAATGTCAAAAGCATAAATTGAGGGGGAGCAAGAGTCTCACCAAGTGATAAAATGGTTCAAGCATCAACAACTTCACAAATTCAAAACATGTTTGTCATTTTCAAAAAGGGGGAGATTGTAAGATCCATGAAGAATGTTTTGATAAATGCCAAAAGGTTTTGAACAAGCTTAAATGTGTTGATCAAGTTCAAGCTCAACAAGCAACAACAAACATCAAGTGATGAAGAGAGAGCCAACTCATTAAGACTTAGTTTGGTAGTTTATGTTTTATTGTTTTATCTTTAGCCTCTCAAGTCTCTTAGTTTATGAGTTTGGGTAGAGTCTCTTAGAGGTAGTGAATCTCTATCATAGTCATGATTATATCATATTTTGAGTATTCACTTTGCCTAAAATCAATAGGTGGCTTAAAGGTTTGAAAGAAAAGGTTTAGTTTTTGAGAAAACAAGTTTTAAGTGATTTTTAATCAAAATAATCGATTAACAGGTTTTGAAAATCGATTAACAGTATATTATGAACTGATAATCGATTAACAACTTTTGATAATCGATTATCTGCACTTTTACTCGAATAAATTTTTACAGGCTTGCGGCATTACTCGATTAAGGCATGGTTACTCGATTAGCCACTTTGTTACTCGAGTAACACGATCAGATATGGTTTTTAAAATGCGTTTTTCACTTCTCAAAAGCATTTTTAACCATTCCTAACTTTTGGGTATTCTATATAAACCTATTCCTAACCTTTGTGATCATTACCTATCATTTTCTTATCAATTTTACAAAGAATCAAGCCACTCTATTCTCTCTCACTTTCTCAAGATCAAAGTTCTCATTTTTACATTCTTTGATCAAGAACCTTGAATCTCTCATGTTGATATTTTCATAGCTTTTGAAAGAGATTCATAGGATTGTTATTGTTTTTCATTTGAGTTGTAATCATTGCAAAGAAGACAAACACTCTACAACAAAGGAAGTCTTGAAGAAGTTATTCATCAAGCAAAGTTATTTGGAAGCCTTGGTGTGGCATATCATCAAGCACTTGGAAGTCTTGTAGTGAAGCAAGCAAGTGGAAGTCTTTGAAGAATCTCAAAGCATTGGAAGTCTTGTTGTGGGGTATCGGCAAGCAACAGAAGAGGTTAGATTAGATATCAATAGGGTTACAAGGCAAGGGTGTGGTATCTCTTGTAGGCTAGCAAGAAGGGAGTCTTGTGAGGCATTTACTTGTAATTTGAGAAACTCTAATTCCTCATAGTGAAGAATCTCTCTTGGTTGAAGAGGGGACTGGAGTAGCTTTCAAGTGGATGAAAGTGAACCAGGATAAATCACTGTGTCGTATCTCTAAACTCTCTACTCTTTACAATTCTTGTTATTAATTGTGTTCTTGGTTGAAAACCTAGAAAAAGTGATTTTTCATAATTGATTGAGTTGAATCTTAATTGTGCAAAATTGATTTTGGGAAAATCATTTTTATAACCTAGGTAATCAATAAGAATATTGGTGTTAATCAATTCCGCTTTATCTCTGATCATATGTGTTAATTGATTGATTTTCGTATTTGATTGAAAAGTGATTTTTCAATTTTAACATTGATTAATCGAGTAATTGGTTTCATTAATCGATTAGTTTGAATTGATCATTCGGCATTAATCGATTAGTTGACTTGTTAATCGATTAATAGAAGAAAATTTCAAGAAAATCATTTGTTTTAATCGTTTTGATTTGTTTCTTGCGAAAATCTTTCAAGGTTTCTCTAACACCTATTCAACCCCCCCTTCTAGGTGTTCTCCTAGTGTTTCCTAGTTGTTTCAACCACCGATTGTAGGTTCTTACAATTGGTATCAGAGCTCGGTCGAAAGACACGAGCATAGAGCTTTTTCGTTAAGATCCTTGAGGAAACTACAATGGGATTCGTACCCTTTGGTGGTGAAGGTGCTTCAATAAATCGCCCTCCTATGTTTGGTGGAGAGGGTTATGGTTATTGGAAAATTAGGATGAGAATCTTTATAGAAGCTATAGATGTGAACATTTGGGAAGCCATTGAAAATGGTCCTTATATTCCCTCAAAAGATGTAGAAGGTGTGCTTACACTTACTCCCAAAGATAAGTGGACCGATGATGATAAAAGGAAAATTCAATATGATTTAAAAGCTAAGAATATCATCACCTCCGCTCTATCTTATGATGAGTTCTTTAGAGTCTCCCAATGTCGTGATGCCAAAGAAATGTGGGACACCTTGCAAGTCACACATGAAGGCACTAGTGAAGTTAGGCGTGCTAGATTAAATTCTTTGATGCATGAATATGAATTGTTTCGTATGTTGCCTAATGAATCTATATGTTTTATGCAAAAGCGTTTTACTCATATTGTTAATCATCTCATTGCTCTTGGAAAAACTTTCTTGAATTGTGAACTTGTTAACAAAGTTTTAAGATGTCTAAGTAGGGAATGGCAACCGAAGGTTACCGCAATTGTTGAATCAAAGGACTTGGACACCATGGACTTAGCTACACTTTTCGGAAAGCTTCAAGAACATGAAATGGAGCTTGGACGCTTACATATGCATGAAGAATCGGACAAGAACATAAAAAGAAAAGGAATCGCTCTTAAAGCTCAAAGGTCATATCAAAAGGAAGAGAGTTCCGATGATAATGATGATAATGAAGATTCCGATTCGGACATTGATGAAGTGGAGATGAAGCTTCTACTAAGAAAGTTCAATAAGATTCTAAGGAGAAAAGGAAGGTTGAACAAGAACAAAAGTAAAGAGAAGGATTCCCCACACTACAAGACAAAGACTTCAAAAGAAGGTATAGTTTGCCATGAATGTGGAAAGCCCGGTCATCTCAAGTACTCATGCTCTAAGTATCTCAAGAAGAAGGAGAAAGAAAATAAAACTAAAAGGGCATACATAGTTTGGAATAGTGATGATGAAAGAGACAAGAAAAGCACATTAAATAGTTCTTCGGATGATGAAGAAGCCGCTTGTCTCAACTTGATAGCTCTAGTAAATGAAGAAGAAAGTTCAAATGATGAATCAAGTGAACAAAGCGATGAAAGCGATGTAAGTCTTACTAAATCCGAAATTTCTTCTAAGTATGAATTGTTGTATAATTCTTATGAAGAAATGCATGAACAATTTAAGAAACTAGCTTTGAAAAACATTGAAAGAAAGAAGCTCATTTTGAAACATCAACAAGAGATTTTAGATCTTCAAAAACAAGTTGATGAGCTTAATCTTCAAAATGAAACTCTTGATCTTATATATGCTAGTTCTTCTTGTGATTGTGCTAGTAGATTGAATATTGTGGTTGATTGTGAGAATTGCAAGTTGCTTAAAGATGAAAATGCTATTTTGAAAAATAAGCTTGCAAATTTCACAAATGGTGACATTAGATCGCGCACATTGTTAAATTTTCAAAGAGAAAATTCAAACAAGTTTGGTTTGGGTTATACTAATGCTAAGAGTAAATCTTATAGAAATGTTGTTGATTTTTCTAAAGTTGATTTTTCAAATGCACCAACATGTCTCTATTGTGGTACTCATGGACATACTTCAAATGTATGTTATATTAAAGTGCATGGTATACCTAAAGGAAAGTTTGTTTGGGTGAAAAAGGGTGAGAGTCCCTCCACTAACAAAAATGGATCCAAAACCATTTGGATACCAAAAAGCAAAGCATGATTGTTTTTGTAGGTATGATTGTAGATGCAAATGAAGGTCTATACACATTTCTTCAAATCTCAAGTAAAAGTCCTACAAGTTGACACAATTGATATTGTTGGATATCTTCAATTGGTATCAAGAAGAGAATCCTACAAATTGGTAACATTTGATATTATACAATTGGTATTTGTTTAGTCACAATTAGTATTATTTCTCTTGATGTGATATTGTTTATACTTTTGAGAAAATACTATTGGTATCAAATTCTTACAATTAGTATTATAATTGGTATACAATTGTTTCAATTGGTATCATTGAGTGATTATTAGATGATTATCATGCTATTGAAGAAATGTTTGATATAAGGATAGTATGGTTATTAATTTCTCTATTTTGGTTTAGATATCTCTATATATGACATAGTTTCTCTTATATTTGGCTTAGTATTTTATATTTCAATTGGTATATATTACTTGTTGATAATGCCAAAGGGGGAGAAATGTATGTTTTGAAGAGAAATGTATGTTTTGAAAAGAAATAATATTTTGTTTTGGAGAAAGGTTTGTTTTGTTGTTTTTATGTAGGTTGAGCAAAGTTGTTGGAGATAGGGGGAGAATCAAGCTTTTATCTCAATTAGATTTCAAATGTCAAAAGCATAAATTGAGGGGGAGCAAGAGTCTCACCAAGTGATAAAATGGTTCAAGCATCAACAACTTCACAAATTCAAAACATGTTTGTCATTTTCAAAAAGGGGGAGATTGTAAGATCCATGAAGAATGTTTTGATAAATGCCAAAAGGTTTTGAACAAGCTTAAATGTGTTGATCAAGTTCAAGCTCAACAAGCAACAACAAACATCAAGTGATGAAGAGAGAGCCAACTCATGAAGACTTAGTTTGGTAGTTTATGTTTTATTGTTTTATCTTTAGCCTCTCAAGTCTCTTAGTTTATGAGTTTGGGTAGAGTCTCTTAGAGGTAGTGAATCTCTATCATAGTCATGATTATATCATATTTTGAGTATTCACTTTGCCTAAAATCAATAGGTGGCTTAAAGGTTTGAAAGAAAAGGTTTAGTTTTTGAGAAAACAAGTTTTAAGTGATTTTTAATCAAAATAATCGATTAACAGGTTTTGATAATCGATTAACAACTTTTGATAATCGATTATCTGCACTTGTACTCGAGTAAATTTTTACAGGCTTGCGGCATTACTCGATTAAGGCATGGTTACTCGATTAGCCACTTTGTTACTCGAGTAACACGATCAGATATGGTTTTTAAAATGCGTTTTTCACTTCTCAAAAGCATTTTTAACCATTCCTAACTTTTGGGTATTCTATATAAACCTATTCCTAACCTTTGTGATCATTACCTATCATTTTCTTATCAATTTTACAAAGAATCAAGCCACTCTATTCTCTCTCACTTTCTCAAGATCAAAGTTCTCATTTTTACATTCTTTGATCAAGAACCTTGAATCTCTCATGTTGATATTTTCATAGCTTTTGAAAGAGATTCATAGGATTGTTATTGTTTTTCATTTGAGTTGTAACCATTGCAAAGAAGGCAAACACTCTACAACAAAGGAAGTCTTGAAGAAGTTATTCATCAAGCAAAGTTATTTGGAAGCCTTGGTGTGGCATATCATCAAGCACTTGGAAGTCTTGTAGTGAAGCAAGCAAGTGGAAGTCTTTGAAGAATCTCAAAGCATTGGAAGTCTTGTTGTGGGGTATCGGCAAGCAAGAGAAGAGGTTAGATTAGATATCAATAGGGTTACAAGGCAAGGGTGTGGTATCTCTTGTAGGCTAGCAAGAAGGGAGTCTTGTGAGGCATTTACTTGTAATTTGAGAAACTCTAATTCCTCATAGTGAAGAATCTCTCTTGGTTGAAGAGGGGACTGGAGTAGCTTTCAAGTGGATGAAAGTGAACCAGGATAAATCACTGTGTCGTATCTCTAAACTCTCTACTCTTTACAATTCTTGTTATTAATTGTGTTCTTGGTTGAAAACCTAGAAAAAGTGATTTTTCATAATTGATTGAGTTGAATCTTAATTGTGCAAAATTGATTTTGGGAAAATCATTTTTATAACCTAGGTAATCAATAAGAATATTGGTGTTAATCAATTCCGCTTTATCTCTGATCATATGTGTTAATTGATTGATTTTCGTATTTGATTGAAAAGTGATTTTTCAATTTTAACATTGATTAATCGAGTAATTGGTTTCATTAATCGATTAGTTTGAATTGATCATTCGGCATTAATCGATTAGTTGACTTGTTAATCGATTAATAGAAGAAAATTTCAAGAAAATCATTTGTTTTAATCGTTTTGATTTGTTTCTTGCGAAAATCTTTCAAGGTTTCTCTAACACCTATTCAACCCCCCCTTCTAGGTGTTCTCCTAGTGTTTCCTAGTTGTTTCAACCACCGATTGTAGGTTCTTACATCCTCAACCAGTCTCGAAGTGACTCTGTGACCAATAGAATTATCGTGGTTAACACGGAACCAATCCCCCGACACGGGTGGCCAGTCCATGTCCACCTAGGAGATCAAAGTTCCACCCAACGACAATTCCTAATAACATACCACTCACGTTCGTCGGTTCCAAGAACCTTCACGTCAGATCTTTCCCTCCTTTGATTTTACTTCTATGTATGACAGGTTACATTCTCAATTGGATTTAAATTTTATTCATACTTCTTTAAATTGGATGGCTCAATTGACTTAGAATCTTACTTATTACTTTGATTCTTTTTCCCATTGCGTTCATAAATTGTGTATCATTTGGTGGGTTCCAGGTCAATTGAGATATCTCTAAATTGTCACTTGTTCAACATTCATTCATATCGCATGGCGAGTTATTTTGAGAATGTACTCTGTCTACATAGATCATCTTACCAAGGTCACTGAAAAGGAAAACTAATTGTTCAATCACTTAAGTTTTAAATACAAATAATTGGTTTAAATGAAACATATGATTAGTTTAGAAATGTACTTTTTGTTTGTAAAGGTTTTCCTTTTCATTGGCCTTAGTATTCCCCCATAACTCATGTTGTGGTGTGTAACACCCTTCTAAAATTTACCCTTAAATACCCATTATTAATTAGCAACATGAAATTTTTTCTTTTTATCACAACCTTAACTCGTTTTTAGCGTATAAAAATCTCCCGTCAAACAGATGGAGTTTCCATTGTTTTCTTAACTTTTCCAAAATTTAGTTTTTCATGCTACCTGTTCAAAATATTAATTTCTGCCATTCAGAAGCCATTAAGGCATATCATATTCATATCATCAATATGTTCTTCATCAAGCACTATCCATAACATAGCCATCTTAACATCAAAGTTTTAAGCAGCAAAATAACCAAGTTGTGGAAACTATACATTTCCCAAAATAACTCCTTTACCCAAAGGAGAAGTCCTGGGCCCACCTAAAATAACTATTTACATTATGTACATCAAAATAACTACATAGTCATCATAACAAAATACAGGGCCCAGGACATGCCACCATGTCCTACAACTAAAACCTACTCTCCCTGTAAGGGAGAGTGCACCTGCTCGACCAGGGTATGTGCAAGCTCGGGCTCAATACCTGTAAAAATAGTAAGGAGTGAGCATTACACATAACATAGGAAAACAGTTTCTAATATGACATAATAAGACACCAAGCCAAGCACAATAAGTCAACTAATGCATAACATCAATTAAGCAATCACAACATGCCTCAAAACACATTCATAACCATTCACCTATCTTTTCCTTAACCTTTCCCTTTATTCCCACTTGTCTCATTTTATCATGTCTTTAATTATCTCTGCCTTACTCTTTTCCTTTTATTCACATTTTTCATAGCTTTTATCTAAGCGCACATTCCATGTACGTCTTACACGCTTATTGGGGTTATGGAGTGTCCATCATGGCGCACATCCCATGTGCAGCTTACAGTTGTGCATCCCATGCGGCTTACAAAATCATGGCATACTGCCCTCCCGCACGTCTTACATGACCAGGAGCACATCCTAACCGATTCCGTTAGCAGGAATCTTGTGTGAGTCATTACTACGCATATCCCATGTGCGGCTTACATTTGCGTATCCCACGCGGCTTACACAATCATGGCATACAGCCCTCCTGCACGTCTTACATGACCATTATCACACAACCATTATTCTTAATTTTCTCTTTAACTTTTATTCATTCACTCTTGACTTCTTTCTTTGCACTCTAATTACTATCACTCTTACCCTCATATTATAGTCTCTATCATTTGATTATTATTCTTCAATTATTCTATTCCCTAGCATTTTACTCCATTCCTAAGTTCATATTCCTATAGCCATACTCACATTTCCCAAATAATTGCAAACATGTATAACAAATATCACAATTTACACATAAGCTCATTACCATCAAAATAACCCTATTTCTAAATTCTACTTCTCTAGTTATCAATTATATTTATTAAGCATATACACACATTTACAACAATAATCATGATATCAAACATACACATATTCACAATTAATTCTAGGGTTTCATTTTATTCATTTCATTCTCTAATAATAATCTATATCCACTACCCTATGGTTCAATATCCTAAACTAACACCCATTCTTAGTACTCACTATGAGTACACCAGAAACTCAATCCTAAGCTAGGGTAACACCCACCCCTTACCTCAAAGATGATGGGAGATAAGGAAGTCTTTGAGTCTTAGCCTTGCTTTTGTGTCCTTAGAATATAGGAACTTTAAAGCTCTTGAGTTTTGCTTGCCACCTTAGTATAACTAATATCAAATGTTGAGGAAGGATTCTATTATGATGGTTGTATGAGGGATGAGAGTTGTCCTTCAATGGTGTTTGAGGAGGAGGCATGAGCTTGAGAGGTTCTCCATAGTTGTGGAGTTGAAAACTCAATGGAGAAGAGAGAGAGAGAGAGAGAGAGAGAGAAAGGGGGCGTGAGAATGGGGAAGGAGAAGGAAGTGGATTTGATGTTTGATCTTGAGTTAGGGCTTGATGGCAATGATGTTTGATGATGGTTTTACTCTTGATCTTCTAAGGTTTATGTTGATGATGATAATAGGTTCATAAACCCTAAGAGAGAAATGTGGAGAAGATGAAGAAGATGATGCTTGTATGTGTGTTTTGTGTTGTGGTTGTTGCTCTTGTTTTCTTTTTCTTTCATGAAGGAAAAGAAATGAATGGCCACAAATGAATGGCTTGTTCAAGAAGCCAATCCTTGTTTGGTCACAACTTAATGGCTTCTTGGGGAAGCCACAAAAGGAGTGATCCCCAAGTTATATTTTTTTAACTTTTTACGAGTAGGTAATCGATTACCTCATAAAGTAATCGATTACCCCTTCAATTCTTCAATTTGTGAATTTCTCACAGGGGCTTGGTAATCAATTACTTCCCCAAAAGTAATCGATTATTTCCCTTGATTCAAATTTGGGATTTCTCACAGAGAGCTGGTAATCGATTACTTCCTCCAAGGTAATCGATTACCTCCCTGAATTTCCATATTTTGATGGTTTTCTAACTCTAATGCATTCCTTATTACTCCTATGCATTCTTAGGCCACGATAACTTCATTGAATCCTAGTTTACACTTGGCATTTTTATGAATTCTTCTACTTAAGTTTTAAAATAAAACTTGGAGTAATTCTAATAGAATTTGGAAATTTAAAAGCAGGATGTTACATGGTGCATAATGCAATTGATTCTCAAAGTGACTTAAATCATCTTTCTTTTCTTTGCATGACAATCTTTGTGTTTTCAAAAATCATTATTCTTCACATTCAAGTCCCGTTGAGAATGTAATGTATTTTCTAACACAACTTCAATATCATAGCCATTGGAAAGGAAATCAATTTCGACAACTCTTTTATTTCTTTGGTTCCACTTTAATTCTCATCGTGTTAATCTCAATCACTTTCAATTTGATTAAACAAGTCGAGTTAGCATGGAAATAAAATTTTGAAAAATAAATTTAATCATTGAATATTTATTTCCTTTCCAATGACTTGATTGTACTCATCACGCACCATTCAACTTTCAATCCATCTTTCTTTTTTTTCCATTCCATTTTTCCTTTTCCGAAATCATCTTTCACTCTCATTCGTCTCATACAAACAATACTCTTCCATGGACCACTAGCTTGATATTGGTCAGCTACACATTCTCCAGTGGACCCCAACCGTGTGCAACACATTGGTCGGCTACGCATTCTCTGGCGGCACCCCCAACCATATCAATTAGGCTACATGGATTCCATGGCCCCCTAGCTTGACATTGGTTAGCTACGCATTTTCCGGCGGACCCCGACTGTGTGCAACACACTAGTCAGCTACGCATTCACCGGTGGTACCCCCGACCACACCAAGTAGGCTTCATGGATTTCATCTCTTTTCTCTTGATGGCGAACTATCTTTCATTCAATCCCCTTAGTATTGACTAACAACTTTTATTTTCCTTTCGGTGCTATATCCTTTTGACTTCCCTATACTCAACAATCTATTACTTATTTTATTATATGTCTCGCTCCTTGTGAGTATGAAGAGCTTGGAACAAGAGTTTTACAACAGAATCGGGACTATTTCCCCAGGCCGAAAGGAAAGAACCGATCTGATACTATATTGTAACATCCCAAGTCATATTTTAAAAAAAGGGTTTAAAAATTTTGAAAGTTTATTTTATTTCCTTAAATCACAAAAGGATAAATTAAAATCTTGATAATACATTGGGATTTTACAACATGGCATTAGGATAATAATTAGAGGAAGTTCTTTCGTTAGCCTTCTCCGCTGTGAATCTCTGGTTCCTTGCTTGTTCCAAGAATTACCTAAAAATGTTAAGCCACAAGGAGTGAGACATTTCTCTATAATTCAAGCAGAAGAATTAAAAGAAACAATAAGAGAAACAAGAAAGTTCAAAATCATATTTATTTATCTTATTTCTTATTGTTTATTAAAATATATGAATCTTAACCAGTTATTGAATTCAACTAACCAGTTAAGTTAGGAGTAAGGTTATTACTTATAATTTATTCATTTTACATGTATTAATTACCTTTCCTACTTTATCGTATAATTAATTACAATTCAATATTCCCGATGAAATTATAGCTTAATCTCATCATTTTATTTCCATTTATATTTGTTTTGTCATTCTGTTCTTTATATATATATATATGCCTTCATAAAGATTAACAAAGCATCCACTCAATGATGTTAAACTCAAATTCACCATGCAATTCAAGCAATCATTCTCAATCATTTATTTCAAACAATCTACACCCTCAAGGGTGTCTCAGTATAACAATTCAAATTAACTTCCTAGGGTACTTCACTTCCTATCTAGTCAATACTCACAGGAGTATCTCAGTCCTATACTATTGCATAAACAACAATAACATATTTAAATTAAATCTCTAATTCATCAAATACATAACCATTTTATATAGCTAAAAATCTTAATTCCTTATTCATTCCTTGTCTTCATTATGATTTCATTAACTCTAAAGCTTGAAGAATAGGAAATATCTCCTTCATACCTTGATTGAGGAGATGGAGACTTTGGTTACAAGATTGAACGAGAGGGAGAGCTACAAAGAGAGAATCCCCATGGAAGCTTGGATGCCAAAAGGTCTTGGTTATATGATTCGGTTTCTAAAACCCCTTTCCCTTTTTACTTTGTTGATGGAAGGCTCAAAGGACATGGAGGAATAAGGATCATTAGAAGGAGGAAGAATGAGATTAAGATAGGGTTTTATAGAGAAGACATGAAATCAAGGGTTATAATTGGTGGGAAGGTGATTATTGATGCTAATCTATGGTGTTGGGTTTAGATTTGGGTGTATTTAGGCTTGTTGGTGCAAGAAAACAAGTGTTGGTGCACGGAAAATGGATATTGGTGCGAGCTGGTGCGGATTGGAGGAGTTTGGTGCGTGATTTCTGGGTTCTGGTGCACCATTTTTCTGATCTGGGAGTTAGCTGCATATATATAGGCTTCGCGCGCCTGGGCGCATCAAAATTTCTGGAAGGTTCTGGTCCATTCCTGATGCATCTGGCATTGGGCGATTTGGCGTGCCAAGGCGCGCCTAGGCGTGCTTGATCTGCGACTAGGCGTAAGCCGCACCGCGCCTACGCGAATTCCTCTCCGTGGCATCAGTTCTGGAGAGCTGGTGCGTGCCTGGGCGTACCAGCCCCGCCCCTAGGCGCACAGTCCTGCGCTTGGGCGCACCAGTCCACTCCGAAACCCCAATTTTCGTACTTTTAGCTCGATTGAAGGGTTCCTAACCCTATCTAACTCTAAATCAAACCTACATTACATCAAAATATATTTCCAAACATAAATATCATATTTTCCTAACGTCGAACACCCGATCAATAATACACAAAAGTCAAATGCTTCTATAAATGAAACTCCAAACTTAACCCATTAATTACTCGTTCTTACTCACACGCTTTAGGTTGACCTTCCAACTCCTTAATCTACTGCTATTAACATTCGGGGCTTAATCAAGTGGTTGGGTCATATTCAACGCCTCACAAACCTAACTTATCACATAAACTTCATAACACATGATTGTAAAGAATTTCTCCGTATCTAATGATCGTCAACATCTCAATCACTCAACCTTTGTTTAGCATCCTCTACCCACACTCATCCAAGATCACAACACCAACGACGTCATCTAATTAACCGATGTATTGTTCAGCCTAGGGACAAGTCCGCCAAGCTAATCAACAATTCACTTACTTAGGAACCCAACACGTTTAACTAAAGTACTCTTTAAAACAATTTATTTGACATAACATTTAATCCAATATTATCCCAAATCAAAGTAACTAATTAAAATCATTAAAAATAATACTTTAACTAAGATAAACACTAAACCATAGTACAATTCACTTTTCACAATAATAATAACATACTAAAACAATTTAACACTATATTATTACAACCCATAACATTAAAATTAGTATTAATATTAAAATTAAAACACAACATAGAGCAGTTAAAAAGGTATTAGGGATATACCCTCAAATACGGTTTTTGAAGCAAGAAAGAGGTCAAGACCGGTTCGGTTCAGACCCGGTTTAACCCAAACCGCAGCAACAGAACCAATCCCTCCATGGCAGCCATGAAATTCACCACCGGCGTCGGTGATGATAACGTCAACGGCAACGAATCTGAACGAAAGAAGGAGATAGAACGATCTTCGAGCTCCGAGGCACACATAACGACCTCATCAACACCACAGCATATGGGCGGCGGCGGATCCGCAACCAAGGAGGGAGGAGAGTCGCGATTCGCGACTCCCTTGGCTGGCAGCGCCGACTGCAGCAGCTGGAGAGAGGACTCGCATGGCTGCGACTGCGAGAGAGGACAGTGGTGGCTTGCGAGCACGAGCGGCGGCGTTGGTTCGGCCGCAGCTTTAACACCCTCAAAATAACCCAAGTAATTAATATAAAATGAATACTATTACTTGAGAATATATGGACTTTTAAAATGTTAGAAAATACTGGATTCAAAATTTTTCTTTTATATTTTCCAAATAGTCGGGTGTACAAACCAAATCATAGGATGTTTGGAGAATAGTTTACGTATTAATTTTAAAATCGAATTCGGCATTTACTTTGCTCAAAAGGTGATTTCGCAAATCTTGGATAGCATTCTCTTTGAGGATAAATGTACTCTATTTCATATAAAGGAACTCAAGTATTGCCATCCAGTTTTCGTCTAGCCAAGTGATACCATTTCCAAAAGGTCATAGCCGAATTCTTTCAAATCAATATCAAAGTAAGCGGAAATATCAGGACTATGTGATAGACTTTAGTATAAGCATGAATTTTATTTATATCAGAAGGTACGTAATACATAGTCCGGCGGTAAGGATCTCCAAAATCCCATAACAAGTCCATAAGGTTATGTATTTATATGTACATCAAAATAGACCGTGGCTCCAGAGTTTCCAGAAGAGATTCCCACAATATATAAAACTCCCAAAGCTGGTCTCATAGCACTGGTCGCGGCAGTAGTAGTAGAAGTCTCCAAGAAGTAGCGGCAACCATCATCCAACATCAGCATCAGCAGCTAATCTTCTCCGCAGCATCCATCACACCGGATCCTTGATCCTCATCATTTACCTTATGCACATACCTAGGGATCATCGCCTCTCCATTGACTTCCGATAGATTAAACGACAAGCTCGCTTCCGCTCTCGTATTCGACAGGATCCTCCTTGATCTTATTTGAAGGAGTAATTACCCTACCACTGGGTACAAGGTCTGATGAAAACGTGACCTTAATAGGACTCCTTGAAATAGACGGGGTAGTCTCCTCTCAAATGACTCTAAGAGAAGAAGGGTATAAGCGGGTATGTTCGAATTGAAAACTGTTAGACAAGAAAGCTGGTCGAGTGGGAGATGATCCATGGTAAGTTTAAAAAGTAGATACATGCATAGCGTATATGATGAGAATCCTAAACCTACGAGGATGTGACCAAACCAGTGGATTAGGGTGATCAAAGGTAACCACGATCTCACCCTCATACACTATTCGGCAATCCTCGCAGATCCAGATGCCACTAAGAAGTGGACGGATCTCGATGCAAGCGATGTAACTTGACATCACCTACAAGGGCATAGGGGTAAGCAAATCTATACACATAATCAATAGAGCATAAATGTTGTAGTAACATGATTAGGCACAGATAACCTCTAAAACAGTTAACAACCATAGTTAACGCTTAGAAAACACTTAATGCAAATAAGATGTTCATACTCATTCTTAAGATCCAGCCTTAACTAAATTAAGGGTAAATGGCATGATGCCTGACATTCTTCTTTTTCTGAGGTTCTCCATCTAATGTCCTCACAGACGTCGATCCAATACAATGCATTCCCAGATCACGAATACGTTACCAAAACGTATGGCATACTAGCTCGGGAGTGATAAAAACGTCACACCACCTGGTGAACGTCACGTCGCCCAAGGACGCAAACCTATCACTTCTCAATATACAACGGGTGTGATAAAAAACGTCACCACCTCTGATGAACGTCACGTCGCCTACGGACGTAAACCTTATCACTTGTGATACACAACAGAGGTGATAAACAACGTCACCATGTCTGATAAACGTCACGTCACCTACGGACGTAAACATTATCACTTGTGTGCAACACACCGTTGAACCATCAAATCAACAGTATACCACATACTGTCCACATTACCAAAATGTGTCATCGAGCTAGCCACACGACTATGCCTGGAACGTGGTCCATAATACCAACATCGATATGCACATTTCGTCACCAAGACGAACATCCAACGTTCGCAGCAACCAATGCTGGTCACATTACCAAAATGTGACTACAGGCAAGTCATAACCAAATTGGTATTCCCAAAGGTCCTTCACATGTTATCATAACGTGGTAAACGATCTAGCATTCAAACTCTTCACTTAAAGAATTGATTGGGACATCTCAATTGTATAACGTGCCACCCGAGCAACGTTATGACGTGCCACCCGAGCAACGTCCCATCATCCAAAATGAATAACCATATAATTAATCAATCTCTTTAAGTCCTAGATCATTTGGATTATTGTAGTTAAGTTCTTAACCAACTAAGTCAGAATTGAAAATGGTGTTTCTCAGGTTCAGGTAAATTACTCGAGTATAATCCAGCATACTCGAGTGTTTTTCAACTTTTCCAGATTACTCGAGTGTTCTTTAGGATTACTCGAGTGTTCATGACTTTCTGGGGATTTGAGTTTCAAATTCATTAAATTACTCGAGTAGTTCATGGGTTACTCGAGTGTTCATCATAATTTCCAGAATACTCGAGTCCTCCCTGCATTACTCGAGTGGTTTGCCTTAATATGTCCCCAGGTCTTACCCGATACTCGAGTACTAGACACAATACTCGAGTGTTCTTGCTCAAATTACATTGTTTTACAAACATTTTACTCGAGTATCCTGTCCAATACTCGAGTGTTTCACAGCAGAACAGACTGATATCTTAGTTTAACACACCATTTTCAGTTCTACTCAATTCTAGTCCAATCCAGGGTTCCACAAAGTTCATATATCATAAATAGAACATGTTACAACACTCATTTCATATCAAAATACAGATTTGACAGAGAATCAATCCTTAATGCATAAAATACACAATTTGACAACTCAACACTTCAAATTGCATAATAAGCACAATACTCATGAAATAGTGTTCATTTAAGTTCACATGCATGATTTACAACTTGCTCAACACAGTTTTAGAGCATGACTTGGTCTCCAAACCAAAGTTCTTATTCAATCTAAGCCCTTAGAGCCTCTTGGTGGCTCTCTAATGCATTTAATGGAATTTAAACTCTATCTAGTGTACGAAATTACTTCCCCTTACCTCTTAGGTGTGAATCAACAGAGACTTTACCCCAAACTTAGCTTCCAAGCTGAATTCCCCAAAATCCACACCGAAACAGAGCAGTTTCAGCAGAGCACCAAGATTGAATTGGTTGATGCGTGAAACAGCCATAAAAATTGGGGAAATTAGTCTCTATATAATCTCTACAATTCGCACTAGCTAAAGAAACAAGATTCACATGAGGAGGTTACCTGAGCTTACCAAAATCAAGCTCCAAAGTAAGCTCCAGGAACCTGATACAGCAAACAGACCCCAACTTCTAAGCCTCGATTCTTCCAATCTACTCACTCTCAGCTCACAATCTTGATGTCTATACAAAGCTCGAGATGTGAGCTTTGTATTGGTGTATGATTTGTGGTTCGAATCAACCCAGAGAGGGAGAATCGATTGAATCAATTCGGAAACCCTAACACACACAATACTTCACGAATTTGAGCAAAAGGGTTGATTGATTCATCAACCATGGCTTAAATAGCCATCCATGAAGCTCATGCACAACGACACGAGTCCAAGGGCGTGTTGCTGAGTTGCAATCGTGTCAACTCATGAGGTATTCCGAGTGGTGACTCAGCAAACGCACTCACGAGTGCAACTCTGATCAAAATACTCGAGTATTCCCAGAAACACTCGAGTGTTTTGACCAGTTTTTCAAAAATAATGATTTTATTTTCTTTCCCACCAAAACCTTTCTAAAATTGCCTCAAGGTCCCCCAAACAGGGACTAATGTGAAAATATTTATTTTTCCCATATTAAAATTCTCTAATATCTTCTTTCAAAATAAATTACATGAAATCGAGACTAAAAATAATCAATTATAAATAAACTTTATAATTAATATTTTATTAATCAGGGGTTAAAAATCAGGGATGTTACAACAGCGACGGCCCACGGAGAGCAAACGAGAGAGAGGGAGAGAGAGAGAGAGAGAGAGAGAGTGAGACCGAGAGAGGAAAATGGGTCAGGGAGAGAGATGGAAACTAGAGAGAGATCGTTATTGAAGGGAGGTGGGTGACCAAGGGAAGAAGAAGAACTTGAAGGAGGGAGGCTGCGAAGGTGCGGCGGCCGCTGAGAAGACAAAGAAGGAGAAGAAGTTAGGGCTTTTGGCCCTCCTCCACAACACACACGATATCTTCTTTCCCTTCTTTTTTTTTTAAACACATACCCACACATATATTTACTTATTCTTTTATTTTAAAATCAAAATACCAATACTCAATTTTAAACACTAGAATAAAAATCATAAAGTAAGAAACTTATAAATAGTTCCAATAAAATATTTCCATATGAAATATATCAAAAGTAAAGTAAAACACATAAAGTGTATTTTTGATATAGGGTAACTATTTTAAATGAATTTACTTTAGAACATAAAAGAAATGAAATATATTTTCGTAATTAACATAATGTATTTTATAAAAATACCCAACAACTAAATAATTGATTTTTAAGAAACATATATTTAATTCAATAAAACTTATAATTATACTAGGGACTAAAATTAGGGATGTTACACCTGATTTTGCTGCATTTGAGCCATATTCATAGCCTGATTCTGGTTCATCTGAATCAGGTTCTCAAGTATGGCAACCATTATGTCGTTCTCGGCTCGTCGCCCAGCCATACTGCTAAGTCATGGAGGGAACATCCAGTTAAAATTAAACAACTACTAATTGTATAAATATCCTAATTATAAACATTAGACTCTTAACTATACACATCGGCTACTCGCTTGGTGAGTAACCACTGGAGATGTGAGTCCACACTCCAAAGGCCGAGGGAAATTGCTCTGATACCATAAATGTAACACCCTATTTATAACTACCCTTAATTACCCTTAACTGAAAATAGTAACTTAAAAAAAATTCTTTGCTAATTAATTTACTTATAAAAATCTCCGAACAAACGGACGGAGTTTCCTTTGTTTATAAGACTTTCCCAAAATTTAATTTGTCCTACAACCTGTTTTAAACATAATATTCATATTCATTCAGTAGCCAGCAGGGCTATAAACATACTTTGTGCATCACAATGCACCCATATACAGTTATACACCTATCAGAGTTAGCATCATATATTTATAAGTTTTGGAAATAGTATTTTCCCAAAAATACTCCTTTCCCAAAAGGAGTTGTCCTAGGCCCACCCAAAAGTTATATGTACATTATATACAACAAAAGTGAATCACATCATGACATCAAAAGGCCCAGGACATCACCATGTCCTAATCAACTACAATATACTCACCCTGTAAGGGAGAGTGCACCTGCTCGGCCGAGGGCTGTGCTAGCTCAATCTCAGTACCTGTAAAAAATAGTAAGGAGGTGAGCATTGCATATGAAATAGAAAAGCAGTTTCTAATCAGACATAACAACTCACTAAGCCAAGCACAGTTATCAAGTAATTCACATAATGCACGTTCATCACAATCATAAACCATAATTTTATTCACTTGTATCCAAGTCTTATTTCTATTTCCTATCTCATTATTTAACTGTGACTCTATTTTTCCTCTTTCAATTTCTTCCCTTTTTACTTGAACCACTAGGATTTTGATTGCACCTGCTAGGTAATTGGCACACCCATTAGGGACTTTACACCCATCAGAACTTTTGCACCCATTAGGCATCACCCGTTAGGACTATGCTTATTAATTTATTCAGTTCATTTCTCTTAGCTCTGGTCCATACTCTATTCCATTTTATTTAGCAGTGAATTGATCCATTCGTACACCGACGCCTAATGGGGCGTTTGGACCTAATGGGCGATTAGCCTGACGGGCGATTAGCCCTAATGGGACTAATTGGAACACCTAGCATGGCACCTAGTGTGTCGATGTCTCCGATGATCAATTCCACTACATCCCCTCTAGTTTTAATCCATGTCTCATATTCTCATTTTCATACATACATGACCATTTTCTCAACCAATATTTTAACTACCAATTATCAAATATTACATGTCAAATTCAACATACACATCATCTATCAAATACTCAAATATTTGCAAGTACCATCAAGATTCATATTCATCATTTTCAAGCATTTATATCCACATTTGACACTTAACCTATTATTTAATCACTAGCAATACCCAGGGTTCAATTTATTTATTTACCTAAATTAAAATATTATCATTATTCTCTACCTTAGGGTATCCTAATCACTACAGTAAACATATAGATCCTAGCAAATCATTATAACTAATTAGAGACCCTTTTCTAGAACAAGCCAATACCCACCCCCTTACCTCAAATGCCAAGAGATAAGGAGACCTTTACTTTGCCCTAGCTTTAGAACCTAGGAACCTTGAACTTTCTTAGCTTGGCTTGCCACCTCAAAATAGCCAATATCCAATGTTGATGAATGAACCTATTGTGAGAGTTATATGATGGAGGGTTGTTGTTCTTCTCTTGTTCTTGATTAGAAGGCATAAGGTGAGTAATTCTCCGTAGTTGAAAACTTGAAAAACCAAGGGGGAATGGAAGAGAGAGTGGGTCGAATGAAGGAGGGAGTAGTGGGTGGTTTTCTAGCTCATTTCTTTATGATGAGAAGGATGATTATAGTGTTGTTTTTGATTTCCTTGAAGCTTTTATGAGATGTTGATGATGGGGTTCATAAACCCTAGAGAGAAGGAAGAAGAAGATGATAGGTTTGTGTGTGTGTATTATGTTGGTTGTTGTTGGTGTTGTGTTTGTTTTTCTTTTCTTTGTGTTTTCTTGCATGGGGAGGCTGGAATTTGTGACTGAGAATTGTGGCTTCTTGTGGAAGCCACGAATATGTGGTCCACGCATTTTTATTTTTTTCTCGGTTTGTGCAAAATACTCGAATCTTTTTCTAAAGACTCGAGTCTTTTATGGCGTTTGCAGGAGCTGGTGCGCCATTCTGGTAAACCTGGCGTGCCATTTTTGGCTAGGTTTTGCTCAAAATACTCGAGTCTTTCCCAAAAGACTCGAGTGTTTCCTGAGAGCAATTTTCCACTGATCGATTTTCTGATACAAGACTCGAGTCTTTTCTCAAAGACTCGAGTATTGCCTAACAGCTTTACTTTGCACACTTCAAAATGCTACCGCTTCTTCTGATTGATACCACTTCGTTCTCAGTCGGATCGTGCTCAAATTTTAAAGCAAGCCTCTACACACCCTAATCTTCATATCCAACGGTGGACTTTTTATTTAGAGTTATAATTCTTGTACTTTAAATTCCTCAAGTTCTATGCTTCTAATTTCAAAATTTTACTTCTAATTAATAAGTTCTAACTTAGTATTTTCATTCTCTTCACCCTAAGATTATTAAAATACCAATTATACTTGGAATTAAATTAGGGATGTTACAGTTTCCCCTTCTCTTACATACACACACAATTTTAACATCATCATCATCATGATTATTATTATTATTACATACATACACATTATTATTAACATCATTCTTCTCTTTTTTTTCTTTATTTATTTATTTTAAATGCCAATAAGTACTAATAATAAAAATGTAAACATCCAAATAAGTACATGTATAAAATCATAAACTTAAAGATCTTGAAGTTCTTAAAACAAGTTTAATATTAAATATAACAAAAGCAAATTAAAATATAAAAAGTATATTTTTCAATTAGGGTAACTATTTTAATGATTCTACTTTAAAATATATAAATAAGATATAGTTTCGTAATTAACATAATGTATTTTTATGAAAATACCCAACACCTAAGTAATAAATTCCAAGAAACAATTATTTAATTCAATAAAACTTATAATTTATAACGTTAAAGAAATCATAGTGTTTCAATCCCGATATTTCCTAACACTTTAGTAAGACTAAAAGGGACCTTAATTAGTTATTCTTAAACTTGATTATTGTTATGATTATTATTCCAATCTATTATTATTATAATTATAATTATACTAGGGGTTAAAATTCGGGATGTTACAATTCTCCCCCCACTTAGGAGAATTTCGTCCCCGAAATTCTGATTGGTTCAAGTGAATGGAGAACCATCACTTAAACAAGGCCTCTAACTATGATATCTAACTCTTTCCGGTTTCACTCCCCCATTTATGACGCTCCTAGAGCAATACTCTTTGGTGTTTCCCAGACCTATTACCGACTCCATCATCCCAAAGTTGTGTCACGCTTATACCTTCTTTCCTTAACACCAATGAGTTCGGTTGAGTTCCTGTTTAGGATTTCTACTATGGTAAGATCAAGGTTCAATAATCCGAGAATTCTTGACGTTTGTTCCAGCAAACTGAGACAAACACAACTATAAACAAGCACTACACATAGCACGAGGGTCTTAGTTAACTTGCAAGCTGAGAGGTACACTTAATGCCGATGTCGAACTCCACGAGTTTTCTAAACTCTTCACAAGGCATAAAATAGCTAATCTAGTAAGGGAGAATGTAGGGTAAACCATCACTGACAATTTGATTGACTCAAGGATTGTCAATTCGACAATAGCACGATAATATTGGATAACACTGTGCTGAATTAAGATTCTCTTGGATGTCAACACCATTCTAGGTAGGATAGGAGATTTTGCTGACTACACATTAGAGAGGCACGATATAATAGACTCGTGAAAATGTCAATTGAATCCAAGGATAAGACAAGCCAAGAGATTATATAAAAAAATCATTTTTAGTTTCTAACAAGGAATAAGGATAGATTCTCAAGAGTTACCTCATTGAAAATATTAAGAGGCATGATCAAAATAAACATGATCATTCAATCATGGGTCACATGAAAATGATTCCATGTTACTTGGAAGGTTTCAACCTAGCAAGCATGTATTTAGACTTTGCAAGGGACAATTCGAGTCTACGACGGTCACGAGGCAAACGGGATTGAAAAGAATTACCAAATAATCAACTTCTTGACGTATAAGATATTGTAAAGATTATGAACCAAAGATAGATTCAGGTGCTACCTTTTCAAACCAATAGGGCAATTCTCCTCATCAATTTATACTCTTAAACTCAGAAACTTTAATGATATCACCTTCCAATAAATGCAAACATTGGGGTGATCAAGCCTGACCTTACATTCCATTGGGGATAAAATAATTTCCGCATTAACTGAATTTTTTTTGTCATACGACGAACAACTTGTTATTGCTCTTGTATGAAATTTTATTTGAATTATTTTGTGTGAATTATCACATTTGGAATTCGTGCACTTGATTCAATCCTAAGGGTTAATCCTCCCCATTGGGGTGGCAACTAGTATGCCCTAGCCCGTTGGGGTCTTTCACTTCCCTTAGTGTTGACAATTACATGTTTTCCAAGTGTGACAATACAACAGTTAAGGATATTGGATTCGAACACTTTACGAAGTCCGGAACAAACACTACTAAGAAATCAACTATAAATTAAGAGATATTATACTAAGTCCACTAAATTCAAATTCCTAATCTAACTAACTTAGACATCTAATTATCTATTGGTTACTCGCTTGGTGAGTAAACCACAGGAGTTGTGAGTCCACACTCCATGGTCGAGGAAAATCTGCTTTGATACCAAAATGTGACATCCTCACTTTTATTCCCTTATTTTAAAATTAGTTACTTAAAAATTTCTTTTTAAACATAAACTTCTTATAAAAATTCTCTATGAAAACGGACGGAGTTTCCTTTGTTTTATGGACATCCCAAAATAATGTTTTCCTGTAAACCTATATTAATACATTTCTAATACCAACAATATGCCAACAGGAAAAAACTTTACTTAGTGTATTCATTTACATCATTTCCAAAATATGAACAAGTCCTCTTGGAGCTATTTAGCTCCCAAAAGGTAAAATAATATAAATACATAATGCTCTCAAAATAAAGCCCCGGACCAACGTGTGGTCACACCCCTCAATAACCACACTCCACGGAGTGGAGTGTGCTCCTGCTTGGCCAAGACTCGTGCATGCTCCTTCTGTACCTGTAGTAAAAATAGCAAAAAGGGTAGCATTACACATAACTTAGGAAATAACTTCTAAGAAGTCATAGTGTAACACCCTAATCACTGTTACCCATTAATTCAAAAAGGACGGATTCAATTTTTCTTTCATTTAAGAGACCACTTCTATTTTATTAATATTAAACTTCATCAGTGTTCCAGCAGAAAATATCATCTTATACTTCAAGTGCATTAACAGTTCCAAAACATTAAGTTTCTTTATACATGATCAAAACAACAAAAGTATTATAATAACAGCCCAAGACAACCCACGGACATAGCTAGATGTCCGATCAAAACACCCTACTCTCCCTGTGAGGAAGAGTGAACTTGCTCGGCCTGGAAGCATGTATGCTCGGACTCAGTACCTGCAAGGGAGGGTAAGGAGGTGAGCATTACACGAAACTTAAGAAATCAGTTTCTCATACGACATAATAAGGTGCTAAGCCAAACACAATTAGTCAAACATGCACATAGTCATAAATATTCATTCCAAACCACAGATATCATCGGCCGAACAAAAATAAGAGTCATACCATTTTAGCCGACCAAATGTAACAGCCCGATTTTCACTTCCAAAACCTTAATTGAATTATCATTACTTTGTTACAAAAATGCGGCCATTTTTTTTTAAAACATAAGTTCATTAGCGATTAACACCACCCTTTGAAAATCGAGTTGTCACTTTCGAAACATCTCACTCAAAACAACATCATTGAAACAGACATCATTTTCATTACACATAAAACATGAGCCACAAGTACTGGAGTCACACTCCAAAGGTTTCCAAAGTTAGGCCATAATTACAAAACATTACAAACCATAATTAAAAGTAGCTGATTACATCCATGGTACATCACAAGGTAATCCTCAATTGGAACTTAGATCCTAGACACACTACATCCTCTAGACACAGAACAAAGGACATCATTCTTCAGCGGAACTAACATCCGTCTCCATATCCTCACTTGAATCCGCCTCCGCTTTGTGATCAGAATCACTAGTGTCTTCTTCCTCCATCGGTTGAGGAATCACAGCCGCCAATAGTGCAGGATCACCATCGTACTCGTGATGCTCCCTTGGTCCGCCATCTTGGTAGTCACGGAGAGTGACCTGTCCCACGTGTACGTCCAAACTCGTCCCTCGCAGAATGTGCCTTGGATCGTCGATCTCCAACCGAGTTTCACCTCTCCAAATCCAGCCATCAGGAACCACCTCCCATGCTCCTCCCTGAAGAGGCCACATGTGGATTGCTACATGATACGCCATCTACCCGTTGCAATACCGGCAAATGCCAATATGACAACTAGGTAGGAGAGAGTTAGTGTGCCATACACTAATAAGTTGACCGTAAGGTCTCAGGGTAGACTCGATAGAAAGAAGAACAGACAACAATGACACTTGACAAGTATACGAAATGACACAAGATACCAAGAGCGTAGAGAATACACAGGATACGATAATTAGACAGAACAGGATAGCAAAGCAGGTATCATAATAATCGAAATGAGCAAGGTATGTAAATGATAAATAAAGCACATAAAGGTAAAGCATAATCCACCAATCCAAAGACATGATTCTCATAACAGAACAGCATCAAACTTTATCAATCTTTCCCATCATTCAATTATATCTTTACTCTTTGGTTATTAAGTTTTATCATATCTCAGCTCACTCAATGAGGTAGGGGGAAAAACCATCACTGAGGAAAAACGCACTCGCCTACATCTCCTCGGTCTCCATCCAAACCTAGTCGGAAGCCAACAGGAGTACAGGACCTTTACCACGCGGGCACGACAGCTGTCTCAACACATAAATGGTCCCAGACCAGGAGGATCACGTCCTCAAATCAATTCAATTTCATAATATCGAGGCTCACTATCCACGCAGTGGCAAAACACAATGCCCCGTTCCAGTCCCTCTCACTGTTGTAGACTTGCAATCAAGGGAGTGACAGTATCATTTCTAGTTAGCTATGCAGAACTTGCCACGGCATAAGACCCAGTCCCTACCACGTTAGTACGCCACTTGTGGAATTCGTTCCGCCTAGAAATATACTCGAGGCTTCTTGACGTTTCACCATCCTTGCCCTCCCCTCATGCAATCTCCACCTGAGTATCCGCAGATACCCATAGTGTAACATCCCTCATTTTTATAAAGAGGAAATATAAATAAAATATTTATTTTAATAAAGAAATTTCATAAATAAGAATATGATATGAGAAGAGTTTATTGGAAAATGAATTATCATTAAAGAAAATGAGATTTTAGTAAAATATCATGTAAAGATTGGACTGAATCTCTTTCGTTAACCGTTGGATCATCCTCAAATTTTTAGACAAGGTTTATACTGATTTTATCTTGACATCCAACGGTGCAAATTTTGTTTTGAAAAGTAAATCTTTTTATATTAATTTTTCAGAAAAATAATGAATTTCTGAATTTTATCAGTGGCTAACCGGTTAGAAAAACCAGTAACCGGTTAGAGCCTCTGCATCTGCATAAAATTAAGGCGGTTTGAGCTGCAAATCACGACGATTCTTCTTCCTTAAGTCTGCCCAGAACGCGTGGAACCCTAAAGAAGGGTCAGGGACAGGTGTAAGGCATTGGGAATGGATGGGTGGCCTTGGTGATGACTCACCCTCCCTTCCACCACCATCCCTTTGATCTATAAATAGGTTCTTCATTCCTGAGTTATTGCTCAATTTTCCTTGCGATTTCTATACCATAACTCTGCCAAAATCTCTTCTCAATTCGTGTATACAACTTGTCGTGAGTAGTTGTACATCAATCTTGTGAGTTGTGAGTGTGAGAGCTTGCTTTTGAAGGTGGTTTGCTCTGTTTTTGGTTGATGTTCTGGTTCTACTAGCTGCTGTTCTTGGTGGTTGTTGCTGTGAGCTCTGTAGCTGTTGTCTTAGTGTCTTAAGGCTTGTCTAGGTGCTGTCCAAATCGTCTAAGGTATGGGAGAAGTCGTTCATATTGCTAGGATTATTGATTGTTAAGTTTAGAATATGTTTTATGTGGAATTGATGAATTGAGACCAAGACATGGTCACTTGATTTGGAGATCAAGATGCCCACTTGGCTGTAGAATTGATAGCTTGAACTAAATGAATTAAACAAAGATATGAACTATGTTGGTCTGGATATATGTTGCTGGAATATTATGAATTGAAGTTGCTTTTTGAGTTGAACTTGACTCTAGGAATATGAGCATGCATATTAATTAAGATTAGATCTGTAACAAGAGAACAATTATGTGCTAGTTGTTGCTTGAGTCTGGTTGAAGGTTATATTTGATTATTAAAGTGATTAAAGTATGAAATTGATGCTTTTTCTCTCAGGTGCTGCATAATCTAACCTGTTAGCAGGTTGCTCTAACAGGTTAGAACCTGAGAAAAGAGGGTAATTAACCAGTCTCATTAAAATAATTTTCTAATAACTAGGAATTTCTCTATGTTTTTATGAACATGCTAAATAAGATGTATGATGATGCTTTATAGTATGGCTGAATTATAATTGGTAAGATTAAGGAATTACCTTTGGTTTAACGTTAAAAACCCTTCCTTGACCATAAGTATGATTTGGTCTTGTTTGAGAGTTGATAAATTGGAATTGAACTTGTTGGGTTCATTCTTAGCATGTTGTAACTGTGCTTTAAGTGAGATTGATTGGAGGTTTGTGGGTATGCTAAAACTCTAAAATGATGTTAAGTTTATGCATAATTGATTATGAGTTTGATGGTATGTATTTATGTTTCAATGAAATTGTAATTGCAAACCAATTTAGAATCATGTGAATATTATAGTATGTTGATCACTAAGAAGTAAAGTTGAGATATGGGAATAAGTAGAATTGAAATGTGATATGTTTACTTTCAGGTCTGCATAATCTAACCGATTAGCAGGCTCTGTAACCGGTTAGAACCTGAGAGTAATAATGAATCAAGTTTTCCTTACACAGTAACCTGAAATTAATGAAGCAAGTCTACTATGTTTTGATTAAGGATGATATGAAATAATATTTAATTAGTTTTGTCATTGTCTTATGACTTGGTTCCAAAGCTTTGTGTTTATTTCAAACTTAATTTATTAGAATCATTGTTCCCTTGTTAACTTAATTAAATCATTAGAGTCATAGTCCAATGATAATTTAACTAGATCATACTCTTGATAATGCCTTAAGTTGCTGAATGATATTTGTGAAAACTTATTGTGGTTTTAAAATGAATGAGACATGAATTTGAGACTATTTTGCTCTCAGGTACTGCTACCTCTAACCGGTTAGTAGGTTCTGTAACCTGTTAGTACCTGAGACAAGAGAATAATTAATTGAGTTTTCTTATGATCCTTAAAGGCTTTACCTAACTATTATTTTAGTTTTTTAAAGGAGTTAGGCATAACGTTAACAAGTTAGAAAGGGGTAATCCTTATTTATCTAATTAATTAAGAATCATCTTTTTAATTGGAACTTTGGTTTATTTCTCATTGGTTGATAGTGTCTTCTTGAAGATGATAAATAAATTACGAGTGGTATATGATGATGGCATATGCCTAATGGATTATGTCTTGGGTATGACGATTGTTCATGATTAATGAATAATACTTTGAGTATGATATCTGGATAAGTGGATTAATGAGGTATGATTAGTGGAGTAATCATAATGCCTTCATTGGATTAAAAGTGATCATGATTACACTGAGGATATAGAATGAGTTTAATAATTCATGATCTGAGTATGATATTGAGAAAGGGTTTGATAAAGCCCGATTAAGTTTAGTTGATAATTAATGTTTTGGAGCATAAGAGGATAATGACTTAAGGAGAATTAATGATAATGCAAGAAGGATGATGCTCGCTAATTATGAGGATCCAATCCAAAAGCATTAAGGCTTGTTGCTCCGATTTGGATACGTTAATGTTGGATAAGTGGAATCACCCCAATTCCCATATGTTGAGATTATCTCCTACAAGAAGTCATTATACTTAAAGGATTCCGTATAGTATGATGTGGCCGCTATACGAAGACATGTGGAACGGTGTGGCCGCCATATGTGTGGTAATTGTGATGGGATTCCGTATAGAACGGTGTGGCCGCTATACGAAGACATGTGGAACAGCGTGGCCGCCATATGTGTGTGATTCCATATAGTACGGTGTGGCCGCTATATGAGGGCATGGAACGGTGTGGCCGCCATGTGTATAATGTGATGATTAATATATTTGTTATGCATCTCATACATGGTGTACAGGGAATTGTAAAACGAGTGAGGTGCATGCGGGATTGGAAACCATGTAGTACGGTGTGGCCGCTACATGAGACGGTTGGAACGGTGTGGCCGCCACCATAGAAATGACAAGGACCTAGAACTATTGGTGGACAATGGTTCAGGGATCATTCCCTTGTATCATTTTAGGATCGTGGTCGATGGAGTTCCAATATAGAACGGTGTGGCCGCTATACAGGTTGTGGAAACATGCGCACGATTGCTTATCCCAGAGTGTTGTTTTCTGGAAGAGTTGATTCTGGATAATTGATTTGAGAGACGTGCATGCATGGCATGAAAGATTAATGGTTATATCTATCATTGTTTAATAAGACACTTGAGCATGCATTTATTATGTTGAAATGTTATCTGTGATGATTGTGTTTGGCCAATCATATAATCTGCTTAGGCGATATGACAAGTGACTTACTCCCATCTACCATGTTTGTGGTGGTAGGTTCTTTCAAAGGACAGGACTGAAGCCACTCCTGTAAGAGTGAAAGTTGTTTAGAAGGAACAGCCAGGATGATGTCTCGTCATCCGAATCCTTTTGCAGAAGGATCGAGTTGTGAAGACCAATGCTCTGGGTGTAAAAAGGGTTTTTGGGGGTTTTGTATTATACATGCTTTACACTCAGAACATTTTGTAAAAGTAATATTACTCTAATGAAAAGTACTTTTGGTTTTCACACTCTAAGTAAAAAGTTTTTGTTAACCCGTATTTTTAATGGTCTGGTTTTTGGGGTGTTACAGTTTGTGGTATCAGAGCAATGGTTCCAACTCTCGGCTGTGGAGTATGGTCCTTCCCATACTCAATAAGTTGTGTAACTCTGACCCTAGTTTCTATGAGTGTAGATGTTCAATGCTGAACGGATATTACACTTATAGTCTGAGTTGAATAGAGTTGTATGTTCTTCTCTAGACCTTACCTTAACCTTAAGTCCATAGCGCAGGTCTACTATGGCAACGAGAAACCGAAACCATGCGAATGAAATGTTAGAGAGGATCACTGCTGTACTAGAGAATCTGCAGCAACATCAACAACAAGCGAATCAACCGCACCAACGCAATGTTGAACCTGCTGAGTTTAGGGGACTCACCGAATTTCGAAAATGCAATCCCCCTCAGTTCGAATGAGGGTATAATCCAGAAGGAGCTCAGAAATGGTTGCAATAAATTGAGAAAATCTTTCGGTCTATGGGTTGTTCAGATGCACAAAAAGTGGTGTATGCGACTTATATGCTGAAGGATAAAGCGGAAACTTGGTGGGATCACGCCAAGCAGTTATTGGAAGCTGAGGATCGGCACATCACCTGGGAGGTATTTAAAGAAAAGTTTTTAGAAAAATACTTCCCGGAGGATATAAGGAGAAAGAAAGAAGTTCAATTTCTGGAACTGAAACAAGGAGAGATGGATGTTGGAGAATATGCTGCGAAGTTTGAAGATTTGATGAAGTATTCTCCATACTTCCAGAATCATCCAGATGAAAGATCAAAGTGCGTAAAGTTTGAGAATGGACTACGCCCGGATCTGAAGCCAGGAATCAGTTATCAGGGAATAAGGAATTTCCCGATGTTGGTAAACATGTGTAGAATCTACGAAGATGATATGAAGGCAAAAGAAGTTTATGAAAAGAATGTTCGAATTCAGAAGAAGCGAAAGATTGAGGAAATGAGAGCTCAGTTGGAGGAAGAAGAAAAACAATTAAAAGAATCAACCATGGAAAAAGAACAATCTGAGGAGTCGGAGTTGTATAGATTGGGATTAGGAAAATCTCAATCGAAGAATGGTAATCAGAGAGGAAATGGGAAAGGAATCACTTATCCACCTCAATGTGGAAAGTCTGGGGCACATCACTTTGGATCAAGCTGTGGTGTACCCAAGGGAATAGTATGCTTCAACTGTAGGAAGCCGGGGCACTATTCGCCAGATTGTCCAGAGAAGAAAAGCAAGAAAGGATTGGGTAGCAAGCGAGGCAAGCGAGGTAAACCCTTAAGTTGTCCTTCTCCTAATCTGAGTTAACGTAGTCAGCTATTTCTTTCAATTACGTTAATTAAATGATTGAATCGTTCGATATTTTGAAGATCTAGATGTTATCTTTGACCCGAATTTCTGTGATCGAAACCTTTATCACAGTTGGATGTGATAAATATCTGTGGACACTACAGAAATAGAAAGATTAGTTAAGACTAGAGAGATTAATAACCACCGGGATAGGACAAATCTTTGTCTCTCCAACGGAAATATCTCCATCGCTTGGCTATCTAACTAAATCTAATGGTGACAAATACTCTATCTTTAAGTTCATCTAACTTAAAGATATGTCGTATGACTTTTCTTGCGAAAGGTTATATCTGAAAGGAATGATTTTATTATTAATGGTGTGAATATTAGGACTGATCACCCTAATGTTTGCAACTATTAAGGAATAAAGTCATATAAATGATTCGTTAATCGTGTGCGAGTGATCAGAGTGCGCAGCGGAAAAAGTATTTTCTAAAGTTTTAATTGCAAAATGTTTTGATTTGGAAAATTGTTATTTAGAATTTTTCCATTTGATAGGGTTTGTTTAGAAGGATTTATCTGAAATATTCTTGAGATTGGAAATTTTGAGAAAAATATAACCAAAATTTATTTAGTGGGGGAGAATCCCCAAAACATTTTGATAAAGGTAAGATTACAATTTTATTTTATGGAAATATTTTGGAAAGTGAAAATTTTAGAAAACGCCCCGAAATTCAATTTAGTGGGGGAGAGTGTAACATCCCTAATTTTTATAAAGAGGAAATATAAATAAAATATTTATTTTAATAAAGAAATTTCATAAATAAGAATATGATATGAGAAGAGTTTATTGGAAAATGAATTATCATTAAAGAAAATGAGATTTTAGTAAAATATCATGTAAAGATTGGACTGAATCTCTTTCGTTAACCGTTGGATCATCCTCAAATTTTTAGACAAGGTTTATAATGATTTTATCTTGACATCCAATGGTGGAAATTGTGTTTTTAGAGGTAAATCTTTTTATATTAATTTTTCATCAAAACAGTGAATTTCTGAATTTTATCAGTGGCGAACCGGTTAAAAAAACCAGTAACCGGTTAGGGCCTCTGCATCTGCATAAAATTAAGGCGGTTTGAGATGCAAATCACGACGATTCTTCTTCCTTAAGTCTTCCCAGAACGCGTGGAACCCTAAAGAAGGGTCAAGGACAGGTGTAAGGCATTGGGAATGGATGGGTGGCCTTGGTGATGACTCACCCTCCCTTCCACCACCATCCCTTTGATCTATAAATAGGTTCTTCATTCCTGAGTTCTTGCTCAATTTTCCTTGCGATTTCTATACCAAAACTCTGCCAAAATCTCTTCTCAATTCGTGTATACAACTTGCCTTGAGTTGTTGCACATCAATCTTGTGAGTTGTGAGTGTGAGAGCTTGCTTTTGAAGGTGGTTTGCTCTGTTTTTGGTTGCTGTTCTGGTTCTGCTAGCTGCTGTTCTTGGTGGTTGTTGCTGTGAGCTCTGTAGCTGCTATCTTAGTGTCTTAAGGCTTGTCTAGGCGCTGTCCAAATCGTCTAAGGTATGGGAGAAGTCGTTCATATTGCTAGGATTATTGATTGTTAAGTTTGGAATATGTTTTATGTGGAATTGATGAATTGAGACCAAGACATGGTCACTTGATTTGGAGATCAAGATGCCCACTTGGCTGTAGAATTGATAGCTTGAACTAAATGAATTAAACAAAGATATGAACTATGTTGGTCTGGATATATGTTGCTGGAATATTATGAATTGAAGTTGCTTTTTGAGTTGAACTTGACTCTAGGAATATGAGCATGCATATTAATTAAGATTAGATCTGTAACAAGAGAACAATTATGTGTTAGTTGTTGCTTGAGTCTGGTTGAAGGTTATATTTGATTATTAAAGTGATTAAAGTATGAAATTGATGCTTTTGCTCTCAGGTGCTGCATAATCTAACCTGTTAGCAGGTTGCTCTAACAGGTTAGAACCTGAGAAAAGAGGGTAATTAACCAGTCTCATTGAAATAATTTTCTAATAACTAGGAATTTCTCTATGTTTTTATGAACATGCTAAATAAGATGTATGATGATGCTTTATAGTATGGCTGAATTATAATTGGTAAGATTAAGGAATTACCTTTGGTTTAACATTAAAAACCCTTCCTTGACCATAAGTATGATTTGGTCTTGTTTGAGAGTTGATAAATTGGAATTGAACTTGTTGGGTTCATTCTTAGCATGTTGTAACTGTGCTTTAAGTGAGATTCATTAGAGGTTTGTGGGTATGCTAAAACTCTAAAATGATGTTAAGTTTATGCATAATTGATTATGAGTTTGACGGTATGTAATTATGTTTCAATGAAATTGTAATTGCAAACCAATTTAGAATCATGTGAATATTATAGTATGTTGATCACTAAGAAGTAAAGTTGAGATATGGGAATAAGTAGAATTGAAATGTGATCTGTTTACTTTCAGGTCTGCATAATCTAACCGGTTAGCAGGCTCTGTAACCGATTAGAACCTGAGAGTAATAATGAATCAAGTTTTCCTTACACAATAACCTGAAATTAATGAAGCAAGTCTACTATGTTTTGATTAAGGATGATATGAAATAATATTTAATTAGTTTATTCATTGTCTTATGACTTGGTTCCAAAGCTTTGTGTTTATTTCAAACTTAAGTTATTAGAATCATTGTTCCCTTGTTAACTTAATTAAATCATTAGAGTCATAGTCCAATGATAATTTAACTAGATCATACTCTTGATAATGCCTTAAGTTGCTAAATGATATTTGTGAAAACTTATTGTGGTTTTAAAATGAATGAGACATGAATTTGAGACTAATTTTCTCTCAGGTACTGCTACCTCTAACCGGTTAGTAGGTTCTGTAACCGGTTAGTACCTGAGACAAGAGAATAATTAATTGAGTTTTCTTATGATCCTTAAAGGCTTTACCTAACTATTATTTTAGTTTTTTAAAGGAGTTAGGCATAATGTTAACAAGTTAGAAAGGGGTAATCCTTATTTATCTAATTAATTAAGAATCATCTTTTTAATTGGAACTTTGGTTTATTTCTCATTGGTTGATAGTGTCTTCTTGAAGATGATAAATAAATTACGAGTGGTATATGATGATGGCATATGCCTAATGGATTATGTCTTGGGTATGACGATTGTTCATGATTAATGAATAATACTTTGAGTATGATATCTGGATAAGTGGATTAATGAGGTATGATTAGTGGAGTAATCATAATGCCTTCATTGGATTAAAAGTGATCATGATTACACTGAGGATATAGAATGAGTTTAATAATTCATGATCTGAGTATGATATTGAGCAAGGGTTTGATAAAGCCCGATTAAGTTTAGTTGATAATTAATGTTTTGGAGCATAAGAGGATAATGACTTAAGGAGAATTAATGATAATGCAAGAAGGATGATGCTCGCTAATTATGAGGATCCAATCCAAAAGCATTAAGGCTTGTTGCTCCGATTTGGATACGTTAATGTTGGATAAGTGGAATCACCCCGATTCCCATATGTTGAGATTATCTCCTACAAGAAGTCATTATACTTAAAGGATTCCGTATAGTATGGTGTGGCCGCTACACGAAGACATGTGGAACGGTGTGGCCGCCATATGTGTGGTAATTGTGACGGGATCCCGTATAGAACGGTGTGGCCGCTATACGAAGACATGTGGAACGGTGTGGCCGCTATATGAGGGCATGGAACGGTGTGGCCGCCATGTGTATAATGTGATGATTAATATATTTGTTATGCATCTCATACATGGTGTACAGGGAATTGTAAAACGAGTGAGGTGCATGCTGGATTGGAAACCATGTAGTACGGTGTGGCCGCTACATGAGACGGTTGGAACGGTGTGGCCGCCACCGTAGAAATGACAAGGACCTAGAACTATTGGTGGACAATGGTTCAGGGATCATCCCCTTGTATCATTTTAGGATCGTGGTCGATGTAGTTCCAGTATAGAACGGTGTGGCCGCTGTACAGGTTGTGGAAACATCGAGCGCACGATTGCTTATCTCAGAGTGTTGTTTTCTGGAAGAGTTGATTCTGGATAATTGATTTGAGAGACGTGCATGCATGGCATGAAAGATTAATGGTTATATCTATCATTGTTTAATAAGACACTTGAGCATGCCTTTATTATGTTGAAATGTTATATGTGATGATTGTGTTTGACCAAACATATAATCTACTTAGGCGATATGACAAGTGACTTACTCCCATCTACCATGTTTGTGGTGGTAGGTTCTTTCAAAGGACAGGACTGAAGCCACTCCTGTAAGAGTGAAAGTTGTTTAGAAGGAACAGCCAGGATGATGTCTCGTCATCCGAATCCTTTTGCAGAAGGATCGAGTTGTGAAGACCAATGCTCTGGGTGTAAAAAGGGTTTTTGGGGGTTTTGTATTATACATGCTTTACACTCAGAACATTTTGTAAAAGTAATATTACTCTAATGAAAAGTATTTTGGTTTTCACACTCTAAGTAAAAAGTTTTTGTTAACCCGTATTTTTAGTGGTCTGGTTTTCGGGGTGTTACACATAGTATCTTCCTCTCCACTACTTCGCACTCATATACCTCACCGCATATATTAAGTCTTTTAATGTCTTTTAAGTCTTTTGAAGTCTTTTAGTATCTTTAGTTAACCTAAGATCGGCTTGTCCTTAGTCCATCCCTTCGACAAGACCCGACCACTAAGGGTTACATCTTTTCCCCACTTTTACATAATCAAACTATCACTATCTCAAGCCACTCGGTCACAATTCCATCACATCATTCTCACAGAAAATCACATAGCTCTTTTGCACAATCATTTCCATCTTGGAGTTCACTTAGCAGGATCTCGGCTCCACGAGCACAATCTCTCTATCCGGTGCTTTGTTGCTCCTCAATATTTCCCTTAAATCACATCATGCCACGCTCTTTCACTTATTTTCATACTTTACTTTCTCTTTTAATTTCTCATAATCATTCACAATGACATCTTGACTTATCGCACGGAATATAACGTTTTCACAATAGAATGGTAAAGGAACCAACATGAAATAGAAATAGACATGCATCGATTCAATGAAACATAAAACAGAATATATCGCGGAAAGACTTATGTCATCACCGTCCGGGCAACCATGTTACGGGCTCACCACACTCTCAATCACCTCTGAATCCAGCAAGAGAAATACTTTGACCTTGGAGATCTCTAGCTTCTCTTTGAGAATTGTCCCCACCGTCCACTGAATAACCTCGAGGTAAATAAATACACTTTTATTAAAAATCATTTCAATTAAAAATCACAACTTGGTCTCGTGAATAGGAAATCCCTTACTTTCTTTATCCTTTTCTTAAAAATATAAGTGTTTATCAAAACAACTCTCAACTTTTCTTATACTTGAAATCCCTTAAAAATCATTTGAAAACTCACAATAAAATAAGTAAAGAATTAATTTGTGTGGCTGTATGGAAAAACTCCAGCCACCTCTTTCAAGTTGAAAAACATGGAAAAATCCACAATTTTCCTTCTAACTTTTAATACATCAATTAACACTTGAAATCCACACTTTTCACAACTCAAAAACACTTTTAAAATCGAAATACTTTGAAATAAAATTTTGGACAGCAAAGGACAAAAGAAATCAAACCATGAAAATACTTTTGAAAATAATTAAATACATTTCTCCATTTTCTTTATCAAAACCGAATTGAACACACCAAAACAACACAATAATTTTTCTTAAAACAAAGTCATAAAACACAATCATTTCAAGGAGACAATTACATGCAAAAAGAATCTAGCCTATTTAACCTAATATAGGCCGAATCATCACTAGAGAAAAACAAAGTCTTTGATGCACTTTTCTTTCATGCAAAAACCTTTAATACATCAAATCAAAAGCACACACATTTAAGCACATGGTTTTAGAAAAATACCACTCCTTTTTCTTTTCAAAACCGTGACCTACTTTTGTCATTTTAAACACACTTTCATTTTCATTTTCCTTTGCATGTGCCTTAAAAATCATATAAATAAAAAATAGAACACATGCAAGAAACTTTTCGTGAAAAACAATCATGGTCTTTTGTTTTCAAAGCTTGACCGAAAAATACATCAACAAAATCAAGTGGAAAACTTAAATCCTTAGCTTTGAAACACACATAAATTTAGATCAAAGCAAAATCATTTGGAAAGAAAATTGTTTTCCTTTGTTTCTCATCAAAACCGTGACATGCAAGTAAGAAACAAAACTTTTTTTGAGTAAGAGAATCACATGCAAGACTTACAATCAAAGTTGTTGAAAATCAAGGCAAGAATCAAGTCCTTTTTCAAGATCAAAACAAAAGATCAAAGACTTTTTGAAAAGAAACCAAAGATCAAAACTTAGAAAATTCAAAGTTGAAATCAAAGCATGCAAACCATTTAGATCAACTTTAACAAGCATCAAACTAACATGCATGAACTCTAAACAAAATAAAATCATCACAACCTAAACTTCTAGACATGGCCGAATGATAATGTCCATGGTTTAAGGTTCTACAAGTTTGTTTGGTTCTTGAAACTCAAGATCAAAGCTAAATAAGCACTTACAAACATAGATCTACAAAGAAATTAAACATGCAACAACATTTAAACCTTACAAGACTTAGAAAATCA
Source organism: Crotalaria pallida (assembly GCA_037953625.1). Lineage (NCBI taxonomy): Eukaryota > Viridiplantae > Streptophyta > Magnoliopsida > Fabales > Fabaceae > Crotalaria > Crotalaria pallida. Next base: position 91,628,925 of record CM075654.1, read on the forward strand.
AGAACTACTCTTAACACTCTAGGATCTTCGAATAGACAAAGAAATAGAGAAGATCTTCAACCTTCTTCACTTAATCTTCAAGAAATCCTAGGGCTTTGGGCTTGATCTCCTTCCTCTTCTCCTCTTGAAGCTCTCGGCCTCACTCTCTCTCTATGTCTCTCTCTAAGAGTTTGAGGAGAACTCTTAGGAATTGTGTGTGTTGGTTTAGGAAATGAAATGTGAAATGAAGGAAAGAGTTGGAAATGAACTAAGGCCTTGGGCATAAATAGGCACACGAGTATTCCCCTTAATGCCCTTGAAGAATTCGGCCAAAGAGTGTTGCTAGAAGGGTAAAATTGGCCAAACCAAAGCTTGCAAGGCTCAAGCCAAGCCATGAGACAAATAGAGTGAAATTAGGCTTAATCCTTGGTCCTATTGGTTGGTCAACCTCTTAACTAGGTTTTACACTAAACTAAACCTATATGTCACAAGTCTACTACCTTAGGGTGCAAGAAAGTCAAAACTTCATCATCCATGCACCTACACATACACACGGCCGAACACCAAGCACACACATATACACATAGAAAAAATCATTTTTATTTTCTTTCTTGTAAAATCATCATTTTCCTTAAAATAAAAAATATCAAATACTTTATCAATCCAATTTAAAAACTCAATTTAAAACTCATAAGATTTCCTCAAAAAATCATTTTCTTGAAAACCCTTTATCACTTGAAATCATAAAAGAAATTCAATTCAAGAAATATCCTTTCAAAACACTCTTTTTAAAATACTTTCTCAAAATAATATCTTTTATCATTAAAACAAATATGAGGTATTCAGACGGGGTGTTACACCAAGCACATCTCAAACACGTTAGTTCGTTATTTACTCGACATAAGTTTTATTATTATTTTGCTTGGGTGCGTTCCCACACAGTATACGTCTTACACCTTCTCTTGCTCGGCTGCGTCCCACACAGTGTACGTCTTACACCTTCTCTTGCTCGGCTGCGTACCCACATAGAGTACGTCTTACACCTTCTCTTGCTCGGTTGCGTACCCACACAGTGTACGTCTTACACATCCTCGGATTGTCATTCTTTTTTTTTCTTCCCTCTTAAACTCTCTCGGCTCAGTTCATTAGCTTGGCTTTTTCTTTTAACCATTTTCCTTTAACTGTTATTCCTTAGTGAGTTTTATTACTATTTTACTTAGCCTATTTCGGTTATCATAGACATCACTCAAACATTAATAAATAGTTATAGCAAAGATCACAGTTCAACCATTCATCGTTTATCAAACACACACATATTCATAGTCTCTTAAAACGGGTTCATTTTAGTCACTTTATTCTTTGATATCCAACTATGTCCTACTGTCCAATACCCTAACCTAACATCCAATCTTAGTACTTATTATGAACATATTAGAAACCCAAACCTAAGTTAGGGTAACACCCACTCCTTACCTCAAAAACCGTGAGAGATAAGGGAGTCCTGCGGGTCTTGGCCTTGACTACTTAAACTCTAGCTCCTTAACTCCTCTTATAGAGATGAAGCAATCTCGGAGAAGAACAAGAAAAAGGAGAAGTACTTCGAGGCTTAAGAGAGAGTGAGAGACTTGAAGGATTCTGGACTCTTAGTGAAAATATTCGTGAAAAGTGTTAATGAGAGTAGGGGCCACGACTTTTATAGGAGAAGGAAGGTTTGGCACTGTTCAAGATATTCTCTTTAGGATTCACACGTGTGGTTCTGAAAAGAGAAGCTTCTTCTGGAAGCTTGATAAATGTGTGGCTAGAATTAGTGGCTTCTTGAGGAAGCCTCAAACAGTATAGTGACAGAGACATCTGACGTGACAGCTTCTAGAGTTTTCGGATGATACGATGAGAACCATTTGTTCCGAGACCGTGCTCGGCTCGAACTCACGGATCCGACTAGAAAGTGATATCTGCTCTAATCTCTTAAGCTCGGCATGGGATCGGTTACATTGAGCTCGGCTACCTTGAGCTCAACACTACCTGCTCGGATCTAACTCCTGGGTTCTCGTGAGCTCGAACATCCTAAGCTCGACATGAGCTCGGCACTACAGACCCTGGTCTCGCGAACTCGATGTCACCAGATCAGCTGACATGAGCTCAGCACAACAAGCTCGGATAGCATGAGCTTGACACCACAAGCTCGGATAGCGTAAACTTGGCGCATAAGCTCGGTTACTAAGAGGGATCACTGCCTAAGCTCGGTTCGGATCTGATTAACGCTCGGCCCAAGCTCGCACTACTATTTACTCAGCTTAAAGCACTGGATGCTAGTCGGGGATTGGCTAAGGAAGCCTCTTGGTGGCTGAATAGGTCGAACTTATACTCGGTTTATACTGTCAAGGGTTATCAACACGATGAGGTTGGTTCACAAGAGCTCCGAGCTACCTACTCGGTTCCTACGAACTCGGATCTTAAGCTTGGGCTTACATGAGCTCGGATCTAGCTACTTGGTCGGATACTACTCGGTTTGCGGCGGTTAAGGCTGGATCAGCGATCCTGAAAGTCGCTAGATGGTCGGCTAGAACCTTAAACTTACTACGGCTAAGACTATCTCACGACATCCCAGATGACATGTTCGGATTAAGCTTGGTTCTAGCTTGAACCTACTGAACTAAGTTTGGGGTAAGAATTCGGGATGTTACAATGAGGAACCCCAAAAATGGGGTGAAGTACTGTGCAAGTAAGTTAAGGGTTGGGGATGCTTACTCCCGGTCGGTTTTTCCCAGGAGTGGAGGGTGATGTAAGGAAAAATGAAAAGTGTGTGATGAAAAGTAAACGAAAAGTGAAAAGTGAAAGAAAAAGGGAAAAGTCAAGCATATGCATATTTCAATGATGGGATCCAATAAAAGAAAGATTACAAAGAAAAGAAAAGAAAAATAAAAGAATGTTATTGGATTCAATGATTAAACAAAAGTGGGCGACGTGCATGCATCTCTTGAAATGGTTGTATTATGCAAAATTGCATCATTCTTATGTTGCATCATGACGTACGATAAAAATGTGTATGATTATGTAAATGTTGAATGCACTTATATATGCTTTATTAGTGTTGTTAAATGTCTTTCTTAATTCATGTTTCAAATATTTCACCTCTTAAGTTGTCATTTTTAGCTACAATGTTGGAAGGACTTTTATGTTCTATATGTCGAGAAAAGATATACTCTCAAAGAAAGAGGGTGTACTAATCATTATGACTTTAAAGTCATAAAGCAAGTGCAACCATTGATAGGATTCTGTTTTGTAAATAGTTTATTTATAAAATAATCATAAATTAGTAGAGTTTTATGGATGTAAAATGAAAGTTTTAATTTTAAATTTTCTGAAAGCCGATTGATTTGGGTCCAATATATGATATTTTGAGCATGAATTTAGACTCCCTTTTACTAAGGATTTGGTTTGTTTCTCTTGCAAATTTAGGACTTTTTGTATAGTTTTTAGGAAGTTAGGTAATTTATAATCCTTTGAACGTTTTGATCCGTTTTGTGTATGTTTCAGGTACATTCGGAGCTTAATTGAAGAAAATGATTATGGAGCTGAAAAGAAGATGGAAGGATCTTGAAAATGGCGCAAGAACGAAGCAAAACGAAGTCGCAAGCAAGCTGGCACACCCAGGCGTGGAGATCCCCACGCCCAGGCTCGCAACCCACGAGAATCAACACAGAATAAGACCTGTGCGCCCAGGCGTGTGGCCCTGGGCGCCCAGGCGCGCGTCCCCCGCAGCAGGCCCAATTGGGCCTATCTATTTCGCTTTTGAGGATTCTGATAGATTTATCTTTTAGATTTATTTTAGATTTATTCTAGATTAATTATTCTAGATTTATATTTAAGATTTATTTATAGATAGATTTATTTATAGATAGATTTATTTAGATATTTATTTAAGGATTATCTTTGTCTATATATACTAGGATTTAGCATTAGGTTTCGTAGACTTTTCAGAGCCAAATTAGAGATTAGAATAGAATTAGGATTAGAGAAGAGAGGCTGGTTTTGCAATTGAGAGCAATGAGGCAAGGCACAAGGAATGAAGATCAACATTGCTGGAGGAATCCACTTGATGATTGAAGATCTTGGAGGTAAATTGATTATTGTCTATGATGATTTATTTTTCCCATTCTTTATCTTCTTCTTCCAATATGTATAACTGAACGTCTTGTTAGGAATATGGTGGATTTGTATGGATCTTAATTTGGTTGTTTATTTATAAATTAATGTTTTTCCTTTTAAATCAATCGTTTGGTTGCTTTTTAATTACAATTCATAGAATTGATCACTTTATGTTCGCTTTGGTAATCTGAACCTTAATTGGAAAATTAGGATTTAGATTTGTTAGATCTAGACGGCATGTGCATGTGAAGATTGTGAGATCTATTATGCAAGTGCATGGTTTTGATAATGACAAATGTTTTGATCAAGCTTAAGTCATGAAGAAGCTCAACAAACAAACAACAATCAACTATGATGAAGAGAGAGCAAGCCCATTAGATTCATTATGTGTATTGTATTGTAATATCTTTATTTTGAGTCTTAGTGTTTGATGAGTTTGTGTAGAGTTTATTATAGGGTAGTGAATCTCTATCAAGTGCATGATCATATTATAATTTGAGTATTTCACTTAACCTAAATCAATAGGTGGCTTAAAGGTTTGAAAGAAAAGGTTTAGTTTTGAGAAAACAAGTTTTTAATTGATTTTTGCAGTGCTTAATCGATTAACAGGATTGGCTAATTGATTAATAGCTTTTGCATCAGGTCTTAATCGATTAAGATGATTGCTTAATCGATTAACAGGTTATTAACAAAGGTTAATCGATTAACCTGATCAGTTAATTGATTAACACCTGCTGAACTGGTTTTTAAAATACGTTTTTCACTTCTCAAAAACAGTTTTTAAGTTTCCTAACTTTTGGGTTTTCTATATAAACCCTTTTCCCAACCTTTTTGAATCATTAGAACAAACCAATTTCATTTTCATATCATTTTAGAAAGATCAAAGCCACACTATTCTGTCTCACTTTCTCAAAGATCAAAATTCTTACTTTTCATATTCTTTGATCAAGAAACTTTTGAATCTCAATTACTAATTGTTCATAGTTCTTGAAAGAGATTCATTAGGGTATTGTGTTTTCTATTGTGTTGTAATCTTTGCAAAAAGGCAAGCTATCTACAACAAAGGAGAAGTCTTGGTGGTTGTTCATCAAGCAAATCAAGTTGGAAGTCTTGTTGTGTTAACAAGCAAATTGGAAGTCTTGTTGTGAGGAATCAACAAGCAAGTGAAAGACTTGTTGTGGGGTTATCAACAAGCAAGGGAAGAATGTTAGATTGGATTTCAATAGGATTACAAGACAAGAGTGAGGTATCACTTGGAGGCTATCAAGAAGGGAGTCTTGAGAGGCGGATTACTTGTAATTTGATAATTATAATTCCTTAGTGAAGAAACTCTCTATTGTGATAAGAGGGGACTGGATGTAGCTCACGGTGATTGTGAGTGAACCAATATAAATCTCTGAGCAAGCTTCTCTTCCCTTAACTCTTTAGTTTTTGTCATTTCATATTGTTCTTGTTTGAAAACCTAGAAAAGATTGATTTTCCATAATTGAATGAATTAGGTATTAATTGTGTAAATTGAATTGGGGAAAATCATTTTCATAATCTAGGTAATCATTAAGAATATTGGTGTTAATCAATTCCGCTTTATCTCTGATCTTATGTGTTAATTGATTGATTTTCGTATTTGATTGAAAAGTGATTTTTCAGTGTTTATCAGTAGCTAATCGATTAACCACATCATTAATCGATTAACCTATGTTTTGTTGTCAGGCATTAATCGATTAATTGCAGGCTTAATCGATTAAGAGGTTCAGAATTTGTAAAAATCATTCGTTTTAATTATTTTGATTTGTTTCATTCGAAAATCTTTCAAGGTTTCTTAAACACCTATTCAACCCCCCTTCTAGGTGTTCTCCTAGTGTTCCTTAGTTATTTCACCCACCGATTGTAGTTCTTACAAGATTGGGTCTTTCAACTAAACAATATAATTATTCAACTCTTAGGGATACTTTTGGGTAATTGTATAACTTTTATAATCTAGAACTCACTTAAAGGATTAAAGGGTAAAGTTTAGTAAGAAACGTAATAGCCATGAGGGATCTAGCTTTTATTGTTTCTGGAGTTGTTGATTTATCGGAAAACAAATTTTCATAATTAATAACGTGATCCTACAATGAAACTAAGTTCCTTTTTCATAATTGTTTCTAAACCCTTTTTGTTTTCTAATTTGTTTCATTCTTTTAATTCTACACTTCTCTCTCTAAACTCTAAACCAATATAAGTTTCACATTGTAATCGCAATTAGGTGAAAGAAATTAGAAACAATTTGCAATCCCCTGTGGAACGATAACTTAATTACTCTTTATTACTTGTGATGACCCAACACCGATGTTTTATGATTACATAGTATATGCATTTATAATAAATGTAAGAGTGGTTTCTAAGGATATTCATACATCCTCTCTTTGATGAAACTTAATACTTTACAACCACCTACAATGTTATTAATGGTGTAGAGATATTTATTTAAATTGATCCGGTGCCTCACAGGTGAAAAAAATCTATTTTTGGTAAAACTCCGCATTTTAAACGAAACTCTGCCAAAATTTTTATAAAACCCAAGTATTTTTCTCATGAAATCACTACTTTTAAATAATATATTTTAAAATAAAAAGTTACTACTTTACAAAAGTTGTTATTGCTCAACAATGTGAAATTAGTTGTATACTTGTAACTACATGTTTATTGTTGTTTGATTAACTATTTGAAATAAAGATGTTCGACAAAACTAGTTATAGAAATAATTAAAAATTCTTGAAAATTACTTGAAATATTTTTTTTTTAAAATTAACTTTAAAATATTACAAATTCATTTTTTTAAAAAAATTACAAGTTGTTTACTCCCTCCGTTCCTATTTAACTGTCCTTTTTTTTAGAAATTTTTTGTTTCTTTTTATATGTCTTTTTGATTATTTCAAGAGTGTAATAAATGTTGTTTTCCTCGTTTACCCTTAATTAATAGGGTATTGGTTTTCGTAAGTAGTTGAGAAAAAATAATGATGACGGAGAGAGAAAAAGTACAGTGAGAAAAAACATAATTAATGTATTGAAAATCTAAGTAATGATTGTATTTCTTAAATGGTGTGTTTTGTCTGAAATAAGACAGATGAATTGGAACGGAGGGAGTACTATCTAAATTTACTAAACGAGGCTACTCCCTCCGGCTCAAATTATAAAAAAAAAACTAATTTTACGCTTATTAAAGAGTTATTAAGGATGTTAGTTGATTGTATTTAATTTTCATAAATTTATAAAAAATAGAGGTATTTTAGGAAAGTTGCATTGAGAATAAAATAAAAATTAAATAAGATAACAATTTTCTAACAATGTTATACAAAAGTAAAATTGGAAATAAAATAAAATTTAAAAAAATTGGTTAATTTTATTATATTTTAAACCTAAGCGGAGGGAGTATTACTTTAACGATTGAGTTTAAAAGCCACGTGCCTAGATAAAAAGCAAGAGCAACAGGCAAATCCTTTCTTCGAGTTTTGATAATCTAATCAAAGGAGAGTTAACGCGGTGTTTTTGTAGAGACCAAGGAGGGAGGGTGGGGAACCAATGGCAGTGAAACCTTCTACTCATTCTCAAACCCAAACTCCGCCTTCATTCTCCAACAAGATCGACCCTCTCCATGCTTCACATACCCTCGATTTTTTCAGAAAGATGGGCATGGCCCAACCCGTTCCTCAGAGTTGCAACGTCACCGGCTCCTTCTCCAGCCTCTTTCGGAGTTTCATAAAGGTCGATCATATCCAGCGGGGACGAATCTCTTGCACTGTTGCTGTCAAACCCCCTACCTGTGTAACTCCTTTTCTTCTCTTGCTTTGTTCTTTTTCTTTTTGTTTCTTATGTTCGTTCTCTATTTGGTTGCTTAGAAAATTGGGGAGAATGGGCTGTTCTCATATGGGTGCGAAATTTAAATTATGGGTATCAATAGGAGAATCCTATGTTTACGAGTGTGCTGATAAAATAATTAATAAAAAAATATTTTTGTTTATATTAAGTACGTGTTTGGTATAGTCGGTAAAATGAGATTATGATTTTTTTTTTGTGATTATAATTTGATAAGATTATAATATGTTAAAATTATAGTCTGTTTATGTTTGGGTATCTTAGCTGAAAGCTGAAAAATGAAGTTAAGCTAATTTGTTTTGTTTGGATAATGGAAAGGAAGTTATTTTTATTGAGTAAATTACAAGAAAGAGTGTGAGTGATAAGGGGATAGCTAATGTATTGAAGTGATAAGGGTGGAATAGGAAAATTACATGAGTATAAAAAAATAATCTCTAGCTTCTATGAGGCAGCTTTTAGATTTTGATTATTTTTTTAAGAATATAATCTAAGATTATAATCTGCATTGACAAACAAACACGTTAGATTATGATTATTTTTGAAAGAAAAAACCAAACTACAAACACGTTAGATTATGTTTATTTTTGAAAGAAAAAACCAAACTACAATCTTAAGCCAAACCAAACATGCTTGCAAAATTGGGAGATGAGTCGAATTCTAAATGCACCCCGCCATTGCAGCCTCCCGTTGTGCAGTCGGATAACAAATCTGCAATTGTGCAACCTGCATTTTGTACGCTCAGATTTACAAATTCGACGGGCGCACACAACACATTGGGAGGTGCATTTAGAATTCACCTAGGGATAAATGTTAGAGTGAATATCTAACTTCTACCCCGAGATAAAACTGCACTTACTTTAAATATTATAAATGAAATTTCACAAATTGAGAGACATTTTTTCTTAGGGATGAATTTTGGCATTTACCGTAAATGTTATAAATGAAATTTCACAAATTGAGTGGGACTGCTAACATGATTTTTGTGTTTACTTCTCTCCTTCGCTTGATGTCATAATGAAAAGAAAATGACGTCTGAGGATCCTTTGCCAATTGTTGAGTATATTGAGTACATCCATTTTTGGAGTCTATAAATTTGTGTTTAATTGAGACTTGCATAATCAATTCAGAGGCTGCAAATTTAGATTCATTGTTAAAAATTTCTCTTGTCCTTTATTTATTACCAACTGAACTAAATGTTCCAACTTGTTTTTTTTATGGGTTCGGACTTTGAAGT